>OU745324.1:4520572-5752056 GCA_916618145.1 Emmelina monodactyla
ATATTTGAATAAAAATATTTTTTTAGGAAAATCTTACTAATATTATAAACGTGAAAGTTTGTGAGTATGTATGGATGTTTGTTACTCTTTCACGTAAAAACTTATGGACGGATTTGGATGAAACGTTACTGTAGTGTTATAAGTTAGATATTCTTGGGGTGTACAAAGGCAAATAATTATCTACTAGTACTACTGTCGAACTCGTGAACTTTTGGGGCAGTTACTAAAAATCTCAATGTATACTGAATTTTTTTTTTACATAATAGTACAAAATTACATTTGTACTATCAGATTTTGCGATGATTTCAAGCGACGAATGTAACTTTTTAATTCTTAATACATTTTTTAAATTGAGCTTTGTGTGTATACTGTTGGGGAATTTAGTTTCTATTGAGGCTCCAGAATACATGGTTTCAGGCTTCGGTAGTGGTTTTTTTACACCCGTTATATCTGGCAACTATATCTATGTTCTTTCATTTTACTTTATTTAAATAACGGTAAACAACAGTGAGTACTGACAAGTTGGGCGTGACCATGACATCGAACTGCTGCGGGTTGGCCACCATCTGCATGGTGCAGTTGTCCACGATCATCTTCTCGAACTGGATGCGCGGGTACAGCTTGGCCATCTGCGGACACCCACCACCCCATGTAGCTATACATTACTATATTGTTTAATTGTTTCAACCGTTTATTTAATTGTTTCAACAGTTTGTCGCCAGTTTCAACAGTTTGTAGGCAGTTTCAACAGTTTGTAGGCAGTTTCAACAGTTTGTCGGCAGTTTCAACAGTTTGTCGGCAGTTTCAACAGTTTGTCAGCAGTTTCAACATTTTGTCGACAGTTTCAACAGTTTGCCGGCAGTTTCAACAGTTTGTCGGCAGTAATAAGAAACATTCAGTGGATTTTGACAGGAAATTAGATCATAGTGTGAATAAGTTTCTGTGTAGAATACAGAAAAGCAACAAAAAATGTATTCTGTAATATGTGAGCCATAGACATATTGACAAGCTGTTAAGCAAAACCTAAAGAATGCCACTATTCAAAATTCTAACATTCCCTTATAGGTAACTTACATACTTTTACCCAAAACCAACCAAACCACAACATACCTAATCTCTTTTAACATACTTTGTAATTTTGACATACTTTGGAACTTGAGATAAATGTACAATTTTGCATTTATTAAAGACCCATGACAATGCAATATTATGAAAACCCTTTCCTGATATTCTCAATAATTCGCCTTCCAGCGTGGGCAGAAGCGCTCCTAAACCCATAGCTTAATTTCAAGCATGTTTTTTTTAATTTCTCCCCCCGTTTTCTTACCTCTTCACAACTCCTCAGGAACAGCCCGTCGCCCAGTTTCATGATGTTCGCCTTGTGGACCGCCGTCACCTTCTTCCTTCCCATCTTCACGGCGTAGTCGAACGCGAATTTAGCGATACGCTCGGACTTAGTCCTTGTTATTATCTTGAGGCACTCCACTACGCCTGGTGGAGGGGAAAATTGTGTATTGTATCCTACTAATGTTGTAAACGTGAAAGTTTGTATGTAAGGGTGTATGGATGGATGTTTGTTAGTCTTTCACGTAAAAACGAGTGGACGGATTTGGATGAAACTTTACAGTAATATAGGTTATACATCAGAATAACACATAGGGTACTTTTTACTGCGGGAAAAACCGCGCGAACGGAGTCGCAGGCGTCCACTAGTTTATAAATAATAAATAAGTTTTTAAAGAAACCCTTTTTTTCAATTATTTATAAATTATCAGGACGTTATTAAGTTATAACCATCAAAAAGCGAAGCGTAATCGAAAACATCAATCGTACAATAAAAATACTAACTTATCTTACAAATAGGACTCCTATACGGCTTATAAAATAGCTATGGTGGTTAAAAAGAACGTGACAGATCCATAAATTTCGAAGGTCATTGTTGAATCTGTATGAATAATAATAGAAATAGAAAACCAATTACAAATTTAGAGGCTGGATTTTAACATTATGATTTTGACAAATGTCAAAATTGCCAATTATTTTACATGTCTATTCTATTAATATGTTCACATAATTAACTCACCAGGCACTTTGGGGAGCATTGAGGCTCGCGTCCGTAGGAATCTCCTATCAATCACCCTACACGTGCTCTCTGGGTGGTGCCAAATGAACCTCAACGCCGAGTCCCGGGCGGCGGTTAACTAACCCGACCCTTCCAACAGCAAACATCTCTTGTTGGAAAGTGGCTAACTCGAGCCATGAGGAATTAAATCTCCTCTAAAAGTGAGTAAGAGAAGGAAAACTCTGGAATAACCGATTAATACCTAATCATAAAGTGGAAAAGTATCGTGCTTAGATGATGAATGGCCTAAGGTATTAATGCTAAAATAGGTCTTGAACGATCTCCTTGGGGAGTGGGCGCCACCCCATTGAATCCTAGCCTTCTCGTTATACATGGGCTCTGTGGCGAGTGACCTTATATTTCCCTACTACTCGTGGGACCAACATGAAGAAAACTGAAAAAAAACAAAACCAAAAATCAAAATCACCAAACAAAGAAACCGATATTACAATTAACCAAGATAATTTCTACACACCAGAAAAAGAAATACTAAAACCCCCAAAGCTTGTTCAACAAACTTTCCATAAAAGCATGTTTATTAGCAAGGAACATACTCAAACAACCCGGATTCCCTCTTCTAGCAGTGAATGTAGTGAAAATAACTGTCTTACAGTGCCTAACCAAAAAAGAATACGCTCACCAGAAACAGAACAACCATCAACATCAAAAGTTCCTAAGAAACATGGAAACTCCAAATCATCAGAAAGTAACTTCCGGCAAGCGCCTATTGAGAACCACCCAGATACATCTTCAGATCCCGACAAATCCTTGTTAGCTGAACACAATCCTAATTCTCAAAGATGCCAACCCAAGACACAAAATAACTCTTCTATTCAATGTAACATTGATCTACATAACAGCTTTACCCAACTTGCTGTTGACCTCACCGATGAAGATAACATCGGATTTAAACCAAGGGAAAAAAAGGAAAGCAAGCCTCCACCTATAATATTATATGGCATAGACGATGTTATTAAGCTCACTGAGCTACTAGAATCAACAGTTGGAAAATCTAACTTTAGTTACAAATTAATTAATAGAAACCAACTAAGAATAACAACTAACGACATTGAAGTTTATAAAAAACTGATATCTACCATAAGAGATAAGGGCCTCATAGGATACACATTCAACAGAAAAGATCAAAGGAACTACAGAATTGTCATAAAGAACTTACACCACACGACCCCTCCTACAGAAATAAAGGAAGCTATAGAAAATACAGGCAACCACGTTGTTGGAGAAATAATTAATGCAAAGTATGGACCAGAGAAAAAACCTACCTCCACATTTTTTGTCAACCTAAAACACCACTCAAACAACATAAAAGCCAAGGACATTAAAGTCATATCCTACCAATCAGTAACCATAGAAGATCCAAAAAAACGTAAAACTATCGTCCAGTGTCAACGCTGCCAACAAAACGGACACACAAAGAATTATTGCTAAAAGCCTTTTCGCTGCGTAAAGTGTGCTCAGAACCATAAAACATCTGATTGCCCGAAAAAAGATCGTAACTCACCTGCTGTTTGTGCCTTATGCCAAGGATCACACCCAGCTAACTATAAAGGGTGCCAAGTCTACAGAGAAATCTTGGTTAGAAAAAACTTTAACTATCACCTTAAAAGAAAAACTATGAACACCGTTGAAAAATCAAAAAATACTCCTCTAACGCAGACCCTTTCAACTCAAGATGCCGAACCATCTCAACAAGCTACGTACTCAGAAGTTACCACGCAACAAAGTGTAAATTACCAAAACACTACTCCACCTACCGACCCAAGCTCTCTTGAAAAAATCTTACAACAACAAACACAAAAGTTTGACATTCTCCTCCAACAAATGAGTACCCTAATGAGTCTCATAGCGACACTAATAGAAAGACTTCCAAAATGATTCCAGCCCTAAAAATAGCGACTTGGAACGTCAACGGACTCTCTCCCAATGAAGGAGAAGTAGAAATATTCCTTAACAACCACAAAATTGACATACTCTTAGTAACAGAAACTCACTTCACTTCTACCAGCCTCGTTAGAATGCGCAACTTCACTATCTACAGCACTAACCATCCAGATGGAAAAGCGCATGCTGGCTCAGCTGTGATAGTAAAGAACTCAATCAAGCATCATCTTTTGCCTGAATATAGAAGCCCCGAATTACAAGCTACAAACATACTAGTTGAAGCCAAAGATGGGAACTTCCACGTATCAGCTGTATACTGGCCACCTAGGCACAAGATATCTGAACGCTTCTATACGGGATTCTTTAAGACACTAGGTCCTAGATTCATAGCAGGAGGTGACTGGAACGCTAAAAACGTTCACTGGGGAGCTAGAATAACCCTGACTAAAGGTAGAGAACTGTACAAAAGCTTGGAAAGTAACCACCTCCAATATATTACCCCAACAGTCCCTACTCACTGGCCTAGTGACCCAAAAAAGCTGCCGGATATTTTAGACTTCTTTGTCACCAAAGGCATGTCAAGCATTGATTACTCAATAAAATGCTACCAGGAAGGCTCTTCTGATCATGACCCCGTTGTCCTTAACATAAACACATATGTTTCTACACCTGACAAGAGACCCTCGCTTCATAACAAGTACACTGATTGGCAAGCATACAGAGATATCCTAAACGAAAAAATCAACCTTAAAACAGCTTTGAAGACGAGTGATGATATCGACGCTGCTACAAAAGAAATTACTACCCTTATCCAGGAAAGTTGTTGGAAATGTACACCTCCCCAAAGCAGTCACCAACACAGATATAAATCGATCCCCTGGGAAATCCGAGAATACGTCTTAGAAAAGAGGAGATTGCGAAGAGTTTGGCAAACCTCTAGACATCCTGAAGATAAGCGGGCTCTGAATTTTGCAATCAAAAAGCTTAAGAAATTAATATTTGATTTCAATGAAGCTTCGACAACTGCCTATGTAGAGTCACTATCAGGAACCAGTCAGACGAACTTCTCCCTGTGGAAAGCTTGCAGAAACACTAAACCACCCGTTAATTCAAAACCGCCTTTAAGGATTTCCAGTAATAATTGGGCAAAAACTCCGCAACAAAAAGCAGACGTATTTTCAAATTACTTGGCTTCAGTATTTTTACCCAATGATCCGGACTGCGACAGTGACGAAACTAAAATTGACCTAATTTTAAACCAGGACTATCAACTTGACATTCCGCTAACTCCAACATCACCGAAAGAAATACTAGCAACCATACACAGATTGGACCGAAAGAAATCTCCAGGATTTGATCTAATCGACAAAGAGGTCCTCCAACATCTCCCAAAGAAAGCAATAGTGTTTCTAGTTATGCTTTTCAATAGTATAATGACAGTTGGGTATTTTCCTAATCTATGGAAAGTTTCCCAAATCATAATGGTACTCAAACCTGGCAAACCCGTTCACCAAGTTAGCTCATACAGACCAATAAGTTTACTTCCAATTATGTCTAAACTGCTAGAAAAAATACTCCTTAAAAGAATAACGGTGGAATTAGCTAACCGGAAAATAATTCCAGATCACCAATTTGGATTCAGACAGAACCACGCGACCATCGAACAAGTTCATCGAGTGGTCAGTGAGATCAGAAAGGCTCTTGAAAGGAAAATGTTCTGCTCTGCTGCATTTCTCGATATCGAAAAAGCTTTCGATAAAGTCTGGCACAAGGGACTATTATATAAAATAAAATCAAGCCTCCCGCATACATTCTTTCCAATCCTGCAATCATATTTGTATTTTCCAAATAAAGGAAAGTGAAAGCTTCTCGAAATTCTCTAGCATACTAGCGGGTGTTCCTCAGGGTTCTGTGCTCGGACCGATCCTGTATTCAATATTTGCCTCAGACTTACCGCAGATCCCTGATGTATCAATCGCAACATTCGCTGATGACACCGCAATCCTTGCATCCAACGTGTGTCCAATCAAAGCGTCACGGGCATTACAATCCAGTCTTATTAAAATTGACGAATGGTTTCGAATGTGGAGGATAAAGGCCAGCGGCCCCAAATCAGTCCATATTACATTTACCTTGAAAAGGGGAGACTGTCCTCCGGTATCTCTTGGCAACCAAAAACTACCCCACAAAGATACGGTAAAATACCTTGGCATGCACCTTGATCGCAGGTTAATTTGGAAGAAACATATAGAGGCCAAGAGGAAAGAGCTCAACCTAAGATTCAAGGCTCTCCATTGGCTACTTGGCAGAAATTCTAAACTTTCTATCGACAACAAACTCCTAATATACAGTTCAATTCTAAAACCAATCTGGACGTATGGAATCCAACTGTGGGGTTCAGCATGCGACTCCAATATAGCCATAATCCAAAGAGCTGAAGATTCGATTCTGAAACAGGTTGCTAACGTCCCCTGGTTCATAAGAAACTCCGAGGTTCATGATCACCTTAACATAAAGACAGTGAAAGACGAAATAGCATCATATGGTGTAAAGTATGAAAGACGGCTGCGAGACCACCCAAACCAATTAGCTGTTCAGCTCACCATACCTGACACAATCCAACGCTTGAAGAGGCGTCAAATACTAAAACAAGACTGACGTCTACACAGAATGAGGCCCTCCAAGTGAATATGACCCGCTCAACACATCTGCTAATAGTCTAAAGACTGATTGCATGATTTAATATTATAAGAAAAAAAAAACTCACCAGGCACAGACTCGTGCTCCAAAGCAGAGTACTCTCCTTCCGTCTGTTCTCTTATAATAATACAATCTACATTCTCATGCCGGGACTTCACATTGGGCAATGACTTCACATGGACCACATTGGCGAACAGGTCTAAAGCATTACGTAACTTCATGTTCAGGGTTTGAAGCTCTCCGGTGTGGGAGAAGTCTGGAGTGGCTAGGATACCCTGAGAATGAATGATTGATTTGATTTTTTTTTATTATTTTAATTTATTTATATCACAGTTTTTTTTTTTACATGATAATATGTAAAAAAAAAATCTGTTAATAAGTGGTAAATAAATTAAAAAAATATACTGCAATGCGATCAAATTTAAGCAAATAAAAGTCAATAGGCTTGGAGTTCTAAATGAGGCAAACATTAAAACTGTGTGCAATGTGTAAATCTTTTTAGACCAATGATGGAAGTATGAATTATTTGTAATGTGTATTATTTAAGTTAAATCTTGAATACCTTGATACAGATCTTATTGCTCTCGATGGAGTTGACAACATCTTCGATTGGCGCGCTGAGGGTGGGGTTGACTTCGGAGAAGAAGAACGATTGGAAATCCACCGGGATGCTTGTCGCCTGAATATTAAAATTATACATTAAGTGCTAGCAATTTTACACAAAGATTTTTTCTACCGACAAAAATTTATACAGAAGTAAAACTTATGATTGAAACTGTAAATTGTGAACAATAACGCTTTATGATATTGTAAATATCTGTTATAGTCTTTGGTACTGTTAGACACAAGTAAAGAAGTTACCCTAGAGATAATTTGCTAATGTAAAAAATAAAAATGTACTTTTATTAAAACTAATGCATGCATTGTTTTAAATAAAGTATGTTTAACTATACAAAGTCAAATAAATATACAGACCTTGAAAACTTCCTGTACAGCGTACACCAGCTCCGGACCAACTCCATCCCCGGGGATGAGGGTGCACTTGATGCGGCCTTCAGGGTTGGCCGTAGATTGCTAAAGCATACAATTCATGATTTATTGGATGTAAAAACGCAATGAGACTATAAAATTGCCTAAAACTTAGCCTGTAAAGTTTAATATTCAATTAAGTAAGTCTGAAAATAGAACTCTTGTCCAAGATATTTATAGATTAGAAGTTGGAAATTAAGCAATTGCAAACTTTTTTCTTTAAGAGCTAAGTTTTGATAGACTAATAATAGAAACCAAAGGCGAATGCTACTCTACGATTTTTGAATTTCGTACGCCTTTGACTTACCTGCATGTTACCAATTTAATTTAATCTGAGATTTCAATTAACTATTTCTTACACAATGCCACATTTATGCTAAACGGCGACAACTAATGCCCTAGAGTTGAGTTATTATATTATAATAGGGATGGCCATGACAGACAGACAACACTGGACAAATCATGCTTACACCAACCCATACAGACAAGTTTGCTTTTCCAATTGGAATTTTATGAGCCGAATAAATAGAAAAACTTTTAGGTAGACTTAAATTATAACCAGTGTTCAAAATTTCAGTTCCATTGCAATAGAATTTAGTTTCAGCCAATCTAAGATTCACAATTTTGAATATTAAATTTTTCTTAAAAATAATTTTGAGACTTGGCTGTACAATTAATAATTTACAAGTTATTACTCAGATTCACTTAGCTTTCCTTATCTTCATTTATCAAATGGATATGCCATTTTAAAATTTTAATAATCAACATTGAAGTTAAAAAAAACCTTGGTTACTTTTCCCAGCTGTATTTTGATATGTTTGTTACTATAACATTATAAAGTAAGGGTAAATTCTCTGAGTAATACCTTGATTATAACATGCTAGGTAGACATTAAATAAATAGGGACTTCCACAAAACATAAAAGGCATGCTATATTTACTCGCTTTGTGTTGTACGGTGGACCTGCTAATTAAACTTTTTAACATATTTTATCACCTGCAAGTAGGAGCTTCAAAAGTGTATTTGAAGACATTTTGAAGATTTTACATGTAAAAAAACATAATGCCTAATAATTTCTAATTGTACTTGTACGGCGACTTACGAGCTACTTATATTTTCTAACAATTTCTACAATATATAATAAAGGACATCTATATTAGTAGGTTTATGTTAGTATTCTCACCAATGTGCTCATTGTTTGTGGTGCAAAACATACGTTTTTATCAGCGTTTACCGCGCTAGTATGAACGCCTTTTCCGACGTGCTGCGAGCCCTGAAATAGTCGCAAATTAATCGTGTAATACTAATATGACGGAGTCACGTGAGGTAAATTAAATAGCCACCTAAGATTAGAATTATCTAAACAGTATATAGTTAATTATTCATCCTTCTCAAAGGTTAAATGATATGATATACATACGTTTTCATACATAAACGTACAAAAATAAAGATATCTGCGTGCACGAGTTATGAAACATATTTTGAATACAGAACATTGATAATACTCCTCAAGGAGCTAATGTTTGGTTATTACCTGAAGCAGGGTACGGAAAATATTCCTCGTAATAAGCGACATGGTGTTAAAGGCACTAATTTTCAAGAAACTCGATGAAAAATTATTTTTGGATACAAGACGTAACTAGAAGTTTTCCGTACGAGAAGGAAGATGTTGCCAACTTTTACCTTACTATTTTCTCTAACAACAAAAATATTAAATACTAACAAAATACCTAAAAACATAGAAGTTTACTTCAAATTCTTGTTTTTTTATTACAAATTTACAAATGAGGTTTTTATTTTGAAATATTTTTGTGCTAACCTAATAAGAGGTCCATTGTACGTACTTTCTTGTGTTTAATGGTTATTTAAGTTACTTTCATTTCTTGTGATATATTGTAAAATATTTAATTTTACTATGATGAAGCTCAATAATTTATTTTGATCAAATAACAATGACTACCTTGTAAGTATTGTATTTTAATAAAGTGCCTACAATTTCGTTAAGTTGACAACCCTTAGGAAGTGTATTATTTTGACTTTGACATTCCGCAAGTGTCATATGTCAAAACTCAGCAGTGCTGCAACATTCAAAATTGCAATTAAAATAACAAAAAAACCTTCGTTATTATTTTTTCAAAGTGATTAAATAAGTATTGTAAAAAATAGAAGTATTATATAATATAAAAAGTTGAGCATAAAGGTAAAGAAAAAGGTTACTTATGGCAATTACTTTATAATTTTACAACCTGGTAACACAGGTATCGTATGCCATGCCATTTTGGCGCAACTGAGCGGCGCAACATTTGAATGTAGAAGTATTTAACCATTGTTTACTTTGAAAAATATACACCATTATGTATTAATATCCGTGATTTCCTCCAAGCATAATAACTATCCAAGGAATTTCTTAATTACTGGTAAGATGCAAAGGTTATATTGTAGTTAGAAAATTAAGTAATAAAACGCTACCGGTTGGTTAGCTATCGCCACAAAACGTTTTCTTATTCATTAAACCTATTGTAACTTTGGTATTATTTAACGTTTTTCATTATGAAAAGGCTCCTGCAATATAGAAGGAACCTACAAGGTTTAACTTAAGCTGTTTAGTAATTTAAAACACCACTTTACTGAGTTACTTAACTGCGGTTTTGCCATGATTATCGATTTTGTTTTTACATTAGCTAGGTATTTTTCAAACGCGTTGATTGACATTCCTTATTATAAATACACACATAGGGTACATGTCTTTGTTGGCAATTAATGTTGTGTGTACTTTATAATATAACTCATTCATAAAGAAAAACCGGCCAAGTGCAAGTAGGACTCGCGCACAGAGGGTTCCGAGGCAGTATCTATAAAAAACTGCAACAAATCACGATTGTTGAGTGGGAATATCTCTTTAATATTAATTAGTTATATTTTTATATAATTACTTATTTTAAAAGTTTATATACATATATGACTTAATGTTCTGTGAATATTTCAAGCGTCCACAAGTAGTCGTTATTAACATCGAGTAAAATTAGCAAAATATCACTCTTATTTTTATAAAGTTGTTAATTGTATAGTTTTATTTTCCTGTAGGTACCTAAGCAAGTGGGTATTCACTGATTAATTTACATATATGTAGGAGTTCGATTACCTATGATTATGTAAATGTTCTATTAGACATGTAAATTAATTGCAATACAATAACTAGCGTTCATTAATTAAGTTTCAATGTTTCCTTCTAAGTATAGTGTGAGTAGGTACGTAGGTAGATACTTTGCATTTCTTCCCTAAGTAGAATTGGTTTGATTAATTCCACAATTTCATACCTAATTATGATTAATTTCAAGTAAAATATGGTTACATACCCCTGCTAATATTTAACCCAACCCATAATATAGTTGCTAATAATCCTTATTCTGCTTTATATTAAAATGAGTAGGTAATAAGTGATAAAAATATTAAATACGGTGTTCTATATTTTCGATAAATCCGTTTAAATCACACCTTTACGTTTGAAGGACAATTTAGGTGTTTTCCTATTAACGCGTCAATAAATCTTATTCAATCGTATACTTCGTATTTGGAAGTCAATTATTTACACACAGACATTTTTGCTGGGTCCATATTGGTTCGGCTAAAGTTGTTTACCCAAAAATGTTCTTACTACCGATTTGTTATACGAATGATCACTCTTCCTACAATTTTTGGGACGGAGATAACGGAGAATAACACTAATGTTTTCGAAACCTGTCATTCATAATACCACTAATGGATACAGATACATTCCAACTCCAATTTTTGTTTTTTATAACGCTATTATTCCGAAACATAATTAATATAATACTTTTTTTTACTCATAATCAACATAAAAAATTAAAATGCCTAAATTACAATAATGCATGGTTAGTTGATCTAACTAAATAAAAAATAGAATATCTTAATATCAGAGGGGTTTTATATCATACACTGCTGTACACTGCTGCCGCACCACGCTCGCTAATACGCTCGCTCGGCTCGCGCATTTGGTGAAAATGTCAACCTAACACGCTCGTCGCTGCGCTCTTTGCTAACCTATCCTCGATATTTAATAACTAACATTTTAGTTCACACACGCATCAAAATAAGCTTATACAGCAGGTTTAACTCATCTTGTCAACGTCATCACCCCTCAGTCTCAGGATGTCAACGTCAACGTCAATCGACCTGTCCCGCCCGAAGTACGACCAGGGCTCGTTCGGAGGTCGCGCTCGGCACTTCTTCCGCGCGACCAACCCGCTGAACCTGCTCGCCAGCGACGCCCAGCTGGAGGAGGCGAGGCGGATTGTCACGGAATTCAAGTTGGTAACCATAGCGTGCATTACTATGAAGGAAATTTTAAAGAGAGTTCTGATGTTCAAGGAAAGCTGCTTTTTGTTAATGGAAGCGAGTTTTAGGGGAAACATGATAGGGTATGTATGTGTTACGGCTAATACCCGAAGTGCGGCTACACCTAGTTTTAGCCGGTTAGAACATCAATAGGTTAGGTTAGTTAGGTTACTTTTTTGATACCACCCAGAAAAACGGGACTCCGTCGACTTATGATTGAAGCCATTTTTTATATTCATAGGTATATTTTTTTTTACAGTTTTCCATATTAAATACACTTCTAACCGGCTAAAACTAGGTGTAGCCGCACTTCGGGTATTAGCCGTAACATATGCATAAAAATCTCAACCCCTGGCAAAGTCACCTTGACTTTTCAATAATGTTATATTTTATTAAACTTTAGGGAGTTTTAAAGAAATTCCTAGTATTTAGACTCTCCTGACAAATAAAACATTTAGTGCTCTTCCAGAACTTCAACAGACCTTTATTAAATCCTCAGAAAAACCCGCAAAATCCCTCCAGGCTACGACACAGAGAAGCTATGGTCCCAGAAATACCTCTACGACAGTGCTTTCCATCCTGACACCGGAGAGAAGATGGTGCTAATAGGCAGAATGTCGGCGCAGATGCCTATGAACACGCTCATCACGGGATGTGAGGATGAATTACGACTGTTATGCCTGTGCTTTGTTAATAAAAAGTTTTTGGTTTTGTTTTTTTATTTATCTATAGGGTGATTATGAGAGGAAAAGATTTAGTATTTTGCAAAAAGATGTAATGGTGGATCCACACCACCCGGCGGCATGTGCCGACGGCCTGGCCGCCGGCGTTGTGCGCGGCATCCGCAACAAAGCCGGCGGCCACTTTGCCGCACGTTGCCGCCGGCAGCGCAAGATAGCTCAGATAACAGTTATAATGATCAGTCTTCAGACTCTTATAGAACTGAATGAGGGCAACATCTTCGCACTTTTCACACGTTTAAAATTATTTTATAAAGACCCAATTTTTTGAGTACTTCGATGTATTTTTATAATATATAAACTAGGCCTAATAACTTTTTCAAAAAATACATTTTAATTCCCCACACTATTTTCGGTGCTGCCAAGGTAGTTGATCCTGTTCGTATATAAATTTGAAGCTCATTTCTAATAAACGCTGGCACAAAATTTGCGGTGTATTATATTTGTCTGAATAGTTATTATGAATTTGTGTAGGTTCTTCCACTGTGTCATTTCTCTAGCCTCGCCTAAATTATGCAGACAGGCACAGGCCATCACGACAAGTTTTTCTCTCTGAGGTTGTAAATTTAAACGTGTATGAAGAATCTGGAATATCTATGCCAAAATGCCAAATGCATCTTCTACAACCATGCGTCCTCGGCTTATTCTGCATTTGCAGAAAGCTGCGCTTGCCGGCGGCTGCTGGCGGCATTTGCCGGCGGCTTTTTTGGAAGATTTCCTTGCGGTAAGCCGCCGACAGTGCCGCCGGGTGGTGTGGATCCACCATAAGGAAAGACATTTTAAAATTTTATCATCTTATTAAAAAGAAGATTTTAATAGCTTACAGTAAAAAAATCTTATTAACTATACCTAACAGGTCATAGTGCGTTTAAAAATAGGCAGTTAAACAATGAGACAGAAAAACTATTTTTAAAGTAAAAATGATCATTTCTGATCGCTATTATGAGCCGAGTTATAAGCCAACTCATAACGACACTGCTTCTTTGCTATAACTTCACACACCATCTTAGCATAAACTCTACAGCATTTCGCTTCCAGGCATGGTAACGTTCTACAAGTCTAACATCGCTACCACTTTCTGGCAGTGGTTCAACCAGACGTTCAACGCTGTGGTGAACTACTCTAACAGATCGGGAGACGCGCCTCTTAGCACTACGTAAGTTAATAAAGAAGAATCGAGAAGAGGATGTGAAAGGCTATTTTTATATCGTAAAAGTAAGTGTAGGCGTAAAAAAAGATGTGTAGAAATAAAAACATGTTTACCTACATTTAAAACTGATGATAAATACGTGCTCTACAAATCGATTCTTGTATGTTCTGAGATACCTACACCTTCATATGCAATAATACATTTTCACCTTTCTCCTCTAATAGCAGTAAATCCTTAATTATTTTTATCTTATTCTAGACACCTAATAGCATCCTACGCCTGTGCATGTGGGGGAGCGATGAGCACTGCTTTATTCCTCAATCATAAAGTTAAGGTGATTTTACTTCACATGGAAAAACAATTAAAATCAAGGCATCTTATCTGTATATGTATTTAATACTAGGTTGTTTTTGTTTTAGCGTACGAACCCTCTATGGGCTCGATTTGTACCATTTGCAGCGGTGAGCGGCGCCAACTGTATCAATATACCTATGATGAGGAGCCAGTAAGTAAATCATCTACTTTTACTTTTAACTTCACTGAAATTTTTATTTTAGCTTGGGCATTTAGATAGTCTAATAATTGGGGGTGAACCTCGGAATGAGATATAAGAAATGGATAAACATAAAGGGTGTACAAACGAATTTTCTAATAAGTGGAGGTAGACGAAGAGGACATACGAATTTTCAGCTGTTTGTCTCATGCCGAAGTTGATCCCGTTTTATTCCTAAAGTATATTAAATAAGGTCTTTTAACTCGTCCATTATACAGGGTTAATTTTAATTAGCGCATCACCTCTTGTGGGCAGCTTTTCTTCATCGATCCCAACAACATTTAACCAACGACTAATTAAAATTAATATTTTAAAATAATAAGTTTACCGAACAAATTTATTAGATGCCTCTGAACGATCAAATACTCTACGCGATCAAATAAGTAGCGTGGTGGGCGCGCGGGCGACGGGGGGGGGGGGGGTGTAGTCGGTTTAAAATACAGAGTTATAAAAACAGAGCGCGCAAATTTGTGTTAATTATGTATCAAGTTTTGCAAAAAGTCGTAGAACAAATGTTATTGGGATTGAAGTAAGGAAGCCGCCTGCAAGAGGTGATGCGTTAATTACAAATAACCCTGTATATTCTTAATCCAATTTACAAAATAATCCACCACATTCCCACCAATCCTGTAGTGAGTTAGTGTCGGGCACCCCGGTGTACTCCCGCGAGGGCGCGCGCGTGGGCGACTCCGCGGCCGCGGCCAGGAAGGGCATCTTCCTCGTGTGGCTGTCCCGGATCTTCATGGCTATACCGCCGATGAGTAAGTGGAATGATAACAAGAATAGTTTTAGTGCTTGTACATCATACTTGTTGGGCGTATACCTCCTTTTTCGATAGCGACTAAACTCGATTCACCAAAACGAATTTCACCACGCGCTGGCTAAATGAAAGTTTTCTTTTGATATCTTTTCTTAAGTGTGTGAATATTTATAGTTTCGAAAATGCCTACCAAATAAGTAGTTTACCCTTGAATAATCGAACCAAGAACCTTTTTTATTAATTGAGTAGTTAGGTTAGTTTTAATATACATATAAAATTTCATACCAATCCAGCGTTTACCCCCCTACTGACCAACTACGCCGCATCTCGCGGGGTATTCTCCAAGCGCGCATGGCACTCTGTTCCGTTTCAACTAGACTCTATCTACATGTTTGTTGGCATGTTGACATTCCAGCGTTTACCCCCCTACTGACCAACTACGCCGCATCTCGCGGGGTATTCTCCCAGCGCGCATGGCTCTCTGTTCCGTTTCAACTAGACTCTATCTACATGTTTGTTGGCATGTTGACATTCCAGCGTTTACCCCCCTACTGACCAACTACGCCGCATCTCGCGGGGTATTCTCCAAGCGCGCATGGCTCTCTGTTCCGTTTCAATTAGTCTCTATCTACATGTTTGTTGGCATGTTGACATTCCAGCGTTTACCCCCCTACTGACCAACTACGCCGCATCTCGCGGGGTATTCTCCAAGCGCGCATGGCTCTCTGTTCCGTTTCAACTAGACTCTATCTACATGTTTGTTGGCATGTTGACATTCCAGCGTTTACCCCCCTACTGACCAACTACGCCGCATCTCGCGGGGTATTCTCCAAGCGCGCATGGCTCTCTGTTCCGTTTCAACTAGACTCTATCTACATGTTTGTTGGCATGTTGACATTCCAGCGTTTACCCCCCTACTGACCAACTACGCCGCATCTCGCGGGGTATTCTCCAAGCGCGCATGGCTCTCTGTTCCGTTTCAACTAGACTCTATCTACATGTTTGTTGGCATGTTGACATTCCAGCGTTTACCCCCCTACTGACCAACTACGCCGCATCTCGCGGGGTATTCTCCAAGCGCGCATGGCTCTCTGTTTCGTTTCAACTAGACTCTATCTACATGTTTGTTGGCATGTTGACATTCCAGCGTTTACCCCCCTACTGACCAACTACGCCGCATCTCGCGGGGTATTCTCCAAGCGCGCATGGCTCTCTGTTCCGTTTCAACTAGACTCTATCTACATGTTTGTTGGCATGTTGACATTCCAGCGTTTACCCCCCTACTGACCAACTACGCCGCATCTCGCGGGGTATTCTCCAAGCGCGCATGGCTCTCTGTTCCGTTTCAACTAGACTCTATCTACATGTTTGTTGGCATGTTGACATTCCAGCGTTTACCCCCCTACTGACCAACTACGCCGCATCTCGCGGGGTATTCTCCAAGCGCGCATGGCTCTCTGTTCCGTTTCAACTAGACTCTATCTACATGTTTGTTGGCATGTTGACATTCCAGCGTTTACCCCCCTACTGACCAACTACGCCGCATCTCGCGGGGTATTCTCCAAGCGCGCATGGCTCTCTGTTCCGTTTCAACTAGACTCTATCTACATGTTTGTTGGCATGTTGACATTCCAGCGTTTACCCCCCTACTGACCAACTACGCCGCATCTCGCGGGGTATTCTCCAAGCGCGCATGGCTCTCTGTTCCGTTTCAACTAGACTCTATCTACATGTTTGTTGGCATGTTGACATTCCAGCGTTTACCCCCCCTACTGACCAACTACGCCGCATCTCGCGGGGTATTCTCCAAGCGCGCATGGCTCTCTGTTCCGTTTCAACTGGCGTGCGTGGGGCTCACGTTGTCGTTCGCGACGCCGCTGGGATGCGCGCTGTTTGACCAGCAGTGCACTATGAGTGTGGATGACTTGGAAACTGAGTTGCAAGTGAGTTGTAGAACAAGTGGTTTTATACAGTGATTGTGTAGTAGCGTTTGACTAGAAGCGAATATGTTAAGATGGAACCTTTTCGAAGGCAATGTGACTAAATATCATTGCACAATGAACACTTGATTTCGGAGTAAACAGTCACAGATGAGTGTTTTTTGTATGAATTAAAACATAATATAAAAGAGGCAATCATATTTCCACATGGATTTTGAAGAACTAAGTAATCAAGGTCGAAAGCTTCTAAAGAATCATTTTGTAGATCCTAGCCTTATTATGTACATTTTGGTTTAAAATGGCGTGTTCTATAGTTACAATAGATTTATTATGTTTATTGATTATTACGATTAAGGCTTTAAAGAGAATTTTAATATCAGGAGTCAGCACTATTCATTTGTACTTATTGATGACGCTTTCTCGCAGTTCCTACTTTCATGTTTTTTTTAAATACTAACAAAATACTAGGGTCTGACCTGAAGTACCGTAAGATCTTATTCTTAATATTCTTATTTCCATTTCAGGATAAAATCAAGAAAGAACACCCGGGGTTGAAAGAAGTGGTATTTAACAAAGGACTTTAATATATAAGTATATTTAGTACAAAATGATGTTGTTTACTGCCATTATATATTAATGAATGGTATCAATAAAAATTATAGATTATTGACTTTTTAACTATTTTTTGTTAAAAGTTTATATTTTTAGCTACTTGCTTAATTTATACAATGTATTAAGTAATAACTTGAATATTAAATAAAAAAATATATATTTCTTTTTCAGCACAAAACTAAGTATATTGTTTTTATGAAACTGTAAGATACCTATACTTCTTAATGATGTGATATTTAATTTAAAGATCGTTTTTTCATTCCATTTTTTATATCAATAATTTTCTCATTATTTATTTACTATGTATAATTAGAAGCTAAGAATATGTAACTAATGCAATTATATTAGTCAATTTGGTGTTTACGGACAATAATTATTCATATTTATGCTAATAAATGTGTATTTGAAATACAAAGTTATCTACTAGTCAATGTTTTATACACATGTATCTAACTAGTGTATTCTTTTGTGGGCAAATAAAAAATATTGACTCATATAAAATGCTAATAAAATGTTTTGAAGAGTAAGCAAGCTTGTTTCATTCATGCAATAAAAATGTTCTTTTATTTTCGCTTGAATTATAAATCCCTTCATTAACATTTTTGGGTGAAATGTTACCACGTGCTAAATGGTTCGCACTATCAAAAATTTATCAAATCTCATGTAGAGTCAAGCTTCGAACCTTTGAACTCTACGTGTCCTAACTACACAAACTAATCATCTTAATTAAAATATCAAAATATTGTTTGTCAATTCTACGGCCAAATTAATAATAATATACAGGGCGTCCCAAGACTACGGTACATCAAGGGAAAGTACCTTAAATATCGAAGATAGGATATTTTGCCGAAAGAAGACTTTATTTTATTTTTTAAACTTAGTAATTCTGCATTTAAAGAATTTCTAAAAATTTCTTGCTTCGTCTGGGAATTTAACCCACTTAAATATGAAAAAAAATCACCCTATTTTTTTAGTCTATAAAGTTAAAGTAAAGAATTTTCCATAGTACCTAGAAAGTATTAAATATACTTATTTACATTTGAAATAACTTAAAAATATCCGCCAATTTAGTTGCCGTTATATTTGAATACAATATTGTGTGTACTCTTCATTATTGATCATAGTTTCATGTAACATAGTTTTAGATAAATCCTTAACTTTTTTTCATACAGAACCATATAAAGAAGTTTTTATTTACTTGTCAATGCCAAATTACACTGAACATTGTTAAAAACACAGAAAATCTGGAGTAAATATAAACACAGATTTAAAAATGTATTTAAAATTAGCCGTGTAAATTATCAATAGTTGTTCAGTGGTGTTATAATCAAAATACGCAAGCGAAAAACTTACAAAATTGATGGTGCTTCAGGTTTTTAACATATTTGAAAAAAATGTTTAGAGTTTAAATTCAAGTTATTACGTAAGTAACTATATTTTTTACGTAAATTATTAGTTCATTTAAAAATCATTGTGCTCTTGTGTGGCGTATTATGACTTCAGAACTTACGAATGATTCTTGGTTAAATTTCCGATAAAAATAAATCTAGAAAAGAACTTATTTGATACATGTAAGCAAAACTGGATTTCTCACTCAATTCATTATTTAGTCACTAAAGTTACAAGCTTCAACTTACATTATAGCAATTTCTAACATTGTTAAGTATCTTTCTATTCTCGTTCGAAGCATGCGTCAAGCCACAACACAGCAAAAGTATTATATTCCACAGAATGACGGCAGTGGATCTACGAACTATAGATTTGAGTCGACCGCAGTACGATCAGCGTACCTACGTCGGCAGGGCGAAGCATTTCTTTAAAACAACCAACCCTTTGAACTTGCTGGCCTCGGATAAACAGCTAGAAGAGGCTAAGAGAGTTGTTACCACGTTTAAGTAAGGTTTTTGTTTAGTTTTAGGTCCAAAATAGTATGTAGGGTTAAGAGATTATGCCTTTGGTTTGCTTCATACTACGTGTTACAACGTAGCACCGTAGCATAAGTTATGGGCATTTGCATTGAGTGGTCTTCTTTCAACTTTAAGTAAAAGATGTGAGATTTTTAAGAAATTTTAACGTAAAGAAAAAAGGTTATGTTGTAATACTTGAAAACAATGTTAAAAAATATACGCGTCGACTTGAGACATCTTATTTTATTTTCTCTTATTTGATATTTAATAAAGCTCAAAAAAAATAGAGACTAACTATAAAATAGCCTTTTGAATTAAGTATTTTCCAATTTTTTAATTTTGGTGTTGCCAGAAAAACGCACGTATTACCTCCCGGTTACGACTTAGACAAGCTATGGCGTCAGAAGTACCTGTACGACAGCGCGTTCCACCCCGACACGGGGGAGAAGGTGCTGCTCGTCGGCAGGATGGCGTGCCAGGTGCCGGGCAACACGCTCATCGTGGGAGGTAAGCTGTGACGTCAGAAGTACCTGTACGACAGCGCGTTCCACCCCGACACGGGGGAGAAGGTGCTGCTCGTCGGCAGGATGGCGTGCCAGGTGCCGGGCAACACGCTCATCGTGGGAGGTAAGCTGTGACGTCAGAAGTACCTGTACGACAGCGCGTTCCACCCCGACACGGGGGAGAAGGTGCTGCTCGTCGGCAGGATGGCGTGCCAGGTGCCGGGCAACACGCTCATCGTGGGAGGTAAGCTGTGACGTCAGAAGTACCTGTACGACAGCGCGTTCCACCCCGACACGGGGGAGAAGGTGCTGCTCGTCGGCAGGATGGCGTGCCAGGTGCCGGGCAACACGCTCATCGTGGGAGGTAAGCTGTGACGTCAGAAGTACCTGTACGACAGCGCGTTCCACCCCGACACGGGGGAGAAGGTGCTGCTCGTCGGCAGGATGGCGTGCCAGGTGCCGGGCAACACGCTCATCGTGGGAGGTAAGCTGTGACGTCAGAAGTACGTGTACGACAGCGCGTTCCACCCCGACACGGGGGAGAAGGTGCTGCTCGTCGGCAGGATGGCGTGCCAGGTGCCGGGCAACACGCTCATCGTGGGAGGTAAGCTGTGACGTCAGAAGTACCTGTACGACAGCGCGTTCCACCCCGACACGGGGGAGAAGGTGCTGCTCGTCGGCAGGATGGCGTGCCAGGTGCCGGGCAACACGCTCATCGTGGGAGGTAAGCTGTGACGTCAGAAGTACCTGTACGACAGCGCGTTCCACCCCGACACGGGGGAGAAGGTGCTGCTCGTCGGCAGGATGGCGTGCCAGGTGCCGGGCAACACGCTCATCGTGGGAGGTAAGCTGTGACGTCAGAAGTACCTGTACGACAGCGCGTTCCACCCCGACACGGGGGAGAAGGTGCTGCTCGTCGGCAGGATGGCGTGCCAGGTGCCGGGCAACACGCTCATCGTGGGAGGTAAGCTGTGACGTCAGAAGTACCTGTACGACAGCGCGTTCCACCCCGACACGGGGGAGAAGGTGCTGCTCGTCGGCAGGATGGCGTGCCAGGTGCCGGGCAACACGCTCATCGTGGGAGGTAAGCTGTGACGTCAGAAGTACCTGTACGACAGCGCGTTCCACCCCGACACGGGGGAGAAGGTGCTGCTCGTCGGCAGGATGGCGTGCCAGGTGCCGGGCAACACGCTCATCGTGGGAGGTAAGCTGTGACGTCAGAAGTACCTGTACGACAGCGCGTTCCACCCCGACACGGGGGAGAAGGTGCTGCTCGTCGGCAGGATGGCGTGCCAGGTGCCGGGCAACACGCTCATCGTGGGAGGTAAGCTGTGACGTCAGAAGCACCTGTACGACAGCGCGTTCCACCCCGACACGGGGGAGAAGGTGCTGCTCGTCGGCAGGATGGCGTGCCAGGTGCCGGGCAACACGCTCATCGTGGGAGGTAAGCTGTGACGTCAGAAGTACGTGTACGACAGCGCGTTCCACCCCGACACGGGGGAGAAGGTGCTGCTCGTCGGCAGGATGGCGTGCCAGGTGCCGGGCAACACGCTCATCGTGGGAGGTAAGCTGTGACGTCAGAAGCACCTGTACGACAGCGCGTTCCACCCCGACACGGGGGAGAAGGTGCTGCTCGTCGGCAGGATGGCGTGCCAGGTGCCGGGCAACACGCTCATCGTGGGAGGTAAGCTGTGACGTCAGAAGTACCTGTACGACAGCGCGTTCCACCCCGACACGGGGGAGAAGGTGCTGCTCGTCGGCAGGATGGCGTGCCAGGTGCCGGGCAACACGCTCATCGTGGGAGGTAAGCTGTGACGTCAGAAGTACCTGTACGACAGCGCGTTCCACCCCGACACGGGGGAGAAGGTGCTGCTCGTCGGCAGGATGGCGTGCCAGGTGCCGGGCAACACGCTCATCGTGGGAGGTAAGCTGTGACGTCAGAAGTACCTGTACGACAGCGCGTTCCACCCCGACACGGGGGAGAAGGTGCTGCTCGTCGGCAGGATGGCGTGCCAGGTGCCGGGCAACACGCTCATCGTGGGAGGTAAGCTGTGACGTCAGAAGTACCTGTACGACAGCGCGTTCCACCCCGACACGGGGGAGAAGGTGCTGCTCGTCGGCAGGATGGCGTGCCAGGTGCCGGGCAACACGCTCATCGTGGGAGGTAAGCTGTGACGTCAGAAGTACCTGTACGACAGCGCGTTCCACCCCGACACGGGGGAGAAGGTGCTGCTCGTCGGCAGGATGGCGTGCCAGGTGCCGGGCAACACGCTCATCGTGGGAGGTAAGCTGTGACGTCAGAAGTACCTGTACGACAGCGCGTTCCACCCCGACACGGGGGAGAAGGTGCTGCTCGTCGGCAGGATGGCGTGCCAGGTGCCGGGCAACACGCTCATCGTGGGAGGTAAGCTGTGACGTCAGAAGTACCTGTACGACAGCGCGTTCCACCCCGACACGGGGGAGAAGGTGCTGCTCGTCGGCAGGATGGCGTGCCAGGTGCCGGGCAACACGCTCATCGTGGGAGGTAAGCTGTGACGTCAGAAGTACCTGTACGACAGCGCGTTCCACCCCGACACGGGGGAGAAGGTGCTGCTCGTCGGCAGGATGGCGTGCCAGGTGCCGGGCAACACGCTCATCGTGGGAGGTAAGCTGTGACGTCAGAAGTACCTGTACGACAGCGCGTTCCACCCCGACACGGGGGAGAAGGTGCTGCTCGTCGGCAGGATGGCGTGCCAGGTGCCGGGCAACACGCTCATCGTGGGAGGTAAGCTGTGACGTCAGAAGTACCTGTACGACAGCGCGTTCCACCCCGACACGGGGGAGAAGGTGCTGCTCGTCGGCAGGATGGCGTGCCAGGTGCCGGGCAACACGCTCATCGTGGGAGGTAAGCTGTGACGTCAGAAGTACCTGTACGACAGCGCGTTCCACCCCGACACGGGGGAGAAGGTGCTGCTCGTCGGCAGGATGGCGTGCCAGGTGCCGGGCAACACGCTCATCGTGGGAGGTAAGCTGTGACGTCAGAAGTACCTGTACGACAGCGCGTTCCACCCCGACACGGGGGAGAAGGTGCTGCTCGTCGGCAGGATGGCGTGCCAGGTGCCGGGCAACACGCTCATCGTGGGAGGTAAGCTGTGACGTCAGAAGTACCTGTACGACAGCGCGTTCCACCCCGACACGGGGGAGAAGGTGCTGCTCGTCGGCAGGATGGCGTGCCAGGTGCCGGGCAACACGCTCATCGTGGGAGGTAAGCTGTTGGTAGCAAGGCTGTTATACCGAAGATACAGGGTTTGATAGCCACTTCTATCACATCCACGCAGTCACTTACATATTGATCGGGCATTTATGGCGAGGAAAACAATGTGGGGCACCCTACATGGTTAGATGATTAATCCATCATGTGCAGTTACCAACTCGCACTGAGCCAGCGTAATGGATTTCGCCGATTTCGGTTCAATCCCTCTTGCTATCTGAAAAGGAGGCCTGAGCTCACCAAGTAGGACGAGAATAATCTGTAATAGGTACAATTTTATCATAGTTGGTTGAATATTGCATTCAAATTAATTTGCAAAATTTGACCCAAATAAACATACCTAGTGTCGGTTGGTTTCGGGTGCCATTCGTTACGTACTAGTAGCCGCTCGCGACTCCGTTCGCGTAGAAGTCGGTTTCCCGTGGGAATGTGAAGTTTTCCCGCGGTAAAAAATTTCCCTTAATTATTTCATACATATATTTTTGGTATCTAGAACCGTTTTCGCAGCGCACGCAACGGAAGCCCTCAAGGATGAATAAATTTTCCCCGTTTTTGACATATTTTCCTTATTTCCTCGCTCCTAATAGTTGCAGCGTGATGTTATATAGCCTAAAGCCTGCCTTGATTAATGGTCTATTCAACACAAAAAGAATTTTTAAATTCGAACCAGTAGTTCCTGAGATTAGCGCGTTCAAACAAACAAACAAACAAACAAACAAACAAACAAACAAACAAACAAACAAACAAACAAACGAACAAACGAACAAACAAACAAACAAACAAACAAACAAACTCTTCAGCTTTATAATATTAGTTTATTTATAATATTATATTATTTCAAGTTTTGTATTTACCACTCATAAGTGCGGTGAAGAAACAAAAAAAACAAGCTGTTCTGATTATATCTCATACTTATATTATTAAAAGGAAATGTTTGTGAGTCTTGATGTAAAAGGGAATGTCAAGATTTGTAATATTTATTGTTGATATATCCAGGAATGCTGTCATTCTACCGGTCTAGGGCGGGGGTGGTGTTCTGGCAATGGATAAATCAGACGTTTAACTCCATCGTCAACTATTCTAACCGATCTGGAGACGCTCGCATCACTAACCAGTTTGTATTTTGTATACTATCTTACTGTTAACAGTAGACGTGGCCTATGGCACGTAGTTACCTAACAAAGACCAACGAACGTATAAATGTCCAGATACCACACCTTCTTTGGGTCCGCCAAATAACATTTTTTTTTGAAAATGCTATAGAAAAAAAACTACTGATTATTTTCTCAAATTTATTTTTTTATTTGATAGTACAATCCTTCCGGTTACTCATGGAAAATAATTTCATTCAATAGGCTGCCTCGGCTGGCCACGCAGTAGCCTACACGATCGGTCCAATTTTTAAGCACATATCGATTGTATGCAATGTTCAACTATTGAGAATGACGGTGAATTGATGTTGATGGCGCTTAACGCACACTTTCTGCCACAGCATTAATATTCTCGGGTGTATGCACTGTTTTTTGGCTTTTCACGCATTGGTTTATCGATAAGGATGCCAGTTTCTTTCACTTTTTTCAAAAGATACTTCTCTCTTTCCAAAATCCGTACGCAATTTTCTCCCACATTCAGCAACATTACCATGATTTTCAAAGTAATGTCACAATATTTCCCAGCGCTGTTCAAGCATATACACAACCATATTCGTTCAGCGGAAGGATAAAACTAATTATCTGTCAAATCAAACATGAGCTAAGTGTTACTATTCACGAAATATTAACTAGTTGAAAAAAAAACGTTATATGGCGGACCCTATATCTAACCTTAAACTAAACGAACGCCTAGTTTAAAGGTACTACACAATGGAATTAGGGAGAACGCTGTTATACCCAAAAGACCTAAGATAATTTCAATTATATTTTACTGAATTGGCCCGTTGGACCTACACTACTTGTCTTGCATTTTTAATGCATTTTTGTCTTTTAAAATGAAAATTGACTAATCACTGAAATTTTGTATATCTAATAACAAACAAATTTTCTCCAACAGACAGATGTTGCTCTCGTATGTAGGGGCTTGCGGTGGCGCTTTGACCACCGCTCTTTATCTTAACAGTTTGGTAAAGGTAAGATTTTAAAAGATCCAGCGTCGAAGGACGGGGCCTAAAGTCCCGTCGTTCATAAGTTTTTTTTATTTTTTTATTTGATATTAATGTATTAAACTCGAATGTTCTAGCATATGAACCCACTCATTGGACGGTTTGTACCATTTGCAGCAGTCTGCGCAGCTAATTTTATAAATATTCCTCTAATGCGAAGCCGGTGAGTTGTTTTGATTTACCTTAAGTAATGAATACAAGGTCAGGGGAAAGATTCGATTACTTAACTTCTATGAAACTACCCACATGTACACCCGAATCACACTTCTTGCAAAGAGTTTATGTTCCCCAGAATCTTATTTTTTTCTTGTTTAACTCAAAGAGTTAACCACTGACATATCCGCTCCGATCAGCTTTTCACAAACGGCTGTTATTCCCTATTATTTGAACCCTTTAATTTAAGACATAAAAGGCCTATTTTAATTTGAAGCGAGCTCATGCACGGCACGCCGGTCTACACCCCGGACTCGAAGGTTCGGTTCGGGGACTCTGTGAGCGCCGCTAGGACAGGCATACTGCTGGTCTGTCTGTCCAGGATCGTCATGGCTGCGCCTGGCATGAGTTAGTTATCAGAATTATCATCATCAGCATTATTATCATTATCATTGTTATCATCATCATCATTATCATGATCGTTAATCGCGTCTGTTTGTATGTTTGTTCGCTAACTTCTCCTAAACATTTTAACAAATTACCTACGTTTTACGTTTTTTTAAGGTTTTTTCACTTATATTAAAATAAATTTTGATAGCAGCTATATAGAGGTGTTTTTAACGTTTATATTTATAGAATCAAAATGATTAGGCCTCTCCTTTGTTTAGTGGAAAACAAATAACAGACATAAACATTTTAGAACAGAATCTCCACCATTTCTGTTTTTCTTTCATTATTAATAATAAATAAATCTCCAGACTGACACACCAACTGTGTGGCCCTAAACTAAGCAAAGCTTGTACTATAGTTACCACACAATGGACTAGGGGAGAACCTAGTTACACCCAGACACGAGCCAATATCGAAAAACCATTTTTACGAAATTGGCCCAACCCGGCGATCAATCCCAAAACCATCCGCTTAGCAGTCCGGTATACCACAGAGGTCGTCAATCGTATTGTTACATTAATGAAATACTAATATTCAATTGCTTATAATATTAATTTCCTTTTCAATCTCTAAAACCACCCCATCTCCTCCAGCCATCACCCCCGTCATCACGAACTGGGCGACCCGGCGCGGCTGGTTCTGCAAGCGCCCCCTGCTGTCGGTGCCGTTTCAAACGGCGTGCGTGGGTCTATGCGTGATGTTCGCGACGCCGCTTGCGTGTGCGCTGTTCGATCAGCAGGCCAGTTATAATGTTAATCAGCTGGAGAAAGATCTGCAGGTGTGTATGCGTATTATCATTATCATCATTATCATTACATAGTATAAATCCAAGTCGCTAAGTGTGTCTGTTTGTATGTTTGGCCGCTAACTCCTCCTAAAACACTAAACGGAATTTGTTGAATTTTCCGCGATCTTTTAGGGAATTTATTCATTTAAATTTGTAAATAAAGAACAATCGGAAAAAGTTTTTTTAAGTTAGGCAAAATTCAATATTTCGTGAGCAAGTCGGCCAGAATTACGCCATCGCGAAGCGTGGGCGGGTCACTAGTTACTAATAAGAGAGGTTAAGGTAAACTCTGAAACTATAGCAGGGTAACAATATCTATAATAGATAATGACATGATCAGAATGCTGTATAATTCAGAAGCAATAAGGTTATTTATTGTACAATATGAGCGTTTTAACTTACAATAAAACGCTTATTATATACTTACCTATTCAAAGCCTATATAGAATGAGAGAAGGCACTTCCGTTTCCCTATTTTTCACGTATCCGGTACAAGTTTATGCTCCCCTCCCCCCCTCCACCGCCCAGGCAGGCCAGCAGAGTGGCAGTTGCTGGCTTTGGATTCATTGCGGATCATTCAAGCCAGGCAGGACTTAATTATAGGCTTTGAATAGGTAAGTATATAATAAGCGTTTTATTGTAAGTTAAAACGCTCATATTATACACTGTACGCTATTCAAAGCCTATATAGAATGAGAGACGTGTCTGATTTCGCCTGGCGATGGAGGGCGCCAATGTGACTAGAAGTATGCTGAGAAACACTGGCAATATACTATAACTATAGGTAGCTAGATAGACTGATATAGTTTAGAATTATATTCCTTAGGAGCATAACTTAAATTGGCATAAAAGGAGGTATAGAAAGAACCTATTCAAATAAAATCATACACAAAACATAATCTGAAATAATATTTAATGTATAGGAAACAAACCAAGCCTTAAATTTTAAACCAAAAACAGGTATAATAAAATCAAACAATAAGTAATTATAATAAAGAATCGTACAGGTATTTGCGAATTATTTTAAACATACTGGTTAAACGCTTGTAAAGAAGTTACTAATTGAATTTGATACTACAGATTCCTTGATTTCCTTGCAATAAAACTTTTTGAACGTGCTTCCAGAAAGCCAGTTACCTTGTGCTAATATCCGATCAATAGGAACATTTTCAACCCAGTTCTTGGAAGCAACTGCAGCTCTAGTGCTTCCTGGTGAAGCTTGTATTCCAGCATCGTTTAACTTACATTTCACCCAGTTGGCTATGATGGACCGTGAGGCAGGTTTAACTGGACCTCTTAGAGTTATAAATAATGAATTCGACAGAACGTTTTCTCCTTCTGTTCTTCTGTCTTTTGATAAATTTATGTGATGTTTTACCCAATATACTATATTTAATATGTGACAATCATTGTTTACAGTTATTTTCCATCCTGACTGACGGTGGGCCGAAGTGTCGGTTTTTGATCCAAATACCGGCCAAAAAATAACTTGCTCTTCAGAAAGCAGCATGTGGTTTTTATCTATATTCAACAGAGTCAAATCATGCACTCTTCTTCCTGAACAGAGTAACAGTAAAATTGCCAAATGTTGTGAGACTTCATAGGGGCTATTACAATTAAAGACTTTTGATTTAATAAAATTCAACAAATGTGTTACGTCCCATACTGGTGGTTGAGGCAATTGAGGATTTTTTAAAGAGATTGCTTTTAGGACCTGTCGAACTAAAATGTGCGAGCTTAAAGATGTAGAATTTTCTACATTACATAATGTAGCCACAGTTGATTTATGTACCAAAATAGACCTATAAGATAGCCCTTCTCTTTGATGTAAATCAGCCAAGTAACGAGCTAAGTCAGAACCCTCAGGTTTGTATTTGTCTATTCCATTAATTGTACACCATTGCTGCCATTTTCTCCAAGCTGATCTGTATGTCTTTAATGTAGACTCTCGCCAACCAGTTTTTAACAGGGATTTCTGATCTGTAGTCCAGTTTTTTAGGCTTTGATCCCACCCCCACATTTCCAGACCTCGAGGGTCATTTCTTGTACATTTGGTGGGGGCAATCCGGTTGATGCATCGATCATCACCCGCGGCAAGTTCAGGACCGTGTGAGGGGCTGCTAACGCTCTCTTCTTCAGGTCGGTTCTCCAAAAGACCTGCTCCCACCGGGGAACCACGAAGAGAAATACACCCTTTGCTTCGTTCAGGTGTTGTAAGACTCGAGGTATCAGGCAAGGTGGTGGGAACACCCAGGCCAGACGATAATCCCAATGACGACTCAAAGCGTCGTGGAATGCTGCTTGCTGATCCTTCTGATCTATGGATGCATACCTGTTGACCACATGGGCTGTGTGAGATGCAAACAGGTCGATTTGGGGTACTCCCCATTTCGAGAAAAGTATAAGAGTTGCAGCTGGTAACAGGTGCCATTCTGGTGACATCTTTAATCGCGACAGGTGGTCCGCTTCGCAATTGTATATTCCGGGTAAGTGATAAATTTTCAGTCGAATCTGAAAGAGATCGAGTAATTCGTAGATCTTGTAAGTGAGATCCATCAGAGGCCATGACCGAGTACCTCCTTCGTTCCTTAAATAAGCCACGACAGTTTGGTTGTCGCTTTGCAGAAGAATTGACGACTGCTCCAAGCGCAACATGCGACTCTGCTGTAAAACTTTCAATATTGTGAGCAGTTCCTTTTGGTTGCCATGTAGAGATCTTTCCAGTTGTGACCATTGACCTGAAAGGTTGACATTGTCCAACTTGGCCCCCCAAGCAATATTCGACGCGTCCGTCGTTAGAAAGTGAGTCGGTTGAGGGAACCATATTTTTGATGAACCCCGACAATTTATTGACCACCATAGAAGTTCCTTCTTTGCTTCGGGTGATAGTTTGATTCGCGTATGCGAGTTTCCCTTTTGGGAGGCTATCATTAGGTTTTGTAGGCTTCTGAAATGTAGCCTTCCCCGTTCTATCACGAAACTGCAAAAACTCAAAGTTCCTACTACACATTGCAACTCTTTTAGATGGGTAAAAGTGCGGGAGATCATGCGGTTTGACATGTGCACTATTTTGTCTACTTTTTTGGGTGGTAGTGATTTCGTATTTTTTAAGGGATCCCATATCACTCCTAGATATTCGATCTGCCTTTGTGGAGACAAACTCGATTTTTGATAATTTATTATCCACCCCAAAGTTTCGAGGACCTCCACTACTATTTTTATGTGATTCCTGAGAACCTCTACATCTTGATTGGCGATCAAAAAGTCGTCCAAATATACCACAAGCCTTATCCCCTTCTCGCGGAGTATCTGAGCAATCCAATTTGTTACGGAAGCGAACGCCTTCGGAGCCGAACTTAAGCCAAATGGTAGGCAGGTCATTTGATACAGTCTGCCGTCGTAAATTAGACGAAGAAAGCATCTTTGCCTGTCTATTATGGGCAAATGAAAATAAGCGTGACTTAGGTCTATTTTTGCTAACCAATCTCCTCGCTGGATAAAATCCGGTATCTTGAAAATATTTATGAGTTTGAATTTTTGGTTTTGAACAAACTGATTCAGAGCCTTTAAATTGAAAATAGGCCGTAGCGTTCCATCGTTTTTTGGAATCAGGAAGATCGATGATAGGAAGCTGGGGGTAATTGGAGCTACTTCTAACACCTTCGTTCGTATTAATTCGTGAATGACCTTGTCTAATTCTGGAGTTGATTTTAGGTGAAATGCATTGTTCTTCTCTGGCATTATTAGCGGTGGCCTGGTTATGAAAGGTATTTGGTAGCCTTTGATGATTTTTAAAATGTAAGTTGGGGCTTGCATTATTTTCCATTTTGAAATAAAATGTTTCAACCGGCCTCCTTGAAAATTCGGTGAGTCAGAACCTCCTGCGTTTATTTCTATTTTTGTAGTCTTTGCCCGGCGAGCTTGGTCGTTTCGGGTTACGTGGTGGATCATGTGGTCTGTCGGTGCGGACTCTGCCACGAAAGGGCTGACTATCCAGGAGTGCGCCTCTCATTCTCAGTCCCATATTGTTTGGTCCTTGCGCAGGACGTAGTCTGCCTTGGTCACTATGATAATTCCCAGCCTGATTGAAACTCACACCTTGCATAGGTGGTCGACCTTTGTAAGCATTATAAAAACCTTGCGCAGGTATATAATTGTTAGATAACCCTTGCGCAGGGTACTTGTACATATAAGAGCTGGGTCCTGCTTGCGCAGCAGGCCTGTTCGTGTTATATTTTGGTTGCGGCCAAAATATTTTTCTTATGCCTCCAAATTTTTCAAGAGCATTTGTAAATAATTGATTTTCAAATAAATGAGTACACGAGGGAGGCACTTTTTTAAGGGTTGATTTGACTAAAGGATCTTTAACAGATTTTAAGATACTGTCTCTTCTTTGTTGGACAATATCAGCTCTATGGCCGCAAATTAACTGTATCGCATCAGAGGAAACTTTAAAGAAATCGCCGTTAAGGAAAATACCTTCTAATTTATCTTTCATATCTGCGTAACTGACGGATTCAGATTCATTAGCCCAATTCAAGAAATCGCGAATTCCGCATTCTAAAGCTTCTTTTTGTTTTAACATGGTAAATGTCAAAGTCGCATAGCTTTTTTCAACATACGAGAGAGTTTTAGTATTTTCATAAGCTTTAATTTCGTCATTAGCTTCCAGTTCAATAAACCCTGGAGAGTGTGCATAATTTTTTTGAACCTCTAAATACCTGACATCACTCCACGATTCATGCTCAAATTTTTGTAACTTTTTTAAAGTATTTAAATATTCTACTGAAGCTTTAGGAACTGCGGGATCCTTCACACTAGTGTCAATATTTAAACAAAACTCAGGCATTAACTTTTGGTCATTAAGCTGTAAACTCTCTGAATTCAAATCAATACAACGGTCATAATCATTTAAATTTTCAAAGCCTTCGAACTGTCCCGGCGATGATTGTGGGCGACAGACGTAATCGCGTAAAGCATTTATCTCTTTAAAAACCTTTTTTAAGGAGCGGTCCGATCGCTTATGCTTTTTGAATTTTCGTCGGTTATGCTTTCGTTTTGGTGAAGCATGCGACGCGTTACTGGAGGTCGACGACGAACTGTCCGAACTACTATCACTAGCACTTTCCGGTTTATCACTCTTTTCAGCATTCATGATGCTAAATCGAAATAAATTTACGAAAAAACAAGTAACAATTAGCTGTTAAGACACTTAAAAACTCTTTGTTAAAAAATATTCATAAAAAGAAGGTAGGTTAACAGAAATAACATAACGAATGAAATTCTTCGTTCAAAAATCAAATGGTAGGAATCGAACCAAACCATAAAATTATCTTGCCTATTTAAATGTAGAAATAAAATAACAAGATATTACCCCATGTAGGGACACAAAAGAATTTTTTTTTTTTAAAACGAACGGCAAAAACCGTTACAAAATGTTATAACAAAAATGACTTACCAATAAAACGAAGACAAAATGTACCGAAAGAAAGAAAAAATGTGAAAAAATAGACAATCGTTATGAAAAGTTCAGATAGTCTGGTGAACACGACTGTCTGCGTCGGGAATTTGGACGCCAATGAATCCAAAGCCAGCAACTGCCACTCTGCTGGCCTGCCTGGGCGGTGGAGGGGGGGAGGGGAGCATAAACTTGTACCGGATACGTGAAAAATAGGGAAACGGAAGTGCCTTCTCTCATTCTATATAGGCTTTGAATAGCGTACAGTGTATAATATCAGTATTTTAAAAGAGTAACGCTTTTTAAATATTTTAATTAAATACCAATAAATTCTGAAGAAGAGGAAGAGCGATTTACTTTTATTTTATTAATTTATTTAAAACTTATAGTAAGTACTAGTGGACAGTGGCGTACCTACTAAATGCCCGTGGGCATTCTCTCCCAGACAACCATTTGGCTAAAGTGAGAAAACAATTGCGATTTTAAATTAAAAGATAAAATTTTCAGGATAAAATCAAGAAAACTCACCCGGATTTAAAAACTGTCATCTACAACAAAGGATTATAACCAACGAGTATCAGAATGGTAAAGTTAGTATTTCTATTTCTTTTTAAAAGTTGCAAAAAGTGGTAACAGTATACTTATTGTGTTATTCACAAAAATACTTCCTATGTATTGTAAAAAGTTTAAAATCTTTATATTTTTATAGTCATAAACGACTATTATTATCGATTAGTATTATAACTTTGGTTATAAACGTTGATTGCAATATACAAACCATTTTTAAGCACAGATTCTTAAATTAAAATATGTTGATATTCTCAGGTAAGCCAGAACATATTGTATATTGTTTTGTTAAGAAAATTGTATATTGTATGTCTTACAATTCGCATCTTCCCAAATTCAGGGTAAAGCGAAAATAGTGCCAAACTTGCGATAACCAAACATATTTTCTTTGCCTAAGTTATAAACGGGCGGGTGTAAACTTTTTTCTCTAGTTTTGGCGGGAAATTTCTTTGGGTTGATGACTTTTCGGACACAAAAAACTCGGATACCATGGCATAATTGTGGATTTTCAATTTTAATATTTTTTATCAAGGTGTCCGAGTTTTTTGTGTCCGAAAAGTCATCGACCCAGTTCTTTCGTCATTATGGGCGTTTAAAAATTGGACTTGCTTACACGATTGTCTTATACCGATTTGGGCATTTAATATTTTAGCGTCTCCTATAGCTTGACGCTTTGTGAAACCATAACTATCGCTTTACCCTAGGGGCAGCAGCTTTTTTTGTATAGTGTGTATAAAAATGTTTAAATTGCAATTAAAATAAAAACTAGTGACCCATAGTACCCATGCTTAGCAATGGTGTATTTTTTCCTAAATTGTTAACTATACATTGATTTTAACTAATTTCAACAAATATTTTCCTGAATATCCTTTATTCACAAGCGAAAGATCACGTGGATTAGAATGGGTTAGAGGAAAACATACAAACGGACAGGAATAGCGACTTTTTTACAACTTCATGTAATGATAATTATTATGATAATGATAAGCTTTACTTACCTAGCCTTGTATTCATTATAGTTTTCAAACACTTTTGTTATTTTGATTTTTTGTTGTTTTACATATTAAACAAAGTTAAATAAAATTTTCCCTTACATAAGTTTTTTTGTGTATGTTTTTTAGTTCTGCAATAAATATATTAATTAATATTCAAGGTGTTTTAGTGTTTTTCATTAGCTACTTAAATATGGAAACCATTTACTGAAGAATTTTAATAATGAATTGGAGTATTCCTAAGGAAATAAAAAAAAACAAGCCATTGGCAAAAACAATAGGTTTGTATACAAAACTCCTCGAAGAAGAATTGATATCTGTAATTTAAGATTTAAAAATACAAGAAACCTTACTAATACACTCAGTGGCACGGAATGTGGGGCAAAAATAAAAAAGCTAAGCTAATTTTTGACGTGTACCAATAATTCAACTGGTAATTTGTCAATACGTTTGTTTTTGTTTAGTTAAGAGGTACCAAAAAAACTGTTAGTATATGCACTTTTAGTGTCTATTGATCGATTTTCCTGTGTTAGGACGCAGAGGTCACTGGTGACTTAAAACTCGGTATTTTTAATGACATTTATGGTTTTACTTTTGTTTTTAAATTAATCCATAGTAATTCTTGTTCCTTTAAACGAAAAATTAAACCTCCTACTCCAAGCCAAGGACGAACTCAGCGAGAAACCTCTGAAACTTTAAATCGAACTCTCATTTGTTTCAACTTTAATCAGTCATTTGTATTCGAAAAATAAGTAACTAAACTAAAAATTCAACATTTTATGTTTTATTATTTGATTACAAACCCTAAATTGCTCTTGGGCCACATTCCGTGCCGCCGAGTGTTGTTTTAGCTTGACGGTAAAGCACGCCTTCTTTACTTTAATTGCTGGGTTTGTGCAACAACGTAAACATTTTATACAAACTTAATTACAACGTAGGGTATATGAAACACTCGTATTTTATTTAAACTGAAAGATTTATATAAAACAATCTTTATTTTTTCCAATACAATTTTGATCGGGGATTGAATATGGCATCACTCCTGAAAAAGTTGGCCAGATTCAGAAAAAGGGATATTCCAGATTCTTTAAATGTAAGTTGATTCATGTAGAGGTATAACTGGTACCTAATTATACATATTTAACATATTATATATGCTAAATACGTTTTAAAATTTGTAATAAAGGATTATCAAGTGAAAAAGGCGGAGTATGACGAGTCGTATAGGGTAGTGAAAGGAGTGCTCAAAATTGCTGGCTTTCGACTTACGCTTGTGGATTCCCCTTGTGTGACGTAAGTAGCAAAATCTAAGTTTATAACAACATTCATAAAACTATCCATATAATAAAAATCGTATGAAAAAATAAATTAAAAAATATTTTTGTGGCTTACACCAAATACTACATTTTCATATAATGATATTAATTTCTTTTTATTTATGCCTAATCTTGTACAATAATGAATTGAGTTCAAATCACCTATTGTCCGGCCACCGAGAGAATGCGTTCCTGACACATTGTGTTTGACATAACGAGGTAACTTTGACAGGCCGTCTACGAAAACAAACAAAAAAAAAGTCGTCTATTTTGACCCTACAAACAAATAATAAGCAATAAAATGATATTAAAACACACTGATTTTAAATTTTATAACTGATGGCTTACTGTAAGGGTAATAATTACTGATAAAATATGTATTTTTAAAAATGTAAACAACATCATATTTTCGTAGGGATGTGCTAAAAATATCAGTCAATTTTAAAGTTATCAATCAATTTCTAATAAAAAAGCAGAATAAGTAGCTTGGTTATAAAAACATGATATCGACGTAAATATGGATATGCTTGAAGCATAACTATTGCGGTTAGTGAAAGAAAATAAATCGGCAAATGTTAGATATGAAATAGATGAATTAGCTCTGCAGTACGGTCATCGGGTGCTGAGACTTCCACCATATCATTGCCAATACAATGCTATTGAATTAATTTGGGCTCAAATTAAGGGTTATGCAGCCCGTCGCAATACGTCCCCACCTTTTAGCACAAAAAAGATGATGGCTCTATTAAAAGAAGCTTGCGAAAAAATCACGAAGGAAGACTGGGCGAAGGCGGTAGAAAAAACAAAAAATCTTATTACCAAAGACTTTGATCGAGATATTAGAATTGATTCGATCATTGATAATAACATAATTATAAATGTTGGAGAAGATGATGATAGCACCTCCTCAAGCGAATCGGAATCTGATTAAATTTATACCAGCGCGATATCTATTATTTTAAGTATTTATTACCTACTTTTAGTTTTAGTACTTATTGTATTGTAGACCTAAATATTTGTTTTGAAAAAAGGCAGCAGTTGGAGTTTCTTGCTATACAAGTAAAATAGATATAAGATAAACTAATTTTTTTACTAATGTTGATTGAAAAAATATTTGTCAATATTATTTTTTACCCCAACACTACTGGCATGTGTCACAAACGCAATCTCTCGGTGGCCAGATTATAGCAGCTTTTTTTTCAAACTACACAGTGAGACTAAGGCCCGTATTACAGAAGGCGACTCAAGCGTCGTTTGAACTTCAATCAGTCAAAATTCGTTTTAAACACAGATCACCACTCAAGCATCGATCTTATTATAGAACGCATTTTAAGTTCAGTTCAGGTGAAACTTGACTCGAGTGACGATTTGAGCGAAGATATTGTGTTTTAAAAAGATATATAAATATTTTATAACACAAAGTTTAGAATACTGGATTTTTTCATAGTCTAAATTAAAGACTAATTAATATGTTAACAGTGTAAGCAAGTAAAAATAGTTTTTTTATGTTTTATTTAACTGTTTGTTGTTCTGTGTAGAATTTCAAAAACCTTTTATACTGTGGCGACATAGATGGCGCTGATCGTCGCCAACATTCTTTCCCGTCGGTACGCATACAAATGACACCGAAATGTATGGCATATGTTTCTGAATACTTCATGATGTTGCACTTCAGCAGTATTGACATTCTTTATATGTGTGCATCAATTGCACCATCAATATTAGGCAATCCATGATATTGTAGATATTGTCGTCAAAAATATTTGTTGTTTACAATATTTACAGCTACAGACTTTTGACAGTATCTAGTTCAATCTACTCTCAAGAGTGGTGTTGACACGATTTACGTGATCATAGATCAAATCCTCGCTTGAGTGGTGATTTCAACTTAAAAGTCAATTCAAAATATAAAAATACTCAATTGAACGTTGATCAACGAATTTAGTTTCAAGAGCGGTTCTAAAATAAAAGCTTTACTTAAAACTAGTTTTAAAACTAAATTCATTACTGAGTTACATTCTATAATACGGCCCTAAGTATTGACCCTTGAGGTGTGAGGTGTAGGTAGCACCTGTAACATCATGCATTAAGATTTTGATTTAATTAATTTATCAAATTTAATTCTGTGCATAGGATAAACTTCAAAAGAAATAACTAATCAATAAGCTGCTCAAATAGCATGTTCAGATTTATAGGACCACTTCCATTCAATAACGATTCAGTAAAATGCTTTACCGAAGTCAACAAACAAAACATTAACGTCATTGCCCAAACTGAGTCTGTATTTAAGCTGTTTTTTTTAAACTATTTTTTGCTCTTACTTTGATACATTCTTCTGAGTCCCTTACCTTGATTAGATCTATAATCTTGCTTGTAGTAAGTGCTGGAACGTGTACTACTGGTTCGTGTTTTCCAACATGGCTGTGGTGACAGTGTTGGAGGCCGCCTACCTGGCTCGCTCCATCTCCAATGGCGTCTACTCCGACATGTTCAAGATGATGCCTGTCATCGGATTCATGTTCTTGGGTGCCGTTTTTAATCGTATCATTATTTAGTTTAGATACATCATTATGTGTAGAAAGGAATGGTATTATTAGAATTTAAATGCAGGAAACTTTTAATAACTATTACCCTGTGATTATATTATCGTCTTCATCAGTCTGTGTTTGATAATACAGGTAATAGTTTAAAAAGTAATATTAAATGCTTGGTTTTCAGCAATGACAAAATCATACAATATAACATACAATCGTCCGGTGTTTGAAAATGTAATAAATGAATTGCGGAGTCTGTGGCCAGAAGGAGCAGTTTCAAAGGAAGAGTATGATATCGTTCAACGAGGTTATAAGAATTTGAGACCTGCTCTTGGTACAGATATTTGTCAAAAAACCTACTAAGTAATAAAATGTTAAAGAGTAGGTAGATCAATATAACAACGTTTATTTCAGCAAATTACTACACAACGGTAACCCTATGCCTAATCTTTTCGTATCCTCCAATACTGATAATAATAAAATCTGCTCTTGGACTAACTGCTTCGGAGATGTACCTGCCATATCTTTACTGGCTGCCGTTTGATCCCTTTCAAAGTTTAGGAGTATATACTGCCATGATCGTAGCCGAGACTTGGCATTGTGAGTATCTAAATGTGATACATTATTTTCAACTTCGATTCAGTCAATCTAAAATGTAGGTTATTTACTACATCTACCTTTTATACTTAGAATTACTTTCCAATCATTTAGTTGATCTTTGAAATCATTTCTAGGTATAAGCACAGTTTGGGCAATGATGTCTGCCGATTTGTTGTTCTGTACTTTCCTCAACCACATCACAACGCTGCTAGAACTCCTGGCTGTAAGGATTCATCGCATGGTTCCCGTTTACATGGATCAACAGCTTATAAAGAGCTATCCCTTAGGTAGGATCATTGTTCCCCAAGTAAACACATTTGGCGTGGTACTCGCAGGTTTTTCCATTTAATATATTTTTGTGGTTAATAATATAATACTGTTGATTAAGGTGCAATCAGTAAACCAATCTTGGATGTTGACAGAGGATTAGACGAGAAGATAATTGAAGATAATCGTTTAAAAGAAATAAGAGAGATTGCTGTAAGGCATCAATCTCTAATAAGGTATTTCACTAACATAAATTTCAATTGATATGTTTAATTCTTGAACATTGAGTTTTAATCAAACACTATTTACATTTTAACAGGTTAGCTAAAGATATTGAAAATATGTTTAGTTTTGCGTTGCTTGTCAATTTCCTGAATAGTTCTGTGATCATTTGTTTCTGCGGACTTTGCACTGTTGTAAGTATAACTATTTAAGAAAGATCTATTGACTTTGTTTTAACTAATTTTGATTTATCAGTTTCTAGAAAAATGGTACGAAGTGGACTACAAGTCATTTTTGGTAACCACAATGTTGCAAAATTGGATCATATGCTGGTATGGGCAAAGGCTTATTGATTCGGTAAGCAATCGTTTAGTTTAAATATTTATAACTAGGGGCCGCGCGCGACTCCGTTCGCGTAGAAGTCGGTTTCCCGTGGGAATGCGAAGTTTTCCCGCGGTAAAAAGTTCCCTTAATTCTTTCATACGTATATTTTTGGTATCTAGAACCGTTTTTGGCAGCGCACGCAACGGAAGCTCTCAAGGATGAATAATTTTCCCCGTTTTTTTTTACATTTTCCATTATTTCTTCGCTCCTAATAGTTGCAGTGTGATGTTATATAGCCTAAAGCCTGCCTCGATAAATGGTCTATCAAACACAAAAATAATTTTTAAATTCGAACCAGTAGTTCCTGAGATTAGCGCGTTCAAACAAACAAACAAACAAACAAACTCTTCAGCTTTATAATATTAGTATAGATAAGTGATAAAAACTGTAAATATTAATATTTTTGTTATTTTTTTTTAATAGAGCCTGAATATTTCGAAAGCTCTGTACAACAGTGGATGGTACAGAGCTAGCATTAAGATGAGGAGCTTTATTCTTATCATTATGCACAGGTATATATACTTTTTTATTTCAATTTTAATTACCATAGATGTGGAACAAATCAACGAAGCAACTGTTTACAATATAGTCAGACAGAATAGCCAATAAAGCAAATAAATAATACCATCACAAAAATACTTTTTGTTTATCAAACTAAAAAAAAACTGTACCACACACAACACATTTTATCAATCGTTATATTTTTTTTACCAAAATTTAATTTAACCTTGTTTCCTAGGAAATGCTAAATATAATAACCTTTGACATTTAATCAAATAGCAACTGAGCATGTGTCGATATGCTTTTCATGAGAATTTCAAATCCCCGCTATTTCTATACTTCTTTTATTTCTAGAGCCCAGAAGGAGATTCATGTCACAAATTATGGATTCTCTGTGATATCGCTATCTACGTTTACATCGGTATGTTTTATTTAATTTTAGTTTTTTTTTTTATCATTTTTCACCTAATTTTTTTATTGCAGATTGTAAAATCATCGTGGTCTTACTTCACACTCCTTATAAATGTCATGAGCAAATAAATATGAAGTTGTGACAGCAATTTACTAAACACATTATAGTCTAGCTTAGTGATTAGGATTAAAAGAACAATGCATAAACAATTGTTTATTTTATTCAAGTAGACATTGTTTAATTACCTACTCTAGCAAATTATTCTTCTAGTGCAATATTTTGTCTTACAATACAAGGTGCATTATTAGCTATTCAGTGATCGATTTAGAATGTATCTAATAATTTGCAGTTTTTTCTATTTGTTTTTGCTTTTTAGTTCTTGTAGAAATGCAGTAACAGTGTAAAATACGACCATGAAGACTTCATTATCTGAAACAGACAGGAAAAGTTGAGTTGATAAAGATTTACAACTGTTTTGTATTTACGAATATCCCAAACCCGGATGTAATTTTTGACGACTTTTTTATGATGCGTTTTGATTTTTTTGAGTTATCGGAAAAACAAAGACTAATAGCAACTTTGCTATATTTAAATAAGGATTCAAAAATGTAGCTATGAAACAAAATAAGCTGGACTTCTTAATTACAGAAACCTTTTTATTTTATACACTCTAAACATATTACCAATTTCCCTCTTGATGTTATAACCGTGAAGTTTGGTTGTTCTAATGCTTGTTACTCAATCTCAGTTATCTAAGTACAAATCGTAGAAATATATATGTTACGGCTAATACCCGAAGTGCGGCTACACCTAGTTTTAGCCGGTTAGAAGTGTTTTTAAAATGGAAAACTGTAAAAAAAAAATTATACCTATGTATATAAAAAGTGGCTTCAATCATGAGTCGACGGACGGTCCTTTTTCTGGGTGGTATCAAAAAAGTAACCTAACTAACCTAACCTATTGATGTTCTAACCGGCTAAAACTAGGTGTAGCCGCACTTCGGGTATTAGCCGTAACATATATATTTCCTTTGTCAAACTTTAGCGGAGCCATTATACAAATATTAATCTTGACTTGATTATAATTCTCGGCTTCCTGTTCCTGAGTAAACAACTTTAAGTGATATTCATGAAATGAGGGTAGATGTTACGATTTGTTTACATACCGTAGTGAAGGTTGCCAAGGAGACAGTGGAGAATCCGTAAGTTGTTACTCGCACGTTTTTCTGTGCTCTGTAATAGGAATACGATCATTTTAGGTATCATATAATTTTTGTACCTACTAACGATGATTTTGAAAGACATTTTCTTCAGGCTTTGTTATTTGGAAAAAATAAAGTTTAGACAAGAAGAAATTGTAAGAGACGTTAAAAAAGAAAAAAAGTTCAAAAAAGGAATAATTAACTCTACCTTCAATTAACATTGAGATTACAGACCGTTTAGCAAATACTTCAATAGAATTTCCTTAAAACGAAAACTATGTGACTTGTTAATTTTCACGATCAATAATGGAATTTTTGTTATTCGACGTTTAATTTTTTTTCACTTAGGGCCGATTTTTCAATAGATAGTTAAAACGCCAGATATCGAACAGCCAGATAGCTTTAACTGAGACGAATAATAAAGTTTCAATTTTTCAATGGTCAGATAACCCTCTGCTAGCTATCCTAATGATATTTGTGCAAGAAAGAGACATTCTTATATATTTTACAGTTGTTAGAAAAGGACTGTAAACTTTCAACGCATTGACAGCGGGTGTCCCAATTGACAAAAAATTTAGGTATGACATCAAGACTTGCCGTCAACGATAATACATAGATAAACCGAAAACAAGATGGAGCCCACCGAAAAAAAATACAAATAAAAGTTACAAATACAATATATTTTAACATATGTCTGTAAACTTTGAGAAAGTATTTCTATCTTATTATATTGATTGCTAAGAATATTTTTGATGCTTTTTTAAAAAATCGATTTGGTATTTCATATACTCAGAGATACTTTATGTTACTGTATGTCTTAATAACTACTTAGTATTTTAATATAATTCTCAAAAAATCCTCATTTTGATTTAGCGTATCTTTAGCAGTGTGTTATTTGTGACACGCACACATCAAACGTATTACTCCATCTAGAAATGTATACATCTGTGATGTCAACAATAGCTTACTGCACAGATATTCAAAATTAAACCTCTTGTGATATATATTTTTGTCCCGTTTTGATAACTATACATTATTGCCTTCAAATAAAGTAAAATATTCATGGTTTTACAAAAAAAAAGCAAAACACAAATAAATTATACATACGCATGATGACAGAAACGTCAAATAATGTGTTAGATAACTGCTTAACTGAGGCAAAAAGAGGCAGCTAAGTTTATCCGCCAGTTATCGAGTTTAACCTTCTGTTAGAGCTTATCCGCTAATTGAAAAATTCACAATCTTGCTATCCATAGAATAATTCCTATCTGAAGGCTTAACTGACTATTGAAAAATCGGCCCTTACAAAATCAAAGTGAGTTAATTTAGAAGTTTTATATGTTAGATAACTATTTTACCTTAAAATCATGATAAGAATCAAGTTTCTAACCCTCTTCGAGCAAGTATACCAGCCGCTGCTGTACAATGCGTCTGCGACTGACTTGCTCTGAAATAAAACAAAGTTTTTAGCAGTTATTTGAGTTTTTCACGAAAAATAGGGATAGTGGATAGAAGGAATAATAGTATGCATTATATATCAAGACTTCTGAGCCAAAATATTTATTGATTGCAATGATCAAACCCATCATAATGAGAAGGTAGATCACATTTAATTAATAAGTTAACTTTTAAGTTAAGAATGAATGAATTAAATAATATTGCTAAGGGCCAAATAAGTGAAATAAAAATATATTTAAAGCCGCTAATGCGCGAGGCTACGACCTTTATCCCGAACATGCAAAAATTTACGAGTTGTTCACGTTTAACACGAATACCCAATTCTTTCTAACTTCCTCAATTGGGACGTAAAGTTTTCTAGCATGCAAACTTCGCAATCTGAACAGAAAATTATCAAGGGCTTTAGAAGTTGTAAAAGCCCAAATTCACTAAAGACGTATGGGACTCCTGAAGGAGTTCTTGTTATATGAAGACGAAAAGAAGGACAAGCCTCCTGGGATTTCATGATGGAATATCTGGAGTGACATGCTAAATTAAATGTAGACAGGGATAAATTGAAGAGATTATTCATGAAGTGGGTACATCATATAGTAGCTACGAAAGATTACGTCAATTTTGGTGTATAAGAGTTGAAATACCAGAAACATATTTTTTAGCTTAAGTAGGTAGTTCGTTCCTTGTTTTAATAACGGGGTGTGATTTACGACGGAGGGCGGGGTAGTAGAATGGTATCGTGTAGGTAGTTTATGATAGCAAAAACTCTGTGTAGATAGGTGTAATCATTCACAAGAAACTGTACATGTGTGGAGATTTTTCATACAATATAAAATAACAAAAAATTATTAACGGTTAGAGTAAAAAATGCTTCCTCGTATTTAAGAAAATATTCCAGCCCTAAATTGTGATTAAAACGTAAAATATACTTGCTTAACTTACTTAATTAACCTTGCCTTACAACTGTGGTCATGCTTTAAAGATATAGTTTGTTTTATTAAACCCTTCTCCATCTTATAATTACTTACAGATTCGAACAGCCTGTTCCCGTACCAGCAAATAAGCCACGTCTGAGACAGCGCTGTGGCGAGGAACACCTTGTATACGATCTCGTTCCATTTCTCTACCATCTGGAATGTATTATAAGTAAGTTATAAGAAATAATACGTCTAGTCTTTATCTGTCTGTTAACGTGGCTTTCTCTAAGTATTTTTTTAAATCCGAATGACTGGGTCAGTAGTAGATATTAAAAAAGTACCAGCACGAAGCTCGACGATTAAAATAGCTCTTTGGTTGACGCGACTAATTTTATAAAATAATGTTGAGTTACCCTTAAGTAGCGGTTTATTTCTAAGTATTGCATGTCACAGGCATGTCACCGAAACCAAGTTTTGGTATATGGGCGATTGGGGATTTACAAGAAATCTTAAAAAGTGATGCTCTATAAATAGATTCCATTTCTTGCAAAAAAAAGTTATTTATTAAAACGCGGAATTATTAATTTTATTGAAGACTGCCATTTTTATTATTTCTAAAGAAATTCGCTGAGCTTAAGTAACTATAGCTTTTTCAAAACACGTAAAATAAAGCTATACTTACAACACAGCAAAACCCGCAGAAGCAGATGATGATGGAGCTGTTGAAGAAGTTCACCAGAAGCGGGAGGCTGAACATCTCCTCGACATCACCAGACAACCTGGTAACAATAGTAGATGCAATGAGAAAACTATGACGTTTGACACTTCGTATATCGCAAATGCATATGTTACGTAAAGTCCAGTCGAAGTTAATCATAAAACTATGGAATTTCATAAAAAGAAACAAACATTTTTTTTAGTTAAACTTGTAAATTTTTATAACGTGATGAGTTAATCATCACCCAAAACTTCACCCATAGACGATAGTCTACGCCCATTTGGGACAAAACCCGGTTAAAACCTACAAACATTTAACCTACATTTAATAATGTAGCATCTGTCAAATGACGAAACACCTCAATCATCTATCTACCTCGATTATTTCAATGTGTACTCCCCCATCGCGTCCTTAGTAATCTCGATCGCCCGCTACTATTGATCTTGGCGAGACTGTATCATAACACTTCATAATTCTGTCGACACCTTCAGGTGATTCACCGAAAATAGACCCCTTTGAATTGCCCCCGTTTTTTGTATTATTAGAATTAGTTCTTGAACGGTTTTTGTAATCTTAAAAGTTATTTCATTAGGTTAATTTGTAGTTGGAATGTTAAAGATAAGTGTCTTACCTTTTTGGTAATATAAATGTAACAAACATTTTATAATTCATTGAACCATGCACAGCATTGATTTTCAAGGTTGTTTTTATGTTTTCCAGTGCTTGTCTGTTTTCATTGGAAAGTCGACTTGAAAGGAAATTAAGGTAATTCAAGACAGTCAGTTACACAATATGCCGATATTACTGACGCACACAGTAATTGGTAATTGAGATACACGTGTATTTTTACTTAACTTATCATTTTTCAAGGTGAATAGGAAAAGCTCTGCAGCTCACACGAGCTAGAGTAATTTTAAAGTTAAACATGCTTACCTGATTAAGTCCTGATGCCTTAAGATAATGTGTTTCAGTTGTTCTATGTAAATGTCTTCCATCGATGCCTTATTTATATTGTTCTTGTTCAACATCGATTTTTTTCTTCCTGTGAAAAGAATGTTCATAAAATTCAAAGAGTTTGATGGCTACATTTACCAACATGTTTTGATAATGTGTAATTAAGTACAATGAATTTTATATCATTAGGTACCTCTACATTGTGATCGTATCTTTACCAAGTGCCTTAAACTCGTAATTTATCCTTGTCTCGTACATTGCAGATCAAAGTAATGCAGAGTAATTACTTATAAATGAGGATATTTCGGATGCTAAGATAAAACCTTAAACGGCTAACTCTGAAGTTAATATCAATGAATGTGTGTAATGTGTACTTTCAGTTGGACGTTAGCTAATTATATCTCAATCTCAACAAGCCTAAATAATTACAGCTTTTGCTCTTAAATTGCCTACACTTTGAACCAATTCATGCCATCGTGCAGTCAACATATCCAAAAATGTTAATTTGCTGCTATTCAAAAAAAAAATTTTTATTAGTTACGTAACTTTGCTATCCAAAAATAAATACCCAACGGATACTCCTCAATGAGCTGCCTGTCCACGGGGACGTGGAACAGCCGGCGGATCCTGATGGACAGCAGGTCGAAGTAGGTGGTGACGTGGCTGAGGTAGATGCAGAAGAGGACGTCGCCGGAGAACATGCACCAGATCACCAGGGTCGCTGGAATGAAGTTATATTTAAGAGTGGTAGAGTCTAGCTGTAGGCTCTGTTTACAGCGATTAATGGGCTGACTCGACCGGTGAAATACCACCGTCGCACAGAAAACCGACGTGAAGTAGGGACGATGTTCCTACGTTTCGTTCGGTGAGTGCGATATCCGGTGCCCATTTTTTTCAAAGGCTAGCAACGCACCCTCAATACATTTGTGATTGCGGGTGTATATGGGCGGCGGTGATCACTAACCATCACGTGACCCGCATGCTCGTTTGCTAGCTTCCCTCATAAAATATATATGTATATATATTTACTACATATACACACTAGCGACCCGCCCACGCTTCGCAATGGTGTAATTTTGGCCGACTTGCTCACGAAACATTGATTTTTGGCTAACTTAAAAAAACTTTTTCCGATTGTTCTTTATTATAACTTAAATGAAAAAAATACCTAAAAGATGGTGAAAACCGCATTAAAATCCCTCAACTGGTTTAGGGGGTTTTAGCGGCCAAACATACAAACAGACAGAATTAGCGACTTGGATTTATACTATGTAATGATAATGATGATATATCTTTTGGTGTAGAACATGGTTAAACATTCTTCTTAATATAAGTTTCACTGGTTGTTTAATTGTGAATTTTAAGTTTAGACACATTGAAATACAACCCTCATTATACCCATTTAAATTATCTACTTACGTATCTTGAAATATCGTTTCAAAAATAAGAACGATACGGTAGGAATCCAGATTTTTTTTTGTTGTTTAAAACAAAGATAGCTTCAATAGCGTTTGTCCCTTCTCTGACTTTATTTTGGATATTTTTTACACCAAGAATCGAGGCTTCACAAAATAAGCTGAGAAGATGAGTATCTTAAATACCGTGCCAAGTCTGTGATATCAGCAGGAACTCGTAAACAACCGGCTGGAAGGGATCCGAGGGCACCGCGTAGAAGAAGGGCAGAGTCAAGGGCACGTCGTAGCCGAGGAGGCGCTTGATCACGCCGATGAAGGGCCGGCACAGGTAGAAGGCCAGCAGGGCGTTGTTGCACCAGTAGTAGCCTGAGACAGATGGAGAAAAATATAAATAATCTCCAGACTAACACACCAATTCTGTGGCCCTAAAGTAAGTTGCAGTAAGCACTTGTGTTAGTACCACATAACTTAATAGCAGGGTTTTGACTGTCTCTTGAGGTGATTTTAGTTTCTTTTACCAAGTTTTTTTACAATGCATTACTATCAATAATAACGCTAACGCTAACTTTGAAATTTTGTGACTTGGTTTGTGCTGGATATTAAACTCGGACAATTCAGCATAGATTTGGATATTATTATGAGTATATAACCTAAAATATCATAAAATCTGGTCAAATTAAGTATTAATTCATTTCGATAAGATTTAACTTGACCTATCTGTGATAATCTGACTAGCTCTTTTGTACATGATCAATTACGCAAACATCGAAAATTTTCAATACAATATTCGTAGAATTCGAGTTATTACATACAGAAAAGGCTAGGGCTCAATTTAATAAAAACTGTCTCGCAAATACAATTCATCATCTTCGTTAATAAATTAAAAATAACTTTCTTTCCCTTGTTATTTTATTACTTTGACTTAAAAAAGATAAGCCGAAATGAAAATATGTATATCACTTAGCAAAATAATTTTGAATAACGATTAAGTTAATCCATAGGTTTGCCCCAACATCCAGACGCACCCATTTTGTTACCTTTTCCTATCTACATTACCTCATTGTAGTATAATACACCAAGATATTTAAAGATCAAACTTCCTAACGTACGATTCTTCTTCTCCTAAACTGTTGGTCGGAAAGAAATCATTAAAATTCCTAGGGTTTTCCCCATTGTTGTGGCGCAGGGCTTAGGCCGGTCACACGACTCCAGTACAAAGCCGAGGACGGAGCGCCGCAGGGTTTTAGTGGGTTTTAGCGACGTGTCAGTTGCCCAGGTGGAGTCCCACACACGCCCCCCGCCACCCCGGTGGGGGTTAGATGCGTAACGCATTTCTCCGCGAAAGCAAAAGAAAGGGTTCCTTACCAAAGACTCACTATTCACCCGGGTTGGGTTAAAGGTCCAAACCCCTCCAACCATAGATGGACAGACGTGGAAGAATGGTAGAGAGGCCTTTGCCCAGCAGTGGGATGATATAGGCTAATATAATAAATTACCAAAGACAGTAATGTTAAGTTTCCGTATCGCGCTCCTGATGACGCGGTACTCCTCCTCCACCAGGGTCCCCGCTGGCCACATCAGTCGCAGCTCCCGGGTCAGGTTCTGGAAGACGGGGCGGTGACGCGCCATCTTGTAGGACTTCGATAGACCTGGAATAAGCAGAGTCAGCGAAAAACCTTTGGCTAACGTAAATGAGTTTCCTCTTTTTATCTGTAACTCTAAATTTTCCAAGGAAACTGAAAATTCTGAATTTATTTAAATCGCTTTTGGTTCATATGAAAAATACTTGATTATTTTATTATTAATCGTATTTGAGGTACGTAATTGAAACAAAGTTAAATCAAGAGTGAATACCAAGCATAAAGATTAGATGATAAAATATATTGACTAATTTTTGAGTTTTTGAGTTAGAAACAGTTAAATTTTTGCAATATTTCTTCATATATTGTCTTATTAACATTATCATGAACAATTAAAAGTAATTTACTCAACTACTAACAACATAACTTATTTAAAATTTTCAAACTACCTAAATCAAACCGTACCGCAATCTAATGTACTGTACATTATTTATTTGTAATGTAATGCAATCCAGCCGACCTAATAGTGGTGCTATATCGATTCCCATTTCATTGCATTTGCTTTACAGTATTTTTCTGTATTTGTGTATATGTTACGGCTAATACCCGAAGTGCGGTTACACCTAGTTTTAGTCTATTGAAAAAAATTCGGTGGCTACTTCTCTTAAAATCCATAGAGTATGAAAATTATAGCAAAGGACTAAAACGAGCAACTTGTTAACTAAAGGATTATCAAGCTTATAATTATGCATTTATTAAATGATTAATTTGATAAACTTATGATAGTTAATAATCATATAATATTCAACTAATTACGTGCGTTAAGGGCATATCTTTCAACCCGAATCACTAACAATCACCGTGTAGAAGCAAACCACAGTGGGTCGGTATTTTGCTTTGTTTCGTGGCTCACATTGCCTAATGGATTGGGCGTGCAATGTGTGGGAGTAATATATTGTTCTCAATTTAAATGCATTTTGAATTATATCTATTTATTAAGGTAGGGTACTGTTTTTTCTGCGTTTAGGGGAAAAAGTGAATAATGTGTTGAACATGATTTTTGAACCTAGAGGTGCTTGACCGTTATTAAGAGCTAACTAAATTTATTTTGGAAACGAAATAATTTAGGATCTAGAATTGTATTTAACTTTTATTTTTAGCTTTTTTATTATAGCGAGAGACGATTTCGTGATCCCATTGTAGCTGAACCTACAGGTACAATGGGATCACTAAAAATAAGATGGCATCATAATGTTTTGTGATAGAACTAATATTTTATAAACTATGAAAATAAGCTTCTATATCTCAGGTAACTATAAACTTTATTTCAACTTGTTAGTAATTTTACCTTGAACATAAACTTTTGCAACATTAAGTTGAAGAACAAAAACAAAAGACAGTTTGACGGATACATCCCGCCTCCTTAATATACTTATAAAAAAATCAAATAGCCATGACCTAAGCACTTCGCAGTTCATTTATGATCTGTTATTTCCTATTAGTGAGAAGAGCAAAAACACAAACCCACTTACTACCTAAAATACAAAATCTGCATTAGATTTTTTTAAACTTTTAACCTGTCCATGTTTTCCCAACTTACTATTCGCTTTTAAGTGCTTGATGATCTAATAAAAAATCATTGCCAGTGCCCGCGCTTGCATCTCATACAGTATGTCCACTCTTAAAAATGGGTAGAATCCCTTTTCACTGACAATATTAAGTTTCTTCCAAAAAAGTTGTTTTTCAAAGTTTGTTTGAGAAGCACATTTTTTTTTTAATATTATATAGCAAAACAAACGAACATGCGGGTCACCTGATGGTAAGCGATCACCGCCGCCCATGACTACCCGCAACACTGTAGGTGTTGGGGGTGTGTTGCCGAGCCTTTGACAAAATTAGGCACCGGATACCGCACTCACCGAACATCGTCCCCACTTCACTATGGTTTTCTGTGCGACGGTGGTATTTCACCGGTCGAGTCAGCCCAGTCGCTGCAGACAGAGCCTACAGCTACTCTACCACTCCAAAAATTTTTGCACACGTAATTTTTTTCAAACCTGTTTTTAACGACCTTATACCAAAGTATACTAATCATCAATTACCAAGCAGCACGCAGCCCCAGCACGGCATCATGGTGACCACCTCGAGCGCGTCGCGGAACGAGCCCCCGAAGGCCGTCTCCAGCATGTACTGCAGCTCCAGCCACGCCACCACCACCAGCGACAGGTAGTCCAGCCAGAAGAACGCGTCCCAGCATCTCCTAATGTGGTGTAATGTAACAGTAAAAATATATTTTTCTTAAAAATAAAGAGATAGAATTGTTGATTCGTTTTTGCATCTTTTTTTGTACAGGGTGATTGGTAATGCTTCTAAGAGGTTAAAGTAGAGCTTGTATGCAGTCAATTAAGTCATATCAAATCATGTCCGAAAATTGATCATTTCTGAGATATGCAACATTTAAGATTTTTTATAAAAAACCCCTCTTTTGAAGTTCAAATAATTATGATTTGTTGTTTTATGGTAGCTTGGTGGAATCGCGTTACCAATCACCCTGTATATGTTAGACACCTTTAAATCGAATAAACATCATGGTTTAGGAAGTATAGTTGTTTTTTTAATAACAAAAATAATATGTTGGTACTTTTCGCAATGGTAATTTTGTGTGAAAACCATTTAAAGTGTGTAAAAATATATACATAAGTTTCAAAATCAAATTTAAAATATTTTATTCCCTAAGAAATAAAAATACTATACTACTTAGGTATTTTAACTTTTGAAACATATCAATTCAGCCCATTTTTTCAAGCCCTCCAAAAGCTTTGCGGAAGAATAGTAAAATACAACCTTTAGCTTTAATCCTAGAATGAATGGCTAAATGACCGAATGAATGAATATGAATGAACGATTGTATAAATAATGTTACCTGATCAATGGTGAATCTTTATCTTCCAGGCGTAGACCGATCCTTCGTAGAGCGGTTATAGGAATCTCGAATGTAGAGTCGTATAGTCCGATGTCCAATTTATACTGAAAAATAAGGCTTTGCTTGTTCTAATAGATTTCCTTTTTTTATCCAAACTTTAATACTTTTTTTAATTTGCATGACACCTATTTCTAAGTAGAATTTGTTCTTGATTATTTAAATGTCTGATATATATGGCTATATATGGAAAGTAAGATCTTAAAATTGTTACTTACAGAACAATAATGTTATTAAAATATATTAACAAATTTTATAGTTATTAACAATTTAAGAAAAATTTGAATTCTCTCCATAACGCATTTATACCTACCAACCTACTCAAGTTTTTTTTGCTCCCATATTTTTTCTACATTTGTATAGTTAATGTTTAATTATTTTTACTTACATTTGCACCAATTTTCGAAAGGTATTTACCTCCTTCCAAACGCTTTTTAAGCCAAGACATCATGAACCATTACTTTTTTATATTCCAATTCCATTTGATTTATCGCTTTTATACTTAACTTTAAGGCCCGTACCATCGGCTTTTCAATAATTCAATTTTTTTTTTTAGATCGACCACATAATATCTATACCAATTTTATCGCTTTCTCACTAACATTAGAAAGTAAAACTCTAGCAAAATAAACTGCCCTTGGCCCTCGCCACCAAGCTCTTTGAGGCAATAAAGGCCTTCAGGGTACAACAGCAGTCGTTTATCAGAGAGAGATAGGGAAACAAATGAAATGCATTTCTTTTGCACTGAACAAGCACCCGCGGGCTCGCAATTAAAAAGCTAATCTACTTAAATGATAATACTTGCTGTTTTTGGCTAAACACAAAAAGGATTTGCGATTTTTATCCTTAAATAGGTAGGTAAATCCTTTTTTGCAAACGTTGTCGGATTGATACTTTTTACATTGAATATAAAATGGCACTGCCATTCCGAACATTTGTGCAAATTTAAGGCAAGCTCATGTTTTACTTGATCGGACCAATAAAAGTAAAAAATGGGTTGGCTACCATTCTAAATAATCTCAAATAAACAAGAATGAGAGAGAGAGAGATGTATACGTTTACATTTTTGCTTTCATTTTTGAAAACCTATTTGATATTAGAATATTAGATAACTGAAATAAAGCAGATGGTACGGGCCCTGTCACTTAAAAACTTTAAACTTCATGAAAAAACTACATCTGCTTGCTTGTTTTTACACTTGGTAAGAAAAGTTTTATAAACAACTTCAGAAACTAAATTACGGTAAAATAAAAGTTTTTTTCAGTAAAATAAACATATTGTGTGAACTAACAACAGTTTAGGTACTCAAGAAGTTTTAAAACGAGCTCTAGACAAAATAATATTGTGTATTTATTTTGTTGCTAGAATTCTGTAAAAGTTTAGTTAGTTCTGAGGTAAATGAAAAGACATTTACGTCACTATTATATCTACTTTTAGGTAATTTATTTAAACAAGTTTATCGGTTAAACTACAATGAATAATAATATCTTATTACCGTCAATTATGGATTTTGGAATACACAATACTTTGCTTTATTGAGAAAACCCTCTAGGTAAATATTTAAAGTATGATATTTTCTTATTTCAATTAACATATCCTAATACTATTGACTTCTGATAATATCACAGCAAAATGCAAACTGAATATTTGAGTACTCACAAAACTAAATATTTAGTACAAAATATCAGTCTCATATATCCCGTCAAATACATCAAAGATTATCTATCAAGATCTATAATATAACAGAACAATAGCCTACAAAGCCATTAGACATAACCGCCTAGCAATAACCTATTAGACGCCCAACGTGCCTACAATATGTCTGTACATTGTGTCTGTCGAACCCTTACAAGGGATAAAACAATCGAGGCAGCAGTCGGGGTGTCTGTTGATTGAAGATACCAACACGCTACTGGGATGCACACGGGCGGTGAATTAACGCTGACCTACTGGCGGGTCTACTTTAGTAACTAGAGTTTAGTTTTTGAGCGACTTTGGTCGTTTAATGTCGTTATACACGAATGGTCGCTTCAGTAAGTATTTTGAAACACCCGTTTGAGCTACTGATTGAAGTTTGTTTATTGTTTCGTAGCAAGAAGATGTTTACATTTAATGCGAAAAGTAGTAGAAATATACAATAATTTTTTTAACGTTAATAAGAAGTAAGGAAATGTTGTTAACTGTTTCTATAAGTGAGTTATTTATCAGAATTCGTTACTTGTAATCAACGTTGCAGCGATTAAATAAAACTGTTATTGATTTCAAAAAATTCAAACGAGCATAAAGGTATATGCATCCTTACATGCTAATTATCGGTTTTACATAGCTCAAAAAGTCACATGTCTCTACAACTTTACTGCGTTTACTTTGCGTTTTTTATCCGCTCGTCTACAATGATCAAAGAGATACAATCAGTCGATTAAGGAAGTCGTTATAGAACAATAATTATTATTACTACGCGGGACACCAAACAATAACACGAATTAATATTGGACTAACGAAAACAAAGAAATTCATTTTAGTTTTGTAGGAACATGAAAATAATTTTGTATGTTTGATTGCAAAAAAATATATATTTGAACACCATTTTTTTTGTATATTCTGAAAAGGTTCAACTATGAAAAAAAAAGTATTTGATTAAGCCCAATTTGTCCACAGCTGCAGGTACTGCTGCATTATTCATCTCGTAGACCTAATTTTGTAATTGCTTATTAAGAGAAAATCTCATACATTGTAGATCTGAAGATCGCAGCTTTTCACCCCCCAGTTTAAATTTTTCTTAGCCATATCATACGATATCCACAGGAATACAATAGTGGTCTGTTCTTAATTACCCACAGTATTCAATTACTCCAGATTAAAATAGCAACTTTAAAGCCATAGAAAGAAGTTTCTTTTAGATACGGAGTAATTTCAGAAGCACCATAGAGTCATGATTTCCCGTGAAACAGGTTGTTCACATATCATCATATTTTTTTTGAAGCCGCATGATGGTAAATGGCATTCAGGACCCTGAACATTGTAATTGAAGTTACAATGACTAAACAATGCGTTGCCAACCCAAGGCTATAATCCTAGTTTTAACGAGTGGTAGAACTGTAGGCTCTGTCTGCAGCGATTACTGGGCTGACTCGACCGGTGAAAAACCACCAGTGAAGTAGGGACGATGTTCCTGCGTTTCGTTCGGTGAGTGCGGTATCCGGTGCCCAATTTTCTCAAAGGCTCAGCAACACACCCCCAACACCCACTGTGTTGCGGGTAGTCATGGGCTGCGGTGATCACTTACCATCAGGTGACCAGCATGCTCGTTTGCTCTCTATATCATTAAACAAAAACTAATTTTGAAAACGGTTCTTACTATCGCTCAGTTATTTTTTAAAGAGTTTTGTAAGTACATAGCTTAAATTCAAAAAAAAGCTTCATTTGTAAGTCAAAACTCAAAGTTTATTGGTCATATCATCACGGGTGACTTGTACAAAGAGCACATAATTCAGAGGAATAAATAGATGTTACAAACAAAACCGAAAACGAAACCAGTGTTGCCCTATTCAAATAACACTTCGAGTAGAAGGCAGTATCGTCAGACAAGTGACAAATTAACTTTTGTAATTACCCCTGCGACCTTCGTTATTAATTGCTTGTTTAATCAATTATAGTATATATTTACCCTTGTTTTATATAACAAACTAGTTGTATGGGTAATTAGTTTGAAAGTTGGCGGGAGTTTGAAAGTATTTGCTGTTACGGTATGTTTTCGAACGGCAGTTTACTTCAAGTTGGGAACTTGTTTTGAGGCTTTTTGAAGAGTGTATCTAAAGACTTAAAGAGTATCAATTGATAGAGCTGCGCACATAATGAAAGATAATTATTGTATTAAAACTCCGGACTTAAAACCAAATGTGTGGTCTTAAACTAAGCGCTTGTGTTAAAGACTCTACATAATGGAATAGGGCAAAACCCAGTTACAGCCACAGTAGGTTTTTCGTCTTAAAATTACCTATCTTAAATTGCTTTAGGCATATTCTTCTCGATGATGTAGGTTTGTTTTTTGGTATATAGATCGGTGGTCCTCAAACTTTTTTGGAGATGTAATCCTTTTAGAAAGTTTTTTTCAAAGCCCTAAAACAATTTAAGTGAATATCTGGTATAAACAAAAGAGGGTATTTAAAGAATCTTGACTGTATCTTTCAAAGTAAAGCATTGATAAGTTTGTCGCATCACAACATTATTTAAAGACCCACAATGAAAGTGACATTAAACTTTTTTACGACTTTCTGCAGTAAATAGGTAATAAGTCTCGGAAGTTTTTATTGCTTTTCACCTGGTCTGTCCAAGTTTGTTTAATATATATTCTTTGTTTATGAAGCTATGAACACCGTTAATGTTTGGTAAAGATTGAAATGTTCTACCAATAATTATGTAATTTAACTGTTTAAATACATATTCGAGACAAATTAGTAGAAAAATAGTAATTTCCAAATTTTTTGTTCTCACTTTGTCTTTTATGTAAGTTCCTACCGAAGTTTAAAGTTACTCTAATAAAACATATAATATTATGTAAATGTATTAAAATGTATTTTTAAAACTTTGATAATAGAAACAATGTCTAAATTTAAATTGAAACAATTCCAAATTTAACTTGCCACTCTCAATTCAAAATTAATTATGAATCAGCAACTCATTTGTAAGCCTGAACACTAGCCCAAGGCATTAAAAAGTTATTTTGAATGCCAATGGCGGGAAATGGAACATGGCAAATCCATCTGTTCGAGTGTTTCTCGACGTGACCGCTATTAATGAGGGCGCCACTGAGCCACTTATAAGTAGCAGGTGGTGTCTTGAATAACTTAATGGCTTTTTCAATAGATTTTAAGCAATGTCAAGCTTAATAGTTGAGTCTAGAGATCTTTTTGGGTTTATGTGTTATTGAGGTGTAAGTATTCTTTATAGTGTTTAAATCAGTAATAATAATACGCAGTACCTATTAGTATCAAATTAAAGTAAATATTATAAAGATTTTAATGATGAAAAAGGCAATTTGAAACAAATTTTGCCCATTGAGCTACCCTATTATAGATTCTCAGATTTCTGACTGTGAGCCTTATATGTCCTTAGTTATTTCCAATTTATAATGTATATCGAAACCCAATTTTAAACAAAGTTGAAAACTGAAGCTTACTTACTTTGATTGATTAATTTAAAGGTCAATGAGAGAGTCAAGTTACCTAAAGGTAGTTAAGAATGGGATCCTTTGGAAGGAAACTGATAGTTTAAGGGCAACTATGAAACTATGTAAAGAGTTCTGGAAAAGGTATTATTAAAGTATAGGTACACTTAGATATATATTCGGTATCTGAGAAAAATGATAATTAACCATTTGTAGAAATATAGTTTTTAGTGTACCTAATGATCTTTTACCATTGCGGAGACAACTAGGCGAGGTTATGTCTATCCAATAACTTGAAAAAATATTTTGACTTAAATAATATATAACAGAAATAAAAATCAAATAATTAATTTATAAAATAAACGAACAATATGTATTTCTTAAAACGTATCTTTTACAGTTTCATACACGCTTTCACAAAACACTTAGTTTTAACTATTTTAAGACCTGTGATTAACGACTCCTGTTATCAATAATTTCAGATATCATTTATTTTCGAAACTGAGCGTAGTCTATAAAAAAGGCATTAGAATAAAAACCACCTAATTCTTATTCGTAAATACATTTTAAACCGACATTATCATAAGTATTTTTGCCTCTGTCAATCTCAAGAGAAAGCTTTTATTGCTGGAAGAGATCTTTAAATTGTATAAATGAATGCGGGGCTAACCAATAAAATACTCACCCTGTAGGCTGGACTGCTGTTCATTGTCGAATTCAAGTTTTTAGATAACTAGTAGGCTTCGTTTGCGGGAAAAGTTAATTTCCCGTGGGGGTGGGTCTTATTCCCGCGGTAAAATGTAGCCAATTTTAAAACTATGCCTAGTCCAGAATCGATCAAATTCGGTTCAGACGTTTCGACGCGAAATCGAAACATAAGTACAGACATACATACCTACACATTTTATCATTTACCTTTAATAGAATATGTTTTTTCCTGAGATATTCCAGGAAAATAATATTTCCTGTTAGTCAAAGGAAGGAATACTTAGAAGTTTTACCATTTCTTCAGAACGTTCGAACTTTCTTAGTAAAACTTTAATTATAGCTTTATTTAAGGCAAAAGTCTAAAATAATTTACTTAAATGATGCAACTTTCTTGCTTTCTTCGCTAAAAGTATTTAGTTATTTTCGTGTTTTACTTAAAAAAGATTCCGTAACAAAATTACCAAAACCTTCTATTCTGTAGTGTAAAACAATTAAACAGAAATGTAAATAAATACATAAACACAACCAAAAACATTAAACCTACCAAATTTCCATTATCCAGTGTTTTAGACTTAGGGTAGGTTACGTGACCACTTTCTGTTACGCTAAACTGAAACTTATCGGCCTAAATTTAAGGGTTTTAGTCCCAGTCCTTTGTTCCTAGTGCAAAGCTTCTAACAATGAACGTTATCAGAGCTACGACAGCGATAATCCGGTCCTAATGCTATCTTTATTAGAACCCATAGCCTTTTATATACTTAATTCTACATAAAATACCAACTTATTAAGAATTCTGAGTGGATACTAACAGCGACAATACAATAATTATATATTGGCTTCATAGTTTACATATCTTTGATTCAGGTGCTTAAAAGAAGTATAAGTTATCCTGAAATTCCAAGATTATTACTCTTGTGGTTCAGCACTAAGCTTTTCATAGGCGAGAACACTTACGTTAAAGCATATAATCCTGATCACTCATCCCCGTATAATCCACTAATACGCTATAGATCATCAAACGCCACCAAAAGCGCTAATTACCACCACATATATCTACCAAGCTACTATTGGACTTCATTGCGCCTGCGATTTGCGAAGAGACGAAATGCCGCGCGAATTCCAACCAGTTGAGCGGATGCTACTAAACGCAACGCTCTCCTGGACTTACCATGAACGAGCCTTTGCCTAGTGCGCGCCATCGCAATTAAAAAAAAAACAATTCCAAATTCTAATCAGTGCGTGTTTTAATATCTAAAAAAAGAAAAAAGTTGTAATAAGTGTTCTAAATTCAAAGTTGTTGTTTGAATTGTGTGAGTGTGAGTGTGTGAGTGTCAAAGTTTATTTTGTTGACGTAACTCCGGCACTTCAATAAACAGAGAGCTTTGAAGTTCCAGATTTACAAAGAAAGGAAAATAACAGGTCAGTTTCGTAGACGGATTACAAAAAATAATTAATGTATTTATTTGAACAAAGAATCATTTAGATTAACATGGTTATAATTTATTAAGAAGCTAACAAACAAAAAGGATTTACTTCATAGAGAAAATTTAATATTTCGTATCCGAAATAAAGTATCAACACTATGTTTTCGACACGCTAAAACCTTTTTTACAAAACAGTCGCAAAAAAATATATTTGACAAGCTGTAACCTTTTTTTCGAGGTGTCTCGCAGACGCTAAAAAAAGTGTTCAACGTTAAAAACATAAGCATTAAAAGTAAGTAGGTGTAGATATAAAACACTCTGTAGCCGATCCAAGCAGAAAAAAAACGCCTGATTATTCTTTTCCCGCGTAAATCTGGCCGGAAGTCACGTCAAATATGGAATACAATGTGCCATTATTGACAGGTACGTACTAATCTACTATTTATAGTTTCAACGTTACAAGTTTGCCATAACGATTTAATGACGCAAGAATTAATTATAACATTATAATGAAGCTTATAAGGATTGATCCTTATAAAATTTGAACCACAAAGAATAAAAAACACAAGGTAAGTAGGTTGTACCTGACTAATGCGAGACTGGTAAAAAAGTAACGCAAAAACTTAACAAGTAATGTGATCATGTACCTACGCGTTATTCTGGGTTTCTGTTTTAATATCTATCAACTTTGATTTCTAGTTAAGTACCTACTATAAAATTGATATAAAAAATAAACTATCGACTTTATATGAATAGTAAAATTTATCAAAACAGGCCATAGATAAGTTGATGAATGAAATAAAGATTATTACTAGAAAATATTTCACACATACATACCCTAATAACTAGAATTACTCTGCACTTGTCTCGTTTGTCCGCTTGATTTAAAAGTTTAACAAATCATTTAATTGTAGAGCCTACTTGAATGAAATATCAGGCCGAGCCGACATAGCGATACTATTCATACAGATAAATTTAGGAAACTCATAAGAAACAATCAGGAAAGGTCATGAAATTGTATAATAATTCTCTTTTAAGAAATAACTTAAAACAATAACTCATTTTGTTGGTTTTTAGTTTGTTCAGAACTGTGCAATTGGATTTCTATTGATTCGTGTAATGATTTTTTCTTAATTAGTAATAATTTGTAATAACAACTGATAAATGTCTTTGTTTCTAAGCCGTCTTCGGAACTCATTAAATTTTCCTTGAGTTTATATTTAGGCACATATTTTTTGGCGACTTCCTTCCTTATTGTACGTAAATAGACCTTGTTATCTTTGCAATGTCACGGTAGGCACTACTTTTAAAAGTCTATATGTATATTAAAATTGTTGAAAATTCCTACAATAAATTTGAACTTAATAATTTCTTCATTTTTGAACAAGAGGATATAGGCATCTACTTAAAGTATCTACCGAAATAAGTAGCAATCGCTTCATATCTTTAAAAACAACGTAGGTGTATAATTTGTTCTTCGTTTATGAATGTTCCTTAGTTTATTTTCTCAAAACTTTTGAAAATTAAAACAAAAAAATATTTTATTTTTTATTGCATTATAACTGTTTTTAAATATTTAAAAAAACTTTATTCGGTAGTTCAAAGTTCAAACTCTTCCCGTGTTGGTATGGCTGCGGTTATCCGGTTGTTAAAAACCTAGTACATATACCTACATTACATACCAACCTAGTAATACTTCTTGTATGATAGCGTTTCCGATAATTTAGTTGCTGCTATATCCAATGGAGCTTTTCATCACTTATATTGTTTTAGTATTTGTTTATGCCAAAATTCGAGACAATGTTCATTCTAACACAGGTAAGTAGGTACTTCAACGATTATATTAAATACTACCTAATATTTTAGGTTTCCATGCCCAAAGTGTAAAAACGGAACCCCACTACTAAAACTCCGCTGTACGTCTGTCTGTCTGTCTCCAAGTTGTGTTTCACGAGCCATGAAAGATAAACAAAAAAGCTAAAAGTTGAAAATTTCACATATCTATAATGTATTTCTGCTGCCACATTGTAGACAATTTACTTTGAGATAAATTATTTAGTTTCACACTGTATTTTATGTCCTATCCTCACACATATAAGATATAATTACCGTCGAGATATAATTGATGAGGTCCTTTGTCATGTCCATGTCACACGTTATTTGACGCGACCTTGGCTATTGTGTCACAGAATCAAGTTCGGTTATCTCTAAGTAATACAGGGTGATTGCAAATATAATTTCGTATAGAAATTATCTCTCCTTTTATATCTTTAAAATATGATGATGTAAATGTGATAAAACATTCAACAACTTACATATATAAAAATAATTAAATCAAATGTTCATTTTGCACTTTTAATATTGAACAGTACAACAATTAGTTGCAAAAATATGTCCGCAAGATACTTTCTTGTTAAACTTGCCACCTTTTTTGAGGTTAGAACCCTCATTATCTACAACCTTTAAACGATCCATTAGTTTTTACATAACTTTTTACCTATACACAAACACATTGTTATCTAAAACAGCATTCGTAGCACCCTGTACCCACATAAGTACCAAACTTTCAGCAATTTCTAAATCTCGGATGTTTTTCCTGAAACAAACAGATTTTGTGGCTCTAGGAATCTGGTGATTGAGCCTCATGTAACAATATAATAGAAGTACTCTCTGATCTATCGATGACGTCAGAATTGTTTGGTAGAGGCCGTATGGCAACAACGCCTTTGTCTTTTCTATATTCGAGGAAAAAAAAGAAAATGTTTGGAATTAGATACTTATTGAAGGAGAATTCTGCTTAAAATCAATAACTAGTTGATTGGGGGAAAAAATATAAATGACTACTGCATACATTTTATAGTGGGCATAATATAGTTTGCTCAAAAACATACTAAGATTAAAACCAGAAAATTGTACTGAAGAAATGAATTAACAATTTTACAAAAGTACCTAAGTATTTTAAATCAAGCGAGGATATCCTTTTCTTAATACCTTTTCGCAACAGTTACTGTTCTTATATATATAATATATAATAATAATATATAATTTCTACAATGTGTATTATACAAGAACCTACGTCGCAATATTTCCTTGGTTAACACATGAAGAAGTAACACGTATTTTATGAAACCTTTCATTACATTAATATCGACTACGCAATGTCACAAAGACGACCCTTTGATGTTTTGTACTTAATAAATAAAGTAAAAGAAATGTGAGACCTTTTCCTATTATAACCATATTGGTAGAGCTCTGCCTTTTATGACACAAAATTGGGTAGGAAGCGAAAACCTTTTTCGTCCAAACGAAGTAAAACCTTCCCATTTTGACAGGCTTATCAAAATTGGGAGAAAAAGGTTGAGCTAACTATGTCCAGTCAACTTAAAATAGATTCGTTTTATAAATAAATATTCGTTGCTTTTTAAAGGTCAGGGCCACGATTCAGCTGAAAATAATGTAACGAAACTCAAAGAGTTAATGCCATTTTATTAATTAAACGATCTAGTCTTGAAGTTAAGGATAGTGAATCGCTGCAGGGTTGAAGTTTGTTAGCAGCATCGGAAGCAGGATGCTGACTGCCTTTAACAGTTCAATCGAAACTTTTATAAAGCAGTAGACGTCTTGAGACTGAAGTTACCAAAGGCAATAACTAATCTTTGTGACTATATATAGTGTTTTATACAGAGTGTCACTTACAAATCGACGTAAGCAAAACTAAAATCACGGCTTTTCCGTTTTTACAATAATTTATTTGGCATGTAGTATTTACCTATCTTACTTATATTTAATTATACCTAGTGGAAATGTTGTAAGTTTGTAGCTTACTAGCAAAGAACTTCCCAAAGATATTCCTAAACATATTCTTAACATCCCCTTCTAGTATTTGTTCGTTTGTTGAGATAGGGCTTACAAAAGATTGATTTACTGCTAAATCTCCTACTTGAATTAGCTCTCCACTTGAGTGGCCTTGTTGACGCTATCGGTCACTCTTTTCTTGTAAGTGGGTAAAATAGGAAAATGAGACTAAGATTACGATTAATAATGTAAATTACTAAGAATTATTGTTAATATTTAATTCAATACACTTTTAAACTAAACACACTTTTTTAAAACAAACCTTATACGTAAGGCATTAATACTTATTTTAAAAGTTGCAAGTTTTGTAGATACCTTCATGTAGGTCCATGTTTTTCAATACAGTAAAGGTCAAATGACCCTTATCTTTTTTGTGTCCACCTACCCGCCATTCTGAAACCAATTCACCCTTAACTTACCCCGTTTAGAAGAAAGTTTCCCCATTAATTACAAGTTAAGAAGAAACAGAAGTAAATATTTGTTTGAGAAAGTTACCAATTATTTTAGGTACACAAATACGCAACAAGTTTTCAGGCTCCAAAATGCAATTTACTTTTTTATTAATAAGCGTTTTAATATTTTAACAAAAGGTTTATTTCATTTGAAATTTTGAGTCTCATATGCAGCTGGATAAATCTAGTGATTAAAAAATATAAGTCTGCTAACGTCATACAATCGGTTATTATATATTTTAAAGGTTATTAATTTACTTCGTAAACCTAATTTTCATGTCAAGGCCTTAAGGGTTGGTGTTAAGATATATTTCATAAAATAGGTTTATATACAGAACCAAAATTGATGTAACTTTATTATGTAGGCAGATAAACCTGCTTTCAATCTTTATTAATTTAACTGTAAATTAGGTCAACCCAAAATGTCATCGAAAATTGAAAAGGAAACCTTTTTGTGTAATTAATGGAAAACGGTTAACTTTGATTAAAAGTTATTTCTGGGATTAAATTTAGGTAAAATTTAAATTTATTTAATTATATAAAATTATTTAAATCGAATTATATTAAGGGCAAAAATATAAAAAAACATACTTAGGTAATACCTACGGCAAAAAGAATGCAAGGGAATCGTTATTGGTTTAACACGCTTGTAACCTAACTAAACAATAATATCTTGATTCGTTATTTATCGGAAACAGTATATTCCAGGTAAACCTACTTTTAAACCTTAATTCATTATCAAACCCTGTAGTTATTTTTTTATTTCACTAAATTAACTTGGAAGAAACCCTCTAATCACTTGACTTACGGTTCAGTAAACCAGGGACATTTAATTAGACCTGAAAGGTAAAATCCGTTTACTCCAATAGTAAAAATATATTGTAAAATAATTTATATTTATTAGCACCCAGCGTTATTTTGTTAAATAACTAGTTTTATTTTTATATAGGTACAATATATGGGTTCTTAATCGATCATTCATTGTCGAATATCGCTTGGACGTAGATCGTTTACAGCTATTGAGAGGCTCACATTTTATATAACTTATTTATTTTCGTAGCCTGTTTTATCTATCTTCTACTTAACTAGGTAGGATTGTTGATAGGTTTTTGTATTTTAAACTACAAATGTTCAAGAGCATAGCTATGGTGACGATCGAATCGCAAGCCACGTCTACTTTAGACAATTGTACTTACTTAGTTACATGGAAATTGATCTTAACGTGCGAAGTTTGATATTTTTGAATAATAAAACAGGCAATGGATGGATTAAGAAACAATTATCCGCTGGCAATGGCTATGCAATAGTTATTTATTACTATAGTATGGAAAAGAGAATAAAAACGCTAAATAATTTTGTAAGTAGATACAAAACAAGAATAGACTAAAGGTCTTTAGTTCGTGCCGATTGACCTCTGTATGTTGAATTGTTTTATAATTACGTTAGTGTTAATGGAATTTGATAGCCAAGTTGCTAACAACAATGAGAATACTTAAGTGATGTTTTAAATCACATTATTTTTCTGGTTACAAATTGTTTTTCGAACTTGACGCTAAAATTTAAGAATTAATTATATAAAACTCGATAACCTATACATTTTTACTATCATTAAAACTTTTTTTTTTGTTTTTAAAAGTACTAGCTCAATTCTCATGGCCTCTCAACGGTGTATTACTTATGGGACACCCCCCTCAACCAGGGGGTTTGCATTTTAAATTAAACCTTTTAGATTCCATCATTCCCAATTTACTTCGTATCTCAGCCTTTAAGTTATGTTTATTTTACAAAGTCAGTTATGTTTCGCCTTCAGACAAGAGGAAGTAATTAGGTAACAGGTTTAAAGTATTAAATTATAAGGTTGATAAAAATACTTAACCCGTTTTTATTTTGCTGACTTTCAAAGTCTTTATTAAAGGTTTTTACCATAATGTATGAATAATAATAATGATTAATAACAAACAACAAAACAGTAGCAATAATTACTCTATTTATCACTTGCAATCTAGCCTCAACAAAATACACATTTCTTTCTACAGCTGCATCTTTAACTTAAAACATAGTTTAACAACATCAAGCACACTAGTTATCACTCACGCCCTGGTCTCTAGTCAACAAAACACTTCGTTCCCAAACCCGCTCCACCAGTTCATCATTCGTGACATTTTCTGATACGTCACTGACCTTGCACTCGGCGAAGTACTGCCCAGTCACCGACGCAAGCGCAGGATCTAAACATAAATGAATACTCGTCTGCGCACCTTCCTCCGCAGACTTGAAGAACGCACCAATCACAAACCAGGCGAGGTATCTGTAGAAACGAGACATTTTGTGGAAGATATCTGTCAGAACCAACCCTGGATGCAATGCGTTGACCGTTACACCTTCAGGCAATCTTTTGGATAACGCTCTAGCCCAAAGAACGTTGCAAAGCTTACTGTTGGCGTATCTGGTCCAGTAGGAGTCAAATCTGTTGTTCTCCATGTCTTCAGGGTCGAAGACTGCGTAGTGATGTGCTTTGGAAGATACTATCACGATTCGGCTTGGCTGGTTTTCCTTTAGTTTGTCGAGAAGGAGGTTTGTCAACAAGAACGGGCCGAGATAGTTAACTTGCATCACGAGGTCTATGCCGTCAGTTGTCAACTTTTTCGGGGCGCCAGCGCAGCCGGCGTTATTAACAAGGATATCTAATCGAGGGAAGAACTTGTTGAATTCAGCTGCAAAATGTCTGATGCTGCTGAGTTTAGACAGATCTAGGGGTAGAAATTGTATATCACTCCATTCCGTTATTCTCCGGATCTTGGTAATTGCCTTGAAGCTTTTGTCAGCGTCTCGGCATGCTATGATGACCTTGGCTCCTCTTTTAACTAAAGCCTTAGCGGTCTCGAAGCCTATTCCTGAGTTACCTCCTGTTACTAAGGCCACCTTCCCAGTCAAGTCGGTAGTGCATCTGCATCTTCCTTTCTTCGGCTCGTAATATAATTTAAGTGCGAATATTCCCGCGCACAACACTATAAAAACACTTAACATTAACTTAAGGAAAAATCCACAAGAAAATAACCAAAACATGTTGCTTGTTCCAAACGAACAATCACAATGACCTCAGGAATAAATACGACGACCACTCGCTTATATGGCTGACATTGAAATAAAATTAAATAAGTAAATACGTAATTAAAGTTAAAATAAATTACAATAAGAAAGCTGAGTAAATAAAATCAAAAGATAACCTATTGACTTTAAATGGTACCTAGTTTGTTTAATTTATTGAAATGTTTAACAATATAGAATATTTATAATTCATTTAAGGATAAGGTCAGCTGTAGCGAAGTTTTTGTCTATTAGGTACCTACTGTAGTTAATTATATTTATGCTGCAACCAGTGATTAGCAAAAGAAACTAAACTACCATTAGACAAATAACTATAAGACATTCCTATTTACGTCACATTAGATGTTCACAGGCTTCCTTCTCGGGAAGCGAGCGGGATGTATGCAGAATTTAAATTGTGAATGGTCTCTTGCACATATTTCAATTATAAAAATCTGAAACTAGTTTTTAACTATTAGTTTAACATTTTTTTGTCTCAGGCGGTTACGAAAATTAACACATAGGATTGAGAGACATGTTTTGCAAAAACGTGTAGGTACCTACATTAATAATCTAATAGTAATATAGAATGTATTGTCAAACTGAATAGTTAACTATTTATTTTTTGAAATTTTCAGAGTGCTTTTTAATATAACTTCTTAGATTTACGCGATTATTATTACTTGAAATTAAACTCATTTTAACGGGTTTTACGCGTTTATTTTATTATTTTTGATTTTCCGACGTTAAAATGAGTTTAATTTCAAGTTAAACCCGTTAAAATGAGTTTAATTTCAAGAGTGATTTTTATTTGAATCTCTTTCCTGTCATTTTATTACACGTGACTGTACAAAAATCGTGTTTTCTTGCCGTTTTTAAAGATTTAGGTATGGAACTATGAAGAAAATGGAACCCTTCGTGCGCGATACAAAAAAAATGGATAGAAAGAATCCAAACAATGTTTTTATCAATGAAAGTGGCGTAACGATAATCAAAACATGTTGTTTCTGATATAAATTAATTTCAGATCGGCCAAAAATACTTTTTACTTATTTAAAACCGAATTAAACATCTAATTTTTAATGTTGACATATCTATAATATTGGATAGTAATAATAAAATATAAACGTTCCACATTTTTTTTATTTTGTAATTAACTAATTTAAATTAAAAAAAAACGAAAAAGATTTGATGTCATCAAAAAATATACCCAAGTTAAGTGTGGTGCAGGTCACTATTATAAATTGAATTAAAATATTTATGAATAGCAAATGTTATAAGGGTGAATCACTAATCTTCATTCGACAGAACTAAACTAAAACGGGATAATCCAAATATATGTAGGAACACTCGCCCTAAACCAACATAAGGAATAATTTCTAGCGAATCATTTTAGTTGTTAGTTTACTTAACCACTATTTAACAACTTCGTTAATTGGATTTTAAGTCGGATTTAGTTCTCAGTATGGAATTGAAATGCGGTTTCTTTTGTTAAAAATAGTAGAAGTGGCCCTCGAAAATTTTACTTGTTTCAAAAGTCAAATATAACAATTTATACATAGGTACATTCCAAAGATTTGTGTGATGAAATTGGAATACGAGATTCTTGAATATATACTAGCGTACACGTGTTACGGTGAAATGAAACATTATTTTAATAAATTATTTGACAATTGTCAAGGGAAATCAGAAAAGAACGTAACCTTTTAAAATTAAGTAAAAATCTGAGGAGTAGGTCGGAAGATTACGTCTCGGCCTTCAATCATTTATAATTTAACAGATCTTTAATTTAAAAGGTTGGAAGGTAAGTAAAGAATTAATATTTCTTTCTTATTTATTTCAATCTGAGATTGATAGGTATATTTCAGAACGAGAAAAAAAGTTATGATCGAAATATTAGCTATTTACACAAGGTTTCCTTAGAAAACCGATCATATTACTTGTTTAAAAAAATAATTGACGAAGACGGAAGGATACCTTCGTCATCAGAGCCGTCTTCAGGAGCGATCTAAAGCTATAAGTTGTGGGCGTACATGGGTAATGTGTTAGAATCAAATAAAAGCAGTAGATCTGTTTCAGCGCTGTAATTATCTTCTCTTGATAGCTACCAGTAGGTCATTCGATTAATTCACAAGAAGGCACAAATCACAGACAGTTTCTACGCAGACATCAAGAATTACACTTCCAACCGCTCGTCACTATAGCTTGAGACCAACTCTGTCACTCTGGCAGCTGCTCTCTTGATGTCACATAGACTCTGTCTAGCACCATATTTGGTACTGGCAATCCGCACTCTTCTTATATCAACCATAAGCATAGTCGATCTCCAACATATTTATAAACTTTGTATCATTAAAATTGAGATCAAACTAACTATTGCTAATTTTCCATCGTTAACTTTTCCATAGTTATCTCGCATATATTTTTTTCAAATTTTGCTCAGTTATCCATAAAAGCCTAAGTAAAGGTAAAACAGGTAAAATCCTACCTTTTTGCTGTATAAGTATACCTACAGGTAGGATTTTACTAAATAATAACTTAAGTCGGCCTAAGCTAAAGTACCCGTACCTACATTAAGTAATCCTACTAATATTATAAACGTGAGTTTGTAGTATGGATGTATGGATGTTTGTTACTCTTTCACGTAAAAACTACTGGATGGATTTGGATGAATGAAACTTTACAGTAATACCTATAGGTTATACATCAGAATAACACATAGGGTTATACATCAGAATAACGCGAACGGAGTCGCGGGCGGCCACTAGTGGCATATATTTTTCTGACGTACCTTATCAAGTTACTCGATTTATAGGGCCACTTGCACTTAAATATCGAGTTAATTAAACTCTGGGTTTGTTAACTCAAGGTTAATAGAATACGTTTTTAACTCGAAGCTTGTCCTGCACAAACTGAAATTAATCGAGGTTACTAAACTAACCCAAACATTATTTTTCTATATGTTAGCAATCCTGCATGTCAAACAAAAAGTCATTCACTCTGATTATATCCAACCAAATTAAAAAAAAAATAATGATATATGAATAATGTATTAACATCTCTTTCAAAAATGAGAAGTTTTAATAAGTCTTGTTCATTTATCAAATATGAACGTGACGCAGTGTTTTGGCCGTATTTGAGTATGTCAATTATGTTATTGATTACATAAGGTCAAATAAAATTCCTACATCTATAATTATTTTAGGTTTGTGCTACCGCTAGGCTGTGTTAATCTTCGTAAAATGGAGAAGAAAACCAGAGTACGAGGTCCAAATTTCACATGTAATGAAAATTTGCTTCCTTGTGATATTATCCATATATAAAAGTATTATTGAAAATAAGAAAACTGATGGCTCCAATCTGCTGCAAAAGCAAGAGGCGTGGACAAAAGTAAATGAAGAATTTAATGCCATAACTTCTGGCCAGCATCAAAGCAGAAAGCACAGAACAAAAAATTTGTTCTGTGATGGAAAGTCTACAGATGAATTACAAAAATTTGAAAAAGAAGGCGAAGAAAATGTTTCAGATGCTAAAATGAATATTCCATGTAAATCAGTGAATTCGGCTATATGAGAAGCAAAACATGCGTATAATTAGGTATTGTTAATGGACCATATTAATGCTGATTTAAATAAAACTGTTTGTATTGGAAAAAACTCAATTTCTTATATGCATAATAAATAGGTAGGTACAAACGTGTGTTATGCAGTTTCATCATTAAGTTAGTATCCAATGTTTAATTTGTGCTCAATTTTGTTTATTAAATAAATAATATTTTCCTTTTCTAATCGAAAGCTTCGCTGAAATGCTTTATCTCTTTGCGAATTGAAATGATCGATTCGTTGACTAACTCTCCTACTAAAACAATCAGAACTTACCCAACTTCTAACTTTAAAATATAACCTTTAACACAGAGTTAGTCATTTAACCCTCCAACTTCGCCGGTTTTATTATTTAATTAATTAACTCGTGGTTATGTCTTAACTCTTGGCAGTGCAAGTAAAATAAAATATTTTAGGGCTTAACTCAGAGTTTAATTATTTAACTCTGGAACGTTCAAGTGGGCCTTATAGTGTTACACTTTAATGCATAGCTTCCCATACTTTCTTTTATTTTATAAAAAAATTAAATCCGAAAAGAGTTTGACAAAGGATTTATAGTTGAAGACAAATACCAACTAAGTATAATCTCACAGTTAGGCGAAATTGCAGGGAACGTTTTAACCTCGGGTTAGCTTCGGGTTAGCTAACTCAGATTAAATTGGCGCCACCATCGATTGTAACTACTTCTTATTACAATCGATGGTGGCGCCATTTAAATCTGAGCTAGCTAACCCGAGGTTAAAACGTTCCCTGCAATTGGGCCTTAGTTGCGTAACCAGGGAGATACGTAAAAGCAAATTTATTGTGCATCAATGAATACCAATCTATTCAATAAATATAAAGTACCTAGTCATAATTTTATATTTTCTGACAAAAACTTAAACAGCTTTAAAAAATAAAATAAAAAGTTAACTATGAAAGCATTTATGGCAACAGAATTAAAAGTGACTTGTTCAAATGTTCATTTGATAAAACACGCAAGGCATTTTTAATATGACGCGCATCAAAAAAATCACAAACTCTTAGAATTTCCATTTTTCTACATACGCAAGTTTTATTCCAGGTTTTTACTTAAAACACGTTCTTTATAATTACCAATTTAAAATTATTTTTTTACGTATTGACATTTTATAAGAAGTATTGTTTTTGAGTGTTCTTGCCTAGTTTTGTTTTGCTAATGTACCTAATATCTTACCTTGCATTACGAGCAATTCCTTATCAAGTCATGAAAATTGAACTTAGACAAATTTATTCCTAATAGAAAACAAGTGTCTGTGCACGTTTCAAATACATTAATTAAACGCTTTTAATGAGACAAAGCTCTTATACGCTTCAGAACTTCTATGTAGTAGGTAATACTCGTAATTACGAAGATAAGAAGCTGTTAATTGCAAATTACCTTCAAAGTACTATTATTGTTGGTAATTATCATTATCTAAAGCTCTTGACAAACTCAAAACGACACAAGTGAAAATTTGATCAATATGTTGATGTATGAAAGTCGGTATTTTGTTAAAAATAATATTGTAAGGTTGAATGACCTTATTACGGTTTCGAATATCGTTTCACAAAGACATAGGTATAAAATGGAAACATATTTGTGTTCATCATACGAGATTTAACACGAAATCAATGTCGCTCCCATTTTACGATCACGTTGTTTGGGTATTTACACGAAATTTGTTACTATACAGAATGTTTGGTAATTTTATTACTACTAGTAGATATGTTCACATATTTGTTTGTTTGAATGTTTATGTCCCGTAAAAACGGCGGAATGTATTGTATTTTTTTTATCAAAATGGAGGTTTACACGATTAGTCTTATTATCAAATTTAAGTTCGAAAATATAAGTAAGTTACAATTTTACCAAAAAAACATTTTTTAACTTTCCTAATCTATAGTTAATAGTTATAATAAAAGTCATATTCACCGTCAAATCTGTAGTTAACAAAAACTAATTATACATATAATGCATAAATCTATAAATAAGTATTTTATATTCAGGATGGTATTTATCCTATTTGACTTCCTTAACATTCGAAGTAAAGGCAACCTTAAAAAAGCTCTTAACACTCTGTTGATAAAAACCACGAAATAAGGAGTTAAGGAAAAATGATAAAATATACGACTTAACTGTCGTCTACGGTCCAATGGAAAAATAAACCGTAAAATATAACAATATAAAATACACGGACAATACGGATATATTTTATAAGTAATCGGATACATTGTATTATATTTTATTAATCCATACAGATATCGAAGTGATTTTTATTTGTTTAAAAAGCATTGGAATAAAATGTTTATTAGCCTTAAAGTGAACAATGAAAATAATTGAAATTATTTCTTGAAAATGCATCTTTAAGTACATTTGCGGATTAAGTTCATAAATATATTTTAAATAAATTTACCTACCCAAACATATACTTATTATAAATAGGATTGATAGGATAGGTTTTGTAACCAAATAACAACTTTAAGTTACCTCAAGGATTGAATGATTTTCGTTAATTATAGCGAAACATACTTACTACTTATAGCGAAATTCCGAAACGTTAATATCCGATTCGGTTTTGGTATTTCGGTTATCCGCTACTTCCCGGAACATCCCTAGTACGAACCCTCGTCAGTGTTATAGGATCATTTATTTTATATACCTAAATTCAATTGTACGCGGTAAATTGTGTATTTTACTACCAATATACCTACGAAGGTATTTTTCCTGTGTTTTATTAAAGGGAAATGTTAACTAGTAAAATACTGAGTATTAAGAAAATATTTATATAAGTAAGCTTATAACGTCATGTGGCTATTATGTGTGTATTATTAAGTATTTTTTATAAGGTATTTTTGACATTTCAGCTTAATATGACGTTTTGGCGATCCGTTTTACACAGGGTGATTCTAGTGGCTTATGACCCAAATTTTATAATTTTTGCTAAAAAAATATATGGATCAAATGCTTTTTGGCAAAATGTCTTTACCATCTTAATCTTGCAGTAGGCAAGCGCAAATTAATGAAATATTTTTTTATTCTATAAAAAAATCATACCAAAAATTAATATAATGGAAAATACGTATTTTTTCATAATGCATACCTTTTGGATCGAAAGCCACAAAATAATCACGGTGTATACAATAAGACAATGCTGCCCTTCCTTTATTTAGTGATTCCCTTTAGTCGCCCCTTACCCCCCCCCTCGGGACAAAAATCGGTGACCTATTCCCTGAATGTACCCGAATTCTGTTATGCTTAGTCATTCTTATTAATGAAAAGTCTTTTATTTCACCGATTTTAAATGAAAAAGATACCACGAACTTGTGAATAGAGTCAAGTTTGACCTTCATTTGACGATTGAAACCTATTGACTAAGTAAAGTAAATTAAGATCAATTTCGAATATTCCAATTTTTATTTGTTTATTGGAAATGTCTTTTATCGTTTACCAATAATATAATATAATTTGTTTGTTTGGACTTCCAGACTGATTTCAATAAAGTTTCAAGTTTTATAAAAAGTTTTAGTATTTAAAAAAATATAAAATACCTTTTCCTAATAAAAAAAATTTTAGGCGAAAACATTCCATTTTCTTTGTGTCAGGAGACGAAGCATTGTATGTCATAGCGATCGTTAATATTGTTATTTTGACAGTTGTCATCAAACAATAATGCTCATACAAGCTAAGGAAACAAATGTGTATATAGTAAAAAGTTCTGTGCTTTTAGCACATATTTCTTAACAGGGGTTTCTCCTCATAAATCTCTTATTTGCAATGTTGACAGAGACCCGTCGGTGTATGCGGTCAGTAGTTTTAAAACCGCAGACTCGATTTCAGTTATTTTAAATTTATAAGGTAACTTTTTTAGATGTGTTACCTTTTTTTATTCGTATTCGTTTGAAGGCGAGTTGACTCCCCCTTAACCGCTTTATAAGTCCTATACAACAGTAGGTTTGAACCATTTTATATTTTGCGGATATTGACTTAAAATGGGTAGGTACTCTATAAAATCCATCGCATGTCCGATTCATAATATAAAACGCTCACCTTCAAATGCTGTCATAAAACTTTAAACATTTCTCAAATATCGTTATATGAGAAGTTAAAGAAGAGTTTCAGGAACTTCACTTTTATGGATTTTAGTTTGCTTCTCTTTCCATTATATTAGTATGAAAGAGATGATAGAAGTGGTTCAGTTTTGTGTTGTAACTACAGTACTTCAATGTGTTTATTTACTTGTTTTCATTAAAAAGAAGATTAAATAACAATCTTTCGTAAGAAAACGGGGCAGTAAACATAATAAAAGACAATACCCGCTATATTCTTATGTTTACTACACCGTTTCATTTCTTCTTACTTATATTTTAAATGCGAAAGATTGTGAAAAGTGTGTATAAACATAAGATTTAGATGATTTTGATGAAACTTATTGTCAGACTGGAATAGCACTTAGGGTATTTCATTACCGCGGGAAAGTAACTCATTTCCACGGAAAAGCATGTAGCAGTTACATAATCTGAATGGTCTTTTTAGTTATCAACTTGCGAGATGTGGGCGTATAGTCTGCTGGCAACAATTTTTACGAAGAGGAAAACTAATCGGGCAAACTCATGCTCACTGACATAAGATGGCCAAGTATTTAGGCCACCTTCGGCATAACCTATGAAAAAAATATTGTGTTTAATGAAAATAAGGAACATGATGATTGTTGATCGCTAATCTTTATTATTTGCAAAGGCACTTCAAGAACATGAAGACCTTAACTTTCCCAGGAAAAATAATTGCAAAATGTTTCTCGCACACACCAAATGAGGCAACTAAGGTTTGAGTTGAAAAACATGCTGACTTGCTCTTGATTCATTGGTTATATATGGTAAGAACTCTATTCGCCCAAAAATCTAAAATGAAATTGCAGCTTTAAATAATTTCATTCTAAAATGAATCGGTCATGAATGAAGTGGTAGTAAATCACTGTGATGCCTTCGATATTTATTACTTAAATCGGGCTCCAGAATGGTTCTACTTCCGAGAAGACCAAAAGGCATCGCAAAAAGGTTAAGGGAACCAGTTATGAATATCAATAGATGTTTCTTGTGGAACTAAATTTTTATATAATATTAATCTAATATAACGTTAACCTTATTAACGTAATACCTACAGACAATTTTACTGTTGACTTTTAGTACGCACTTGCCGTTAAATGACGAATTGCAAGGCAGTGTAGAATTCTAAAAGTAAGAAACTTGGGTTAGTCGTCAGTTGAAATGAAATGAAATGAAATTACTTTATTGTATGTAAGATTAAAAACAAATCTCTTATACATTGTCAAAAGCATAAAATCAAAAATAAAAAAAAGATGTCACGGGAAACCCCTACATACATCAGCAATGGCCGTAGTAGAGCCGAATGGCCAAGAGAAAAGCTGGCGGAAAAAACTCTCTGCACCCTTTTCGAAGTTATACAATCATAATTAGGATTTACATTCATTTAAAAAGTTGTCACTTAAGTCAATCAATAATGGTCTCAACTACCAATTCTGACATAGTATACCAGAGGATATTTTCCACCTGTTTCAAAACAATTCCTATAGTTCCTATATCAACTCTATTTTATAACAAACGTTCAGTTTTCTTTACTCAATTGATATTCAGATTGTAACAATCCCAAATTAACTAGTTTTACCGAGTCGGCAATACTTTTCGCTTGTTCAGGTCCTAACGGTCGCCATTACCGCGGGTCCACAGGGAGAGGTTCCTACACGAAAATAATAGTAAATGTTCCTTAGTGGTTGTAAGTTGGAGGGAGATTTTCTTGTTTCAATTTCAGAAAGAATGATGTGTGAGACTTTTGACTAATAATTATGCAAGATTAAACATTAATACAAGAGTAGGTGTGTGTCATAAAGCCGTGTAAAATTTGGTACTTTAATAAATCTGAATTTGATCTATAAGTAAGTCAAATATTAGTTAGTTTAATTAAAAGTTATTTCATTTTATTTAGTTTAATTTTATTTTATGTATTCCTTTACCAAACTTTTAGAAAAAAAATAAACCATTTCAATTCACCGTTTTAAGTACGAACGCGTTGTCCCACGTAAGGGGTCACACACAAAATTGGCGATTGATTGTGAGTAGGTATTAAACATTACGAGTGCCTGCGTAGATATTATAGTATACTAGAGGCCGCTCGCGACTCGGTACGCGTGGAAGTCGGTTTCCCGTGGGAATGAGAAGTTTTTCCGCGGTAAAAAGTACCCTATGTGTTATTCTGATGTAAAACCTATATTACTGCAAAGTTTCATCTAAATCCGTCCAGTAGTTTTAACGTGAAAGAGTAACAAACATCCATCCATACATCGTCACAAACTTTCACATTTATAATATTAGTAGGTTATAACACGTAATTTTTCCATTTCAATACTTTTTCATGCAATTACTTCAATTACGCAAATAGAAATAGGTAGGTTGTTTCAAATTGTTACCCTAACCAAAAAAAAACTAACTTATAGTATAAAGATTCCGCCAACGTGAGCAAATCCTTAAAATGCGGTCCTTTTCTTTTATATGTTAAACTGCCGTCCACTTATCTACACGAAGGTAAGGTTGGGTAGGGTAACCTTTTATGTCGCTGAAACGAAGGTTGCTTAGTTTTTTAACCAAGGGAAAGCACGTATTTATGTTCTCAAATCAAGTTGTAACGTATAGATATTTATTTATATTACTAACGAGCGACCCGCCCACGCTTCGCAATGATGTAATTTTGCCGACTTGCTCGCGAACCCTTGCATTTTTGCTAACTTAAAAAAACTTTTTCTAAACGTTCTTTATTTATAAATTTAAATTAATAAATATTCTAAAATATGGAGAAAACCGCATTTAAATCCGTTACGAACTTTAGGAGGAGTTAGCGGCCAAACATACAAACAGACAGAATTAGCGACTTGGATTTATACTATGTAATGATGATAATGATAATGAAGCCAAGTGATTGGCAATCTTCTCACTGAGCGTAATCGGCATTAACTGTCACATAGTAAACCGTAATTGGCTTTCCATGTTAGGGAATGTCTGATGATGTGTCAGTAACAGACTAGTTCAGTTATCATATGCTAAAATTTTGATGAGTTTGCTGTTTAGTTTTGTAGGTACGCTTCGACCGCGACTTGTTAAGTTGACGTTTGGTATCAAAATCTTGTAGACGTTTTGACTCGAAATCGTTAACTTTTTGAAATGAAATGAAATGAAATTACTTTATTGTACGTAGGATTAAAAACAAATCTCTTATACATTGTCAAAATCATAAAATTAAGAATAAAAAAAAGATGTCACGGGACACCCCTACATTCATCAGCAATGGCCGTAGTAGACCGAGAGAAAAAGCTGGCGGAAAAAACTCTCGGCACTCTTTTCGAAATTATACATAATTTAGATGTATATTCATTTAAAACGTGTACATTCAGTGAATATATAAATTATTTTCTCGTACGTCCCCTAAACTTAACATTATTAATTTTGGTTAATTTTACAACTATACCTACTCCACATCTGGGCGCCTGTACTGCTCTGATTGCAATCAACACTTTAAGACCAAGTTCGGCTTTGCGAGCCACATTCGAGCTCGCCACAACCCAAGATAACAGCAAGAAGTCGCCGTCATCGGACTATGAGGACGACATGATGATGATGATGATGATGATGATGTTGAGTTTTAAAAGTGGTTTACAGTGAACGCAAGTACAGGTTCAAATAAATATAGTTCACTGTCCATAACAATAATATTACTCGCTCAGCTTTGCACAAGCGTAAAGATGATATGGTCATGAAAACTTGATTTGGGTTATGAAATTATATACCTACATCTTCAAGATATTTAACTTACTCCATTTGTCTTAAAAAAAGGCGACAATCATATATTAAGTTTCATCAGGTGGGTTAGAAAGAGATAAATAAACATACCTACATACATATTAGATGTTTATGGGTAATACTCCATCTAGTCAGAGTTTGTGAAGACTTATTCTTAACCTATATTTGCTTTACCACCGTATGATGGTATGTACTTAAGTCGCCGTTTTTCTTCTAAATCTATCAACAGCAAGAGTTTTGTACTCTGTACGCATGTCAAACAGTCTACGGGTTAACTTTGTCCGATGTAACAGGTTACCAACAGCAGATGGCTGGACATCCCACCGATAACTAAACCAATTCATGTAGACAAGTTTATCGTTTTCAAATGTCAACTTTAACGATATAGAACAACTCTTAACGATATTTTGATATTTTTTTTGTTTATTTTACAAATGATTTTGGATATTTGATGATCAATCACGCGGAATAACTCAAAATGTGCTTTTTGAAATAAAAATCCTCAGTAATTAGCGATACCTAAGTGCGGAAAGCTAGTTGGTTGATATTAATTAACATTTAGGATTCCAACAACAATATTAAAATCAGGAGATTTTTTAAAATGTCGAATATACTAAACTATATGTCTACTTCATGAATATAAAGTGAGCTGAGATATCTAAAATAACTTATTCATCAAAAGGAACGTAGTCTACGTTCTCGGAACGTAGTCTCACGCGCCGTAAGAACCCAGCTTTAATCCGAAAATGTACATTTCAAATTTTTACAAACTTCAAATTTTGGAAAACTACGGGCGTACCTATAGAGGTTTATATATAATATTTTTATTGTTTATATCCCTGGAATTCGTATAAAACTTTTCAAAACCAAACTATTTGCGGAAGACATTCGCTTTTCCAAATCCTACTATTTCACCTCCTCTAGAAGCACATTTCCTGAAATAAATCCCACATTACACTAGTTGGAAGTTATTAATCGCTTCACTGCACCCGAAGAAAGGCAACTGGAACTTTCGGGAACTTTCCAGAACCTTTCAGTTTAACTTTACTACTGTTTGTTGCACTAACTGAAGCTAGGATTAGGAAGTTTAATTGTAAAGAACCGTGGATAGTGCATGCAATGTACCTAAACTTAGGTAGCTTAAATGTCAGGAATCCTAGTTTATGTATTATGTAACATTACGGTAAAAGAGAATTGAGTTTCAAAGCTTTGAAACTAGGTTCGGCCAGGGATAACTGGGTTATTGCTTTGGTTTTTTAAATAAACCAACTGAACATAGCCCGTTGGCTCAGCTGGGCTATTAAGTCAGTCAATCGAAATGGATTGGCATTTTTATTCAGCGATATAACTTAGGAAAGCGGTCTTCGCTGTACGAATTATGTGTCGGTACACATGGTAACCATAATACGCCAAAAAATTATTATTTTTATTATTTTTTACGGAAGTATCTAAAAAGCGATAGAAGCAATGAACAGCCCATTGGCTTACATAAAAGTTCAGAAATTGGAGCAGATACCGAATGTAGGATAGTTTCAATAACCTGCAAAAGTTTTATAACCTGGAAAACAGCTACAAATATTATATTTGTGAGTTTTCATCTAACTGAAATTGACATTTTGAATTTAAAACTGTTTCTCTTCATAGCTTCATAAAGATAATCTTGCTGTTAAATGTAGTTAGATAATTTAAACCGGCTATTAGTTAATATTGAAATTTGTCAAAATATGTAGATTTGTAACAAAATCAACATTTTTTATTTTAAAATAAGTTACAGAAGAGTGTCTATTTGAATCACTATATTTTCATCATAAATCATTTTGTAAATAGATACAAATAAAATAATTGAAGCATTTACCCGAAATCAAGCAACCCACAGCTATAGGTGCCTAATTAAACTATTTTGTTACAAGTAATTTTCAACCGGTTAGTTCGGTTTGCTATAAAATTATATAAAAGACCGTTTATATCTCCTTATTTTTCTCTATTAACCTTATAAAATATAGCAAACCGAACATATTAAATCTCAATTTAATATTCTGTGCCTCTCCCATTATTTATGTTGTTTACTTATCTTCACTTCTAAACATTTGATATTTAACGCATTCATTCGAAAACTGCTTAAACAAAAGTTGTAGTTAGTGATTTGAGTTGAAGTATAAAGCTATTCAGCAGATTTTTTTAATTTTGTTTTATATTTATGTTTGGGTACTATGAAGTTTGATACATTTAAACAAGTATGGTATAAGATAAAGTTATCGATCGAAAATATACAACGAAATACTCCATATACCAAGATTCAACTTTCATGACTTTATAGTGCTTTATTGTCATTTCTTAAGTATTGACTCATATTCCGATATAAATAAGTTGTCCACAATGTCCTTAAAGTTTTAAAACTTCACCTTAGTTTATTAGGTATAGGTTGACCTCAATCAGCCGAAGGACGCTGGATAACTTTCCTGTTTAAACTAAGTGCTGCAGTTAAAATGAGGTTAGGTGGGGTTTGTCTTTCGAAACAGCTTGATCTAAAGCACCATCTCTGTTAATGACATTTACTCGCTTGTCCCTTGAGCCCTTTACATCGTACTTTGAAAGACCTCTTTCTTGATGTCAATAATGTGCTTGCTGAAGTAAAACCACGTAACTATCTATTATGAATTTGTTACACCTATCGTCGCATTTGAACGAAACTTAAAGTAGTAGGTATTCGACACAATGAAGTAGTGTCCAGAGTCCCAAATACTATTTTACGAACAAACCAAAACACAAATACTAATATCACAATCTATCATGTGATCACATCCTTAAATCACATGGTACATACCTATATGTAAAGATTTATAAGTTACGTAGAACCACAGCTTTATGTCAAGCTAACAAACAAGATATTTATTTGTCTACACTACACGACAGGGCTGAAATGACAGATGTGTCGGCACTGTCTGAAGGCTGAAAATGAGGGCAAGAAAAAATTTGTTTTAGAAACATAATAGTTACTGTTCTTTGGAAAAGTAATCAAAGCTTGGGGAAACTGCCAGCAATAAAAAGACACACGCTCTCATTAAGAAATCACAATGCAAGCAATTTTTCGTAGTAAATCATTAATCGATGAAAACATTTTTTATTAGTAGGTAGGTTTATTTAAGCGCTTTAATTTCATTTTCACATATATCGGTAAAAAATACTACTTCAATGTTTGTTTTTATGTCTTTCCTAACGATTCTTTGTCCTAAGGAAAATTTACACTTTTAAATAGTTAAAGAACTTTGTTGAATTAGTTGATTTGCTAATTAAAGTGACTCTGTCCTTATCCGGTAAAATCTAATTAGGTCAATGACTGGGGAAACTAAACAAAGGAATAAAATCAAGTAACATATCACAGACACAGTTAAAACTAGTACTTACAAAAGTTCCCATGTGTAAAAAAAAAACATAAAAAAACGGCAAAAAATTAGGTACCTATACGAAGTTTTGAAATCTCTTTGGTAGAAAACATTCAATTAACACAAATAAATATAATTTGAAAAGTATAAAAAATCCTGGGAGCATACTTAAGGTCTTTTAGAAACCCACACAGGTGTGAAATATGTAAAAAAATATCGAAATTCACTAGTTAGACCTCCCAGTATGTGCTACTATCAGGTGGAAAGCATATAGATACGATAACATAAAAATACTTCCTTTTCTATTTCTTATTTAAAAATTCCAAAATGTAAAATAAAAATATTAACTAAGTAGTTTTTTAAGCAAAGTAAAAAAATAAAAAATGAAAAAATAAGCATAAAATTTCGGCAAACTGTAATTCCCAACAGCGAACAGTGTAGAAAATGAAATTCTTATTAGACTTAAATCCTTTTTATTACGAATTCATCTTTGAGAAAAACCTTTTCTGTGAAAAATCATCTCATATTTTATTAAAGAAGAAAAATTTACAAAGTACTAAGTAGTTAAATAGGTACAACAATAACGTAGGATAATTTTATTGTTTGTGTTAAAAGATACATTTCCACTAAGATAATATTTTTCCATGAAATCTAACATTTAGAAAACAAAACATATTAGATGTAAGACAAAAGATGTTTTCATTATATTTTATTGAATATTAAATAACATATTAAGATTTTTTCAATTTCTTCGAATATTACATTAAAAAAAACTTAAGACATCTACACTTACTGAAAAAACATAAATTAAGGCGGTGAAACAACGATAAAGGTGAAATATTAACATGAAAAGATTATGAGCAATGCAATTTTTTTAATTCAACAAAAAACAAAGGCGCTAGCCATAGATAATATACCTACTTAGTTTAGGTATAGGTGAATTTCAATTTGTGATATTGCAAAATATACTATCTCATATTTTCCATAAAGGCAATCTTCAGCGTAACAATAGTGCTGTCAGAACAACATTTTCCAGATAAAACGGGTTTAAAATAGAACATACTAGAAAGCGGCTGCGATTTTCGCGCCCTCCCAAAGGACCATTTGAATGCAATTTTGTTCGCGTCGCGATGTTTACTTTGAAAAAGGTTTTAAAGAACGAAATTGGTTTAGAATATTATTATTGTACTTGTGGAGAATACTCTTAAGAATAAGAATGTTTATTATTTTGATTTCTGTGCTTTTTATGCTGTTTCTTACTATTTACATTGGTATGATAGTTATACATATGTCAAAACAGTACACAATTAGCGTGCGGTTTTCTGTAGATACTTATAAGTACTTATTGTGATTGATCAGTTCAGTCATAAATGTCAGTGCAATACGTTGCTTTGACCAGTTGAGTGATTTGTACCTATTTCTATTTAAAAGTCAGAATGGTTGATTTTAATAACAATTAACACATTATGTAAAAGTAAATACATTTGATTGCAGTAATGACCTAACTTAAAGGTTAAACTCTAATTAAAGACAAATGACTTTGATTGAAAAAAAGGAACTATTTAGCTTATAAGCTCTATTTTATTAAGTTAAATGTGAATTTAAGAATTTAAATAATGAAAATAAAGTTATGATATTTTTTCGAAGCAACCCTAAGTGTGTCCACCCCAATTCATAACCCACAGACTACATTGCAACCCAGATCCAACGGGACCAACTTTTAGGGTTCCGCTATAAAATCAAAATAAATCGTTTGGAAATGGTGGTCGACTATAAATTTTGACACTTTGAATTCAAATCTAGCTGCTTTATGTAATAACGTGTAAATGTTATGCTATTGAACAATGACAGTTTCGTAACGAATGTTGAATATCTGCTGGATTTACAATTTACCAAGGTTTATTATCTTTGTATTATGGACGACTATGTGTGTGGTGTTCCCCTTAACAACGAGTGAAAGGTGATGTGTTTTTATCTTCAAGGCATTTTTTTATAAGTTGGTTCTAAATACATACCTACATCCTTCTTACAAGGTCTGCTGAGGTCTTCGCCACATTAATATCTTTAGTTTTTACCATATACTATGTTTTACTTGATTATGGCAATAGATCATTTTTCTCAAAAAGGAAAAGCTACTTAAACATTTCTAAATATATTTTACTCTGCCAATTAAAAATATGACTTTTTTGTTAACAATGGAAATCTTTCCAAATCCGTTCAACACCACAAAAGCATCAGTCCTCAATTCAAAGGAAAGTGGGCCATCTCCTTTGCTAAAGAATTATGTCTTCAATTGCATTAAAAGCGAGTCCCAAAGTAACGTTCTTCAATTTACATCACTTACCTTCACTTGAAATGGTCCGCAGGATATTGAAGACGTAGTTTTAATTAAATTCAATGCGATGAGCAGACTGGGGAAGTCGGATTGCTTATTTCTGTAGCAACGGCTTTTTTACTTTAATATTAAATATTTTTTTAACTTTTATAGTGTTGAGGTACGAGAAAATAATTTATATGTTCACTGTATGTACAAGTTTAAAATTCTAAATTATGATTGTATAATTTCCGAAAAGAATGCTGGGGGTTTTTTTCCGCCGGCTTTTTTCTCGCAGTCTACGGTTAGGTGAAGTCGAAGTTTGTAACATTAACGTTCATTAAGTATATGTCACATATCTATGATGAATAAAAGAATTTTGATTTTGGTTTTACGCTTAATGAAAGGCAGAATGTTTTGTGATTTTTTTGGATAAATCTTAAATATATATTTTCAAGCAAATAAAATAAAGATACCTATAATCAAATACAACCTTTGACGCGATGCAATTCAGGGTAAAGTTTTTTATTCCTTTTAATATCTTTTACTTTAATCCTTTCTACCACCCGTACAAGCACGAAAAGATGTCCAACAAAGCGAAATCTCTTCTAGTAATTTCCAGACGAACTAAAACACAGCTTAGGTCCAAATCCCAGGACTTCTGTCCCTTATCCTTTAAAGCCTTTTAGGATTCATTTAAGCACGTACAATATTGTGAATTTAGTCTTAGTGGGAAATACTTGAAACTATGTTGAATTAATAGCGAGATAAAACTTTAATCCTAACTTTGACAAAACTATTAAAATTATGTTATTTCGTGAATATTAAATAAGGATGAGTTTAAGAGCGTGTTAAATAAAAACATGGTTTTAAACTGTTTTTATATACCTACTAGCTAAATTATAACTAAAGCTTTTGTGAATGTGTTAAAAAAGTTATAAAGAAATCTTAGGACAACACAAGTTTTAAGTTCTCGGACCAAAAGAAAGAAAATATTGATTTACCGTTATCATTTTCTCTTGTAAATATAAGGGCATGCCTATATCCATTGTCCATATCTGCTACAAGCTTACAGGTATTTACGTCGTAGGTGCATTAATCTCGCAGGGATTGTCCATGCGAACGTCCCAGCTGCCAAAAGCAGGTTATTCCTCAAATCCCCATTGATAACTCATGTTGGATATGTGTGGAACAAGTTGTTTGTTTTGGTTCCCATACGCCATTATCTAAGAAATATAATAAACAAGTAGTAAGCAATAATCACGATTCTTTATTTATTATGAAGGTTAATAAAATCTTGATTTTACACGAACTGCTTCTTTTCTTCATTTTTTTCTTTTATATAATAGTATTAAATAACAGTCTTTGAAGGATAGGTAACCCCCAATATTAAACCTGAAATAGCTTACTTAGAGACACATAAAACCTACCTATGAATAAACGTGAGGCATTCTCTTAAAATAAGCCAAACATACGCTCCATACTTTATTTTACGCTACCTATTCATACTTTATATCTAAAGCCACATAGAAAATTTTATTTTACATGCATTCTGCACGCTTTTTCTATTTAAACCAACTCCCACGTCCCGACATCCCTCAGATTTTATCTAGAAGATGAGTAATAGCTTGCAAACGTGTGAAAGTAAAGTTTCGCAAAATGTTCTGCAAGTCGTTTACATATAAAAAGAAACGGGATTTTAATATAGCTTTTTTATTTTATTTTAAATCGACAAGTTGGCTTACATAATGGCGATAGTTAGGGAGTTAAGTATTCTAGAACTTTATCGACTCTAGAGACTGAATCTCCACTTTATAAAGTTACCTACATAGTGTAAAGTTTAGTCGTAGCGAAACTTAAAGCTTTGATAGGTATCCGACATGTATGTGCCTACATGATAAAATGGATTGATGACTTGAGAAAGTCAGCGGAAATGGAAAAACGAGAGAGAGTGAGCGCAGTGTACCCTGGAAGAGCCTTACGCCCAGAAGTGGTCTGTAGTAGGCTAATTAGATAGTAAGTGTTATGGAAAATAGTAATTATAAAATCTGACATTACATTTCTACACAGATATACTTCATGGATTGTGTAAGAGACTAGTGTGTAATCGATCGTACTGGTTTAAATTAGAGTCTTCCTTTCATTTTAATTTGTTTAGATAATGCGACCAAAATTCACAGCACTCACAGCACAGTTATAATTTACAGGACTCTTATACCATATCAAACCCAACATGAACTTTTATTTCCATCAATTTACGACAGTGTTCACGTAACTAACTTCACATTGTTAACGTAACGAGTGCCTTCAGTGAGTCGTAATTCATATTGCCTCCCTCGCAGCTAACTTCGCTGCAGCGGCCAACACAATAAATAAGCCACGAAGCTTACCGCGTTCTTATTGCAAAAGTTCGTAAAACAAAATGGCGTATAAAACTCGAGGCGATTTTAAAAATATTCTCGGTTGTTTAGCTGTGAACTTTTGACAGATTTAACACGAAGTCTTTACAAATAAAAAGTAAATACCTATTTAGTTTGAAAACCTTGCATATACATATTGTTACTATTGAAATATTGGAAAACAATCTTAGTTATTTGTCTTACTTTGGTTATACCTACTGATATATTAATCTCAACTATTAATTGTAAAGCTGAAAAGTTTGTTTGTTTGTACACACTAATCTCAGGAACTATTAAGTGGTTTGAATTGAAAAAACTGAATTGTCCAATTTTTGGGGAAAGCTCTTTCTCTGTATAAACATCATAAGCTACGAACAATAGCAGCAATGAAAAATGTTGCAGAAACGGGAAGCCTTTGCTAGCTCTCCTGGTTATAATGCATCACAATAGCTTTTTCAATAGGTTTTCTCAAATTAAAAAAGAGAAACCGCGAGGCACGGCTAGTTATGAATAAATTGTAAGATATTAATTTAACTGTGGTTTAGTTGCAAGTGTTACGTTTACAAAATTTACTTAATATTTTCGTTGTAAAATTATAGATATTTGTATTACTTTTAATTAAATCTTCAAACAGTTATCGATATAATATCGATATTAGTTTAGTATCGATAACTGTACAGACGTCAGTTCGACGGCGCGCGGCCGGCCATTCGAATTTCAAATATTTTTCTGCACAGACGCGTTGTTGAAAATTCTGTGAAGAGCATTTTTGAAAGAAATATAAAAGACTTCTAGGCTTTTATACAAGACACCAACTTAAAAACATTATCGAACAATGGGTTTGAATAACTTAAATACAATAGTTATTGCTTAAAATTACAGGGATTATTATAGAAAAAAAAAATGAAAGGGTATTAAAATTTTTACGCTGGTTTCAAAATAATTTTAATAATGAAAAAATATATAGGCTCTCCAGATTACAAAACTACCACATAAGAATCAAATGTATTTCAACAAAAGGTAGTACATGTTTAGTGCTTTTAATAATGGAAAAAACATGTATAAAAGCTTTTAATTATAGGTACCCTAATTACTGTATGAGAGCAATGTCTATCTAAAAAATATGTTTATAGTCTGTGATCATAATGTAACTTCTTAGATTTATGCGATCATTATTACTTGAAATTAAACTCATTTATACGGATTTTACGCGTTTATTAGGTATATTTTTTTGATTACCCGACGTTTCGACATTTTTACAAATGCCGTGGTCCCGTGACCACAGTTTAATTTTTGTGATCATAATTTATTATTGACTATTTTCCAGACTCTACTATGCTCTGATATACCTATTGATATGAAAAAGATAAATAAAATGTCATTGTAATTGACCTATAGAAGTCTCAAATGAGTTTATACAAAACGTTATTCTCACTTTTTCTTATTTAAACTCGTCTTGAACTTTTTTCGCTTTCTTAACAAGAATATTCTGGATTTTTTGTAGTTAAAATTAAAGAGTTTTCACGTTTAGCCTCTTGACTAGCCTTAATTATATTAAGCAGCTAATAACTTTTTAATGTCGAACGAACGAAAAAGTTTCGAAACGAGCGTTTCTCTTTGAGCCAAGGCTTTCTTTGTGTTGATTTACTCATTCTGACTAAGACGAACCAAATCGCATTATCTTTTAATTTGATGCTTTGGTAGTATAAATTTTAAAAAATAAATCGAAAAATATTAAAGGTAATTATTTAAAAATTTCACAATCTAAATCTAAATAACCTATCATTTTGATATATATTGTTTTCAGGCATCCATTTTTTCAGATTTCTTAATACAATCTGTTTTATACTAAACTTCTAAACATACCCTTAATAGGTACCCACAAGTAAAAAAAATAACATACATAAAAACCGTTTTAATTGACAATCAAAATTCTACAAAATATAACAATAACGCCACCTGTCGTCTTCCCCAGGCGTTTTCATTTATATATGAAGTTGTCAGCTAGACCCATCAACGACTGTAATCAAAAGATGAAATGAAGCAGATAAAACTGGTATTTTAATTAGAACTTTTCAATTTGAATAGCAATTTCTTGATATGACGAATATTTACTAAGGTATTTCAATTGACTTATATTGCTGAATTTTTTACTAAAAGGCACAGGTCAAAGGCATTCTTTTATAGGTACAAAGTCCCAGCTTAAAAGGCTCATAGATAAGTCAACATATTTTCAATTTTCTCGTAAAACTTTAGTCAACTCGATGTTGCGTTTAATATTTAGTAATTGAGATTCAAGATCTATTCAAGTTAAAAGAAGCTAGTACCTAATAGATAAATTATTTTATTTTAAAATGTTTATTTCTCAATTAAATCCAAACCGCAACTACATACTTTTGTAATAAAAAAAGTTATAGTTGCAGAAGCGAAAATTGACAATAAATAATTTAAAAAACATATTGAAAATACGCAACTTAATAGAGAATATGGTTGGAATTGGAAACTGTCACCAACTCCCACGTTACTCTGTCCAATACTTAGAAAAATAAAAAAATAAAAAGCAGCAGACAAAGCAAGACACCGTCTACGCCTATTGTGTTAACCCGGGAAATTATGCAAGAAAATTGGGAAACAGATGGCGCTGAATTCGAAAATCGTTTTTACTTTCTTAAGAAATACTTTTTAAAGAACATGCGTTGATATCCTTAAATTAAAAGCAATGTTCGCTATACAATATGCGTCGTTTCATCTGAAGAATGTGTTTCTACGTATAACCTTAAGGTTCTTTATCAGTTAAGCTTTAGTCCTTTTATGTTTCAATATAAAAAATAGGATAAATGAAATGTAACTCATTTTGTTTAATATTTTTAAGCTGAATAATAATTGAATACTTATTAAAACAATGGGTAACAGTAACTTGGTTCAACATAAATATTCAAGATTCACATAATTTTACATCTTTATTTTGAACCAAACTTATTAGGAGAAAGTTACTTGATTAGAACCATCTCCTTTTCCAATATTTATGCTTTTCAGCTAAAGTGGATTTAATTTAAGTTAAAAAGGTCTAAGTAGTGTAGGTTTCTAGATTTATGACGTCATTACCGTTCTATCTGACTCTAATCTCATGAATAAAAGTGTTGAAATCCGAAGTTATAGTTGGATAAGTTGATTCGGGTTATAAGTTGGCAATCAGTTACCCGCGTGTTATTTTTTCGTTATACGGCTATTTTTAGGGTTCCGTACCTCAAAAGGAAAAAAAACGGAACCCTTATAGGATCACTTTGTTGTCCGTCCGTCCGTCCGTCTGTCAAGACCCTTTTTCTCAGGAACGCGTGGAGGTATGAAGCTGAAATTTATATCAATTACTCAGGTCTACTGTCCCTTGAAGCTGTGAAAAAATCAAACTTCTAAGCCAACACAATCAAAAGATACAGCCGTTTATGCCGCAAATTTTCGACACTTGCAAGGGAATCAAAACCTACAGGGTGCTTCCCGTGAACTCAGAATCTTGAAATTTGGTACGAAGCAACGTCTTATAGCATAGATAAAGGAAAAATTACGAAAACCATAAATTTTTAGTTATATCACATAATATATTTTTTTTAATAATTTTAACCTTACTACCCATTTCCTCATAAACGCGTAGAGGTATTAAATTGAAATTCATACCAAATACTCAAGTCTATAAAACCTTTAAGCTGTAACAAAATCAAACTTCTATGTCAACGCAATCAAAAGAAACAGCAATTTAAGCTGCATATTTTGAAACTCGCAAGTACTCGCAAGGGAATCAAAACCTAAAGGGTACTTCCAGTCGACCTAGAATCTTGAAATTTGGCATGAAGCAACGTTTTATAGCACACATAAAGGAAAAATTCCGAAAACCTTAAATTTTTAGTTACATTACAAAATATATATTTTTTAATAAATATAAACTTATTACTTTTTTCCTCATGAACGCGTAGAGCTATCAAGTTGAAATTCATATCAAATACTTAGATCTAATTGCCTTTAACCCGTGAAAAAAAAAAAAACTAAGTCAACGCAAAACGCAAAAGTACAACCATTGATACCGCATATTTTGAAACTCGCAACTACACGCACGGGAATTAAAACCTAAAGACCACTTCCCGTTGACATAGAATCTCGAAATTTGGTAAGAAGCAATAGCTTACAGCACAGGTAACAGAAAAATTCCGAAAAGCTTAAAATTTTAAGTAGTTTTTGCAGGGTTGTACGAAACCCTCGGTGCGCGAGTCCGACTCGCACTTGGCCGGTTTTTTTATAGTGACTTAGATCGAATTAAATTAATATTTATTAACGTACGTAGTTCTTCGAAGTTTAACTTTTGAGAGCTCTTGGCTCAAATCAACATAAATATAGCTGAAAAGGCTTTTAAGGCCTACATAAAGGCAATATTAATGGATTACGGCTAAGGCTCTTTACATATAAGTAAAACTTTTTATTCATGAACGCAGTATAATGAAACCCTTCATATCTAAGACAAAATATGTTCTTTCTCTGACAAAAGAAAACATAACAGTTAACGAAAGTTGTTACATTAGATTGATATAAACAAATCATCTTTTAATTTAGACTCAACGGAGATTCAATTTTTTAAATATTTTTTTTATTAAAACCATTAACCCTACCCAGGTAAAGGTGCGTTCCGCCTTGCCGCGGCGGGGGGGCTTAGTACCCCGTAGCAAGCCAGCTACTGGGGGAAGCTAAGCGGTCCCACATGGGGCCGGTCGTGAGGTAGACCGGCCCACGAGAGGGGGGCTGCTCCAGCTGGGCGGGAGCCCAGCGTGCTGATGCGCCCGGAGGGGAGGCTCTGGCCGGGCTCGGCCCGGTCAGTTGCACCCTAGGAGGGGAGGCTCCAGCAGGGCCTTTGGCCCTCGTTCTGTTGAGCGCCCAGGGGGGTAATCGTGGGGGGTCGGGTGGTGCGGCGTGGCGGCCGCGGCATCCGATCCTCCGCGATTCGGATTGGAGGTGGTGGGCTGAGGAAGGGGTGGTGGGAAAACCCCTCTCCTAGGCCCAGGGCGGATTCGGCGGCGCGCCACTGCGGGGACAGTGGCGCGCCGGCGACTCCAGCCGGTGAGGCCCCAGGTCGGCAGACGGCCGAAGACCCTGGGGAGGTTCCCAAGCTGCCGACACAGGGCTAGGTCGGTAGCCAATCAAGGGAACAAGAGGGGGTAGGCGCGCCGCGGTTGTTCCAGCGCGCCTCCAAACTTGAGGGGGCTGCCTCGGTGGCCAGCCGTCGGTGGGTTCGCGGCGAGCAGACCTTTACAGGACATTCCCGCGTCCCCGCCATTATACGACGGCCAGTAGGACAACTCCAGGTTTTTAGTCGGTGCGAGCCCGACATAACCCGTCTCCTTTCCCTGGAGGGGACGGGTATGCGTAGGCATTTTCCTGGACAAACAAAAAAAAAAAAAAAAAAAAGGTAAAGGTGCGTTCCCCCCGCCCCGCTCACTTCACTCACTCACAGTGATTGACGCCATTTTGTTTTCTCCATCGCTTCGTCTTTATCAGATAATTGGCAGCGAAGAATCAAATAAATCAACTGGATGCCCGAAATCTATTCCAGTGGAAATATGGAATAATGTATGAGATATTGTAAGCAGATTGTCTGTGGTAATAGTGTAGGGAGATATAGTCAGATACTGAATAGATGATGATTCTTTAGTGGTTTAGATCCGAAGTTTTTACACTTAAAAAGTGATTACCTATTATGGTGCAATATATATAGAAGGGCTGCTATGATGATGATGAAGATGCCTAAGTATTAAAAATAATCCTTACCTTCAAATATTTTCTGTCTTCGCCCTTTAAGGTATACGGGCTTATATATATTTTTATAAATCAAATAATATAACCATGCCTAAAAACCTATCCCAACGTACACCATTACATTACCGTTTAATCTATAATGACCCATTTTACATCATGGTTAAAAAGAACCGTGCAACAAGTTCAGCAGTCTTTTAATTTAACGTTAAGTCGCCTCGTACTAAAACAGGGAAAAGTAGCTTATTTCTATAGAACCCAAAAAACTATGGAAAAGACATGCCCCTAACTTAATTTAGTAAATATAAAGCATCTAATAAGTAAGTATAACAGTTTATATGACGCAAATAAACCTGAACCAAGCAACCATTTAATAATGCTATCCTATTCTCAGCAGGGTGTCAAAACCAACCCTGCATCGAACAATAGAGATAATCAGACAAGCCTCATTCAAATGAGTTACCTTTAATTAAACCTTTTTAAACCAACTTTCCTAACGAGGTAGAAATACCGCTGACAATGTATTAGATCGTTAATATGCCGTTAGATGGCACATCTGGATTTAGGTAATGAAGCTGTTGGAAAGCATATTTAGTAATTTTGCCTCAAGGCTGGTCTAAATTTTATCAACTTATGAATATTTGCGTATTTATAATAAGCTTTTATATAAGTAGGTATTAATTTGTATTCATTTTAAGAACTTAATATATTGAAGTGGTTTAAAAAATATCCTACAAAAGGAATCTGAAAAAATATGTAAAAAACAAACTTTCGACACTGAATCAAAATTGAGTTTGTTACTTTGCTAATGCAGTATAAAAAATATACCATAATTATGTTATTTTTATTTTATAAAAGTTTATTAACAAATCTAACAAAACGCTATTTATGTATTTGTTTAAATCCCTGAAATTTGTGACTATACCTGCTATAATTTTCTAATGTATAATAACGGTTAATTTATTTTCAAAGCAATAAATTAAGAAAAGGTTAAATTTATTACAAAGTAAATAAGTAATTGCAAGTGTGCAAATGGAGACCTTTTTAAATACTCCATTATTTCTAATGATAATTTATAATTCAAGCCTTATATATATTTTTGATATTACCTCCAGTTGCCTTGAACAGTTTAAAATATTAGTTAAGCTAAAATTGATTGCTTATATCGAATGCATGAAAGAAATGTTAAAGCATTGCTGTGTTCCTTTGACATTCCTTTCTTCTTATGACTTCCCTTAGTCCATCAAACAAATCTTGGAAAAAGGGCCAAATTCAATTACCACCTAGGATTTTATGACAGGACAGTAGCACTTTGACGCTTCCTTAGACATTCACCCGGCTGCATCTATAAAGCCACTCTCTTTTTACTTGTCCTTTAGGACACTTCTCATCATTACATAGTATAAATCCAAGACGCTAATTCTGTCTGTTTGTAAGTTTGGCCTCTAACTCCTCCTAAACCAGATGAGGGTTTTAAATGCGGTTTTCACCGTCCTTTAGGTATTTTTTTCATTTAAATTTGTAAATAAAGAACATTCAGAAAAAGATTTTTTAAGTTAACTATAATTCAATGTTTCGGGAACAAGTAGCCCAAAATTACACCATTGCGAAGCGTGGGCGGGTCACTAGTATTTAGATACAGTTCATAATACACCATTCATATTTAAATCTAATGACATCAAGCTTTATATAAAACTAGTGGCCGCCCGCGACTCCATTCGCGTGGAAGTCGGTTTCCCGTGGGAATGAAAAGTTTTCCCGCGGTAAAAAGTACCCTGTGTGTTATTCTGATGTATAACCTGTATTACTGTAAAGTTTCATCAAAATTCGTCTAGTAGTTTTTACGTGAAAGAGTAACAAACATCCATACATACTCACAAACTTTCACGTTTATAATATAAGTAGGATTATTAATTGTCTTAAGCATATTTGTATCTTGTCAAAATCACATTTTTTTTTTTTCATTTATTTACAATAAAAACATTAGGTACATAAATTAATCAAACAGCAACTGAAACCAATTAGATTTAAGTGTTGCTGTTTTTACTTGCTTATTCTAATTACTGGTATGGTAGGTAGTTACATTTTCGTTATAATTAACATATTTTATATATCATATACAATGTATGAGTTTTTTGACGTTGGGTATTTTACAAGACATTTTAATTTTCTGCCTCACCTATTTAATTACCTATATGGACAACTTATTTGTCAAGAAGTACAGATTTCAATATAATTTTACATTTTAATGGTTTTTCTATTAATTTTTTATGTACATCATTACATAATTCATTGAGTAGAAAAGGTAACAAATAATCTGAGGTACGCTTACCATAAACATTAGTATAAGTCGGTAACATATAACGCGGTAAGTAAGACAGTTGTCGCAGGAAACATGGTCTAGTGTGTAATTTTAGAGTGTTTAATTTGTTCATTTCTTCACTTATAATGGCAATTTTTGACTTGTCATATATATTTAATGTTTTACAGTATTTGAAGATTTCACTTTCACTTTTTAACTTAATTCTGATGGATGTAGGGATAATTAATTTTAGTAGACTTAATTGCAATCTGTATATCCTATCAATATAAGTTTTATATGTTCTTCCATAACTGCTTAGACCGTAGGTGATAATTGAGTCAGCTAGTGCATTATATAACAATTTTAACGTATTGAAAGGTAATTTAAATTTTAGAATTGACAATTTAGATATAATAGATCTTAATTTATTACAGATGTAGTTTATATGAGCCTCCCAGTTCATATGACTGTCTATTACTAAGCCTAAATAGGTATGCTGGGTCACCAGTTCTAAGTTATTACAAGAGCATGAGTTAATGTTTTTATTATGCATACATGTATGTTCATGAGCTACGATGGTTGGTTTTACCATTGTTTTTTGATAAGGTGAGTGTAAGTGCATTAATTTAGTTTTTTTATAATTGATAGTTAAACCAACATCGTGTGCCCATTGACATAATAAGTTAAAGGTAAAACTTCTGACTCTGACAGAGCTTACAAATTTACTTCAATCAATGTCAAAGGTCTTTGACCTCAAAGTGACGTCATCGATAACCTTACATCGTCTTCTGAGCCCCTATGGACATTGGCTGTAATATGAACACTTTAACCCTAAATTGAAGAGAATTGAACCCTATGCTACGAGTAATAAAGGTTATGGCTACGAGACGCCGTAGATGCTACAAATATTTCAAATTTTCTTCTTTTTATTGGACTATAAACATTTTAAATATTTCGATAAAAAAAATGAAGGATTAAAAAAACATTTTGATCCTTCAGGTTACAAAGCGTTGATATTATTTAAAAGAAACCATATAATTATCCGAAAATACACACTTGAAACTCAATTTAACGCTTTCGTAAAATCTTACACGTTAACCCTTGAAAGCATTGGTTGCAAATGTACCCTCGGGTGTGTTTGACCCTGCCGTTAACCCCGTGTTAATCCACTTTAAATTTTACTTTGATAAAGTTGAAACGATTATTCCTAACATTGGCAAAGGGAAAATTATTTTAACCTTGCCTTTGAAAATACAGTTCAGTATTTTGATTTCGTCCTGTAATAACAAAATCAAGGTTATTTGAAATAAAAATGGAAACATATTTTATAGCTTTGATGGTGTAAATTAGTGCATTTATTTAATTTGTATTTTATACAGTTATTAGTAAGTAGTTTTGCAAAAAGTAGAGGAAAATCGACGCTAATATAAAATGTTGTAAAAGAGATAAGTAATGTTTTTGGATGATGCTCTTAACTTAAACAAATTGATTGTCGAGTGTTACTGATGCTTAGCTTTGTGTTCAAATTGATTTTGTAATGTAAAAAAAATGCACTTTACCATAATACACAGGCTCTTTTTCAAACAAAAAATATGTTTAATAGTTTAAACATATTTTTGTGGCCGCCCGCGACTCCGTTCGCGTGGAAGTCGGTTTCCCGTGGGAACGAGAAGTTTTCCTGCGGTAAAAAGTACCCCTTTTTGTTATTCTGATGTATAACTTATATAAATGCAAAGTTTCATCCAAATCCATCCAGTAGTTTTTACGTGAAAGAGTAACAAACATCCATTCATACTCACATACAAACTTTCACATCCTACTAATATAATAAATGGGAAAGTTTGTGACGATGTATGGATGGATGGATGGATGGATGGATGTTTGTTACTCTTTCACGTAAAAACTACTGGATGGATTTGGATGAAACTTTGCAGTAATATAGGTTATACATCAGAATAACACATAGGATACTTTTTACCGCGGGAAAACATCTCATTCCCACGGGAAACCGACTTCCACGCGAACGGAGTCGCGGGCGGCCACTAGTTTATAATATTAGTAGAATATAAAACCCAAAACAGATTTTGCAATAAGCCACGTGCCTGAGAACCTACATTCAATGTGACAGCAACCTTGATCAACTTCCTACTGTCACTTGCCATTCTAATATCAACCTTATTGCTCGGCAAGTAAGATCAAAATGCAACTTACATACAATTTTGTTGATCGGATTTTGGTAAACAAGTGGCATTACGGATGAAATGGGATAATTGTTTTATTGACATGGAGGGTAATTTATTTGTATGAATACGAATGATTTAATAGCTTTTTATTTAGGTACGTGTAGTTTTTTCAGGTCATAAAGTTAAAAATGTGAAAGTCTGTGAGAATGTATGGATGAGTCTTGTTCTTTATGAAAAGCTAATTATGTGTAGTCTTCGTCGTTTTTAGACAGAATATCAATTAAATGAAGTGTTATAAGACACATCTATGAATAAAGATAGATTAATGATAACTCGAAACTTAATCATTCGATATTCATTTTGTACAACTAATTAAAATTTATCATTATATAATTAAATTTTCCACGATGCTTATAAGAAGGCATAAAATAAATAAATTGTATCATTTATGTGCTTGGTCTTATAATTTAAAATTTATTTAAAAGAAAAACAAGTTATAAGGTTATATTATTTCTACATTTCTTCTTTTATAACTGTAATAAATTCCCAACTTAGCTATTATAAAAATCTTATTTCTTTTGACCTTCACATTTTTTGTCGAGTTTCATGGGTTAATTCGTAGCTTTTGTGAAACTTAAGATCACTTATTTTATTTATGTTTGTACACAAAGTAAAAACTCTTTTACAAAATAATAACTAAAAACACAACTTGTGTTTAATGGAAAAAGTTATAAGTTCATAGAAAAAAATAAATAAATCAACTAACTAAAAGCTTCCAACCTTTGTTTTGTTAATTAATAAAAGATGAGCTTGGCTGGCTCAGATTATGAGCTTCATTTTCATTAGTTTTGATTGAATGTCTTAGTCTTTATCCTTTAAATACAGATTTATGCAAAACTTTGAAAGTATTTTCTGACCCTTATTCTTATTATATTATTATTAGATTCTTCATTGCGTATAGTTAATTATTTTTTAATCTCTCAATGATTCAAGATTTCAACTATTTGTTTAAAATGCCAGGCCCTACTCTTAAATATACTATGTACATACAAGGTATAAATATATAAATACTAATAGCCTATATATGTCCCAATAGTTGAGCACAGGCCTCCTTCTCGGGTAGCGAGAGAGTTTGAACCGTAATCCACCACGCTGGCTCGGTGCGGGTTGGTGGATCACATGATGGATAATCAACCAGTCATGTGGGTTTCCGCACATACATGTACGTGCAATATTATTTACCTATTTATGCCTTGCTTTAGCAGTGAACTAGTACGCCACCGGTCGCTAAACTAACATCGAATCAATGATTCCCTATAGCTGATAGTTTGGCTTTCTGCCAGATATTTGCTACTAACTAGGTATATAGGTATACAGGTCAACAGTGCAATCGAGTATTTTCCACGTGTTGCAGCCAGAGAGTTTCAATTTTACCTTATTATTGGGTAGTAGGATTTTTGCTGCTATTTCGTCTATTTATACAACTAAACAGTTGACTGTGTTTCAGTTAGAAGATCAAGATGACAAATGACTGTCACCGAGTCGACACAGCGAGTGTAGCTTTATGCTGAATGGAAGGCTTATAGGCAACATCTTACCACCAAATGCAATAGCTGCTTGTTTACAAACTAACATAAGATTAATATTTCTATAACAGTGACATAGTAATTCATGCGTCACTTAAAATTACATCCTATCGTACATAAGTAGGATTGTTAAATGTATAACTAGTGGCCGCCCGCGACTCCGTTCGAGTGGAAGTCGGTTTCCCGTGGGAATAAGAAGTTTTCCCGCGGTAAAAAGTACCCTATGGATTATTCTGATGTGTAACCTACATTACTGTAAAGTTTCATCAAAATCTGACCAGTAGTTCTTACGTGAAAGAGTAACAAACATTCATCCATCCATACATCCTCACATACTTGCAAACTTATACGTTTATAATATTAGTAGGATTCTCACAGGAAAACCAAATGATAAATTCATCCGTTGAAACCTGTTCATCTGTTATTATTTATTTATGTAACGTGAATATTCTTTAATATGATTTTGGAGCTTTTCATGAGCTTAATTGAAACCGCGCCCTGTAATCCTATAGGGCTATTTTACGGTTTCGATCGTCAATATGATGTGGAGATAATAAAAAGCCTTTTAACCCAAATACAGAGTTATTGCATATTTACAGGCATTCATATATGTAGTTAAAACCAAGAATATAACAATATTAAAGTTAGACCTACATGAACACAATATTTTTTAAATTTCTGGTATCAGCTAAATCAAAAATAACCTTTTAAAGTTTTATGACTTTAGACGACATAAGATGCCTCCTACGAGACCCATGGGACGATGTGGGGTAGACTTGTCTTACTCGAGACTAAGTTAATATATTTATAAGCAGTAAGCTTATAATATAATAAACCTCAAGATCAAGGTAACCAATTAAAAGCAATTGTGCTTAGACATAAAACTGACAAATAATAAAATATAAACATATCCCCTGTTTTCATAAACTATCTTTCGTTATAAGTACACGAGTATCATACCAACCTCGGTATAAGCTGCTTCATGCTACATTGAATTTCACATAATTTTAACTCCCGTATATCATTTATCTGACTGGGCTGTAAATATGACTGGACTGTGTATCTATTGTATTCGCATTGAATTCTGTTTTGTATTCGACGCAAATAACGAGTTTTCATAATAGTTTATTGGCGCTGAAAGTTTTAACGAACGGACGTTATCGGTTTTCCTGGAATTCGCAGTGTTGGCGTTTTGGCATTTTTAAATCTACTTAGTTAAAAATTTACCATTTTTGTTATACAAATATTTTGAACGTAACAGACGATAAAATTTAATAAAAGAGAAAAAATATTAAAAAAATATGTAATAACGATAGAAATCTGCACTAACTTAAAAGTATTTAAATTCGTTCTCGCATTTTTATAGGTTTCTAACGACCTCCGCTTACTGATACGATAGTGGCGACTTGTATACCATCAGAAATAAAACTAACTAATTCAATGCTAATATCCCAATTATTATTTTTAGATGCCCTCGAATCATGTTTATTATTCTGAAAGTTTTCGCTGATTGCTCCAAAAGGGTCGCAAGACGTGACTTCCATTTATTAAAGTACCCTCAAACGGCCGTGTTTTCCTATTGTGTAATAAAGAACAAACAGTAACAGTTGGCTACGAAATTAGATTTATTTATGAGAGTTCAATCGATTATATAAAGAATCGATTAGGTTATTCGTCCTTATGTGCTCGGAATTGGAGTAAAAGCGTTCAACTGACGGTTATGAAGAGCGTCATGTTTTAACATTGCTTGACTATTTGGTCTTGTAAGCGTTTGATAAGGAATTTGATGAGAATTCAGGCCACAGATATTCTGGAAGACGTATATGCCAGTAATGTTTAATGCTTTATTTATAAGTTAACTGATAACTTATAAATGAAGCAAAAGTTATTCTAAACTTTAAGGTACTAGTTAAAATACGTTTTTCTCTTTCAAAGTTATCTTTGAAACTAAACTAAGTGAATTCCAATTAATTTATTTTATAAATAATAATGTATTTTTATTGACTATCAAAATATAAAAAGCCCACTTTCAAAAAAGTTTCTTCTAATTTGTATAATATATTTACATAAGAAATATAATCGAAAACGTCTATAAGTTCCTTCTTAAACCCAAAATCCATTTTGTTAGAAGAACTTCGCGAATACCGGTATATATTCTAAATATTAACGCTCAAGCACCTCCCACATAAACTTCATATTTTCTAAAAAAGAATTCTTTCTGAATTTGAATAAAAGGTCCTTCGCAAAATTATACGATACTATAAAAGGAAGGGATCAATGTCGCGCCCTGTAGAATGTAGCACTAGAGATGAAGGTAAGTACTTAAGGGAGGCTTTCTAGAATATTCTATAGAAGAATAGTTTGGTGACGAATGATTCAAGATTGAGGGAGTGGTGTCAACAGTAACGCAAAATAATAAAAGAAAACCTAGATGGTTAATAATCACCAAAAAAGGTTACAATATTAAGTTAAAAAGTAACCTCGATACAGAATCTCCATACACTTGAGTTCTATTCTTTAAATTTAAAATAAATAATTTAAAATGTATAAACTGTGTTCATATGCCGAAGGCGAATCATGGCTGTACTACTTACTAGTACTATTTCTATTACTCATGTTTATGAACTATTAAATAAATAAATTAATTTAATGAAATGAAGTGCAGATAGTTAATAAAATGGTTTAGCAGTTAGCTAAGTATTAATTAATAGATGGCTTTTCGACAAAACTTTCTTCCTCTTAATGAAGTCTTAAGAACTTGCAATTAGCATAGCAAGAAGCTTGTATAAACAAAATCAGTAAAGTAAACCCTTTCTTTGCATTGTAGAGAGTATAAGTTTTCCTTGAATCTACGACGAGCCTGTTTTCTTTGACATGATGTCACTGGCAAGACAAATCCAATTTCACGCCGGTCAACCAAAACTAAGATGGAGAGCCTATATATGTCTAGTTTGTTTTAAGTTTCACTACGTTTTGGTCTGAATTCTTCAGCAAAATTTTTAATAATTACTGGTCTAAATGACAACTACCTGTGTAGATAATAGAATAACCTTCTATCGCAGTCTAAACTTTTAGTATTAAATATAAAAAAATGTTATATTCTAACCATTTAATTTTGTTATAAAAAGCTGAAATTATCACTGACCCAGGCCTAATCTTTAGCAAATTAAATACTTGCCTCCCTCAAGTATGTACGTATTGTACGTAGGTTGTTAGCTTATCAAACTGACGCGAACCGACTTGAAACTGTGCCAATTTGAACCCTAAAATCACTAAGTAATCGTCGGCGATATTACCACCCAATGAAACAGGCACTCTACACTAAACATTGTTTACTTGCGACATAAAAATCAATTACATCAGCTGAGTACGAGGCTATCAATTACAATAAGTTTTTACGATCGAACGCACACAAGTATTTTGGCGCTCAGTACGAGTAAATACGAGTACGTTCCACATATACTCCTATATTGAACATAAGTGTTGGTATCTATTGGGCTGGAAACAGTCTGGGTGCTTTGCAAATATGGTATTGAAGATTTGTTTGTTACCAACATATGATTTGGGTTTCGTTCTTTTTATAATATTTGGAGCTGTTACCACATGAGTAAAGAAACTGAACAGAGACAAAGCTACATACGAATGCGCTGTGACAGGTACATCACTACAAGTGCAACGCGTGTGTGTGCGTGACCACTGGCCGCTTGTCACGTATGAGCCGAAACCGCTTCAAACTAGATCAGCCAGTGGTCAATCTCAGGGCGTGCAGGCGTGACGCGACGCTCGAACGTTGTGCGTGTTTTGTTTTTGTTTTCGAGTTTCTCACATAATACGTAGTAATACTTTTGTTTTAGTATTTAAAAAGTTTTGTAAATATTGATCTTCATATTAAAAATGTTAATATTGGTAATGACATATTAGCACGTTTGCAAGATTGTACATTTCATATGCCATGGGAGTGTTTCCCATTGGTTTATTTGAAAAAACTTTATATTAGATTTAGAATTTATCATTCGATTAAAAGACACAACAAATTATTAAAAACCAAAAGTAATAAAAAAAAAAAATTTAGAGTATGTAATTTGTAAAAAAAAACCTATTTTAATAAATTTTTTTAAAAAAAAGTACATTTATATTTTTAATTTATTCAATTGTGCCAACCCTACCAAAATAGGTATAAATTTTGCTAGCTCTTTAGAAGCTTTGTCTCTGTTCAGTTTCTTTACTCATGTGCTGTTACGCCAATCAATTTTAAATAAACAAATAAAAAGTACAACCTTATTATATGTCGTTAGTAGATGTTATTGTTATTCTTCCTAATAAAAGTTGCTTTGAAATTAAATAGATGTAAGCTTGGCTTTCATAGCTTTTAATAAAAAAAACAAAAACGCTTTAAAGATACAAAAAAAAACTATTTATAGATAACAACACCAATGTGAATCAGACGAACCATAAAGTTGTAAATCCATTGTTAGAAGCTGTGGAGTTGTGCTGGAAAACTTATTGTAGTTGTTAAGTAAGATTCAGAGAAAGGATCTCTGAAAATACGTAGCTACTTTCACTTGTACACGAACTAATAAGTTTCTTGATTTTGTATTTCATGAAAGGGTTAAGTGATGGCAAATCAAATAAAAACAAACAATATCCTTTCACATTTCCCGCATCGGGCGAATAAATATCTATCCAAATCAGTTACTTCTTATTTGTGAAAATAGAAGTAAAATAAAAGAGTCAAATCAGCAACCCTTTTTCAAATATTGGCAAGTTAACTGCAAAAAGTTATTTTAACCAAGGTTTTGGTCACAAGAATTAAAATTGGTTTATAACAAATGCGTATCGAAGTAGATACTCGTATATCTAGAATTCTTCAATACGCAAAACCGGACTACAACATATAATTATGTGAACAGGAAACATATGTTGTTCGGAAAATTAAGCTACCGGTGAAAATTCTCATTTGAATTTCTAAGTGGGTACAAAACAATACCAAATATTTCCCGAAAACTTTGCTGCAACCAAAGTAATTATGACGGTGTATAAACAGAATTTCACGCTTTTGAATTTCTATCTCATTTTGATTTGAAACATGTTAATTTCGTGAATGGGCCTAAAGCGTGCCTACTCGGCTTAACATTGTACCTATTTCATATCAGACATACACGTAGAGAGTATTCTTATCGAAAATTAAAGCTTATAATATTTGATATTTTCGAACGCAAGCATTTTTCTAACGTTTGACTAGTAAATGGCATCGTGTATGTAGCGTAAACAACAACAGAAGAGATGTAGGGATTCAATAATCCCATGGTTAAAGTCGTGGTATTGTCTCATTATACCTCGCTCATCTTTGCATACAGATCGGTGCTCAAAACAGATTTAATTTCGCTTTTAAAAGCCAAAAAGCTTTGGCCCACTTTAACGCTGGTAAAAGGTGAAAGGTATTCAAACACAGCCAATATTCCAATGAAATTGCAGCCTCAGTAACATGAACTGTACGTTTTGTTTTTTTTGTAATTTGGCTTCATTTAGACTCGAATAAATGATATCAAAACACTTTCTGTGCCTTCCCGGTAGATACAATGTGCCCAATCATCATAGTGAAATTCATTGGCATTATATACTTTGAAAATATATTTAAATCGGTTCAGATTTGGATAAAGTAAATGTAGAATACGAAGACCTGATTTTGTTAACAGGGCTTTCATTAACGTGGGTATGAACCTGATATCCTTGTTCAAATACGCTACACATGCCAATTTCTTAAATATATATATATATGTTACGGCTAATACCCGAAGTGCGGCTACACCTAGTTTTAGCCGGTTAGAACATCAATAGGTTAGGTTAGTTAGGTAAATTTTTTTAATACCACCCAGAAAAATGCTCGTGATTCAAGCCACTTTTTATATACATAGGTATAATTTTTTTAAGTTTTCATATTAAAACACTTCTAACCGGCTAAAACTAGGTGTAGCCGCACTTCGGGTATTAGCCGTAACATATACAGGGTCTGTCGTAATGAATGGATAACCCGTTACCTACAGTTGATCCGGATGTGAGGCTATAAGAAAATGGTGTCTTCTTGCCAGGGTTGTCAACCATAAGAAAATGGCGTAGACTTTTAAACTTTTTTATAAATTTCCCAATTTTTTTTATTTATTCTGCTGCCATTTCTTCAAATTTTGATGTATTTGTATAATTATTTTAGTATTATACTGCTGAAGACGTGTATTATGTAATTTACTTACAATTTTAGGTGTTATTCACGTTGAACTTTATCAAAATACTCATTTTAAGAAAAATATTTCCAATTTTTTTTCTTTATATCAACTTTTGATCATCTCCTGTGGAAAAAAAAAGTATGACGTTATAGCTGCCCATGATCTCAATAAATGGTCTAGTATGTGTAGATTCTAAAAAGGTATAACGATGTGTACTTTACAAGCAACATTAAGTTACAGGAGCGAGAACACTAATCAAGGTCGGAATTTTTATTTTTCATGTTATGTTATAAATGGTTGTAAAACTTCGTCATAATGATTTTATTCTATCAAGATACTTTGCACAAACACTATCGGGCCACTAATAGGATATTCAGAAGAAAACCCGGTTGTTTTTGGGACAAAAATAATTTTACTTCACGATAATAATGTAAGTAATGAAAATGTACAAATGAAAATTGTTGTGCTCTAATAGTTACATGCGACAAACATGTTGCGACAAGTTTATTCGTAATTGAAACGGATTTTAAAAATCGAACAAAGACCGCATTACAAAGAAAAGGGTACTCATCACATCAGTGTGATTTTGACCATCGCATGTCCTTTTGTTCATATTAGCCCCGATTCTGAAAACTCTCTCTAAACTAAACTAAAACTATCGCTGTCACTTACACATCAATAAGACAGAGACAGGTAATCATTTTAGTCCTGTCAAACTAAAATGTACGTGCAATATGACACGGCGAAGGCAATTTTAGGCAAGTCCTCAGCGCATTTCGTTCAAGTTCACAATGATGTGGACTAAATTTAGTGAGACCAATGTACCTGTCTTGTTCTAATACGAAGCATGAGAAAGTGACAGCGATATTTTTAATTTAGTTTTACAGAGTGTTTTTGAGAATCGGGGCCACTATTTTCGTCAATTTGTTACTGCTTTCTAATATTTGACTATGATTTTCCTTGTGATTTGGACTTGATAACGTGGTGATACTGATGACTTTGCTCACATTTACGGACATTGTGTTGTGCTATCGATTGAACTTGTTGTTTTGGAAAAGTTTTTGTGTAGTTTGTGTATCATGCCGCAACAGTACATGCCGGCCGAATACGCGAACATGCATTACATTTACGGTGTACGTAATGGCAGCACCAATAGAGCTGCTAGTGTTTATAGTGTAAGATATCCAAATGTGCGACATCCTGATTACCGTGTGTTCATTAGAGTGCACAATGCATTTATGGAAGGACGATTTCGTTCTAATTTTTTCCACTTTTCTTTGTAATGCGGTCTTTGTTCGATTTTTAAAATCCGTTTCAATTTCGAATAAACTTGTCGCAATATGTTTGTCGCATGTAACAATTAGAGCACAACAATTTTCATTTGTACATTTTCATTACATTATTATCGTGAAGTAACGTTATTTTTTTCCCAAAAACAATCGGGTTTTCTTCTGAATATCCTATTAGTGGCCCGATAGTGTTTGTGCAAGGTATCTTGATAGAATAAAATCATTATAACGAAGTTTTACAACCATTTATAACATAACATGAAAAATAAAAATTCCGACCTTGATTAGTGTTCTCGCTCCTGTAACTTAATGTTGCTTGTAAAGTACACATCGTTATACCTTTTTAGAATCTACACATACTAGACAATTTTTTGAGATCATGGGCAGCTATAACGTCATACTTTTTTTTTCCACAGGAGATGATCAAAAGTTGATATAAAGAAAAAAAATTGGAAATATTTTTCTTAAAATGAGTATTTTGATAAAGTTCAACGTGAATAACACCTAAAATTGTATGTAAATTACATAATACACGTCTTCAGCAGTATAATACTAAAATAATTATACAAATACATCAAAATTTGAAGAAATGGCAGCAGAATAAATAAAAAAATTGGGAAATTTATAAAAAAGTTTAAAAGTCTACGCCATTTTCTTATGGTTGACAACCCTGGCAAGTAGACACCATTTTCTTATAGCCTCACATCCGGATCAACTGTAGGTAACGGGTTATCCATTCATTACGACAGACCCTGTATATATGATAGTGTATGTCGTTGTAGGTGATCGTCTGTAGGTATGTCGGCCATACCATCGATTTCTTTCAGATTAGAATTCCAAGTTGAATATACCTACATAATATATAATTTAGTTTTTGTTATATGTATAAGTGTAAGTCTCAACGTCCATTCTCTATTCAGAAACTGGTGGTTAGATTTTAAAACTAAAACGTAGGTACACCACCAAGCATTACTTAGTTGATCCTCCTTAATCCTTTATTTACATTATAAATGACAACGCACCATTTCGGTCCGACGTATTTATAAAGACGGTTTAGGCATAAACAGCAATTGGTTCTCATTGTTATATTGATTTTGCGTCAATCAGCTAAATAAGGCACCATGGTGTTCGTGTTTAGGATCGTTATTGCGATGTTTTAAAAATGGAACATGCAGCTTCACACGTATGCCTTGTTTCTGTTTTATTTTTATATCTGTTACTGGCAGCATTGATAGAGACAAAAAAAGTTGAATTATGCTTTTTTTAATCATAATAACGTAGCGAAGTGAAGTTAGCTAACAAGTGAAGTATGTATTTAAAAGGGTCGCGCTTGCTATTTTTCTTGCGGGACGCTGCTGGATCTTTTGTCTTCAGTTGATCAAGGTGACTTCTTAATTAGTGTAGATTTACATATATAAAAAGTTAACTGAACAATTTTTATTTTGATAACTATACAACAGTTCAATTAGGTATATGTCTTAGTAAAAAAACATTTCTCTATCGTCTGTGGCAGTCAGATTAAAAGAAATACAAACTCACGAGTTTCTATGGACGAAATGCTGCTATATAGCCTCATTAAATACGCTACTAGCATACACAACCCGTTTATACCACCCATAACTAGTTCATACAAATAAAGCACAAGCTTTAAGCCCCTACTTATCAAAAACTGCTTAAATGCGTATTTGCTAATATCAAGTAACAAGGCGTGTTGACGTGGGGCGTACGGACCGCCATTAATCTTGCTATATTGACGTTTATTTTATTGGCCGTAACGAACTAAATCGTAATTTTACTACTTCACTTAGAGATGTTATTAACTATTAAGTTGGAAATAAATGTAAGTAGTTGCTACTTTAAATAATATTGGTAACGGTTAAATATGCAAATACTTACCTATGTTTAAGGTACTTTTTTATGATAAACATCGAAATAGCTGAAATATGCACCTACTCGAAAAAGAACAAATTACGTACTTACTTACGCAAATTTTATGACGGTAACCTTTTCTTCACAAAAAATCAAGCAGACAGAGAAGTTTACAATACTGAAACCGAAATTTAAATTATTGAGGAATGTTATTGGCTTTGTATTTTAACTTAGTTAAAATCGTTTATAAAAACATATTTACCTAAACTACTCGTATAGTACCCACAGAAAAAAAAAACAATTAAAAAGTAACTTTGTTGACAGCCCGCCAAAATGTACGGCCTCCTGCTAGAAAACATGGCGGAGTACATACGTCAGACGTACGGCGAGGAGCGATGGGAGGATATCAGGCGGCAAGCGGGAGTAGAACAACCATCATTCTCTGTGCACCAAGTGTACCCGGAAAACTTGATCACACGACTGGCGAAAAAGGCTCAAGAGGTAAGATTTAAGATTCCAGTAAGTCTGTATGTACAGTGCAATATTTCCAACTTTACATTATTATTAGGCTAGCGTATATAAAATACAATTTCATCCTCTCAGATATCGGCCCATTAGCTCAGTTGGTTAGAGCGTCGTGCTAATAACGCGAAGGTCGCGGGTTCGATCCCCTCATGGGCCACACTTATTTTGTCTTTTTCATTCATGCTACTTTTATTAATTTGTGGATTATTAATATTTTTAATGACTTTGATTTGTTTTTATCGGTGTTTTAAGCTTATTTATATGAAGGAACTAAAGTCAAACTTTAATTATTATTTTATGATGCAATTTGCAAAATAAAATAAAAATAAGTCTAAAAAGAAAAAACTTATTTACATGAAGGACCTAAAGTCAAACTTTAATTTTTTATGATGCAATTTGCAAAATAAAATCAAAATAAGTCTAAAAAGAAAAAACAAAAAGTATAGTTTGGAGGTGCTGGGATTTGAACCCAGGACTTTCAGCATGCGAAGCAGACACTCTACCACTGAGTTACACCCCCGATGTAGTAGGTTGGCGAAATAGCAGTACGTTTCTTACAATTGATGACATTATTAAATCCTACTAATATTATAAACGTGAAAATTTGTGAGTATGGATGGATGTATGGATATTTGTTACTCTTTCACTTAAAAACTACTGGACGGATTTTGATGAAACTTTATTGAATATAGGTTGTAAATCAGAATAACTCATAGGGGTACTTGTGAAAAAAACTTTTAATTCCCACGGGAAACCGATTTCTACGCGAACCTCCGTTCGTCGTCCGTCGCGGGCGGCCACTAGTCCTGTTATAATTTGCTATCTTACAAAATGTCGATATGGATACAGAAGTGGTCCCACAGTGCGTTAAGCTGCATCCAAACACTGAGGTTCTAAAAAACAAATCTACTCCACTGTATCACTCTTATACTAAAATTAAAATAAACGTCGATGCGATTCATACTTAACTAAATCCAAATGCTTGTGATTTAAATTCTGCTAACAGATCAAGAAATATACGTGACACGAATTGTAAATTAAAATTTCTAAGGTTGAAACTCAATCAACTGTATTTCATTCTTTGATGTTTCAATTCAAGCAAATCCAATCACATTAAAAACCGACACGGACAAAGGAACTTTAAATTCAGTTCCGTAAAGCTCACAGCTCTGTAAAAAGTAATGAAGTGAAATATTTTTGTCAACAGGTTTTAGGCATCTCCGAGAGAGAATTTATGGACCAAATGGGCGTATATTTTGTAGGATTTGTATCACAATATGGCTACGACAGAGTTCTATCAGTACTCGGTCGACACATGAGGGATTTTCTCAACGGACTAGATAATTTACACGAATACCTGAAATTCAGTTATCCAAGAATGCGAGCTCCTAGCTTTATATGCGAAAATGAAACTAGACAAGGACTGACGCTACATTATAGATCAAAAAGAAGAGGATTTGTATACTATGCAATGGGACAAATAAGAGAGGTAAGTTAAACATGGTAAAACAAAGTGAGGAATTTTAAAAAACAATGGAGGCGCCGGGTATCGATCCCGGTACCTCTCGCATGCTAAGCGAGCGCTCTACCATCTGAGCTACGCCCCCGTTGCAAAATATGGCGAAATTATGAGTAACAACAAGCCAGTGCTCAAAGTTCTCAGAAGTAGAGACTAGATGGCGCTGCTAAAAAAACTGTTTTGTATACGTATTCAAAATTTCAAACAAATGTTTTAACGTTGTCTTTCTACTTTTATTTTTCAGGTCGCAAGACATTTTTATCACAAAGAAATGCGAATAGAGTTACTACGCGAGGAGTTATTATTTGATACAGTTCATGTTACGTTTCAATTAACGTTTGATAATCGTGCGTTTACTTTAGCATCTTTAGCAATGACGAGGGAAGAGAAACATTTGCCAATTAGTGCATCTGTACTTTTTGAAATATTTCCGTTTTGTATAGTTTTTGGGTAAGTATTCTAATATACATTTGAAGTTTCAATATTATGCGGTAGATATCAGCACTTTCTATTGCAGTTAGATTAAATAGATTATGTTGTTAAGACGCCAATATTATTTCAGATCTGACATGGTAGTACGAAGTATAGGTAATTCATTGATGGTTATTCTTCCTGATCTAGTCGGAAAGAAGATTACAAACTGGTTTGATCTAGTTCGACCATTAATCGCCTTCAAATTTCAAACTGTAAGTACACGTGCTTATGATTTTGCTATATTTTTTTCTCAGGCACAATATAAAGTTCCTTATATTTGTAGATATTAAACCGTACAAATAATATATTTGAGTTGGTGACGGTTGAGGCTGTGATGCATGAGAAGGCGCCGGATAAAAGAAATGAATTGATTCGACTTTCTGACGAGTCAGATGGCGCCACTGAGAAGAATCTGAGGCTTAAAGGTGAGTCTTATATTCTTTTACATTATATTGGTAAATTAAACCTTAAAATAAATGTATGAGAAGTTATTTCTGATTTTGTTACATAAACTTATTTTAGGATAGAAATGTTCGACTCATTTTGTTTTGATAAAGGGATAAGATTATGACTCGTGAAGTAAAAGTCAGAACAGTAATTTCCATTGATGAGGGTAGACAGGCAATAGCTGGGATTCTGCGAACTATTCTAGACAGGCCCTTTCGAAAGCCTAATAACTTTCCTTTGTCGGTATAATTCTGTATAAACAGATGCCTATTCTGTGGTTAACATAAAATTGTTGTAAAGTCTAGGCTATTGGAATAAGAATGGATATTTTTAGAATAAGAAAGCATTAGCAATAATAAATGGTATAAAGTTTTATTGAATAAAATTTATCTAACTTAGTAGTAAGTCGGCTATTAGTATTACTGAATGAAGAGATTTAATAATAGAGGCTTGATAATAAATCTTGCCACTGCTACAAATAGGAAGATTAAGAACATAAATTAGCGTTTAGGGCTACCAGCCATTTCTATTAAACCTACCTACTTTTGCAATATGCAACAATTACACAACTAGCAGTCTAGAAACTAAGTAAAAATGATTAATCTCCCACTACAAAACTAATTTAACTCAAAACAATTATTCATACGTAGACCCGTCCGCATTTATTACCTACTTTATCTTGTCTGAGGTCTTTTTCCAACCCAAGTCACCTAAGTTTAGTCCCTACGATATTTTTAGATAGCCCTATCTTTGTACAAGGGCCCAGGTGTTTGCGAAAGTTCCGCTCTTACATCGTTAGTGTCTACGTGGGCAGTTACAAGAAACAGCTACTTTAGCAAAGATATAAATTCTGTGGTAACTATTGAAGAAGAAAAACTGAAACGGCTGCTGGATATAAAATTATTGAAGCAAGAAATTTATTTCAATGTTACATTCATATGTTATATTCTATTAAAATTATACATTCATAACTTTAGAACACGTATAAACTTCACCGTCTCGTGTAATGTTAGAAGAAAATCAAATTTACGTGGATATTGTAGTTACAGCGCAAACCTTTTAAAGTAATAACAACCTTCCTTCAGGGTTAAGGTTCTCTTCTGCTTTCAACCTTTACGGATGTTTATGTTAGACATTTTGTAAGCCAAAGATTTGCAGTTCCCACTGTAGAGGTGTGTAATAAGAATTTATTTGTTGTGTACTTAGGTCTGCAGAGGTCAATGTCCGCTCAATTGACCGTGAATAACCTTGCTTTATATCAGTCCCTGTTCGGGCGCCAAAAATATAGCTTAGACCCTTGTTGGGCGCCATCAAATTATAGAACTTAACCTTTTTTGTTTTAGTTAGTGGTAGTGGCAAGTTTTTTACAGGTTTTTTTCTACCAAATTACTTAACAGTAGGTAAGCGACTGTTTTTAAGTAGTAATGGTTATTAGTTTACTGCAAAGTATGCCATACAGAGACTCAGACTTATCTTACAATTTCATAAAACACTTTATGACTTAAAGCCTAAATAATTGTATGTCACCTCAAAATGTAGCTGGAAATGAAAAATGCTAATGTTAGTGGGAGATGATTTAAAAGCGGTACAGTAGTTCCAGAGATTACCCGTATCTAGAGCTAACTCTGGGAAACTATTTAGAAAATCCCATGACTTTTCCAGGCATGCCCCGCAAGAAGCGATTTGCATATGACGGGAGACCTTTGCCTGATGATATAAATTTACATTTAAAAGGTAGACTGTAGTGTCATTAGCTAGATGTAATACAATTACGGAAACGCACAAACTCGCACTATGTTTTATCAGCTTTTTAAACTATTGTACGCACAATCTGTAAATACAAATTTAGATGTCTACATTTTATTATATCTACTTAGATTTTTTAAGTAGAGTTTAGAATAGGTTTAGATAGGAAGCTTAGTCTTTTTATTTGACTTAGATTTACAACTCACGCTATAATAACTATTTTATCCCTTTATTTCACATCAAGGAAAGTAAGTTGAAGGTATATATGTGAACTTGTTACGCGCTCCAGAAAAGTGATGTCTCCAATCGGAATAAAATTTGGTAAAATGTAATCAATTTTCAGGTCAAATGATCTACATGGATAACTGGCGTATGATGATGTATTTGGGAACCCCTGTGATGCCCGACCTGGCTGCTTTAGTGTCTACAGGACTCTATATCAACGATTTGTCAATGCATGATTTTAGCAGGTTAGATTTTCTTACCTAACTAGTATCAAAGTTCAGTTCAATTTAAACTATACCCTTACCTAAGGAAGCAAAGTAGTAGTAAGTTGTCAGGATTATTAACATCGATTAAGAAATGAATTACTAAATTGACTAATCATCAATTTTTTTTCACAATTTCAGAGACCTAATGCTAGCTGGTACCCAGCAGTCAGTCGAGCTGAAGTTAGCACTAGACCAGGAACAGCAGAAGTCTAAGAAACTCGAGGAGTCAATGAGAAAACTAGACGAAGAGATGAAGAGGACAGACGAGCTTCTATACCAGATGATACCCAAACAAGTAGCTGATAGACTAAGGAAAGGAGAGAATCCTATTGATACTTGTGAGGTAAATCTGAAATAGTTTCATTTTAGTAGGTATCAGGCCGCTTACTGGTAAAAAGATACATAGCATCTATTAAATTGTTAGAAAGTTTTCCTAAGACTTTGTGTTAATGTGTTAAGATTTTTCAAATTATCCTTGACTTCTTCCACTTTAAACGTCTATGAAGGAAAAAATACGATATCAAATTATTTGTGTATATTTCCCAAGTCTTTAAATTTTGACTACGGCGTCTTACCAATTTATTCATTTAATATTTACAACACAACAGGACGTGCCTAAAGTTACGTATAAGATAAACCACAATGGAAAATCATAAATTCTCAAGATTAAACCGACAATATATTTACTTTATGATGATCAAAGTTTCACGAAGTTCTAACCAAAAATTGTTTCGCACAAACCGCAGCTCCTTCCTTACTTAGAATCCGTCTTCTTTGAGCTTTTGTTTTTGTTTGCAAGTTATGTTTGCCTTTCTATTGCTTAATATTTAATTAGGTTCTGATAAGTGACCTTTTTGCTACTATTTTATCAAAAAAAACCAGGCGTTTTGCCGCTTGCTTATATAACGTTAAATTAATGAGTTGAGTCCGAGCTACAAAATTATCTAAATTGCAAACTTATACTGCAAGTCTAAAGCCGTAGGTTAGCACTGTCAATAACTTGTCCTTTAACTCTAAAGTAGTGCAGTTATTACTTGCCTACTACCTATTGACGTTGCTTCAATTAAGCTTTACTAACCCTAAATAGCTGGTGAAACCTAGTTGTATTGTATCCCAACCTAATATCTACTATAAAGCAACAATATCTATTTGGGCTTTAGATTAAACATATCTTTAAATTAATATAAATTAGTAGAAAATACAAGTTAATACAACATGTAGCCGCCATTAGATTCAATATAAATCCGCGCCCACCGGCAGTGACGCCAACCAGTGATGTCCATCGAATGCTAGGGATGTCCAGTTACCGATTACTAACAGCCATATCCCTCACCAGATGTTCGACAGCGTGTCGATCCTGTTCTCGGACGTGGTGACCTTCACGCAGATCTGCTCCCGCATCACGCCGATGGAGGTGGTCTCCATGCTGAACGCCATGTACTCCATCTTCGACACGCTGACCGAGAGGAACAGGGTTTATAAGGTATGGTTGGTATAAAATAAGATGTGAAAATTACCTATAAAGATATAAAGATATTAAATTAATTGAATTACATGTGTAACTAAGGAGATCATCAACTTTATTGATAGGGTATATGCTATTTTCGCACTCGCATAGATCTTAAAACAAAACAATTTGTAACCCTTACCTTTAAGGCTTGTGTATTTCATGATATCATTTTGAATGGATTGTCTCTACCGCGGTTGTCCTATCATTCCTGTTAGTCCTTCTACCCATCAAAAAACCATGACTCGTGTCCCTACCGCGCGGTAGGCCTACCAGGCATAGTCTAAAGGTATGACTCGTAGCCCCACCGTGTTACTTTTTTTAATTCGTATAACCAAAGTTTAGTAAGAACTTAATTGAACATGTTAAAGCTTTAATTTTACACTGTATGTTATTCTCCTATCTGACTCACTAACCGCATCATCACCACCACTAACCCACACTTTCCCAAAATTTCGTAAAAATGCTTTTTCGATATTGGCTCGTGTTTGGGTGTAACTAGGTTCTCCCCTACCTAGTCCATTGTACCATTGTACCTATAGTACAAGCTTTGCTTAGTTTAGGGCCACACAGTTGGTGAGACAGTCTGGTGATTTATTTATTTATTATTTATTACTTCTTCTTCGTCTCCAGGTGGAGACAATCGGCGACGCGTACATGGTGGTGTCGGGCGCTCCGGAGAAGGAGGACAACCACGCGGAGAAGGTGTGCGACATGGCGCTGGACATGCTGGACGCCATCACCGACCTGAAGGACCCCAGCACTGGTGAGGGTACTGTGGTGAAGGGGTATTGAGGGAGAAGAGAGTCTAGCTGTAGGCTCTGTCTGCAGCGATTGCTGGGCTGACTCGACCGGTGAAATACCACCGTCGCACAGAAAACTGACGTGAAGTAGGGACGATATTCCGCGTTTCGTTCGGTGAGTGCGGTATCCGGTGCCCAATTTTGTCAAAGGCTCAGCAACACACCCCCAACACCCACAGTGTTGCTGGTAGTCATGGGCGGCGGTGATCGCTTACCATCAGGTGACCCGCATGCTCGTTTGCTACCTATAATATAAAAAAATAAGATGATTGAAATGTATAACGGAACTAGGTCTTTCTTTTCATGGAAGTTTTGTCAAAGTAAATAAGTTTTCATATCTTATTGCGTATGCTGGTCTAGATTGATTTGTAAAGCGTTTGAAGGCGTTAAGATTGAATTCCTAATTGCACCAATAGATATAAAGTTAATGCAGGGAATCAGGCGCTCTCAATATTTCTTTCGTTCAGAATTCAATTTGAATTCCTTCGTTGCTGCGTGATGCGTAGGTATCGCTTTTTATGGTTATCGCACGTAGATTCGCACCAGACAAATTATTTCTAACTTCATCTAAAATAAAGATTATCATTCCATGGCAAAAGTCGCTTTTCACCTACATTAGTAAAAAGTGTTTTTAGATAGCCCAAAATCAATGTTCCGTGAACAAGTCTGCCGAAATTGCACCATGGCGAAGTGTGTCACTAGTCATCATCATTATTATTACATAGTATAAATCCAAGTCACTAATTTTTTTCTGTTTGTCCGCTATCTCCTCATGAACCACTAAAGGAATTGAATACGGGTTTACCATCTTTTAGGTATTTATTTCATTTAAATTCTTATATACAAATTCGTATATTAAGTTGGCCAAATTTCTAAGTTAAGAAAACAATCGGACAAAATCACACCATTGCGAAGCGTGGGCGGGTCACTAGTGTACAACAAGAGTTAAGCCTTATCCTCTCCTCTACCTCAACCAGGCTCGCACCTGTCAATCCGCGTGGGCGTCCACTCCGGCGCCGTGGTGGCGGGCATCGTGGGCCTCAAGATGCCGCGCTACTGCCTGTTCGGCGACTCCGTGAACACGGCCTCCCGCATGGAGTCCACCTCCGAGGCCATGCGCGTGCACATCTCGCAGACCACGCGCGAGCTGCTGTCGCACCCGTATACCGTGACGGAGCGGGGCGAGATACAGGTCAAGGGGAAAGGTAGGCTCCGGTGGGCTATGGATATAATAGTCTTGAGAGAGGAAGTAACTAAAAACATTATGAGGTTAAAGTCGTTGAATTGGTGGCCAGAATTTTCATTGCTCGAAAGGATTATTGAATTCAACTTAATATCATAATTATTCTTCAGACACCTATTCTAGTTTAATGAAAGCAGTAGATTGGTTTAAACCGGGGGTAAGCTCGGTAACAATTGTTTTTTTTTTCAATTGAATATCAAACCTTTTGTATAGAAGTCGGACTGGCACTACACCAAAAAGGTCATCAAAATATAAAGAATCATTTTCACTCAGAGAACCTAATTATTGCTTTCCAGGTACAATGAAGACCTACTGGCTCGAAGGTCGCGAGTCCCGTCCCCCTCTCAACAAGGTCATATCCCCCCAACTGCAGCCCGGCACCGAGCTGGAGTGGGAGCGAGCCGCTGACGTCAGAGACAGCATCGCCGAGCACTCCGCCGCGCAACTCAACAACCAGGCTTACATCGGGGCTTTAGCCAACTCCGGACCGAACTCTCTCGTCAACGGCACGACGCTCACTACCCAACAATCACCGATCCTCAGAAACTCGGCGCCGAGGTCCAACACGCCGGCGCCGAACGTCTCGTCGCCTGTGGAAGAGAGACGGATGTATTCTCCCGTCACCTTCCAGGACGTGGCCCGGAGGAGCATCGTGAACTCGCCGAACAGGAACGACAAGATACGAGGTTTGTAAAGAATTCGGCGTGGTGTTGCTGGGGCAGTTGTGGCTGGATGGTACTCATCGTATCTGTAATGTTTAGGCTGATATAATAAAGCTTCGTCGTTACTTAGGTATTCGTAGTCTTTAAATCTCTTTTGATACATATATAGTTTGTAATAAGGTTCTTCAATGCCTGCTAGGAAGCCTGCAGCTGTTTCCAATCCTAGTTGTTTACCACTTACTTAACAGAACTACAAAAAAGCAAACACCCAACAAAACTACGACTCCTCGCGTTTCTTTTTCATAATCCCCGTAAAAGTGTCCATCAATCACCTTCGCGTTGCTTCTATTTCCATTGCTTTCCATTGTAAACTCCATCCACAAGCAACTGCCAGGAGGTCAAGAGCTGCGCATCATAGTGCATAGAGTGCGATGGTTGCAGAGTCGCGGTCGAACTCGGCGAGCGCGCCGTGGACGGACGCCGACAGCGAGGGGCCGGCGCGGACCGGAGACAGCCTTAACTCTTCGTTCTGGTAAGTTGGGATGTAAGGGGAGAAGATAGTTAGTCTTCATTCTGGTGAGTAACAATATGGGAAGAGAAGATAGTGAACGACAGTTAGTACCTACAACTAAGAACTTTATAAAGAGAGAAGTTAGTAAGTGAGCGATGACTAGGAACAACTAAAGTTATCATAACTTTAACTCAGTCAGACAACCACACCAGCAATCTGGATCTAAAGTAAGCACAAAAAGTCCTTGCATACATAAAAGACTGTAATACATTGTTTACGGTCCGCTTGACAGTCAGGTATAATAGCTATTTGATTTTCTAGGCGGCAGCGCTAAAAAAGATAAGAAAGAAAAATGTTTTAATTCACTTCTTATGTTTTAACTTCGATGATTGTAAAACATACAAACTCAACCCCTTCAACTTCTTTTTTTGAGAAAAAAAGTAGTACTTCCTCTTGATCTTGTCTTGCTTTCAAAATTTTTATAGTTCAATGGTTTAGGCGTAAAACTCTAACAGATTATAATGAATGAGACCGATATTAGATATTTGTTTATATTGGTTAAGAATACCTATACCTTGCTTACCTTCCTTTTCCATTCATGAAAGCTTTTTTATCCAAAACACATAATGAAGTTCACTAACTTAAGTTACACTTCATTAACCTTTTTAATACCCACGTATGATCTAACAATCACAGAACCTGTAAACTGCATAATACATATTCTAGTATATCCACTAGTGCGGAAATGTAAGCGGTAACTTGCACTTCACTGAATGCAATTTACTAAGGAAAGTGAAAACTGCTCATCGTTGTGCGTAACCGCGCGATGTTACTGAAGACATTTCCGCGTTTATTTTAATTGGGTATATTTATTTATTTAATAATATGATTTACTTAGTGATATAGTCTAGAAAGTACAACAGGTTTAGTTTGTCACATTACTAAATATATACTACTTGCGTATGTAACGCTAATGTTCGATATTGCAAGTCTGTCATTTAAGGTGTAGTTATTCTCAGTTAATATGTTTTTTTAATGCAAGAGTTAACAAATGTAAATCGAAGTATAGGCTTCTCAAGTATAGAATGACTAAAAATAGGTCTTAATATATACAAAAAAATATCTATCAAGTAACAGCAAAAGGGGTTTGATGGGTGTATTATTTCTTTGTTTGAAATAGATCTATAGGAACCTACTCAGTTTGATTGAAGTCATGGTCTTTACAAATGTGGGAATAACAGACTTAACTCAGTTAAGTAAACTGATTAAGCAAGAAAGGTGGCCTATGATCTTTAACCTCTGCGGTTTTCACCATGTTTTAGGGAATTTATTCACTTAAATTTTTAAATATAGAACATTCGAAAAAAGTTTCTTAAAGTTAGCAAAAATTCTATGTTTCGTAATAAAGTCGGCTAAAAACACACCATTGCGAAGCGTCGGCGGGTCGCTTGTTATCATTACATAGTATAAATCCAAGTCGCTAATTCAGTCTGTTTGTATGCTCATCTTTAGGGGAATTTATTCATTTAAATTTGTAAATAAAGCACGTAAATTAGTAAAGTAGCCAAAATTCGATGTTTTGTGAACAAGTCGGCCAAAATTACACCATTGCGCAGCGTGGGCGGGTCACTAGTCACTAATATAATATAGTAAGATAATAAACATGTGTGGTAAAGTTACAGCTCCACGTCTCCGTACCGCGTGGGCACGGCGCCGGCGCGGGCTGATCTCGACCTCGACTCCTGCGTCGAGTCCACTGTGAGTGTACTCTTCAATTACTTGGTTATCTTGCATCAATGCAAGGTTGTGGACAGTTGGCTAAGCTTCTGCTTCATTCGAGTAGACATTCTCCGATTGCTTAATCTTTGAAAGTTTTTTTTTTTTTAAGACTATGGTGTTAAATTTCTAATTCTGTCTCGACTTCGGTCTGTAGCATTTATTTTAGTTAACATTAAACATAGAAAGGTTTTACAGTTCTTGTAGCTTGTTGTGCTTTCCCACAGCTCATTTTCGATTTTCATATCTAAAAGTACATTCAAAGTAATAAGAACTGATAAAAATGCACCTTTCCAGTTGTTACCGCGCTCGTCCCCCGCGCACTCGGCGCCCCCCGCGGCGGCCGCACGCCCCCTCGCCGCCGCGCCCGCCCCCGCCCCCGCCCCCGCCGCCGCCGGCCTCACCCCCGCGCTGTCACTCACCGACACCAAGCTACCTCATGATGAACTAGGTAATTGATTTCCTTAGATGAAGCAAAGGAACCTCCAGAACAAGAGAAGTACTTTTTTTAGCGATTATGAGACAACAAGCCACATGGTGGTAGAGTACCAATGCCTGTTGACGCTTGCAGCATTATGATACGGTCAGTCATCACCGCTAGATATTTTTGCGGGTAAATTTTCTATCTTGTCTTTTAAATTGGAACACAGAGGAACTTCTTAACAGGAGTTAGAGACAGGGCTGGAACAACACAGTTGGATTAAGCAGAAAACCCTGCTAGTGAAAGTCAAGCTCCAACACCGTAAAATTTTTAAACTCTATATCAAGCTTGAAGGTCGAGTCTTAAAGTTATAGCTTGAACACCTTCTAAGGTATTTATTTTATTATCCCCTTCTTACCTACCCTACATGTCCTACAGAAACCGACACCGAGTACCAAGACGCCCGCACCGAGATTCCAAGCTGCGACAACGACAACACCGAAGCCGCCATTTGCACCAAACCTGGCAAAGTGGGTCGATTCCGAGCCAGAATCGCGCCCGGCTCCCTGCGGACATGCGGCAACCTCCGCCAAATGAAGGAACTGGCAGCTAAAGAAAAAAACGCCATTCCAAATTCAAACGTGCCCCACGGACACCATCACACGAAAAACGCAAATCACCATCAATGTTGCGGCGCGTTTGGGAACCCCCATGTCAGACACAAGTCTAGTAATTCTAGCTGTAGATTAATTTGAATTTAGAACTTGATTTTTGATGTTTTTTCAATCGAAATACCTGAGCTTGGATGCTCACGGAGTGTCATTGTTATGAATAAAATGTGTGGTACGTATCAATTAAATTAAATAGGTAAGTTGTTGGAAAGATTATAACACCTCATTGATAATAGTCATCTAACCTTTCACCACCTTTGTCACCAAACTTTTGTTGGATATTTTAAATCATTAAAAAAAAGGATTACAAATCAAATGAAAAACCTTTATATCTACATACAATTAAGTAGTCATATTATTATTGTATTTATACATATCTTTATTAGGATCAATAATATCTTATTTTTGTAAGTACTTTATTTAAACTTACCTCAGACACAAAAGTTAATTCAGTGTAACAACCAAAGAGTCCGTACAAGACAAAAATATCATAATAAACACACACCAAAGAGTTTTAGCATAATAGTTATATATAAAAAGGACATGATGAGCTTTACGAATGACAATAGATAATACTAAAATGTAAAGATAATTTTATTTACACTTCGTAAAAAAACGTACAGTCGCGAATAAAAGTTAAAGTATTTAAAAAAACGTAAACAACGGCCTAATACATGCAAAACGTATAAAATCGTGTATTTTAATCACTAACTTACAATACTGTGTATTAAAATTAAATAAATGTTAAAATAAATAAAAAGAACTTGTGACTAAGTCAACTTCATCTAGGAAGGTAACTACACAGGTAGTTAGGTTTTAGCACTTAAAGTGTAGATTTGAAATAAAATTAATTATTCTCGTTAATAAATTAAATATTTTGGCAAGTTGCTATTTTATGAAAATAGCCTGTGAGATGTTATACCTTAAGAGGTAAAAAATATTTTAAGAAATAAAGTAAAGGCTGTATGAATGAGATTAAGTAATCAATGCACTTACTGTTGTTTTGTGATCTATTACTAATAAACCTATCTTACTTTTAATTGTATATAAAACTTAATGTAGTGTTTAAACTTATCTGTGTACGCTTTATATGTGAGATTATAAATGGGTACCCACTGTGCGTGATACGACCGATGATACAATATCGACACATGAAATACCCAATAGTTACTTTTAGTCACTATATAGGTAACAAACTAATTTTTCATTTTATTGAGATTTTACTTTTTAGTTTTTCATTTAAAAAGCTAATTTATTAATTTTGAAGTTATAGATATGGGTTCGATTCCCAGTCGCGAAATACTCGGAGACCCGAGTTCCTTTTTAGAGTATCTATAACTTCAAAATTTCATTTTATTGCTTGACAAAACTTCAAGAGATAAATTTTGAAGTTATAGATTAACCATCACGCATACTTTAACTCATGTGCATAAATAAATTACAGTACCTAAGTCCTAGTCTTGGATTTTTAATGTAAATAGGAATATAATGTAAAAAAAAACATACAATTAAGAAGCCTGAAACCATGTATTGCAGAGTCTCAATATTCACTAAATTCACTAAAGGTAACCCAAAAAAATGAAAATGATTGAAAAGCGATGTTAGTCGCTTGTGGTTGGTGCACACATCAGCTGATCGCCAAGGATCGATGTTTTACATCGCTAAATTAAAACACTATGTGTTTGAATATAACTCCATAATCTGATAATTTACATGCCATTGTGTTTTAAAAAGACAAAAAAATAAAAATGTTAGAGCTCCGGAAATATCAAGTTTAAGTTTACTGAAGCAGTCTTTTTACACCCTGTATTATAGATTGCGTGTTGATTCAGTCAATTAGATTTGGTTTAATTTCTAGTCCAAATGAGTTTTTTCATAGTTTTACTGTTCTGTATACATTTTAGTTATACCTAAGGTAAATAAATAAATAAAATATTTAAACATCAGTGTTGTGTAAAAAATAAATTAAGTCTTAAAACTTCGTTTTTGAAATATGAATTATTACGAAGAACTTTATCAATTAAATTATAGACATATTTAATTAATAATATTTTCGTATCTATATGAAAAATGTGTAGATAAATAAGTTAAAAATTTAACTAGACACAGAAATTACAGAATTAAATGAAACGGTCTTGAATTAAATGTTTTTAGATATATATTTTTTGTATTTTTAACTGTATTACGAACATTACATTCCAATACTATAAACCTTGCTTATTTAGTGTCTGAGTCTACAATGTAATATAAATAAATGGCTTAAAATTAGAATTTTTCATAAAATTAAAAAAAACGCTGATTTCCTGCATCAAGATATTTTACATGTATTTCACCAATATTCTTTTTTGTTCGTATAATTCTCGACTTTGCGACATTCAAATATAAAAATTAAATTTTCAAGAAAAATAATGCTTTTGTTATTCAAAATCGATTAAGTCCTGCTAATTAATAATTACTAAGAGCATGCTTCGTGTCGAAAATCACTAAAGAATCATTGTGCATATTTATACTTATACCCTATGTAATATACTTAAGGACAATTATTTTTGATGGCCGCAAAAGGTGACAGTAGGTATTATTTTAATTACCTACTTATATTTTAATACTTTTACTTTTTAAAACTTTAAATTAAGGTGTAGAATCTCATCATATTGATTAAACTGTTATAATAATCACATCAAAAATAAAATCCTAAAAGGAGATCTGCTTTTTTGTTAAGAAATAAGACAAGTACGAGCTGCGGAAATAAAACACTTGTGTCGATAAATAAACTTTTATTCAAATATGAACAAGGTAACATTGAATTACAAACTCCTTAACTATTTGCTTACAAATTGGAACCAACCCAAACTTATTCAAAGCTAAGCTCCGTTCCTTTCAAGTGACTCTCAGCCCACTCATCGAATCTCCTAGACAAATCATCAGACATATAGTTCTTCCAGTCGCCGATTTCGCCTTTCCTGATAAAACGTAGGTTCGTCTGCTCCAAATACTGCTTTCCGAAGGACTTTTCTAGAATGGCTTCGAGGTTGACAGCTCTGTTGGTCTTCATGTTTGCGAAGGAGAGATGGTCACACAGCTTGTCAACTTGTTCATCAGACATGACCTTGCCTAGGAAACTGGCGGTCCTCCTGACCACTGTTGGCAGGTCGTGCTTCATCTCTTCAAACTTGATGAACAGTACGTTCGGGTCGTGACGACGGCGCCAGAATCCTGGGGAATAAAATACGTTAAACTATTTAAATGTATGCGGTAATTAAATATGTTTAAAGGCGGTTTCTGAAAAGGCAGATTTTCACTTAAAAACTTTTTCAACCGACTTCCAAAATTTTTTTTTATGTATTTACATTGATTAGGTACGTCGAGGTTTCAGAACTGATTTACGTGATTCTTTTTTTGTATGATGCGGAATATTGGTTCCATAAAAATTTGATTCAGGTAGATCTAGTAGTTTTTATTTTATAAGCATTTTTTTATTTACTTTTACCTATTCCGTAAATTTTAGTTATTCTGTAAACTTATTAGTAAATAGCACGTATAAATAATAGGCAGTATTTAAATTATATTAAATCTTAATTATTTTTAACTCTTTAGTTTTGAAGTCGGTTTTTTTAACGTAGTTATTTTTTTTGAAGTTGAGTTGCTAATTATAACTAATGTTTTTGTCATTTTACACAGCTGTGATATTATTAAATCATAAAGGTTGACCTTCTTCGTAGCCCCTTAATTTTGTATAGGCCCGATTTTACCTACATATTTTTACCAATCTGACTTCCTAGTAATTTATCTCAGGGTCTTGAAATATTGAAAATATAATCACCGAGGATATGGTTCCAGACGGGCCCGAACGGAGCGCGGTCCCTCATGAAGATGTCGCAGAACTCCTCGAAAGTTCCCTTCAGCCCGTGAACCAGCGTGCAGTAGTGGTAGTACGAGACCACCATGTCCTTGGGGTTTCTGGATGTGTAAATCACCTGCGAGAACAAAACAAATTTGTCTTATGCGCATTCATTAAAAGCGTTTAGGTAGTAGGTTTAAATGGCGCCACCATCGATTGTAACTACTACTTATTACAATCGATGGTGGCGCCATTTAAACCTGAGTTAGCTAACCCGAAGCTATCCCGAGGTTAAAACGTTCTCTGCAATTGGGCCTTAGAGTGTGATACTTGACTCGAAGCGAAAACCGGGAAAGATCTTTGAATTGATTAACAAATTTGAGGTTTAGAATAATGGTCATATAAGTTTTGTATTTCAAATATGTAGTTTTATTATTGTAAGTTATTCTAATTTTCATTTACAAAAATAAAGAAAAAAATAGAAATAATCCCTAATAGCGTGTTAGTATTATATCACAAAGTTAACATGTAAAATATATTATTAATTTGTACGTAAAGTGCTGAAAAAAACATTATAGAAATAATAAACAAACTTAAAACTGTTTTTTTTAAAAAGCTGCAAATATTTTTTTATTAATTTGTTAGAAATAAAAATGTTTTCGCCATTGCTTGGAGTAAGCAAGTTTTTTCGAATCGATAACTTGCATATTATAACGTACTAGACCCGCCCACGCTTCGCAATGGTGTAATTTTGGGCGACTTGTTCCCGAAACATTGAATTATAGTTAACTTAAAAAAACCTTTTCTGAATGTTCTTTATTTACAAATTTAACTGAAAAATTACCTAAAGGACGGTGAAAACCGTATTAAAATCCCTCAACTGGTTTAGCAGGAGTTAGCGGCCAAACATACAAACAGACACAATTAGCGTCTTGGATTTATACTATGTTATGATAAAGAGTAGTAGGTAACATCACCTTAGGCTTGGCAGCACCATCGTCCCTCTCGATATCCAGCGGCAGCAGGTCCCACGGCAGGTGGCTGCGGATGTAGCGAGGGTGCGCCAGCCGCTGCTTCACGAGCTCCACGGAACTGCTCTTCACGTTCTCGTGGTGCCACTCCTCGTGCCCGTCCACCATGATGCAGGACAGCTCCACCAGGGGGCAGCGGATCTGAGGGATTAAAGCTAGTTTGAAAAAATACCGGTACTAATAACCGGTTTTTTTTTTCAAGCTGTAAGTAAGGTTTTGGTGTTCGTGATCAGCCACAGGACAGTCATGCGACGTTATGTGAAAATTCTATAGATATAAATTAAATGTCAATTTTATTTAACTTACTAACTAAATAAAAAAATAAAATTTTGCTTTAAACATTCTAGGTATGATTAATAAAGAGTTTATAAATAAAATAATAAAAATGAATGCATACCTGTTGCAGAGATTTAGCACCTTCATAGTCCAAGTCATGGCCGATAAGCCAAACCATCTCCTGAGCCCAAGTTGACCCTATACAAACATTATGTTAATTTTTAAAACATTTATGTTCGAACGAAAAAACTTTTGTACACGACTGTACCGAATTTGAAAACTTAAGGTAGGCATTCTCAATTTCAACTGCTTCTTTCTGAATTAAAAAAAAACTTACCAGTCCTCGGATAGGAGCACATCCAGACATCGCTCTCCAGCACTTCCATATCCAAGATATCCTGGCCAATAGCCATGTAATCAGCAGGCAGGATCACCCGCCCCGGGTTGATCTCCACCATGCAATCCTTCTTCTGGAATATCTTATCTAGAAGCGGTCCCGTCTCATCGTCCAACTTCGAAAAGGACAAATTCGGCCGAGTCCTCATTCTGCCTATTCGGTTTTTAATTAAAAAAATAAAAGCATTTGATTTTAGAACGCGTGCGTTTAGCAGTTCGCGCGGAAGTGTTGTGTTCGCGTGCTAGAGTTTAAAACCGCGTTTAGTTGCATAGAATTTTCCGTACTCTCTCCTATTTTGTTTTCACTTTCGTTTTATTGGTAGGAACTTGCGGGTTTCGTAACAGGTTCACGGCGAGTGGATGCAGCGTGACTAATGCACTAGGCTAGTATCTAGTACTTACCTCCTAGGTCGGTGAACGGAAACGCAATAAGTACCTTAATTAAATATAAAATCGTAGATGCGATTATACAAGGTTACTCAAGCTTCAAATTAACGTATGGATGCTTTAATTTTCTGGGGATATCCTTATATCTCGTAAAAAATATTCGATTAAGTACGCCATTATTTTAAAACTCGTAATTTTAAATCACTCACACTATATACTATTACACTTGAATAGATCTCGGATGTTTTTCGGTTCCGATTTTAATATAAAGTTTCTAAGAGGATTGACTATAAGTATAACTTACTAATGATTTTCGGTTATAAGTATGAGGAAATACCTGCCTCTCCGACACTGGAACTGTTTTTTTATTTAATTAAAAGGTGGTGGTTGTTACTACCAACCAAAAAAATGCATGACACTAATTATCTGATTTAATTTGTCATTAATTTTTGAATACAATCCTAAATTAGTACCTACCTATCTATCATTGTCATTGTTTAATTTATTGTTTTGTTTTGATTTATATAAATAAGTTCTAGTTAAAAAAAACTCATAGATTTGTGTTAAGTAGGTATCAACAAGTACCATAAATTACGGTTTGGTAAGGATCCATTATTCACTATACTGTCCATTTGCTTTCCAAAGGCATCGATTCATCTAGTTGAGAATTATGCTTCCAAAGCCTAGGTTCTCAGCTTTTTGACCTGCGACAAGCTTTCTCTAACCCTGTCGGGTACTAGATACTTATACTCATGTAGATAGCAAGGATAAAGACGACAACCTTTGCAATACATATAACGAGTTAATAATATATATTTTTTTATTGTTGCTGGTTAGTGAGCGTCCAATTATTAAAAAAAAGAGTTTAAAAAAACTTCTGCAGTTTACAAATATCTATTATGCAAATAATACGTGATATACGGCACTTTAAAGGAATGCAAGTTTTACTTATTAGGTAGGTACCCTTGCGTGTAACTACTGCTGCTAGAGTAGGTATACAGACGCACAAGTAATTCATGCAATCTTTACGCGCACGGTATTTCGTTTCATACTAAGTATATTATGTTTTTAGATTGACACTTTGTTTTTTAATAGCTTGCAAGCAACTGTGAAAAACCAGTAATAAAGCATAATGAATAATTATGCATTGCGTTGATGTCTTTTATATAGGAAATTAAGCACCAAGTTTTACAAATTGATAAATGCGTTTTTTAAATTAAAATCATATTTTAAAATTCGTTCCCTGCACATTGCCGCAGGACCTGTTGATAATTTTGGGAGTTCTGTATAATTATTAGAATTTTAATTATTTTGTAGATATGTTTCTAACTGGTACCTACTGCTGCGGCTTATGTTTACAAGCAATTTTCTGATGTTTTTTTGGGTTTGAACCTATAATCTATCCATGTTCAAATCAAAATCTAACCAGCCGTTTGTGCGAGTTTCAGTTATATATAGGGGGAGGTCCCCGAGAATCGGACACTTAAGGAATAACAGAAATAAAAAAAAATGCACAATAGTCTAATTTATTTATTTCACTTTAAGAAGTTTTTAAATATATGCCTAATCAACACAGATAAATCATCAGTCTTAAATATTACTTTAAATGTAGTAAATATTGAGTGAAAGTTAACATAGCAAAAACGAGGTTTCAAAAAAGGTCCCCAAATGACGGACAGCCAATTTTTCGATCATTTTTAAACTCAAAATTATTTTACACATATCAAAACAAATCAACTGTTAATAAAGAAAACTAATCTTAATTTTAATAAACTTTGCTCATAATCAGAACCGCTTTTTATAGAATCACAGACCTTTAATTGTAAAACCAGCAAAAATCACAAATGTAGCTAACTGAGCCCTCTTCCACATCAAAAGATAGCTTTTTTGTAAAATTTTATCTTTGGGGGTATTCTTACGATCTCGGTTTGGGTTTACCCATGTTAAACCTTAAAAATAAAACACAAAAATAATAATAACAACAAAAACACTTGCAATAAAACTGTCCGATACTAGGGAACTTTGAGAGTGTCCGAACTTAGGGACCGTCAGGTATATACAAGAAAAATTCTCATTCAAATTGTGTGTTCAAGAATCATGAAAAAGCTTTGAATTATGTAAGATAAGAACAAAAGCAATAATAATTAAAAATAATGGATATCATCCCACAGTTTAAATACTATTTACAGACACCAAAAATTTACTTGAAACAAAATTTATTCTATCCACAAAGTTTGGACATCGCTTCCCGCCGAACGAGTCAGCACTGGCTATTGGCTCTCTTCCTCCACACTTCACTAGGGACAACCTATCTAACCGCAGCAATAGCAACAAATTGGCGTACTTTTTCGTTCTGATTTTAATAATGTCCGACTTTAGGACCCGTCCGGGCTTATGGGACTTCCCCCTAACTATACAACTTTTACATTTGATACATACGAGTAAGTAGCATATAATCTACAAGTCACACATACCAACCACTTTTCAAAATTTTACTTCGTTAAATAAAAACTACGAAAATGGGTCATAACTTTTTCAGTAAAATACCTACTGAATTCCGTATGAACACGCTACTAATGCCATCTATAATTTCTTATTAAAAACAAAATTGCATCTAGACTTGTTACCATGGCAACTAAATCCGCGCATGCTCATTTCCCATTCATCGATTGAAATGTCAAAATAACGTAAACAAGAAAAACAAAACAAAAAACGTCCATAAAACGATGTCCAAAATGATGAACTCCAGTCTAGCATATGAAATTCTCTTGTATCTAAATTCCTTCTATTTAGGCATGTTCTTCGTGTGTGAAGTCGCCATGGGTATCCTAAAGGCTATAAACGTATCTTACCCTGAAGGAGCCTTACTAACGGAAGCAGGAATATTCGGTGCCCTATGTTTAATTGAAGTTTTTAGAATATTTTTGGGAAGGCGAGGCAACCTTTCCAGCAAAAGTAAGTTTTTCAAATACAAAGTATATTGAAATTAACCCAATCATTCCTCTTGTCACCATTGTGTTTGTTTTTTCAGAAATCCCTGTGTTCTTTTCCGTCTTGTTGACTATACCCAGTGCTGTAGGTGTATGCTACTTCCTAATATACCAAACCTACATTCTGAGACTTGAATACATCTGGTGTGCCGTCATGCTCATGTTTCATGCATTAGAAATGGTCTTTGCTATATTATTCATCTTTACAGTTTGTAAACATCAACAATATGATTAGAAGAGTATTATCCAGGATGCTGCCAAATATTTATGCCAAAATAGGATGCAAATTTTATATAAATCAATTAGTGAAATAAGCTTGAAGTCTGTATAAAATGAATTATTAAAACATTGTGTATAATATGAAGTAGTCTTCCTAGGAAGTCATATTCAACTAGAAATATAAGATAATTAAGCAAACAATAACATCAGTTTTGATAATGCAAAGATTTCTATTTGTGAATAAAACCCTTTATTCTACTAATAATTTGTGTATTATCTATAATAAACTAGTAACTACAATAACTTATTCTTCAGTGGGAGGTACAATGTGTTCAGGTAACTTCTGGCATTCAACTTTGGTGACTTTAAGTGCACATCCTTCTGGCAGATTCCTTTCGATGTACTCTAAATATGTGTCGCATGTAGAACCCGTGAGCCTCTGCAGGTGCACAAACCTGAAGTAGGTCCGAATTTCATATTGAACCCTGTGTTTCTTGTAGATGTGTACAGAACGTAACAAAGTGTGCCTCTCTTTCTCAGCTTTTCTTAACGCCCAGCTAGAAGAAAATATAAAGGTTTTGAGATAAAAAATAGTCTGGGTTGATATACATAAGTTGATAAAATTAGTAACTTCTTTATGGTATGATTTCAGCCAAAAATATAATGATACAAATTCACTAACCTTTTAGTAACTTCAATCCCTAAATGTGAAGCAGCAGCAATACAAAACCAGGAATAACTCAGTAGCACTGCTTGGTCAATACCTCGCATCTCTAACTCAACTCTTTTATATAGTTTATCCAACTCAACAGCAGTAGTGGGAGGGTTCTCAATTTTGTGAATTGTTGGTGTAGTCGTAGCAGTAGCTGAGAACGGCCGAACAAATCCATTTGATGGTCTTAATACTCCACGTAACACAGATGCTGTGCGGCAAATACTCTGTGAACGGAAGATATCGTAAAATAAATCTATTTTGGGTTAATAGGTTTTAGTAACCACGTTATAGGTTTTACCTGAATGGCATTCATATTGCAGGACTATTATGTTATGATTAACTCAAACTAAATAATAATGTTGTCCTGAGATATGATTATGAATAATCTAACCTCAAACTAATTTTGCAACATGTAAACAATGGGAACTGTCAAATTGACAGAGATCTATTTCCACCAACGATATAATTTTGACTGTATAATCGATTTACTTGAATTTCAATACTGCACATCACTTACGAAAAGAATTAGGGTGGAAATAGTTGTCCTTTGACAGTGACATAAACGTGTGCAATGACTTAAGTGATCACAGTAAAGTATATAGCCATGAAGCAAAACAATACGCCTAACAAAGGACCCAGAAAAAAACATGGCAGCTTTACAATGGGAGGGATCAAATGTGATTTGTAAATCTTAATGGTGACAAGCAACTGCAAAGAGGTAATGAACTATGCGGAAAACTTTTTATGAAATTAAATAATTATTTCGTTAGGTTCATTTTGATTAAAAATATGTATTAACGTTTATGTGCGATGTAATCAATTTTTGGTATGTTAATGGTCCGTAACTTAAATAGTAATAAGTTAACCGACTCCTGTCCCGTGACGCGCCTAGCGCGTCATGAAGAAACCTTCAGGGAGGCCCATGACGCGAGAGATGCGTCATTAGAAAATAGTTGCAATTCAAATTTTTTTTTTTATTTAATCAATAAAATATCTTATTTTATATAAAAATTAACTCATTAGGAACACCAATATCAAGGGCCACTATTTTATTTTGGAAAATTAAATTGGCAGTGGTTGTCAACCATAGAGTGCCTACCTATCCTACTAATTATTGAAAAGTGTTATTATTAAAGCCAGGATTCGAACTTAGCAAATCTATAAAAATAATTACTATGTTTTGGTCACCAATGAATAGTTTAGATGTAAAAAAGGAAGATTTTTGATTTGCGATAAAATACTTCCCACAGGTTGACAAACAATGGTGGAAATCTATAACTTATCTTCTATCTCGTATAAAATACGCAGATCGACACTTTTAAATACACTAAACTAATAAATGAAACATAACAAACAATAACAGGTCTCACTTTGTATTCTTTTAGTTGAAAAAGCCTAAAATAGCGTAATAACATCACCAGTGGCCCACGACGCGTTAGTCGCGTCATCATTTAGGAGGGCCCGTGACGCGACTAGCATGTCATTGAATTTTGTATGGGGCCACGGACGAAAGGCTCGAAAAATTATGGTGGCAAGGAGTCGGTTAAAACTAATCCACTTTTTTCCGAGTTAGCTAAACTGTTTTATATTTAAATATTTTATTTAGGTATCTCACGCCCACTGGTGTCGCAGGTCGTTCGTCTGCTATTACTGTCGGCTGTCAATGTCGAAAGATAAATATTCAATGTTTGTTTACCAAACAAAAATCCTTCAAAATTATTTTTCTTATTTTGTAAAAATAAAACCATTGTTAAACTAGATTATTGGATATGAACATCTTAAAGAAAGGTAACTCAAGGCAGAATATAAAGGCACCAGTCGACAAAACATCACATATTTGTCGTGTGTGCTTGAAACCTGGTAACATACCGATTTTTGGGAACGACGATTATGAAGATGTATCCAGTTTCCTTGAAAACCTAACTAATATTGAAATTAATGCCCATGATTTATTACCTAAATATTTGTGCGAGGCATGTAACATTCTTCTTGATGGAGCTATGTTGTTAATAGAAAACGCGAAAAAATCTAATGAAGTGCTGGCAAAAGTACACCAAATAATTTTAGCTGATGGTGATCATCACTCCTATTTAGTTAACATAACTCATGGTGAGACACATATTTTGGAAAGTGATAAAAGTGAATATGGAAGCTTGGAACAAGATCACAATGTAGCTGAGGCGTACATAGATCATGAAGAATTAAGTTTTGAGGATAAGGAATATGTAAAAGCACAAGAACATTTTGAAAATCAGGAGTATTTAGATGATCAGGAGTACTTAGAGGAAGACAATGTTGGCAATAACCATAAGGAGGAGGTAGCGCAATGTACAAAAGAAATTGATACACAACTAAATATTGGAAACAAAAAATTTAAAGACAAAAATAACAGAGATGAAAACCTTGTCAACAATGAGTCTTGTAGAACAGAAATCAAAACTAGAAATTATGTTAAAGATCTTACAAAAAACCAAATGAAATGCCCATTATGTCAGAAAATATTTAAACACTGTGATATAATCAGGCATGTCAAAGACCACACAGAAGGTCCCAACACAAGATGTATATGCTGTTTTTGCAATAAAAGTTATAAGAAAAGTCATTATATATGTCACTTGAGACTGCATATTCTAGGGCACAATTACATGTGTGACCACTGTGGTGTGGAGGTATTAGGTCGAAGGAATTTTAAATTACATTATCGCACCCATGAAAATGTGTTTCCATATGTATGCTCTAAATGTCCATACAAAGGCAAGACAATAACGGCTTTACGCAGTCATATGAAAATGCATTCGGGTGCAGACTACATCTGCTCAGATTGCGGCAAGCAATTTAGATCAAGACCTAATTTACAAAAACACATGTTGGTACATCAACCCGAGTCTCGTTTCAGTTGTGATATTTGTGACAAAGGATTTTATTTTAAGGCTGAACTTGCTCAACATCACAAAATAAAACATTTAGGCATCAAAGATCATGTTTGTGACAAATGTGGCAATGCTTTCTCCAAGAAAAAGCTGTTACGTGCTCATGAACGCTCAGTGCATAAAGTTGAAAAGCGGACTTTAGGCAGGTTTCCTGATTACCTTAAGGGTGCTGGGATTAGTGATGGTGAAATTTCTGGTAATCAAATAAACTGTAACTTCAAATGCAGTGAATGTGAAGAAATTTTTATAAAATAAAGTATGAGACATAGTATGAAATTACTTTGTTTCTTCCAATAACTAGGTAATATTGTTCTTAGTTCCTGCATCCTGCATAAAGGTCCCCGACGAACCTGTTTTTTTTTTATTGTAAGTAATGGATGAGTGAGTTTCTGCTTGATTAAAAACGATTGTTAAGAATAAAAAAATCGATTTGTAGAAATCGAAGTTTTGAGTGTTTTTGATTTTTTTTTATAGTGCTATGAAAATAAGGCACAAAATTATCAAATAAAATTATAAATTTAGAAGCCACAACACAAAAATAACAACATTAATATACTAACGAACTAACTTTATTGATTTGAAAGATTTTGTTTGGCCTGGGAAGCCTTTGCCCTTTCCTGAAGTGATAAAAAAAAAAAAGTTACATGTTTGTTTGTTTGGCTTTGGCGTTCGTGTTTACTAATATTTTCTTTTATCGAATTTAATAGAATGAACGGAACTAGCCAGTAGGTGCAATGGATAACGGTCGGAAGTTTGTAAAAGTATATAATGTAATCGATTCCTCAGGAAGTAACCTCACCGTACTAACTGAAAAATCATCTCAGATTTGTCGGGTTTGTCTACGATGGGGAAACATACCAATTTACGGTGATAACAATCACAAGAATTTGTCTAATAATCTGGAAAGCATAACAAATATCGAAATATATGAGTGGGATGAATTTCCCAAATATTTATGCAAGTCTTGTAATATCCTTCTTGAAGGCGCGGTCTTGTTAAAAGAAAATGCAAGAAAAGCGGTCGAATCATTAGCACTAATCAGCCGGAATAATAAAGATAATACAACCTGCGATGAGTCACCAAGCAGGCATGAAATGGATCATGATTATGTTTTGAAAGAAGAGCATATTTTACAGGATATAAGCAATATTGACAATGCAAACCATTTTGGACAATCTGAACCAGAAGAAGAGGCTGAACTACAGCCAAGTGAAGGTGAAGAGCATGAACAAAATACTATAGAAGATCTAGATCAGATTGACAACAATGATGAACCATCCTGCGCACTTCATTATACTAAACAACTTCATAAAAAAACCATGAAGTGCCCTTTATGCCCACAAATGTTAAGATACTGTGATGTTATCAAACATGTTAACAAACACCCTGAAAGTCCAGACACCAGGTGCATATGCTGTTTTTGCCATAAAAATTATAAGAAAAGCAATTATCAGTACCACTTAAGACTACACATTTTAGATCATGAATATGTATGTGATCATTGTGGCATACAGGTTCTGGGCCAAAAAAGGTTTTTGGATCACTATAACACCCATAAAGAAGAATTTCCTTATACTTGCCCTCATTGCACTTATAAAGGAAAGTCAAAAGTAGTTTTGAAAAGCCATATGAGGATGCACGGGGATCCACTCTACATTTGCTCTGACTGCGGAAAACAGTTCAGATCCAAATCTAATTTAAGTTTACACATGTCTGTACATCAGTCTGAACCTCGTCATTACTGTGATATTTGCAACAAAGGATTTTATTTCAAAGCTAAGCTAAGGCAACACCATGTTGTTAAGCATTCTGCAGCTAAAGATTATGTTTGTGATAAATGTGGCAGTGCTTTTGCTTTGAAAAAACATTTGCGGGTTCATGAAAGAACAGTGCATAAGGTTGAAAAGAAACCTATGGGTGCAAATGCACATTACCTTAAACATAGTGAATGTGACATTGAGGTTCATTCAGAAAAACATCTTTATGCTTGCGACTATGCATGTAGTGAATGTGATAAAGTATTCACCAGCAGAAAGGAAATAGAAGAACACATACAAACATACCATGATTTGGCAAATGAAATAATTGTTACCACTGATTAAATGCTACTGTTAAATAAAAATAATAAAAAATAATGAAATAATTTAAAATTTACATTTTTATTAATTTATTTTTTTACAGAAAATTTTAACTTATTTCTTTCCTGTTTGGGAATTATTTCTCTGTATTTTTTAAGTATGTACATACTTAGTGTCGTTTTAATTTTACATGATTCTACTTAAACAAGACTTAGGTAGGTACCAATAAGCACAAAAGAAACAATATTTTTATTTTCTTAAAAATACTAAATTTAAACATCTCAATTCAAAATTCCCCGATTCCAAAAACACTCGCTAAAACTAATTAAAAATATCACTGTAAGTACCTACGATATTTTACCACAAATCGATTATTTGTATTGTGTCAATTCGAACCAAAATATCTACTTTTAAAAAGGACAACCCATATTTAAGTTTAGAAAAGCTACAAAAAAAAAGAGAAAATATTTAAAAAAACATGGCTCATACAGAAAAATTGCGGTGAATTCGAAATCAGTAACTTCTTGTCACTAAACAACGAACTTTTTTTCTCACTGTCATCGAGTGCAAATAAAATATTCCGTCGTATCATCATCGTCATGTTAGTCAACCCTTTAAGTGTGACGTGACAACCAACATATTTTTAGAAAGAGAGAGCCGTTTTTATGGGTTTGTCCTTGTTCCATTCCGATTCCGACCGCTTCTTCCATTGTTAAACGTAGTGTATATAATCGTGAGCGAAGTATCTATTCTTAATCTGTGGCTCTACGCATATTTATTTATTTGTTTGTTTACAACACACAAGAGCAAAAAAAATTGTTTGGTTTTGATTTTGCTCTGCCAGTAGTATTTAATTTTTAGAGAGACTAAAAACTCTCTAAATTAAATTTAAAATGGACAATGGTTGTGAGTTTGTGAAAGTTTATAATGTAACCAACTCCTCGGGAAGTAACCTCACCGTACTAACTGAAAAATCGTCCCAGATTTGTCGAGTTTGTTTGAAATGGGGTAACATACCAATTTTCGGTGATAGTAATCACAAAAACTTATCAAATAATTTTGAAATCATCACAAGTGTGGTAATAAACGTTAATGATGAATTTCCTAAATACTTATGCAAATCATGTAACATTCTCCTTGAAGGTGCTATCTTGTTGAGAGAAAATGCAAAGAAAACAATCGAATCACTTATACGTATCCAAAAATCTATTACAAAAGATTTTTCTCACACCTCTTCAATAGACACCAGTCAAAACTTTGATCATAATTATTTTAAGAAGCTTGGGAACCTAGAACATGATTCAAATCCTGAAGTAGAGACAGAATTATCTTACGAACATCTTCCACCACAACCATCTACTGAAAAGGATGTGAATACTAATAGCATTGACCCTCATCTGGTTGATAATCAATACTATGACAAACCTGTCCGTGCAATTCATCATGTCAAAGAGTTAACAAAAAAATTTATGAAGTGCCCCTTGTGTCCAAAAATGCTTAGATACTGTGATGTAATAAAGCATGTCAACAGTCATCCTGAGAATGCAGACACTAGATGCATATGCTGTTTTTGCCAAAAAAGTTATAAGAAAAGTAATTACGAAGGTCATATAAGACAGCATATTCTGGAACACAACTTTGTATGTGACCATTGTGGGCTTAAGGTATTGGGACGTCGCAATTTCATACTGCATTTTCGCACCCATGTTAATGAGTATCCCTACACTTGCACTGAATGCCCGTATCAAGGTAAAACACTAACAGCTTTACGAAACCATGAAAGAATGCATGAAGAACCAGGCTATATCTGTACGGACTGTGGTAAAAAGTTTAGGTTAAGACCAAATTTACGTAAACACATGTTATTACACAAGCCAGAGTTCCGATATAAATGTAATATTTGTGACAAACAATTTTACTACAATAGTGATTTGATAAAGCACAACAAGCTAGATCATTTAGGAATCAAGGATCATGTCTGTAGTATTTGTGGCAGTGCCTTTGCCATTAAAAAACTGCTTCGTTACCATGAGAAAAGGGTTCATAACATAAAGAACAATTTTCGTGGCCGCATACCAGATTATCTCAAAAGTACTGCTGAGAATAAAAGGAAGGCAGGTCTGGAGCTGGAGGTCAATATTAAAACTAATGATGAAAGCTTCAGTGGAGACAATGATACAACTGAGTCTGAAATTAATATAGATCATGATTTTGATGATCATTATGTAGATAATGAAATTATTGTTTCAACTGAATAATTCTATTAGTATTTAAGTGTTAATAACCTACTCTGTAAAATACTATTTAACATAGTGGTTATTATTTTTGAATAAAACAGCATAAGTTTGATTTATTATTGGGTTTTTATTTAATAACTAGCTTTTGCCCACGGCTTCGCACGCGTTAAATTCGGAGTAAAACCCCTTTCCCTATACTAAAGGTAAATTAAGATCATCATGCGGCATGGGTGAATTTTATATGGTGTTATTTTAAAATTGTAATATCTTCTAAGATATTCATAGAAATTAAATGATGTCAATGACAATTTTGTTTACAATTAAATACTCTTAATCAACAATACATTTATCTGGATAAAGATTAATATTATTACGTTGATACAACTCTTAACAAATAATGCATAAATTTCGACCAAATTTGATTACCATAAAAACGGTTCTAGTGAGTTAATCTTAAAAGATAGACATATACTGTCACAGACATTTATTTAGATCATTTCAAGAGAAATAACTCTGATACGTAATTTTTGGTATCTTAAACCGTTTTCGCAGCGCACGCAACGGAAGCCCTCAAGGATGAATAATTTTCCCCGTTTTTTTCACTATTTCCATTTTTTCTTCGCTCCTTATAGTTGCAGCGTAATGTTATATAGCTTAAAGCCTTCCTCGATAAATGGTCTATTGAACTCAAAAATAATTTTTCAATTCGAACCAGAAGTTCCTGAGATTAGCGCGTTCAAACAAACAAACAAACTCTTCAGTTTTATAATATTAGTAAGTATAGATTGCACACAGTAGGTACCAAAGATTGTTAGGTGTTATTAAACGATACCTAATAGTTTTTGTCTCTTTGGGTGTAAAGAATGCCTCGTTTTTTGAAAGGAAAAAAACATACAAAGATACACAAATCCACTTTTAAATATTAGTACTTAACGATTATTTACATTTTTAAATAGTGTAGAAAATTATTTATTTCCGGCCATCATATTTCCGCGCGAGTGATGGCAATGGCAAAAGGCTGGTATGATATGAAGTAGGTACTTAAGTACCTACTTCTTTAACAGTGGGGTCTCAACTCCCACCACAGACAGAGGTCCCACCTAGCTAGTCAGTCAGATTATTTTCTTTGGGTGTTTCTTTCTTTCTTTTTTTTTGAGTGTCTCAAAAGTTATTAAAGCCATTATGAGATTATGATTATTTATTATCAACTGTCGGTACCTACAAGAGTTTTGTACCTAAAGTTGGTAAGTTTAAGTAATTCAAAATCATAACTATGTTTGCCAATAGAATAAAAATTATAATTAAATACAAAAAACCGACTGCAAAAATAACCACTAACTAAAAGGGAAACAACAAGCAGTATAATTCAGTGAGAAGAGTATAAAATTATAGTAATACTAGCTGTTAGAATCTCTTTGGTATTTTGATGTTTAAGAAATATATTTTGATGTGTCATTCAGGTTTTATCGTGTGTACTTAAAAACAATGTCAAAAATAAAAAATGGATAATTGATTAAATTTCTTTCTCTATACCTTTTACATAACAAAGGTTATGGGCCCAGTAAATAAAATGTAAACGTGTGTAGAGAAAAATCGTGTGAGTAAGAAAAAAAAAAGAGTAAGATTGATGGAAAATGAAGTAAATACATACATATAAAAAAAAAAGAAAATGGCTACTACAAATTTTCCTCAATTAAAAGCTGAGAACTTTAACAACTGGTTATTTAGAGTAGAAGTAATTTTAGATGAGAAACAGTTGTCTTATACGATAGGAGAAGAAAGTACTGAAGAAGATAAAAAAGGTAATTGGTTAAAGGACAATGCGAAGGCAAGAAGTATCTAAGTGCAATGCATACCAGACAAATATCTAAATTTCGTAAAGGAATGTAGAACTGCAAAAGATATTATAAAAACGCTAAAGTTAACATTTCAACGGAAAAGTATAATATCAATAATACATTTGCGAAGAAAATTATTAAATTTGAAGCAAGATAAAAATGAATGCCTAGAAGATTATTTTCAACGGTTCGATGAGTTGGTAAGAGAGCTAGAATGTGCACAAGAGAAGTTAAATGATAGAGACAAAATTGCTTGTTTGTTAACCGGATTGGATGAAAAATATGATACGGTTATTACTGCGATAGAGTGCAATACAGATTTAACGACAGAAGATAATAAGGCGGGAGACCTAAAGCTAGATTTTGTGAAAGCGCGATTACTAGATGAAGAGCTGAAATTGAAAAATAAAGAACCAAATTCAAGTAACTCTAATGAAACTACATTTCTAGTAACCTGTTATCGATGTCAGAAACCAGGACATATAGCAAAAGATTGTTATAAATTTAGAGGACGCGGACGCGGACGTGCGAGGCCATATAGAAGCATGAGAGGAAGAGGAGCTTATGTGAACACAGGGGAAACAGGACATTTTTCAGGGGATATGTTAGCACAAAATGATAACGATCGAGCTACTACGTTTATTAGTAGGTACAGGTATGGCTTACTGTATTAACACTGAGAAGGAAATCGAAATTAACTGGGTAATTGATTCGGGCTGTACACATCATCTTGTTCATGAAAAATATGAGAAATTCATGATAAAAGTTAGGAAATTGCAAAATCCGATTAAAATTTATGTAGTGAACGGTGATTACTTTGTGGCAGAGAAAGTAGGGAATATACAATTTTTGGTAGGTGGAATCTCAGTAAAAGTACATGCTTTACTAATGAAAAATTTAACTTTTAATTTACTTTCTGTCAAAATGATGGTTGCTAATGGAAATTTTGTCGAATTTAGTCATAACGCTGTAAAAATTACAACTTCAGCTAATCAAATTATATTAGGATCTTGTTTAGGCAAACTATTTATTCTAAAAACTATATGCAACTGTGTCCATGCTACTTGCAATAGTACAACGTCATCAGAGGCCGAACTTTGGCACAAACGTTTAGGGCATGTTAACCGTAAGGGTCTTGGAATTTTAAGATTATCGATTAGTCCCAAAATATGTGGGCCATGTCTAGAGGGAAAGTCTACTCGACTACCTTTCCAACGTACAAGAGGACCAAGATCAAGACATGTCGGCGAACTGCTGCACACTGATATTGTAGGACCAACTAGAATGCCAGGACTTAAAGGTGAGCGTTATTATCAAGTAGTTGTTGATGATTATTCACATTTTTGTGTTACTTACTTACTACAAAACAAAAGTCAAGCAACAGAAAATTTAATTCATTATGTAAATAGATTAGAAAATGACAAAGGAGTTCGAGTTAAAAATGTACGATGTGATAACGGCAGGGAATTTAGAAATAACACATTGGAGACATTTTGTAAAAATAAAGGTATTCAGATTCAGTATACTGTACCCTATTCTCCACAGATGAATGGCGTTGCTGAGAGAATGAATCGGACTATTTGCAACAAAGCACGAACGATTCTCAATGAATCTGCATTGCCCAGGGAACTATGGTGTGAAGCTATTTGGTGTGCTACGTATCAATTAAATAGATGGGATGTGATTTATCGAGGTAAATTAAATCTGAAACATTTAAGAGTATTTGGAAGTAAAGCCTGGACAGTTATAATGCCGAAACAAGATAAGTTTGATAAAAGAGCAAAAGAAACTAGGATGGTCGGCTATGCGCCGAATGGATACCGTTTGTGGGATCCAGAGACGAATGATGTGATAATATCGAGAGATGTAAGGTTTGATGAAAATGATATTAAATATAAAGGAAAGGAAAAAGCAGACGAAGAACAAAGAGACTATTATATCGATGAAGAAAGTATTGATAATGAGACAGAACATGAGTCTAACAAAGAGAAACAAGTTGAGGAAATCGAAACAGATATAAATGAAAATGGAAATGGAAGACAGGTGAGGATTAGAAAATCACCTAATTATTTAAAAGATTATGTAGTTGAAGATAATGCAGAATATGATGAAGAATATGAAGATGCAAATGTAGTTTATTGTTTAATGGGAAATTGTGATCCAAAATCGTATGTTGAAGCTATTAATAGAGGAGAAGATTGGCAAAAAGCTGTAAATGAAGAAATAAGCTCATTAGAAAGTTTAAAGACGTGGAAAGAAGCTGAATTACCAAAAGGTAAGAAAGCTATAGATACGAAATGGATATTCACTACAAAATTTGACGGTCGAAAGAAAGCCAGGTTAGTTGCAAGAGGATTTCAGACGGAAAGTGCTTATGATGTATATTCTCCAGTAGCAAGAGTATCCACAATAAGAATGATGTTAAGTCAAGTTGTACAGAAAAATTATAAAACAAGGCAATTGGATGTGCCAACTGCTTTTCTGAATGGTGACCTGAATGTTGAAGTGTATATTAAACCGCCAGAAGGAGTTAAAGTATCTGAAGGAAAAGTGCTAAGACTGTATAAAGCTTTGTATGGATTAAGAGAAGCGCCCAGATGCTGGAACGAACGGTTCCATAATTATGTGTTAAAAGAAGGTTTTAAACAATCGAAACACGATTTCTGTTTGTACAAGAAAAATAATATATGGCTATTGATATGGGTAGATGATATTATCGTTATGGGGAAAGAAAATGAAAATAATAAAGTTATTGACATGTTGAAAGAAGAGTTTAAGGTACGAGATTTAGGAGAAGTCAAAGACTATTTAGGTATGGAAATTACATTTGATAAAGAGAATTTACAAATTAGTCAAAAGAAATTAATAGAAAAGGTTCTAAAGAAATTTGGTACTGAAGAGTGTAAGGGAGCGCAAACTCCTATGGAACAAAACTTGACTCTACAGGATGAAGAAATAATGAAAGATATACCTTATAGAGAGTTGGTAGGTTGTCTGATATATATTTCAAGCATTTCAAGACCAGACATAACGTATGCTACGTCTTTTCTTAGCAGGTACCTAGATAAGCCGACACATACAATATGGATTGCAGGCAAACGAGTGCTAAGGTATTTGAAACAAACAATTAGTAAATGTTTAACTTACACTAAGTCAAAGGATTCCGAAGAATTATTAGCTTACTCAGATGCTGATTGGGGAAGTGATAAACTAGATAGGAAAAGCGTAAGTGGTTGTACAGTATTTTATTATGGTAATTTGATTTCGTGGTACTCTAAGAAGCAGTCAACTGTGTCATTGTCTTCAGCAGAGGCGGAGTATATAGCAGCAGCAATGACAGCACAGGAGTTAGTGTATTTAAAAGGTATTTGTTCATTTTTTCATAATGTGGACACAGTTGCATATCTTTTGGTGGACAATCAAAGTGCGATTAAAATGATCGAATGCAATGTAAACAGTAAACGCACCAAACATATTGACATTAAGTATCATTATATAAAGGATTGTGTACTTAAATAAGAATTTATTTTCAATTTCATATGTTTCAACTAATGAAAATGTAGCCGATGTGTTAACTAAGCCTTTATGTTCCATAAAACATAATATTTTTGTTAAGAAGATGAGAGTAATGTAATAGGTAGTTAATTTTCATTTTATTGTAAAGTTTTCAAAGAAAGTTATATTTTAAATTTGAATAGGAAGTTTAGGTGATTGAAGAGTTTGTTTATATTGTTTATTTATATTGAAATGTCAAGTTGTGTCATGTCATTTAAATATTAGTTTATAGTGTTGGGACATGTACGTTAATGTTATCGATATTATTTTAGTGATGGAAAGTTGTCGATTAAAATGTTATCGAGTGTTTTAGTAATGTTTTTCAGTTTGCAATTTTGAATTTAGCAATTCAATATTGAGAGGGGGTGTTAGAATCTCTTTGGTATTTTGATGTTTAAGAAATATATTTTGATGTGTCATTCAGGTTTTATCGTGTGTACTTAAAAACAATGTCAAAAATAAAAAATGGATAATTGATTAAATTTCTTTCTCTATACCTTTTACATAACACTAGCTGTGCCCGCGACTTCGTCCGCGTGGAATTGTTATTTTGATGTTCTTTGGTCTCCGCAAAAGTACCCCAGTATTACGTATGGGAAAGAAATTCATTTTCTAGAAGAAAACGTGGGCAAGATGTTAAAGGATATCCCGGTGTAAAAAAAGAAACAACCTTAATGTTGCAGTAACATTCTTAAATAAAAACATTCAGTTTGAGTTGGATGAATGTTGTAGACACGGCCTAAAGTACTGTCGCAGACATTTTTTTTAGATAATTTCAAGAGGAATAATTCTTTATTTCTTGATTTCCATTATTTCTTCGCTCCTTATGCAGCGTGATAGCCTAAAGCCTTCCTCGATAAATGGTCTATTCAACACAAAAATATTTTTTCAGTTAGAACCAGAAGTTCCTGAGATTAGCGTGGTCAAACAAACAAACAAACAAACTCTTCAGCTTTATAATATTAGTAAAGATCATACAATCATCAAATAACGCACACACACACCGCAAACTAGATTGGGTGGGTGGTAAAGCAGCGTTTGCTTTGTAGATGTTTTTGCGTTGTTTTTGGTTTTGGAACGAGCTGCGAGCTGTACATAGTAGCATGACCAGCGTTGCCAACTCTACGTCTTTTTACGTAGATCTACGTATTTTAAGCCTATCACACAAATCTACGAACTTAAGTCCTATAATCTACGTATTTTCTATCAAAATGATTCAATTGCACAATAACATATCTTGTATTCAGTATAGGCATTATTTCCGTTACTTTCGAGAAAAAAGTGAATAAACGTTCTAATTTAATATTTTATATATCGCCTTATCTTATTTTTAAAATAAATCGATGATCCTGAAAGTAGCAAACTTTTTAAATTATCTGTAAGTGGTGTTTCATATGTGGTATGTTGTCATATAGATAATGTAAAAACTAACCGGCTACTGGAATATTTATTTATCATTGTTATTTTTGTTCGCGGGGATATCTTTCTGACCAGTTTTATCTATCTTCTGTCTGTCTGCAACTTGTAGGATCTTATAAATTGACGTTTTATTTGCTTTTACCTAAAAAGTACGTAGATCTACGTATTTCTCATATGGAAATGGTACTATTTCTACGTAATTTTCCTATCTGGCCTACACCTTTTTCAAAATCCGAGTTGGCAACACTGAGCATGACGGTTATAATCGAATGATTGATTTGACTGACAGTGACAGACGATCAGACGATTTTAGTCGGACGGACGCGTATGTATTGTATGGACTTGTTATTGATATTGTGGTTATTGCTGTATGATAAATAAAGTCTAATTACCCAGAAAGTTGCTTAAAAAAGCCACTATCATGGATCCGAAATCCTTCTTCCATTCATGGGCAAATAAGAAAGGGATATCACCATTGTTTGACGTCCGCGCTACCGGTAAGTTTCTGCAGGATTTTAGGGTTAAGACGGTTTTGTTTCATAAAATATTATGATTAAAATTTGTCGTGATACTGATTTTCTATTTATACTCTAGGGCCGAAACATAGGCAGCGGTTCCTAGTTGAATTGAGGGTGGAGGGGTACACTTATGTGGGAATTGGGAATTCGACTACTAAGAAGGAAGCTCAAACGAATGCAGCCAAAGATTTTGTCAATTTCCTTGTGAGATCTGGCGAGGTCTCGTCCAATGAAGTCCCTGAAGTTAAGCAGGAAAATAATGGTGGTGCTTTGCAAACCCCACCTCCGCAAAATTTGCAGATGCAACAATTTAATCGGCCAGTTTTTCAGGTTTGGTTTTTCATTGATTTCTTTCTGTATTATTTCGTATATTTATAATAATAAATTGTAACACTATCAAGCTGAAAAATGCCTTGAATGACAATAACCTAGTATTTAAACCAAATTCTGGCCAGCTTCTCTGTATTCCCTGCATTGTTTGCAGGAGGGTATGGGTCCTGAGACTATGGGACAAGCATACCATGCATATGGTGGGCAAGACCCGCATTTCACTTATCAGGATAGACTGCAACAACAGAAAAATGTTGAAGATGCAGAGGATTTGGATGTCAATGCCGGTTTACATGGTAACTGGACCATGGAGAATGCAAAATCTAAACTGCATCAGTTTATGCAGATGAATAGAATCAATGCAGATTATATTTACAAAGCCGTTGGACCTGATCATACTAGGTTTGTTTTTGTGTGTAGCTGCTAAGCATGATTCACATCATATCAAAGCTTTAAAAAAACTTTCTTTTATTTAAATTTAAATTGGTTTTTTTTTTCTCTTTTGTCTTTAATACATTAAAAGAAGTTCTTACTATAACTTGTTGAATAAATGGGGTTTAAAACACAAGAGTGAACCCTGTCAATATTGAACATTTTAAATAGCATACTTAATTGAACTTATATGTATTAAGTGTATTGAACTTGTATTAGGTGTATTGTAGATATGTACTAGATAAACATATCTTTCTTAGTATTTAGTGCATCTTATATTATATGATTTAAAAGGCCACTGTCTATTCATAACTCATGACAAGTCAGTGGCTGAGATTTTATTCTGATGGAAATTGTGACTAAGTTTCATCTACAATCACAGGAGATCATCATAAACTTTGAAGTCTATGATTTTTCTTTTTAATTTTTAGCTATATGTAGCTTGTATGTTGATCGTCAGAACTCACAAAAAATATAAGACATGAAATTGTAAATGTATAGTTTACTTTTTTATGTCAATGCATGTGACTTTGTTTGTGTAAGAAAAGTGTTGATTTTGACTTCATTTTTTTCTGAAAAATGCTTAGACACTGTCTTGAATATCAATCCTGCAAATTTTGCTTAAAAGACTTACGAGACTTTTCTTGCACAATCAGAATAAACATTCTTTTTTAATTCTAAACTTTTGTGATGATCTTTTGTGGACATTTTATGAAAAAAAGTGTATCAATTTAGATAGACTTTGTTTCAATCTGTTTTAGAAAACCAGAACAAATCTAGATAGCAGAAATTTTGTATTAAATTAATGTTATACCAAAAATGAAGGTTTGGGTGGCAGTAAAAAATCATCACCTGTATAAATTTCCTTAGTCTGATGCTCTTGAAAATTTGAGCAATGAATAGAATGACTGCAAGCCCTATTAAAAAGTGCTAGACTCAAATGCCAATATTGTCAATGTAAAGTTAAAGATAAATTATCTAGTGCAATTGCCACTTTATAAAATATAGGGAATAAATTTATAACTGTGTTGAATGCACTAGTATTTCTACTAAAAATTGAAATTATTGTCTAGATTTTGTTCTGGTACAGATCGGAAGTCGGGTGAAACTTGGTTACAACTTCCTGATATTTAGCGGCCAATGTTTCTATAATAATCAAGGTAAGCAGTATTCTCAACATAATTAATTTGCATGCTACCATCAATAACTTGAAAAAAATAATAATTTAAAAAATTAAAAATCGCTACTGATGTTTATAGCGATTTGGGTGGATAAAAGACATGACCCAAATGCGGGTATGCAGTGGATAGTAATATTTAACTAACTTTTATGCTCTCTTAGGCCCAATTGCAGGGAACGTTTTAACGTCGGGTTAGCTAACTTAGATTTAAATGGCGCCACCATCGATTGTAATAAGAAGTGGTTACAATCGAGGTTACAACCTTCCTTGCAATTGGGCCTTATGAATCCGAGAGTAATATGTTACTCATAAATTTTAACTAACGTTTGGATCAAAGCTTTCACACTGTAAAATTCCATTGAAATTCGTCAAGTCGTTTTTGCATTTAAAATTAACATACATTTTTAAATCATTTTTAGGGTTCCGTACCCAAAGGGTAAAACGGGACACTATTACTAACCCTCCGCTGTCTGTCTGTCTCCAGGCTGTATCTTATAAATCGTGATAGCTAGAAAGTTGAAATTTTCACAAATGATGTATTTCCGTAATAAAAAAATTCTATTCCATTAAAAAATATGTATTCCATAAAAAAAAATTAAGGGTCCCCATACAATAAACGTGTTTTTTTCGTATTTCTTAGCTCAATATTAAAAACGGTAACAAGTAGACGCTTCAAATTTTTACAAAATAATTACTTGTATATTACCTTTCAAAATAAATAATTAAATAACAATAAAGTTAATATTAAAGGGTGGCTCCCATACAATAAACGTTAATCAATTTTTTCTCGATCTTAATAAACAGGTAGAAAATGATAGTACGGAACCCTTCGTGCGCGAGTCCGACCCGCACTTGGCCGGTTTTCTTATTAAACTATACCATCCTAACATGTATAACATAAGATTGAAATACGCAGGAGTTTTTGCTGCGAGCTATCATTCTACGTGAACCAACTGGGCCGTAACGTGACCGGTCGCGAGACAGCTTCCAACAAGCAAACGGCGAGCAAGTCATGTGCATTGTCTATAGTGAGGCAGCTGTACCATCTGGGGGTGATCGAGGCGTTCTCTGGGACTTTGAAGAAGGATAAGTAAGTTGGGTTTATACTGGCCCCGATTCTGAAAACACTAAAACTAAATTAAAAATATCACTCTCACTTTCTCATGCTTTGTTAGAAAAAGACAGATACATTGGTCTCATTAAATTTAGTTCACATCAATGTAAAATTGAACGAAATGCGCTGAGGACTAGCCTAAAATTGCCTTCGCTATGTCATAATGCACATACCTACATTTTAGTTTGACAGGACTAAAATGATTACCTGTCTCTGTCTTATACTATTGATGAGTAAGTGACGGCGATAGTTTTAGTTTAGCTTAGAGAGTGTTTTCAGAATCGGGGCCACTGGCAGTTTTGGTAATGACCTCGGCTGTTTATAGATTTATTGGTAACTTAATAAAGCAATGAAAAGCATAGCTGGACTGCCATGTCGGTTTAATGCAATCAGACTAGCGCCAATGCTACATGCTAGTTTATTTGATTTGTGTAAAACTCTTCCTATTAAGCATTTGCAATGAAAGCAGGTCTTCGAATAAGAATATGTACTTACATGGTTACACACTGGCTGTTTATAAGATTGTTAATTATAAAATTTTAAAACATATTTTAAGATCGGGTGAAGGACAAATGAAACCCTATCCTGTTGCTATTAGCCCTGAACTGGAGCAGCAGTTAGAAGAAACTTTGAAAGGTATTCACTCACTAAAGATAATGAAATAAACTTCCAAAGTTTTTTGTAAGTACCCTTTTTTATATTTTTCCTCCAGAACTAGAAATAACCCCCGTTGATATAGAGCAAGCTACAACCGAACAAACAGACCAACAGACTGGGGCTATATGTCTGTATCAAGTCAGTCGAGCAAGGGCTATGAGAGAGGCACGGCCCACCGCCGCTGGGGTTATATCCTGGTCGCCGCCGCAACCTAACTGGAATGTTTGGACTGCTTGTAATATTGGTGAGTTGAAGGGGAAAGGCCGTCCTTTTTTGTTTAGTAGAGTGTGAGCGAGAGAGTAATATTGGTGAGTTAAAGGGGAAAGGCCTTCCTTTTTTGTGTGAGTGAGAGATAAGTATGTTCGTGTCCTTTCAAATTTATGTAGATTCAGAAATAAAAATGGAAGAAATATATTTTAATGATATAACAGGTAAAAGGTTCTATGGAGGCTTAATTTTCTGTTTATAAATTTCCACTCTTAATCAGATGTTTCATCTTTTTAACAGTTAACAATCTTATACAGCTTTAACATTACGCATAACTTTAGTCTATAAAATCCTGTAGATGAGGGGCCTCTAGCAACAGCTAGTTTGGAAGATATTAGCGCGGATCTTGAGAAGAATTATCGAGAGACGAGTCAGAATAGCACTCTGTATCAGGTAAGAAAAAATCATATTGTAAGGAGTTTTGAAGTTTCCAATCTTAGATTTTTGGGCCAAGATTATTGTGTCAAGTGACTGTATACTCTTTCAAAACTCTTTCAAATACGTTTGTTAATGTCTTAATAACGCTGTAAAGCCAAAAGTTCGGTATTACCATAAAAAACAAATATTTTTCTTTATGAATCAGTTAAAAAAAATGTGTTAGAGTGAAACTTTTAGTTTTAATTTATTGTTATAATAGTTATTATTTTCGTGTAACACTTTTGTTTTTCCACCACATTCAAACACTATATTGGTTTAATTTAGAGTCTTGTTTAGTATATTTTTGTCCTCTTCTAACAGGAGAGTGTGCGAGAGAGAGAGCAGCTGCCGGTGTATGCGATGCGATCTCAAATAATGGAGGCGATCAATGAAAACCCTGTCATTATTATACGGGGTAATACTGGGTGTGGGAAGACTACACAGGTTTGTATTACAAGTATAAGTTTATAATGTAAATAACGTTATTTCTATTAAATTAGGATGCTTTTCTTTAAAGTTTGATACTTACTTCAATATTAACAAATATACAGCACTCGACTTAGGTTAAATATGCTTTCAAATAAAACAGAGTAAAAACACCCTTCTTCTATTATCAGCTATTACATACTAGCTGAAAAAAACTTTTTATTTTTATTTTCTAAAATATTTTGATCTGTTAATTGAACCTAACGTCACGTAATTTGTCCCGTAGGTGTGTCAATTCATCCTGGACGACTACATAGCTAGCGGGCAGGGCGCGTGGGCCAACATATGTGTGACGCAACCTCGGCGGATATCCGCCGTGAGCGTGTGTGAGAGGGTGGCTAGCGAGAGGTGCGACGAGTTGGGCAACTCTGTTGGGTGAGTTAAATACTACTGTAGATAACAGTTACTGTTAGATGTAGGCTAGTCAGAAATGAACTAGTTTCAGAATTGTTATAATACGATTAATTGATTACTTGAAAGCTCCACTTGAACTCCTTTCATTGAATGTATCGTATATCAAATCACCATTTAAAATAAAAACAGAAACTTACTATTTTTGCCAAGTAGCGAGTATTTTCAAACCAAACACGCTTTTCTATTGCATAAAAATTTTTAAGCTTAATATTTTATTTATTTAGACGCCCTCTGTGGTACAGCGGTATATATACCGGACTGCTAAGCGGATGGTTGCGGGTTTGATCCCCGGGTCGGGCGAATTTAAAATGGATTTTCAAACTGGTTTTGGGTGTTACTAGATTTTCCCCTGGTCCATTGTGCGGTACCTATTACACAAGCGCTAACTGCGCTAACTTTAGGGCCACATAATTGGTGTGTTAGTCTGGTAATTTATTTATTATTAAAAAATGGTAAGTGTGATTCCTGTAGCACCGAATAGTATGATTTATATGTCAATCACAATAATAAACTATACGTGATGTAAAAGAACTGCTTCCGATGACAAAAACTGGGCATTGCTGGAGGGGTACTGGTTACGTTTTTTTTTAAGAGAAAAAATTTTTTTTTTTACGTTATTTTCCTAAATTAATACTATCAAATTTTTGCGATGATTTCTAATTAAATAGGGTTTAAATTTAATTTGCAATGCAAATAATCGCACTTGAACTGACAGTTGATGTGTGAGTCTCAAAGTTAAGCACAGGCCTCCTTCTCGGATAGCGAGAGGGTTTGAGCCGTAATCCACCACGCTGGCTCGGTGCGGGTTGGTGGATCTTATGATGGATAGTCATCCAGTCATGTGGGTTTCCTCACGATGTTTTCTCTTACCGCTAGTGCGTGATAAACATGTACATAATTTGAAAAATACCAATTTAGTGGTACACCCTTGTGGGGATCAAACCCGGAACCTTCGGTATAGTAGACCCGCTTCTGTTGCCACTAGGCTACCACGCACTTTTATTGACTATATGAAACTTGTAGCTACTCGGTCCGCTTCGAGTCGGTGCTGCCCCGTCCGTACGGCTCCATCTTGTTCTGCACCGTGGGCGTGTTGTTGCGGAAGCTGGAGGGCGGGCTGCGGGGGGTCAGCCACGTGCTGGTCGACGAGGTAACATTGCTGTGTTGATATCTTTATGAAACATGGTATTAAAATTAACTAGTGACCCGCCTTCGCTCCGCAGTATTGTAATTTTGACCCAAGTTTGGATAACTTAAGATAATTTTATCTTAATTTTCTCTATTTATAAATTTTGGTTGATAAATCGTTAATTGGCTAACGTGGAGTTTGAGGACAAATATACAAACACGAATATTAGCAACTTTATTACATTTCAAAACACCTATATGACTTGTTTATTACTCAAATTAATTATTATCCCTACTTCACGCCACACAAAAAACAAAACAAAACCAAATTACTTCAAAAGTATCTTTCTCCCACTAGGTGCATGAAAGAGACGCAGATACGGACTTCGCCTTAATTCTACTGCGTGACATGGCCCATACATACCCTGATTTAAGAATAATTCTTATGTCAGCTACAGTGGACACCACTCTGTTTACTTCTTACTTTGGAAACTGCCCTGTTATTGAGGTTAGTTATGTAACATCTTGTATATGTAGTTAATAATCTATCTTTGTTTACACTTGTGTTAAAAAATATAATTGATTGATTAACACCAAAGCTATAGAATCTGATTCTTTTTTTTTTAACTGATTGAATGCTTTTATTAAAGTTATATTTTGATTTAATCCTAAGAAAATGTATTTGCATTTGCAAAATAAGGAGAAAACCGCTACACAACTTCTTTAAAATTACTTAAATAACACATTAAAAAGCTATCAACCGTAGATTTACCACTACTAACAACCCAATTTATAAATTGTGACATCAAATTTAGGTTTTTAACACCAATCTTCCATATAGGTGCCAGGTAGAACCTACCCCGTAGAGCAGTATTTCCTAGAAGACTGCATCCAGTTGACACAATTTGTGCCTCCGCCGGATACAAGGAAACGGAAGTCAACGGGGAAGAAGGCTAGCAAAGATGACGACGATGATGATGATGAAGGTAGGTGATCGATAGATGATGATGATTGAAAGTTTGTTAAAATGTTAAGGGTTTCATACACTTGTTTGTGGTTATTTAATAAGCTTGAACCTTATTTAAATATATACAGTAGTAAATTGATTTATTGATAATACTCATAAAAATACGATAAATATAATATTGTTATTTTATTTATAAGTAATTTTGGTTTTCTAAAAGGCAGTTTTACCTTTGATTGTCCGATTTACCTTATTTAACAGACAAGTGTTTTTTTCGTGTTGCACGTCGAATCTATATGATTGTCGTATGTATACATTGATGATTTGATTACGTATACATATCAATCAATATGTATTTATCAGACAATTGATCTCAATTGATTATTATTTTATTATAATCAGGTGTGGGTGAAGAGCAAGATGAAGATTTGAACAAGAACGCGAACCTCGGTCCGAACTATGGGCCGCAGACTGTTGCTTCCATGGCGAAGATATCCGAGAAAGATGTAATTACTTACACATTTGTTTATAATTTTTTTAATGAAATAATTTATTCGTTAGTCATTATGTTTTTTCTCTATCACTCTTAAGTGACAAAGATCGAATGAAAGGTATTTTATGAGTAACTAGTGGCCGCCTGCGACTCCGTTCGCGTGGAAGTCGGTTTCCCGTGGGAATAAGAAGTTTTTTCGCGGTAAAAAGTACCCTATGTGTTATTCTGATGTATAATCTATATTACTGTAAAGTTTCATCCTTATTCGTCCGGTAGTTTTTACCTGAAAGAGTAACAGACATCCATACATTCATACATACTCACAAACTTTCGCATTTATAATATTAGTAGGGTAAGTTATATATGATAGCTATGGGTAGTGATATCCTTATAAATTTAATGGCAACTAAGTATTTGTAAATAATGAAGGATAGAGATATATCTGTAACAAATCACCATGTAGGTACACCATGGTCTAACTCTGGAAACTGCTTATCATTTAATATTAAAATACAACAAACCATTCCCAAGGCATATAAACTAACAGTTTTACTACGTATCTGAACCTACTTTATCCTACATTTCAATTTCATTTGAACATAAACTTATACATATACTCTTATATAAGATGTTTTTTTTCTCTTTCCATAGCTAAGTTTCGAGTTAATAGAAGCTATATTGACTTACATAAGCGGTCTGAACAGTGATGGAGCGGTTCTAATATTCCTGCCCGGGTGGAACCTCATCTTTGCACTTATGAAACACCTCATGCAAAATAAGTAAGTATATTTTTTATATTGGAATATTACTTGAATTAAACATAGAAGTTATGAATTTTGAATAGGAAATAAAGTTGCAAAACTTTATGTTTGTAGATTATTATTTATCCAAAACGAAGTAATGAATACACAGTTTTTGAAATATGTTTTTTCTATAATATTTGCCATTGGGCAAATTTAGTAGATTTTTTTTGTAAAAGGCAAAATTAAATGTGTAGTGATCATAACGACAAACTATACTTACAACTTGTTAGTCTATTGTTGAGTCCATTTTGAAACAGAAACTTTAAATGAGTTTTTAAAAGAAACAGAAAAAAACACTTTTTTTTTGTATTTGAAAAATGAAAATTTAAAAAATGACTATTTATTTTCCTACACACAATGTAATATTTTATTCTAGATTGTTCGGTGATTCGTCCCGCTACGTGATATTACCGCTGCACAGTCAAATTCCGCGCGACGATCAGAAGAAAGTGTTCGTTACGCCGCCACCCGGGATTATAAAGGTATCATTATAATACATACAAATAAAATAAAAAAATCTCCTCTTTGTTGCCAGTTAAAAAAAAATGAAAGCAAGAAAGTAAATTTTCTACAAAAATACAGGTTAGGAGTCGACTTTGTTGTGTATGAAAAACAAATATTTATAGCTACTATTACAAAATAATAAATGAAAGTTGTTTGACGAACAAAAATTGGCTCTTAGTTAACAATATTTTGACAGAAAGTCAAAATTGTACTTCGTTCTATTGTTATTATTTATAATCGAGACTTTAATTTAGTTTTAAAATTGTATGTTTAATCATTAATGATTTTGTTCATTTACTTTATATGTTGTAATATAAAAAAACATTATTTTTCAATGTTAATTGTTTGTCACATCAGGTGATAATATCAACAAACATAGCAGAAACCTCGATTACAATAAACGACGTAGTCTACGTAATAGATTCGTGCAAGGCTAAGATGAAACTTTTCACTTCACACAATAACATGACTTCATACGCTACAGTGTGGGCTAGCAAGACTAACTTAGAACAGGTAATTAATATTATTTATTTATTTTAAGTTAAATTACATGAAGGATTAATGTTTTAAAAATAGATGTGAATTGATTGATGATGTAAAGCTTAGAAATTGAGAATGGCTGAACCGATTTAGACGATTTCTGTTTGTTGTGTTTGACGAAGTCTGGGGAAGGATTTTGTGGAGAAAAAACGTAAAAAAACTTATTGAAACGGTTACGGCTACGGGTGTTTTTTGAAATACATACTTGTTCAAGTCTGATAAGAATTCTTATGAAGATTACTAAGGTAACGGCACCAATTACGACGCTGGACCAATTATGGTTTTTCATCAACATTTCTTCAAAAATAAATAGCCTGGTAAATTATTTTATTGAAATAGCAACTGTAATCAGTCATGCTAGTATTCAAAGTGCTATGGAATCAAATTTTAAAGCCATCCGCAATTTAGTTTTCGACAATAAACCCTTTTTCTAGACGTAGGTATTTTCATTTGAAAAATTTAGAATTCCTTACCAGGATCGCGCCGTAAATAGGTACATTCATAAGTTTTTAAATGACATGAGCAACTGTGTTGTTATTTATTGTAATTATGGGTGGAACCATTGATAACAAAAGTTTTTATTAAACTTTTGTTATCAACGCTCCAACATAATACCCCAAAGGAATTTTACACTGAATTTTTTTCAAAATTCATATTTCGAGGGCGTTGAAGCAAAAGTAATTAACTAGTGTTTTCATACTTCCGAGATAATCGCGATTTAGTGTTTTTTTTCAGTTAATTTTGAAATATCTTTTTTTGGGTAAATTATTTTATTGTAGGAAATCATATATGTTATATAAAATTTTATTATCTTTACGGTAGCTTAACTTTTGAAATGATTATATTTATATAAATAAAATAAATTGTTAAAAAGCAACTATTTAGTTTTGCCACAACTCATTTTCATACTGTCATCTGAGTTATGTACGCTTTTTGACTAGTTATTGATTTTATCCACAACTCAACTTGGTGGTAGAGACCAATTATTTCAAACATAATAGCAGTTATTTAACTTTCCTTCAACTTAATATGGAAGAAACAAAGTTTTATTAAGATTTGCGAGAAAAAATTGTTTTAAATTTATGATTTTTTAGTTGATTATCAAAATATATTAGGCATTTCCTTATTGGAAATGGACAGAGTAACAACCTATTACTGTCTATCACTCTTTACGAAGGCTTGAGCTGAATTATATTATTATACTCGTCTTTGTGATGATGCATTTATTGTATCTTCAATTTATTTATTTATTTACAATTCATGTATTTACACACATTGGCATAAAAAGTAGAAATATAAATCTTACGAAAATATATAAATACAATGGTATGATATTGTCCAAAGTCCTAAGACAAATACGCTCCACTAAAAATGTGTCAGACTCCTCGTCCACAAAACTACGTCAACAATATTCTCCTTTACAACCCTTTGCCTTTAATACATTTATTTGCTTCCACTATCATACCAGTCATTCGTATTTATAGAATGGTACATTTGATACATTTCTATCACTTTGTATTAGTGGTAGCTCCTATATAAGTCGTAGCTATCACTTGGTCCGACCATATTGTTATGTTAAAACGAATTGTGTCATTATTAAAACGAAACAGTTTATTCTGGAAGATGAAAAGAATAATCTCACTAAAACTCATGAAAATAATCCCACAATGTCTGAAGATCACGTTTTTAGACTGGGGCTGAGATGTAGTCCCTAACAAAAGAGCTAGTCCTGACTTTTAGACTGAGGCTCACACAGCGTGCTATGGGAAAAAAAATAAAGGGCCATGTTAGATACGGGAGAGAACAAATGTTACCGACATAGCCCATCGGATTAGCAAGCTGAAGATTTAGTGGGCTGGCCACATAAGTCGAAGAACTGACAACCGCTGGGGTCGAAAGGTTTTGCAATGGAATAAACGTCTCGAAAAGCAGGGCGCCCCCTAATTCAATGGAAGGACGACTTGCGGAAGGCGGCTAGAAGGGAATGGATGAAGAGCTGCCTGGATTCTAACGTTACGGTGGGCGACATACTCGTAGCTAGCAGGGACTTATAGTATAATTTAACAAAAAGAACTTCGAATTTCTTGTTCTAGAATAACAAGCGGTAGCCCAATTAAATATGTGGAAGTTCTTGAACAACGGTGATTGAACTTTTAATATAACATTACATTTTTCGACACCATGTAGATTAAAAACAAGGTAGCAAACTAGATCATTGTCATTGCCTGAAATTGGTTACTACTGGATTTAAAATAATTACTCGTTGTGAAAAACGAAAGATTTCTTTATTTGCCATTGAAGAGTAGCACTTTTTCTATATAATGAAGTGATTCTTTGTGAAAAAACTTGGGCAACTGCCCTGCACTGTGCACTAAACTGCTTGATGGAAGACTTATGAGGCATATTTTAGGTAAGGCATTGTTACGCTCCGTTTGACAATCCTTAACTTTCATTTTATTTTCTTTCTTCAAACTAATAGTTTGCTTAGATTAATTTTGCTAATTCACGCCCTCTGAGTTATTGTAAAAATCCAGACAGCAAAATTAACGCTTACAAGTATTACAATATGATTAACATTTCGATAAGGTAAACTTTCACTTTTCACTTTGAACACTGAAGAAAATTCGAGGAAAAGACACCCCGTGGATATGGAGTCTTATAAGCAAACTATTTTGAGGAGTAGGTACATATCCCATTTCAACACGAGCACAAGCTATTATTTTAAAGTTATGCATGATAACTTGATCAAGATGCTTTTGTAGCATATAAAACTAAGGCTTTGTCACTGAAATATATTGGTATTGTATATATTCTTCTTCGTCTTCAACAGCCATGTTTTAGCCCACTGCGGGGCATATGCCGCTCCAATAGTTCTCCACTCGGTCCTATCATCGGCTGTTCTTGTCCACGCTGTCCCGGCGTGAAATCTTATATCATAGGACCATCTGACTGGTAGTCTTCCTGCGTTAATACTTCTCCTACTACTACTTGTTCTCCGCGTTTCTAGGTGTCCATTCTAGTACGGATATGCTCCAACGATCGTCCCCTCTTCGGCACAGTTGTCCAGCCCATGTCCATTTCAATTTTGCAATGCGGTATCCTTCATCTGTTAACTTGGTGCGTCTTCTGATGTCAGTGTTGCGCACCTTGTCTCTCAGTTATATCCCAAACACGCTCCTTTCTATGGCTCTTTGTGCTACCTTCAGTTTACTAATTAGCTTCTTAGTGAGTGGCCATGTTTCCAATGCGTACGTCATAACAGTTTTCAGCGATTGTGGCAGTATTGTAAATATTGATGCTAAATCCTGTTCTGTTAGGTAAGATGTCCTAACACCGTAGTTAGAAATTTCGGCGATAGAACTTTTAATACCTTATGTAAAATCTTAGATCTATGTTCCTGTACGGCAAGTAGAGAAATTACATATTTTTATATAAACTAACAGTGTTTTTTTTTAAATTCACTGAAGTCAAAAAAATATAACTGCACATTTTTAAAAGAAAAAGTTCATATCGGAAATATTTCTTAGAGTAAAATTAAATAACAATACTTATGCACTTTTTCCGTGACGTGGTCAGGGCATTGTGCAGAATATTTCTGTTGTAGAAAATGATAACTGCACTTATTCACTTTATCCACGACTATAAACAAATTTCATTTTATTTTATTTACAATTCAGCAAGTTATTTATTTCTTCCTGAACCTTTTTTGCATCGCATGCAAGATATTTAATTTCATTTTTTTTCACAAAAATAATGATAATTTCATCAATTTGTCAAATATCGAAACCTGTTATATACCAAAAGATGCGTAATACTTTGGGCATTCAGGAAATGTCAATAACTCAATTTCGGCAAAAACCCTAGTTAACCTATTTTTGCTTCAACGCCCTCGAATTTTGTGTTCTGGTTATATGCTTGGACCCAATTATGAAGTTACGTTCAATCAGTGTATTTTTGAAGTATTTTTTTTTTTCATCTTGTACTTGAATACTAGTAAACTGTTTCAAATTGTTTATTTTAGTTTTTAAACGAGCAGCAAATGAAGCGTCTGCCCAATTGTCAATATTTTGTGTATATTTAGGCGTCCGATATCAGACGGCCATAATTGGAGTTTGACAGAGGGTATATTTAATTAAAATTAATTTGATGGAACTAGTAATAATCTTATTTTAAGAATCGAAAACTTATTCTTAAAGACACCACTTATCAACGTGCAAATCCCCGTGTAAAGTAAAACGTATAAATTATAGAGCAAAAACGAAAAAACAATCCTTATAACTTCCATATTTGGGTGTTCTACCTTATTACAAAAAAATGCCTTAAAATTCATACAAGCTTTTGACATATCTGTCAGGTCAGCTATATTATGTTTTTTTTTAAAGTCGTTAAATATTGCCGTTATCCCTATATTTCTTCCACTAAATCCCTATTCATTTATTAACAACTAGTGGCCGCCCGCGTCTCCGTTCGCGCAGAAGTCGGTTTCCCGTGGGAATGAGAAGTTTTCCCGCGGTAAAAAGTACCCTATGTATTATTCTTATGCATAACCTATATTACTGTAAAGTTTCATCCGAATCCGTCCAGTAGTTTTACGTGAAAGAGTAACAAACATTCATCCATCCATACATCCTCACAGACTTTCACATTTATAATATTAGTAGGATATTATTATTTATCATGTATTACAATTTAGCGTAAGGGCCGAGCCGGTAGAGTCCGGCCGGGCATGTGCTTCACTCTCTGCTCGCGCGCTAGATTCGATCGACTCGACGAGCATTTAACTGCCGAGATGTTTAGAACGCCGCTACACGAACTTGCTCTAAGGTGAGGGTAGTTTTAGGTTTTTTTTTTAATAACCTAAACTGTCCGACTGCTAGGCAGAGGTATCCCCCAAGGATTTCTAGTGAGTCTTACTTTTGGCTGTATCCGGCCAAATAGAATATTTATAAGAAAAAGTAAAAGTAGGAATACTTGGCTGATGTACTTACCTTATATCTAAGAAAAATAGGGTTTATCAAAACTGACAAGTCTTGTCTTAACTCAGCTACAGGCCCTGAAATGTAGTTCCTGTGGCTATTAAATATATAAATACATAAATTGTGGAAAAAACCGTCAAAATAATCAGGTTTTAATGTGTCATCTCTTAAATTTTCTCTGGTACTTTCAATGTTCTTTCTGTTCTCTACTCACAATGAGACTTTCGCTACTTATCCCTACTTCATGGTATCGTTGTCCAGTATAAAGCTGCTGCGCCTGTTTAACTTATTATAGAGACTGCAACAAAACGTTATATAACACCAGAGTAGTCTGTCTGTTTAGTTTTTAATTGGTTTTTAATTGTTGAGCACATTGTATCGTGGTCCAGTATAAAGCTGCTTCGCCTGTTTAACTTATTATAGAGTCTGCAACAAAACGTTATATAACACCAGAGTAGTCTGTCTGTTTAGTGTTTAATTGGTGGCTTGGTATTATTGTTGAGCACATTGTATCGTGGTCCAGTATAAAGCTGTTTCGTCTGTTTAACTTATTATAGAGACTGCAACAAAACGTTATAACTATAACACCAGAGTAGTCTGTTTTTTGGTGGCTTGGTATTATTGTTGGGCACATTGTATCGTGGTCCAGTATAAAGCTGCTTCGTCTGTTTAACTTATCATAGACTGCAACAAAAGAGTAGTCTGTCTGTATAGTGTTTAATCGGTGGCTTGGTATTATTGTTGAGCACATTGTATCGTGGTCCAGTATAAAGCTGCTTCGCCTGTTTAACTTATTATAGACTGCAACAAAAGAGTAGTCTGTCTGTTTAGTGTTTAATTGGTGGCCTGGTATTATTGTTGAGCACATTGTATCGTGGTGCAACATCGGAACTATAACAAAACGTTATATAACACCGGAGTAGTCTGTCTGTTTAGTGTTTAATTGGTGGCCTGGAATTATTGTTGAGCACATTGTATCGTGGTCCAGTATAAAGCTGCTTCGCCTGTTTAACTTATTATAGACTGCAACAAAAGAGTAGTCTGTCTGTTTAGTGTTTAATTGGTGGCCTGGTATTATTGTTGAGCACATTGTATCGTGGTGCAACATCGGAACTATAACAAAACGTTATATAACACCGGAGTAGTCTGTCTGTTTAGTGTTTAATTGGTGGCCTGGAATTATTGTTGAGCACATTGTATCGTGGTCCAGTATAAAGCTGCTGCGCCTGTTTAACTTATTATAGAGACTGCAACAAAACGTTATATAACACCAGAGTAGTCTGTCTGTTTAGTTTTTAATTGGTTTTTAATTGTTGAGCACATTGTATCGTGGTCCAGTATAAAGCTGCTTCGCCTGTTTAACTTATTATAGAGTCTGCAACAAAACGTTATATAACACCAGAGTAGTCTGTCTGTTTAGTGTTTAATTGGTGGCTTGGTATTATTGTTGAGCACATTGTATCGTGGTCCAGTATAAAGCTGCTTCGTCTGTTTAACTTATTATAGAGACTGCAACAAAACGTTATAACTATAACACCAGAGTAGTCTGTTTTTTGGTGGCTTGGTATTATTGTTGGGCACATTGTATCGTGGTCCAGTATAAAGCTGCTTCGTCTGTTTAACTTATCATAGACTGCAACAAAAGAGTAGTCTGTCTGTATAGTGTTTAATCGGTGGCTTGGTATTATTGTTGAGCACATTGTATCGTGGTCCAGTATAAAGCTGCTTCGCCTGTTTAACTTATTATAGACTGCAACAAAAGAGTAGTCTGTCTGTTTAGTGTTTAATTGGTGGCCTGGTATTATTGTTGAGCACATTGTATCGTGGTGCAACATCGGAACTATAACAAAACGTTATATAACACCGGAGTAGTCTGTCTGTTTAGTGTTTAATTGGTGGCCTGGAATTATTGTTGAGCACATTGTATCGTGGTCCAGTATAAAGCTGCTGCGCCTGTTTAACTTATTATAGAGACTGCAACAAAACGTTATATAACACCAGAGTAGTCTGTCTGTTTAGTTTTTAATTGGTTTTTAATTGTTGAGCACATTGTATCGTGGTCCAGTATAAAGCTGCTTCGCCTGTTTAACTTATTATAGAGTCTGCAACAAAACGTTATATAACACCAGAGTAGTCTGTCTGTTTAGTGTTTAATTGGTGGCTTGGTATTATTGTTGAGCACATTGTATCGTGGTCCAGTATAAAGCTGCTTCGTCTGTTTAACTTATTATAGAGACTGCAACAAAACGTTATAACTATAACACCAGAGTAGTCTGTTTTTTGGTGGCTTGGTATTATTGTTGGGCACATTGTATCGTGGTCCAGTATAAAGCTGCTTCGTCTGTTTAACTTATCATAGACTGCAACAAAAGAGTAGTCTGTCTGTATAGTGTTTAATCGGTGGCTTGGTATTATTGTTGAGCACATTGTATCGTGGTCCAGTATAAAGCTGTTTCGTCTGTTTAACTTATTATAGAGACTGCAACAAAACGTTATAACTATAACACCAGAGTAGTCTGTTTTTTGGTGGCTTGGTATTATTGTTGGGCACATTGTATCGTGGTCCAGTATAAAGCTGCTTCGTCTGTTTAACTTATCATAGACTGCAACAAAAGAGTAGTCTGTCTGTATAGTGTTTAATCGGTGGCTTGGTATTATTGTTGAGCACATTGTATCGTGGTCCAGTATAAAGCTGCTTCGCCTGTTTAACTTATTATAGACTGCAACAAAAGAGTAGTCTGTCTGTTTAGTGTTTAATTGGTGGCCTGGTATTATTGTTGAGCACATTGTATCGTGGTGCAACATCGGAACTATAACAAAACGTTATATAACACCGGAGTAGTCTGTCTGTTTAGTGTTTAATTGGTGGCCTGGAATTATTGTTGAGCACATTGTATCGTGGTCCAGTATAAAGCTGCTTCGCCTGTTTAACTTATTATAGAGACTGTAACAAAACGTTATCTAACTCCAGAGTAGTCTGTCTGTCTAGTGTTTACTTGGTGGCTTTGTATTATTGTTGAGCACATTGTATCGTGGTGCAGTATAAAGCTGCTGCGCCTGGGCAACATCGGGCACTTCCTGTTCAAGGCCCCGGAGCCGCCTCCACTGGACGCGATCATTGAAGCCGAGGCCATGTTGAGAGAACTCGGCAGTTTAACTTATTATAGACACTGCAACAAAACGTTATCTTACACCAGAGTAGTCTGTCTGTTTAGTGTTAAATTGGTGGCTTGGTATTATTGTTGAGCACATTGTATCGTGGTCCAGTATAAAGCTGCTCCGCCTGTTTAACAGTCTCTATAATAACACCAGAGTAGTCTGTCTGTTTAGTGTTTAATCGGTGGCTTGGTGTTATTGTTGAGCTCATTGTATCGTGGTCCAGTATAAAGCAACAAAACGTTATATAACACCAGAGTAGTCTGTCTGTTTAGTGTTAAATTGGTGGCTTGGTATTATTATTGAGCACATTGTATCGTGGTGCAGTATAAAGCTGCTTCGCCTGGGCAACATCGGGCACTTCCTGTCCAAGGCGCCGGAGCCGCCGCCACTGGACGCGGTCATTGAAGCCGAGGCCATGTTGAGAGAACTCGGGTGTTTAGACTCGGCGGATACACTCACGCCGCTTGGGACTATACTGGCCAAGTTGCCTATTGGTAAGTTTATTTTGTTTAGTAATGGCCGCCCGCGACTCGGTCTTGGAAGTCGGTTTCCCGTGGGAATTAGAAGTTTTCCCGCGGTAAAATGTACCCTATGTGTTATTCTGATGTATAAGCTATATTACTGTAAAGATTCATCAAAATCTGTCCAGTAGTTTTTACGTGAAAGAGTAACAAACATCCATACATCCATCCATACATACATCCATACTTACAAACTAGCTAAACAAAGTTTATAATATTAGTAGAATTTTTGAATTTGCCAACCAGTGTGTTTGGTACAAGTTTTCTAGCACTTTGGTGACGTTAAAACTTAAAGGTTTCGTCGGACCCTTCTAGGATAATATAAAACTTAGACATCGCATTTTTTTTACAAAAGTTTAGTTCAATTGGTTTTTTTCTCGGAGTTGTTTTATTTTTGGGTACATTAATGCCAAAACTATCTACCGATAAAACCTATTTCACCGAGTTATTCAAATGCATTATTTCAAAATAACTGCAGTAATCACGGCGAAATCAAAATCTTTCACAATAAAACAGATTTGAAAGTTGTAAAATAACATTTTATAATCCCAAGTCTTATTAATCCCTTTAAGGGATAAGCAGTACCCTTTGTACATATGTTCTTAATATATTTTTTTATTTTTTACTTCTTTCTTGTTCACACAGTTGTTCATAAAGTGTAAATGAATAAATAAACTAAAATCGGTTTTCCTTCATCTGTAGAGCCCCGCCTCGGTAAAATGATGGTGTTAGGCTTCGTCCTTGGTGTGGGCGACGCTCTCACAACAATGGCGGCTAATTCCGCCACGTTTCCGGAAATATTCATAGTTGAGGGTAGACGGAGAATCAGCGGCCACCAGCGGGCGCTGGCGGGGGACCGCGCGTCCGATCATGTCGCTATGCTGAACGCTTTTCAGGTGGGTTGGGATTGGGAATTTTGTGTTTGATTGTTTTTAATTTAAGCTATGAAATAATTGAAAGTAGAATGTAAATTTCGAGAACGGAATACGTAAATGTTGAACAAAGCTACAATAAATTAACAACGTTGACTTGTGTTTGAAATCACTTAAAACAAATTAAACATCAACATTTACAATCGCCATTACATTATTTAAAATATAATTAATTATATATTATGTCAAAATGCGTATAAATTAATGCTGTGATATGTCAAAACGTTAACATCGTTTTAGTGACTTTTAAACTTAAAGTTATTGTACAAAAAGACTCGGGCATGTTATTTTCAAGTTACAAAATAGCCTTCTAGCGTTTATAAAACTAAGTAATTATGCTTAAAACTAAAGGAAGTTTACATATTACATACATGATTTCAACCTAGTCTAATTATCAAAACATTCCCACCACATTTAACATACGATATTTCCTCCTAAACCTACAATTACATAATAATTTCATTAGATGTGGGAGAGGGAACACGCAAAAGGTGAAGATGCAGAGTTACAGTGGTGTGAATGGAAGGGAGTACAACACACTACCCTCAGAGTTACCTCAGAAGCCAAATACCAACTTATTAGTAAGTTAATCTGTACTTATAAACCAAACGAATAATATGAATAGAAAAGATTTTAAAGGGCATTAACCAAATGTAGGCGCGATTTAAAATAATGCAACGCCATCTATGTTTAAAAATAAAGTAATTCAATGAATGGAGATCTACGGGAGAAAAAGTGAAATAACCGAACTGTGTGTCGAATTTTGGTAAAAAGCTAACAAAATATACAAACAATATAAAAACCCGTATTAAATTAAATCCGCAACGAACGTAGTTTTAAAAACAAAACCGAAGTTTGCTTTTAACAACCAATGTTAATAAAATTACCAATGTAAATAACATTATGCTCTCAATTACTAAATATAAATAATCTTTTCCAGACATCCTAACAACAGCCATAGGTTTCCCAGAGGAATGTTGTATCCCGCAACGTTGGAACCCCAACGGTCCCGACCCGATGCTAGATGTGGTCATAGCACTCATGTGTATGGGGCTCTATCCCAATGTGTGTGTTCATCAGGGGAAGAGGAAGGTAAGAAACTAATTAATATAAAGATAAGAATAGGTTACATATAGGAATGTTGTATCCCCCAACGTTGGAACCCCAACGTTCCCGACTTGGTGCTAGATGTGGTTATAGCACTCATGTTTATGGGGCTATATCCCAATGTGTGTGTTCATCAGGGGAAGAGGAAGGTAAGGAACTACTTATTATAAAGAGATAAGAATAGGTTACATATAGGAATGTTGTATACCCCAACGTTGCAACAATTGGCTATATCCCAATGTGTGCGTTCATCAGGGGAAGAGGAAGGTGAGGAACTAATTAATATAAAGAGAGGAATAGGTTTCATATAGGAATGTTGTATACCCCAACGTTGGAACCCCAACGGTCTCGACCCGATGCTAGATGTGGTTATAGCACTCATGTGTATGGGGCTATATCCCAATGTGTGTGTTCATCAGGGGAAGAGGAAGGTAAGGAACTAATTATTATAAAGAGAGAATAGGTTTCATATAGGAATGTTGTATACCCCAACGTTGGAACCCCAACGGTCTCGACCCGATGCTAGATGTGGTTATAGCACTCATGTGTATGGGGCTATATCCCAATGTGTGTGTTCATCAGGGGAAGAGGAAGGTAAGGAACTAATTATTATAAAGAGAGAATAGGTTTCATATAGGAATGTTGTATACCCCAACGTTGGAACCCCAACGGTCTCGACCCGATGCTAGATGTGGTTATAGCACTCATGTGTATGGGGCTATATCCCAATGTGTGTGTTCATCAGGGGAAGAGGAAGGTAAGGGTAGAATATGTAGAAAGAAAATATCAAAATGAAACAAAACAATATTTACCTGAGTGCGAGATAAAAATATAAGCTCTGTGTTTTTTTCCAGTTAGTAATAAGTTACAAAACTATGGTGATTTCTATTTAAAACTACCTAAAATGACATAAAACTGAAAAAATATGATTATTAAGTAAAGTACTTAATATTTTGAGTGTCCTATTTGATAAGAATCCAATTATAAACTTGGAAAACTAAACTATATGTCAACGATTATATTATTTACTCATTCATAGGTGTTTAAACCCTCTCTAAAGCAAGAGTTTGAAAATGAAAAGATGTAAGCAATAAAAACAACACTAAGTTTTTCAACTTTGTAAAATAAACCTTACTGTATACTGGTTTGCCTATTGTTAAGAGCATATATACTTCAACTCAAAACCCTTAACAATCACCACCACAAAACAGGTGCTAACGACAGAAGGCAAGCCGGCGCTCATCCACAAGACGTCAGTGAACTGTAGCAACTTCGAGCAGAGGTTCCGCTCGCCTCTGTTCGTGTTCGGCGAGAAGGTCCGCACGCGCGCGATCAGCTGCAAGCAGACCACGATGTGGCGCCGCTATATTACTGCCTATTAGTTACTATATTGTTAACAAACAGGTGCTAACGACAGAAGGCAAGCCGGCCCTCATCCACAAGACGTCAGTGAACTGTAGCAACTTCGAGCAGAGGTTCCGCTCGCCTCTGTTCGTGTTCGGCGAGAAGGTCCGCACGCGCGCGATCAGCTGCAAGCAGACCACGATGTGGCGCCGCTATATTACTGCCTATTAGTTACTATATTGTTAACAAACAGGTGCTAACGACAGAAGGCAAGCCGGCCCTCATCCACAAGACGTCAGTGAACTGTAGCAACTTCGAGCAGAGGTTCCGCTCGCCTCTGTTCGTGTTCGGCGAGAAGGTCCGCACGCGCGCGATCAGCTGCAAGCAGACCACGATGTGGCGCCGCTATATTACTGCCTATTAGTTACTATATTGTTAACAAACAGGTGCTAACGACAGAAGGCAAGCCGGCCCTCATCCACAAGACGTCAGTGAACTGTAGCAACTTCGAGCAGAGGTTCCGCTCGCCTCTGTTCGTGTTCGGCGAGAAGGTCCGCACGCGCGCGATCAGCTGCAAGCAGACCACGATGTGGCGCCGCTATATTACTGCCTATTAGTTACTATATTGTTAACAAACAGGTGCTAACGACAGAAGGCAAGCCGGCCCTCATCCACAAGACGTCAGTGAACTGTAGCAACTTCGAGCAGAGGTTCCGCTCGCCTCTGTTCGTGTTCGGCGAGAAGGTCCGCACGCGCGCGATCAGCTGCAAGCAGACCACGATGTGGCGCCGCTATATTACTGCCTATTAGTTACTATATTGTTAACAAACAGGTGCTAACGACAGAAGGCAAGCCGGCCCTCATCCACAAGACGTCAGTGAACTGTAGCAACTTCGAGCAGAGGTTCCGCTCGCCTCTGTTCGTGTTCGGCGAGAAGGTCCGCACGCGCGCGATCAGCTGCAAGCAGACCACGATGTGGCGCCGCTATATTACTGCCTATTAGTTACTATATTGTTAACAAACAGGTGCTAACGACAGAAGGCAAGCCGGCCCTCATCCACAAGACGTCAGTGAACTGTAGCAACTTCGAGCAGAGGTTCCGCTCGCCTCTGTTCGTGTTCGGCGAGAAGGTCCGCACGCGCGCGATCAGCTGCAAGCAGACCACGATGTGGCGCCGCTATATTACTGCCTATTAGTTACTATATTGTTAACAAACAGGTGCTAACGACAGAAGGCAAGCCGGCCCTCATCCACAAGACGTCAGTGAACTGTAGCAACTTCGAGCAGAGGTTCCGCTCGCCTCTGTTCGTGTTCGGCGAGAAGGTCCGCACGCGCGCGATCAGCTGCAAGCAGACCACGATGTGGCGCCGCTATATTACTGCCTATTAGTTACTATATTGTTAACAAACAGGTGCTAACGACAGAAGGCAAGCCGGCCCTCATCCACAAGACGTCAGTGAACTGTAGCAACTTCGAGCAGAGGTTCCGCTCGCCTCTGTTCGTGTTCGGCGAGAAGGTCCGCACGCGCGCGATCAGCTGCAAGCAGACCACGATGTGGCGCCGCTATATTACTGCCTATTAGTTACTATATTGTTAACAAACAGGTGCTAACGACAGAAGGCAAGCCGGCCCTCATCCACAAGACGTCAGTGAACTGTAGCAACTTCGAGCAGAGGTTCCGCTCGCCTCTGTTCGTGTTCGGCGAGAAGGTCCGCACGCGCGCGATCAGCTGCAAGCAGACCACGATGGTGGCGCCGCTGCATCTGCTGCTGTTCGCCAGTCATCGGGTTGAGTGGGTGAGTTCAATATAGATGTTTTGATGATTTTGCTGTTAATTGAGAATCATCAGCTATACCACGTGCCCTTATCCCACTGTTGGCACAACATGTTTTCCTATTCCATTTTACTCTGTTAGTCGCCATCTCGCCACTTACTCCTTTCCTAAGCATATCGTCTTTCCCACAGTCCATCCGTCTTACCATACTTTTACTTTACTCTTACTAAACTCTACAACAATATACTTTCATACCCAACATTCTTAAGAGTTGAGAATAAAATCGAATACTTATCTAAATAATGTCAATTCAGGATTCAAAATCTGATTGAATTAAATGCAAGTTGCTTACATGTTACCTTGTTTGATGAACATATTAAAATAGTTGACAAGGCTTTTAAGCAACACGATTGCAAGTAGTAGGAAGGGTTACAAAAGTGTTAATTTAAGATGAAAACAATGATGAACTTCAAATGTATATTTTGGTGTCGAAAACGTGTTTGTGTTGTTCAGTTCAAGAGTTGAAGTTGAAAACATTTACGTTTACAATATTAATATCATAATTAAATGACAATCAAATCAACATCAATTGGTTTTTCTTATAAACCACATTATAACTACTTCAATAACTAAAAACTCTTTATGCAAAGAACTCACTAATTCATTACTAGTGGCCGCCCGCGACTCCGTTCGCGTGGAAGTCGGTTTCCCGTGGGAATGAGAAATTTTTCCGCGGTAAAAAGTACCATATGTGTTATTCTGATGTATCACCTATATTACTGCAAAGTTTCATCCAAATCCGTTTAGTAGTTTTTACGTGAAAGAGTAACAGACATACATCCATCATACTCACTTACTTTCACGTTTATTATATTACTAGGATTTACAATCCCAATAACATCGTAGGTAGACAACATGGTCCGTCTCGACAATTGGGTGAATTTGGACATGTCTCCCCGCGCCGCGTCGTTGATAGTTTCCCTGCGACCGGCCGTGGAGAGAATCGTGGAGCGCGCGGCCAGCAACCCTGATGTGGCGGTGCAGTTTAGTGAAACGGAGAATAAGGTAAATATAATGGGTGATAGTTAAAAACAGAGTTAAGTTCTCTGGTGGTTCCTGCTTTTGAATCTTTAAATTCTAATAGGATATTTGGTTAAAAATCTTCATAAATACAATGCCAGGGTTATGGTTATTGAAATATTATTTCTTGTTGATGAATAGCTAAGCGTTTGAAGAAAATAAATTGTTTGTTCCAGGTGCTAAACTGCGTGAAAGCCATCTGCGTGTTCGACGCTGGCGACTACAACATACAACGAGACTCAGGAGCCACAAACTTTAGGCCGGACGCAGCCAAGCGCGGGAACTTCAGGGGCTGGGGCGCCAGCGGACCCAGGGGGGACAGGGGCGGGTTCGGGAATAGGGGCGGGTTTAGAGACAGGGGCGGAATTGGAGGTGGGGGATTTGAAGGAAATAGAGGGGGATTTGAAGGATATAGAGGGGGATTTGGAGGCCGAGGGGGATTCGACGGAAATAGAGGCTTTGGGAATAGAGGCGGCGGTTTTAATAGAGGACGTGGGTTCAGAGGTGGCGGTGGAAATTGGCGAGGAAGAGGCGGCTGGTAGATGACTCAGTGTAGGATATGTTTAGTTGTAAGATGTGCAATAAAATATTGACGTGAGAATGAAATTATTTTATTTAATAACTAGACAAATACAAAGAGAATATAACACAATGCTAGACTAATATAAGTAGGGTAGACATTTGGATTCAGATAATAAATTAACGAAAACACCCGAAGATTTAGCTCCACAACAGACATGCAAAAGATAAAGTAAATAAAAAACGGCTTCAATCAGCCGACTTCTTCGTCATTCGGTAGGATGCTGTATCACAATCAATATAAAGTCTTTATCCGGGGCCACCATTACTTCAGACTTCTTGCTTCTGATTCGTAAGAAGTTCAAATCATTCGTTGGATCCAAGTCTCTGACCACAGCTTTTGCTTTGTCGACTAGAGCGCTCATCAACCCAGCGTATTGAACAGATACGTGGTTCTCTAATGTAGTTTTTATAGGAATACCTTCGTTGTTCACGACGATAACGCCAGCGACGCCTTTATAGGCGGCTAAACGACGAATAGTCTCTTCAGCTTCGTTTGCCATTTATTTGGTAAAAAAGCGTAGTGTTTTTTGGGTTTGTTGTTTTTTTATGACATATTTTTTATTGACAGATGTGTCGTCAAATAGGGTAGGTTGAAAACTTTTTTGGCTTATGATTTTTGTATAGGGCTAGTGCACAGTTCAAAAACAGCACTTTTAACTTATAGGCAGTGGGTAGGTGATTGTTTCTTCCAACTTAAAATTCCAAGATCTCATGTATTCACGACAAAACCTAGTTTATATTTGAGATTGGCAATTGTTCAAAATCGTATTCGAGTCTGTTATGTACGAGATGCTACGCCATAGATATTTACTTTAATGGCGAAGTTAAATATTTTAAACGCCACGCCATTGCATGGCTGAAGTTCTGCAGTTTTAAACTAGTCATAATTGTAATCGATATTTTTAAAACAGCTAGATAACAGCTGGATACTAATCATATTGGTTTCAAAACTTTCAAAGTATGAGAGGTTTCCTAATATTAATAATGGATCAGTATTTGTTAGCAAATATGAGCATAAATGGTAACTACTACTATATTACTTATTAATAAAATGATAACAATATAAGTAAAAAGCATTTATTCTGCATACATTTTCTATCATTGCAACCTCCTTCTAAGTTTCTTCCAGCGGGATATTTTTGGCCTGAACCTGCAAATAAATAGGCATTCTGCCACTTCTTAGCTTTTCACGCTTATGCACTTTTAGTTGATGTTTCATCATTTGTTTTCGGTATCCAAATGCTTTGCCACAGACATTACAAACATGATCCTTTATTCCTGTATGGTCAACTTTAAAGTGTAAATCTAAATCTCTCTGTTTATAGAAGCCTCTACCACAAACTTGACATTTAAAATCATGTTCTCCTTTATGTGTAAGCATGTGTTTATTTAAATTACTTTTGTTGATAAACCTTGATGGGCATTGGGTACATTGGTATGGTTTTTCTCCAGTGTGAGTTCTCATATGCATTTTTAGGGATTCTCTGAACCTTCCACGGTAGGGACACATGGAACATTTGTGTGGCAGATTATAAAAGTGTGTTAGTCGATGACGAGTAAAGTGACCCTGAACTATAAACTTTTTGCCGCAAATATCACACATGTAAGGAGTGTCTGAGCTATGTATAGCTAAGTGTCGTTTGAGATAATCTGCATTGTACCATTTCTGACATTGGGGGCATTGGAGTCTCTTCGTTTCATGTTCCTCAGTCATCTTATGTGCGTTGTATTCCTCAAAAGTGTTAAAGTCTAGATCACACCTATTGCAATGGTAACCAACTTCTGGCTTTTCTTTTTTAAGTTCTTTGTGTGGTTCATAAGTCATATCATCATCATAGTTTATAGAATCATCATTAATACAGTCAAAAGACTTCACTTCGGACAATGGTGCAGCATTCCTCAGGGTGTAGTCTGATTGTTGTGCTGTTTTCTTTAATAATATTGCCCCTTCGTATAAGGAATGGCAGGAAAAACATATATATTTAGGAAATTCATCAAGGCTGTCAAATTCTAGACCTGTGATGGTAGCAAGTTCATGAGAAATATTCTGATATTCCACGTTACCGAATATAGGAATGTTACCTTCTTTTAGACACACACGGCAATCGCGTGCCTCATTCTCGGATAGTTCTTGTTTTATAGTAATACTTTTAAATTCCTCTTTGATGAAAGAGTTGGAACTTGATGTCAAGCTTTTTTCTTTCACATCTCTCTTTCGTTTCTTTTGTTTACAGTGAAGTATTTTTAACAGCATAAGTGCACCGACCATTTTTACAGTTCCTGTAAGTATGTTGTAATTTAAATATCAATTGACACAAAATAGAATATTGGATAAGTAGGTAAAGTAAATAAACAAAACAACATCAATCTAACCCAAAATCGAAGTCGACTGTCAGTCAGTGTCACTGTCAGTCAATCAAACAAAAGTGTCAAACTAAAATTAGTAGCGGTTCATTATTGTAAGCAGACAAACGCCTCGATATGAATGTATTTTCAAAACTTTCGTTGCTTAGCCATCATAACAAACATCATACATCATTTTTATTCCTTACAAGACGCTAAAAAATCTTTTCAACTTTTACTGGTTTTACGGGCCATTTGGAGAACTTCAGCAGAACTTTTGTCATCGCTTACACTGAGTAAAACACCCAAAAGTGAACAACGAGCCTTTTGTTTTCATTTTCAGAGTTATCGATGATGTATCATGCGTATCCTACTTCATCGATGACGTCATAAATGCGATTAATTGCTGCAATTGGAATTCAGAATTAATTAGATGTTCGAAAAATATAGTGCACGAACTCTCATAATAGACTATGAACCGCAGCAGAAATGTCAGGGACCTTTTGACACTTCTGTTCCAGACGCGTTTACGTCAACAAAAATGTTGCCACTTATAAGGATTTTGAGCGTAAATATAGATTTTGAGGAATGAGAAATAAAATGTTACATCTTACAAAACACGAAACAGATTAACTTAAACATATCAGTAATAGAGTAAAATATGATGGCTAAAAAACGTATGGATGAAATGTATGGTAACGAAGATATCTTGTTAGGTCTTAATAGACATATTATAAGACGTCATGACTGGCTTTAGGAATTTGAATAAATAGGTATGGAAAATAATAAGTTTTGGTTGGGCAACACCTTCACCGAAAAGTCGGCTGCCTGCCATGATCTAGCGAATAAATCGCTCGACACATTTTATTAGCGTAATTACGAAAATGTTTCAAGAAAAGTTCAATTGCATTTCTATCGTTCTATTTTCCCTACTAGTGAACTCTATATCTGCAGAATGGAATACCCGCGATTATATTCGGAGGGAGCATTCGTTGACAAAACCGTACCAAGGTAAGGTGCTTGGCTGTGATTACACTTTGACTTCAATTAGTTCAAATAATACGATAAAGATTTGCAATTGCAGGGAGCGGCATGTCGGTTCCTTATTGGGACTTTCTAGGAAACACAATAGTTACATCAAATTATGTTCGGTTAACTCCTGACATGCAATCAAAATCGGGAGCTATCTGGAACACCGCCGTAAGTTTGTTTGCTCTCTTTGTATACTTATCAAATGTGCTAGAGGTATTACTAAATGATATCTTTGTCATAGTAAAACAATAAACAACAAGGATTTCCTATTGCTTCTATGGCAATTTAAGGGTCTCATAGGAATATAATTATTTATAAGGCAAAAAACAAAATAAAATTGGAAGTCAAAAGGAACTTGTTAAACAAATTAAAAATAATAATTATAATTTCAATGAACGAGTGTTTGCATCTTTGAAATAGTAAATAGCTTTGTTCTTTAGATTTGATGAAATTTTGTGCAATACCTACTTCATTTGAAACTGTTGTTTAAAAGTAAGCTTGAATAAAAATTAATAGTAAATAGGTTTAGGTATTTATTTATTTGATGATGCATGTTTACTGTTGTTCATATAAAAATTTAATCCAATTTGGCATGCTATAAAACATGTGTCATTTATTCAATAGACTAACACAATGTAATCACATTGTGTGAGTCCTATAATAATTAATAAGTCATCCCCAAATGTATTTATTGAGAGCTTATCTCTTTATAAATATAATAATTGAGTAATTGATTTGGACTATTACACCTTTTAAACTTAAATACCCAAGTAACAACATGACTTGTAATTCATACTTGACATTATGTCTGATAGATAGGTTACAACTGCTAGTCAAGTAATGTATTTTTTGGAATTGATCGTGAAATCATAGTATCCTAGATATTCATGTGACAGAAAAAGCAAAATCCCTTTAAACCATTGCATCTAAAGCCAATTTGTGACTATCTAATGTAATCATAAGTAAAAGTCACTAAGTTAATTTACTGATAAGCTAAATGGCCACTGCTGTTTATAAGGAAAAGGAAATAAGTAATTTCATGGTTGTGTTGTTATTCATGTTCGAAGTATTTTCATATAGTATGAACATCTTTAAATAACATAGTTAAATAAGTATATTTTGCACATTAAGTATGCCTGAAATTGGTGTCTAAAGAAACTATAAAATATATTTGATCATTTAAAAAGACTTATTATATATTGATGTAAATTTATCGGTGAAATCAGCAGTATGTATTGTTTTTAACTTCAATGTTTCTGTGTGTATTATTATTTATGTATGCACAGGTTGCATATGGTTCATAATTTTTTACATTTTTTTATTTCAATATGAAATTATGACAATCATGAAACTATTCCTTTTATTTATACATACAAAATTCATAAGAGAGATACAGCACTTTGTCATTACCCGAGTTTGTGTTAAAACAAACAAATTTCTTCAGGTTGTTTTGCATACAAAGGTATTGTTTCTATAATTGTCTGTCTCAGCTTTCAATTACGTCAACTGACAACAATTTGGGTACAATAGTTTTTATTTGGCAATGAAGCATACAAAGTGTTAGCAAGGTTAGGTCATGATAAAAACGAAGGTCGATTTAATTATGTTTTAACAAGTTACAAATTTAATTATCTGGGTTATGAGTTAAGAAAGGTCATCCCCTTTCGTTCTGTAGGTAAAGTAAGGGGTAGCATAGAGAATTATGAGCTATAAGGCAGTCAGTGGTATCATAATATATTGAAGTAGAGCGCTCGCCGACGCGTCTGAAAAGCGCAGCTAATTTTAACAAATCTTCGCATTGGTATAGAGGAGAATAAATTATGGTTGCAAAGAAAGCTGTAATGACTAAAATGAACTAGGTACGTATGTATCACCATTTTCCAGACATTTTCTCGGAGAGCATAAATTTGTTTAAAATAATTATACTTACTAATTATAAAAAATAAATATGGCATTCTTTAATATGAATATTATATAAATCATATTTATCTGGCAGTAACTTCCAACTTTATTTTATTATTGTGGTTAACAGATTAGCTAGATTTGAAGACCAAAGACTAATATTCCATGAAACTGCAATTTTGATCCATTTCTGAATTGCTCGTAAAGATAAAATTTATTTAAAATTTAAATGTTTTCATCATTTACGGTAGGCTGCGTTTTGCACAAAATAAAAAAAACGTTAATGCTTAGACGTTCCTTTTTGATTAAATGTATAAATAGATTACTTATTACCGTTTTAAAAAGTCGTTTGCATTTACTTTTATATGTTTATACAAAGTTCACAGATTAGTAACCATAAAATTGGATGATAATAAAATCTAAATGTAAACAAAACTGCGTAAACAATTAGGAGTATATCTCTTTGCTAAAATCCTACTAATATTATAAACGTGAAAGTTTGTGTGTATGTATGGATGTGTGTTACTCTTTCACGTAAAAACTTCTGGACTGGATATAGATTATACATCAGAATAACGCAAAGGGTACTTTTTACCGCGGGAAAACATCACATTCCCACGGAAAACCGACTTCCGTCGGTGGCGGCCACTAGGCTTCTGACCTGTGGTTTCACCTGCAGCTAAATTGCTTTTCCCGTGGGAATTTCTAAAAATCCTTTCTTAGTGCTCACTTACATCATAAAAAATGTCATGGTCCTTACTTTAATGGTTCACGCTCGGCTTTGTGAATCATCTTATCAGTTAGGACCTATAATTTTATAAGTATAGAAGATTAATGTTGGAAGCTACCCAGCCCCGGATCTTCAATTTTTTTTAGGCGGGGCAAAATCTGAAAACGCCGCCCCCAACCACTAATATTTATTTTTACCTTTATCATCTTTATAATTTCAGTTATCAGATGTCCACTAACAAATAGCCCTTCCGGAAATAATGCATCATTTGCTGTTCTTTCCGTGCTATGCCTGTTTATTTACAGATGTATAGATATGAACGCGTAAGATATACAGGGTGTTTGCTGGGTGAGTAGCCAAAAGAAAATGGTGTATAGGCGAGGCTATTAGCTATTTACTTCTTCTTATTAATTTGCATTTTGATTCAAGTTAAAGAATTTACAATACTTTTAAGATTTTCCTATGGAAAATCCCGGTTTTTTTCATGAAAAGTCAATTTTTTTTAATTTACTCTCGGACCAAACGAAAATAATTTTAATTGAGAGCCTAATACTGTCTTATTTCGATGCAATTATAAATTTATACCAATCATCTCACAAAAGGTTACAGTGGATTCACAAACTTCGTTGAACCAGTGGGAAAAAAATGTAATGTCAACTTTGCTATGAAAAAAAATAAAAAAACACGAGTTGAAAATTTCATTTGCTTTTAAAAACTTCTTCAGTTAATACCTACACTTTATATTGATATGCTACAAATGTAACATTAATAATTAGAAATCTCGACTAAAATAGTAAGTTAGTCCTCAAAGACGGCTGATAAGGAAGGTACGAATCCGTTCAACTATCTATGTAGATAAAAACTTCTGTCTCATTCTAACAAATCTTAAACAATTATGCTATCTCATTTGACTCTCCCTTCACTTTCCTGCCTCGAATTTAGGACTCCTGCTATCTCACACGTTTGACTTCGGGCCGCGTAGATTTTCGGTGACCTACACTTTTCTACAGTTGGAGTAAGATGTTGCTTGAAAATAAGCGTATCAGCCAGTCATGACCAACGGTAGCGTGACTTTTACGCATGCTAGCAAATCTCATTTCACCAGCTGCAAGTCATGTAGAACCGGTTCACGGAGACTGAATCTAGGAGTTCCTTTTACTCCGTCCCTCACCACCCGCCTGGTGGTGGAAGCCGCAGAATATTCTGCTATTTGCGACCTTCGCAAGAGGCGACCAAAAAATTAACTCGAACGTTAAAAGATTACTGTCGGGAACAATCTGCTTCCTCCAGCCAGCGCTCGCTACCGACCCCGTGGTCACGATTGTGGTAACAGCCTTAAGTTTTCCCTATAAATACACCTCTCAAACCGGCAGGTGCGACATTCAACAAAATTGGTTTCATCGCTTATCAGATTCGACTCCCGTCGAGTTTCTTGCTAGGTCTTCTTAGAGAGAGGCTCCTAAAGGAAACAGTGTATTAAAAATGATCACGACGCACTGAGGACCGTACCCAACTAGGTGGCCGTATTAGTTTGTATCGTTAGTCAGAAAATAAAATCATTATTTTATAAGTACATAAGAATAGCAAATAAGAGAAATGTTGCCTGGTCACAAAATAGATACAACAATAGGCATAGATTTGTTAGAATGAGACAAAACTCTTTACCTACATATGTAGTTGAAGGTGTTCGTACCTTCCTTACCAGGCGTCTTTGAGGACTAACTTACTATTTTAGTTGAGATTTCTAACTATTAAAGGTCATTTAGCATATCGATATAAAATATATTAGCTGTAGAAGTTTCTAAAAGCAAATAAAGTTTTCAAACCCGTTAATGTTTTTATTTTTTTTCATAGCCAGTTGAGATAAAAAAAAACCCCTACTGGTTCAACGAACTTTATGAACCCACTGTAACTTTTTGTGAGATGATTGGTATAAATTTATGATTGCATCTGAACAAGACAGTATTAGACTTTAAATTAAAATTATTTTTGTTTGGTCAGACAGTAAATATAAAAATATTTGACTTTTCATGAAAAATTGGGGATTTTCTTAGGAAAATCTTAAAAATGTTGTAAATTCTTAAACGTGAACTAAAATGCAATATAATAAGTGGAAGTAAATAGTTACTAGCACTCACCCACCAAACACCCTGTATATTTTATACACTGCACAGGATAGGATAAAAATTAAAAAGTTATATAGTAAATATAAAAATAAAATTGTTGTATTCAATTGCAATTTTTATGAATTAAAATTTACTTTTCGAGCTTTTTGTTCAGCAAATTAATCTATGACCTTGTCATAATTTCCGTTCCTGCGCGCGAACGTGTGTGCATTTTGAAATACGCCTAAAGAGGCGCCATACGAATAATATGTCACATGTTCCATGTGCTGTCCCTGAGTATCGGTCTAGTTGATATGGCCACAGTAAAATAAGAGTGAAAGTTCTGTAATTGAACTTTTATTTATTCCGTGGTCAAAGTACTTAACTTTAGGTATTATTATGTTATTTTTTTTGTAAATAATGAATTTGGCCGCCCCCTGAGCTTGCCGCCCGGGGCATGGGCCCCGGCTTGCCCCCCCCTAGATCCGGCCCTGAAGCTACCCCTACATTATTTTATTACTTCTTTTATTGTCATGGTCCCCTACCCTGGTAGTGTTAAGGCTAGGAAATTTGTGTCAATGTCTGTCATAAAAACTTAACACAAAAAGATAACTCCACTTGCATAGCGACATCACTTTTTATCTTATTTTCATTATATTGTCATTGTTTGTTTGTATTGTTTCAGCTGTATAGTTTGTTATTTAAACGAATATGTAGATATATATTATTATACACAAGATACTGAAAAATGTTCAAAAGGTGACCTCCTACAACCATTTTATTTAGGAAATTCTACTTAAATGTCACCCAGACAAATGCATTCTTTGTAAGAATCTTATCATCCAAAAGTCTTTATTTTACCTTATATAAACATACCTTTACTTTGTGTATACCTGTATCAAAATCTAGAAACAAATCAGATGGTCCCTAAACGAGGGTTTGTTCCCTAATAACTTGATTATCTTCCAATCTTTTACGGCCGAAACCAATATTCTACTAACCCTTGACGCCTAGTTATTCTTGTAACTTTGGTAACTATTATCCATGTTTTTGCGTCTCAATAAACTATGGTAGATAGCTGTTGATATGGAAATGACAGAAACACGTCACAAAAAACAAAACTAGCAGTTTCCAATTACCAAGGTTTTAACTATAGTAGAATATTGGTTTCGGCCGTTAAAAAATTTGTCGTAACTTTTTAAATAGCAATATCACCAACTCCTACCCTATTTTATTACCTTTCCAGCCGGTATATACCCGCAACTGGGAGCTGCAGGTCCAGTTTAAGGTCCACGGTAAAGGCAAGGACCTGTTTGGTGATGGTCTCGCGATTTGGTACGTGAGGGATAGGATGCAACCGGGCCCTGTGTTTGGGAGTAAGGACTACTTCTACGGATTGGCCATTATATTGGATACGTACAGCAACCATAATGGCGCACATAATGTAAGTTGGATTGTGAAATAAATACCTTTTTAGTTAACAAAGTGTCTTAGTTGTTTTGGATCTAGAACTTAATTTTAAAGCAAAGTTAAAATAATTTATAATTTAATTGTCATAACGACCTTTGGTGATGTTTCTAGTTTGATGGCTTTTCGGAACCTTCTTAAAAAGGCACTAATTTAAATGTAATGAAAAACGTTTTTAAATCTTGTGTTAGTCTAAGGGTAACTATTGGCACAACTAGTACTACTATGGTTTCTGAAGTGAACCTTATTTCTTCCCTCCCCCAGCACCAGCATCCATACATATCCGGTATGATCAACAACGGCTCGCTGCACTACGACCACGACCGCGACGGAACGCACACGCAGCTGTCCGGCTGCGAGGCCAAGTTCCGCAACTTCAACCAGGACACGCACCTCTCCGTCGTATACAGGGACGACACGCTCGTTGGTAAGTAACATTTAACCTTAGATACATTGGAATCGTTTCATAATAGTTGTCAAAAAGCAATTTTGGAGGCTAACGATAACAATCATTTTATTATCATGGGTGATTTTAATATTCCCGAGCTTACGTGGACATTACAGGGTGACAATTATGGTGTTATTCACAGCACTCCTCACAATCGTAAATCAAAACTTTCAGAAACTATAAACTTGTGTAACCTGCACCAAATTTATCATTCCTAACCAGAATAACAGGCTTTTGGACTTAGTACTTACAACTGCGCAAAACTTACAGTTAAACGAATCGGAACTCATCAGTCGTCTTGATAATCATCATCCTGCATTAACTATAGATTTGAATATAGATATTAAAGAACCAAAATCTATTAGATCAAGATATGTAAAACGTTTTAATTTTAACAGGTGTGACCAAACCAGTATAAAAAAGTCACCTTGCAAAGTCAAAACATCAACGAAGCAGTAGACAGTTTTTACACCAGATTAAATAAAATAATTTCTAATCATACTCCCCTAAAACGTCAATATTCCGATAGATATCCTATCTGGTTTAGTTCCCTTATTGATTAAATGTCTAAAAGAAAAACAAAAATATCACAAGAAATTTAAGAAGTATGGAAATCCCAGAGATTACGATACATTCAGTTTAATTCGCTCAAGATGTAAACGTTTGATGACGAAAAACTATAACCAATATATTTTATCAGTTGAAGAATCTCTTAAAACAAACATAAAGCCTTTCTGGAAGTTCATTAACAATAAAAGAAAAACCAATGGAATTCCTACAATCATGGAATATGATGGAATAACTGCTACGAAACCGTCAGAAATATGCGAGCTCTTCTCTGATTACTTTGAATCTGTGTATGAAGTTTCATCTTCAGCAACAGATGATATAGACCAATCTTTTTCCCAAACTGATTTCACCATCTCAAATGTAGAAATATGTACAAAAGAAATAAACAATAAAGCTAATAAACTGGACCCAAACAAAGGGGCGGGTCCAGACGGAATCCCGCCATCCTTTGTCAAACAATTTAGCGTAGAACTGAGTGTCCCACTGTGCATTTTGTTCAACAAATCACTCAAAGCTGGTATTTTTCCCACTCTATGGAAGACTGCCCATATCATACCCCTCTACAAAACTGGAAACAAAACAGAATGTAGTACCAACTATAGACCTATAAGCATTTTATCTTGTCCCAGTAAACTGTTTGAATCAATCATTTACGATATCATTTATAATCACGTCAAACCCTGCATAGTGGAACAACAGCACGGCTTTGTTAAAAAAAGATCTACAGGTAGTAATCTTTTAATATATAAAAATTACTTGTGTGGCGCTTTTGCTAAACAACAGCAGGTTGACTCGGTATATACTGATTTTGCGAAGGCGTTTGACAAAGTAAACCATGAGATTCTTTGTAAGAAGCTAAAAGAATATAGATTACACGGCAATCTTTTGCGCTGGGTTGAATCATATTTGGTCAACAGAAGCCAGTTAGTTTCGATTCGCGGACATTTGTCAGTCCCCACGGTTGTATGCTCAGGAGTTCCTCAAGGATCTCATCTGGGTCCGTTGTTCTTCGTATTATTTATAAATGACCTTGTTAAAAAATTAAAGTGTCACTGCTTGTTATACGCTGACGACCTAAAGCTCTTTAATATAATAAATAATCATAAGGATGCTGAACTACTTCAATCGGATCTGGAAATGATTTCTGAATGGTAAATCAAATGTACTTAAATGTCGAAAAATGCCACATCATAACATTTACACGCAAAAAACATAAACTTGTATTTGCCTACAAAATTAATAATACCGTGTTGAGTCGAAAAAATGTTATAAGAGATTTAGGAGTTTACTTTGACGAAAAACTCACTTTTCATAATCATTACGATTATGTTACAAAGAAAGGAGCACAGGCACTTGGTTTATCTCCAGATCCACCCAAGATTTTCTTCTTTATTCTAGCTTAGTCCGGTCTAAACTTGAATACAATTCCATTATCTGGTCCCCCTTCTATGATATTCACTCTACGCGTATCGAAAGAATCCAGAAAAAGTTCTTTAACCGCCTGACCTTCAGATTAGGATTAAAGCATCAACTCAAGTCCTATAAAGAAAGGCTACTAAGGTTCAATTTTATTTCACTTATGAACAGACGGAAACTGGCGGCGCTCTCAAGCTTACATAAAATTATAAATTTTTCTATAGACTCAGCTTACCTTATAAACCTATTAAATTTTAAAACCGTAGTCCGAAATCGTGATAAATCTCCCCATACTTTTTTACTTCTTACTTACAAAAACAATACTTCGTTTTTTAACCCAATAGTCTATATGTGTCGTGTTTATCTTGATATAATATTCCACCTTAGTCTACCGAAGTTGCGGAGTTGTTTGAAAGACATCATTTCTGAATAAATGCTTATTTTTATATAGTTTTTTTTTTGTATAATTTTGTTGTAATTTGTAAGTTACATTATTTTGTCAGTTTTTTAACTTTATTACTTATTGTTGTTTTTATTTAACCATTTATTTCATTCTAAATACCATTACTTGTATTTATGTCTTTGTGCACAATGTGGTTTAGAGTACATCTACACTTTTACCTTGTCCCTACTTTAGATATATTTTCATGATTGTTACTTGTTTTGTGAGCCCAATATAATAAATAAATATGTAGATACAGTGTTCCGGTATGATCAACCAATATTATTGCTGACAGAAATGTACGATGATGACGCCAGTTTTGTTTTTTATTTCAAAAACTATGAATTATTTTATCAGGCTAGTGAGATGTATATAGGCTGTTAATTGAATGTGAGTTACTTGAGACCATCACTCTCTGCCTACAACTGCCTAAGATTATGTGTCACCACAGGTCGGACTGATCTTTATAATTAACTAGTGGCCGCCCGCGACTCCGTTCGCGTGGGAGTCGATTTCCCGCGGGAATGAGAAGTTTTCCCGCGGTAAAAAGTACCCTATGTCCTTTCCCAAGTTCAGTTCTTTCATCATACCAAATTTCATCAAAATCGGTTCAGTGGTTTAGGCGTGAAAGCGTAACAGACAGACAGACAGACAGACCGACCGACAGACAGACAGAGTTACTTTCGCATTTATAATATTAGTAGGGAAGTAGGGATGAATCGCCAAATGTGTCGTCGCTAAGCGCAAAACTCGAGAACGACTGAACCGATTTAACTGATTTCTTTTTTGTAGTGTTTTGTGAAGTCTGAGGAACGTTCATATACACAGAAAAACTAAAAAACTAAATTATAAAAACAAGCTTTTTTCCCCATACCAAACCACTCTGTCTCCACTCTGTATGAAATGTCAATCATTTCACGTCAATCAAAACAAAACATAAAGGCGTTTTAGGGAAGCATAGCAAACAAGGACTGTCAGAACATCTAATTATAAATCAAATTGTACCTTTACCTTACAACTCTTCAGTTAATTCTCACCCCATCGTATCCTTACAGTGTCAGTAGACCTAGAAGGCAAGAACGCCTGGAAGGAGTGTTTCCGAGTGGACAACATTCTTCTGCCCACGGGGTACTATTTCGGGGCTTCAGCCACCACGGGAGATCTCAGCGACAATCACGATATCATAGCCATCAAGATGTACGAACTGGACTTGCTGGAAAAGGTAAAGTTGCGATAAGTTTCTGATTAGTTTTATCTTTTTATAGTGTACTTACAAACGCGTTTTAAAGCTTTGTTAGCCAAAATATTGTTGGCTTCACATGTCTTGCCTTTAGGCGTTAGTTTGTCCCCTTGTCTTGTAGAATAATGCTGGTGTAAAAGCTTTAATAACTGACGCTTCTGCCAGAATGCTTTAAACGAATATAAGCTAAAACTGTTTTTTAACAATGAATCAGTTAATATTTTCTTTTCATAACTAGTGTCAAGCAAATATAGTCTGTATACTGACTTACACCCGTTTGATAACATTGTCGAATATTGAAGTAATTTTGACCGCCTTTTGAATAATATTTTTGAGGTATTAATAAATAAAATATATGCAAATAAGAAAGTGCACGAGCAATAAATTTCTATAGAAGCGTAACAAAAAATGACTTTCAAAAAATGCAAAAAAACAGTACCAACGATGTTCGGCAGCCTACAAATTATTTAAGTGCGAATATTAGTTTTTAGTTTTTACTTACTTACAAAATTCCCCAAAAAATATAAACAATGCTGAAAATAGTTTTAATTCAGTGCCAGATGTTTATTCGTTTTAAAATGAAGTAGTCATGCGACAAACAACATACGCACGAAGTCCAGACGAGTCACTGGTTTTCTAAAAGTGGCCTACATAGTTGTTGTAATTGTACATAATAAATTCAACTGTACAAATATATTTTTTAATTTCCAGCAAAACAAAGACGAAGACAGATCTCAGATAATGCCTTCAGCGCAGTCGTTCCAAGCACCTCGAGAAAGAGTTGAAGACTCCAAGCCAGCACTGTCCGGAGTGAAAACATTCCTCTGGATGATGTTTGTGGCCATCATCATCATCGTATTAGTCGTGTTAGGAATCATGTGGTATCAGAAAAAACAAGAACAATCCAGAAAAAGGCTGTACTGATGACGGACCTTTGCCTTTATTTTTTTTTTCAATAAAAAAAAACAAAGTGTTCCCAATTTGAACGGCGCCGTTTTTGGCGCGACATTACTTTCTTTGCTATAGACTTTTACAATTACAATTAGAATTTGATTCGGGCCCTTTCATGGGTGGTTTATAGATATTTGTGTTCCAAAAACACAATGAATTTGTACCATTTAAAGACACGTTAATAAAGTAGATAAATATAAAAAATAAATTGTTACCTGCTAAAATTCATTATCAATGGTTGGTCTTGAGATGTATCTAAACATCGATTGAGAAACGATTTGACTGAATCTTGAGATCACGACAATGTTTACAGTTTTGTAGGATAGTTGTTATTTATTTCTATTTATTTATACATTAATAGAAATCCTGTTTTCTGTATGATTTGACAATGTATATTCTAGAGCTCATTTTCGCTAAAAAGTATTTTACAATAAGTATTTTTATGCTTAAAAACCTTTTGAGTTTTCTTTCAATTTTTTTTCAAAAAATTACATAGTAACTTATAGTTATATTTTTATAGCGTAAATGAGCCTTGGGGTGGCATAAAAAACGCATCAAAGTTTATCATAACCCAATTGCCTTAAAAAAGCATTCCTTTCAGTTTCCTTATAAAATAAAGTTTTGATTTTGTTTATTAGTTAAAAGGATTAACTAAAAAGCTCTCAAAAACTTAATAAGCTAATAAAAATAAACAATAAGATAGTTTTCAATGTCCCGTGTTTTTTTCAATTAGCACAATAGTTTAATTTGTCAGCTATTACAGGCATAATTTTGCAGATTCCAAGTTAATTTAGTTAGTTGCTGCATATTACTAACTCAGTAATAGTTAAAGATAGATACAGGTAATCATTTAAGTTCTATCAACTCAAAGATTTTCACGGTGCAAGCAAGATAAAACTATTTTTTTACTGTACTTTTTCAAACAGCATTATTTTAATTTGGTTTTGAGAGTGTTTTCGGAATCGAGCCCGATATGATTTAATTTAATAATTATATTCACCTGTTTCCATGTTTTTTCATTATGTTAGCATTACTTTATTCATTAGGGTGCTTTAATTTTCCTATTATTATAATAGTCATCGAAACATACACAGTTTTATAAGTTTTCAGTCATTTAGCATTTAAATTATTGTTTAAACATTCTTGATTGTAAATAGCAATAATATGACCAATAAATAAGTAGGTGACGTCTCTATAGACTGAATATTTGCTATTTCGGCGCTTATTTATAGTCACGTCAAAAAAGAAGATATTTTTTTACATCTGTCAATGTCACATGTTTCAAACTCCGAATAATTGAATCGATATTACGCACCATTATCATTCACTCATAATGTTTTTTTTTATTTATAAATATTGAGTTGCCTGTCCAATTACTTTTCTCCGGATTGTTAAAAATAAATTAAGCTATTCATATCAGCACCATATTGTTTTAAATCTGTCTCTATGCGAATGGTATGTCAAATTCACCTTTATAATGACAGTGACAGTTGTTAAAAAATATCGTTACGTTACTTTTGTAATGACAAACGAATGACCATATTCAAATCAATTATGATGGAAATTAAAGCAATGGATATTATTATTACTATGTTGCTTGTGGTTCTGCAGCCGAAATCGCTCAATAAAATACTAAGATTTAATAATTTTGTACGCCTATTTGACAGGCAAGAGAGAAAAGAGATTGGTAAATTATATTAAGCGAATTCGGCTGCTCGATTTGTTTATGTATATCTACGGCTAATACCCGAAGTGAGGCTACACCTAGTTTTATCCCATTAGTAGTCTTTTTAGTATGGCGAACTGAAACAAAAATATATATACCTATATATATAAAAACTGGCTTCAATCATGGGTCGACTCCTTTTTCTGGGCGGTATCAAAGAAGTTATAACTAACCTAACCTATTGATGTTTTTTCTCCTTTTCTGGTTTAACCAAGAGTAAGTGGCTACACCTAGTTCTAACCGGCTAAAACTAGGTGCAGCCGCGCTTCGTGTTTTAGCCGTAACATATATATCAGTTTTGATGTGTGGATGATAGGTATGTATTTGTGTTTATAATAAAGTGATTATACGATATATATAATTTTATTTCAATGTAGGTTTATTTAAACAGATATTCCTCACTTGTTAAAGATTCGTCTTAGAAAATAAAAACCGTTTTTAAAAGGGTGTAACGAGCAATATTTTTTAAATATTGTTGAAGATTGCTTAAGTGCTTATTGATTTTAATACAAGCACATAAACTTTTGACTTCTCTCTGTTTTAAACACTTAGCTGCTCATTTAGTAACGCATTTAAATCAACGATGAAGTCATTTGCTTAGATGTGTCTATTGAAAAGTAAAAACGTAATAAACTAACTGCATTATGCTTTACTCTAAATAAAATGGCCAAAATCCAATTTTTATTTTATTTTATTTCTTTTAGGTCGGTTTACTCTTAATTGGGACTTAAGAAACCTATTACATGCCATTTCCTCAAAATATACTTACAAAATTATTCCGTAGTTTTTTTATAGACGTAGTTTCTTATATTTTTATTCGTAGTTTCTTATAGAATAGATAGGTACTTACGCGTTGACAAAAAAATGGCGGGAGAAGTAAATTTTCAACGAACATAGAATTTTTTCAACGTATCGTCAGCCAGCAACTTTTAGCATCGTGTTTCTGCTAACTTATCTGAGTAACTGTCGTACATCTAGTTATGGACTATCAACTGCTAATACGATTTCTCCCAAGTCACACAGAACTAGTGGGAATAACCATCAGATCTGTGAATAAGCTTATGTACTCCTCGTAAAAAACCCGCAGTAAAACGCCCACGATTACACCACTTTGATGTTTACCGCGTTTGTACAAGTACCTACATAAAAGGGAGTGCCTGCTCACTTTCTACATCAGTGGTGGATGCACCGCACCTACTTTCACTGGCAACACCAGTGCCAGGAAGGTCAAAACCACACTTGCAAAGGTCGTTGACTTTGCGAAACTTTTACTGTACAGTCCACAACAATTGTGAGTAATTTAAACACCTACGTTATACATGTGAAGTGGTATTGTTGTCATGTAATGTAACTTCACAGCATGTTGTTGACGTTAGATGCTTTATGTGAAGTTCGCTAATGTAGTGGTTTAGTCAGTGATAGGTCTGTAAGTAATGTTTCCTTAGGTCGTAATACGCAATGAAGAAGTTAAGAATCCTGCAAGACGTAGGATGGGATTACCTATTTATATTTTTTGGCATAACGTTAAGTTTTTCTATTTTATAGAAACACAAAATTTAAGCGCATCAACGCTCCATTGTGATGTTTAATATTGATATGTAGTCTTCAAATTTAGGCTTCAGTAGCTCTTAAAGAAGCGGAATCATTGCCAGCAGAAGAGACTTTACATGATCGGTCTGTGTGGCAGTCATTAGTCATTACTCTGTCTATCCTGCCCTGCCAACCGGAACTTAGTGGAACTATCTGGCAGCCCCGGATCTTCAATTTTTTTTAGGCGGGGCAAAAACTGAAATATGCCGCCCCCAACCACTTTTATTTATTTTTACCTTTATCATTTACTAGTGGCCGCCCGCGACTCTGTTCGCGTGGAAGTCGGTTTCCCGTGGGAATGAGAAGCTTTCCCGCGGTAAAAAGTACCCTATGTGTTATTCTGGTGTACAACCTACCTATATTACTGTAAAGTTTCATCCAAATCCGTCCAGTAGTTTACGTGAAAGAGTAACAAACATCCGGATACATACTTACAAACTTTCACGTTTATAATATTAGTAGGATATTACTGTAAAGTTTCATCAAAATCAGTCATTAGTGCAGCAGAAATTGTAATATTTTAATGTCAACATCACTTCAAAACCAAAAGTCCAACATAGATCGGTATAGTGTGTCGCAGATCCTTTTGTAGATATTTATAAGATGTAAGTACAATTAATTAAAACATTTTATGGTTCTATCATTTATAGTTTAGGCAGCGTTCGCAAAATAAGTAACTTTTCTGGTTAATTTTTTACACATTGCGTCCAAAAACCCCAAATTTCTTACGGAACCTTATTTTTTCCAAAATAAAATATAGCCTATGTTACTCGTGGATAATGTAGCTTTCGAATGCTAAAAGATTTTTTAAAATTGGTCTAGTCGTTTTTGAGCCTATTCATTACAACCAAACAATCACACAAAGTTTTCCTCTTTATAATATTAGTATACCTAGAAGTGTAGATGTGCATCTGCATTGAGTCTTCTTTTTTTCAACTTTTAGTAAAAGATGTGATTTTTTTAAGAAATTTAGTAAAAAATAGTAAAAACTCATAGCACTATTTCAAAAATTTGTAAAAGCTAAGTTAAATCAGTTATAACCCAAAGCCTAGAACACACCGTTCAAACGTTTAAAGGAAATGGCAAGGTCTAAATCCCAAAAACCACAAACTCGGTGAAGATAGTTTTTATTTTACTATTTAGTAAAAAATTAGTAAAAATCTTTAAAGAAATTAACAATTTGCTAGGATGTGATCTTACAGATTATTGTCGGTTTAAAGGAACACTCAGTTCATACGATTTCTGAACTAAGTAGGTAATCTCTAAAATATGGGTTAAATCAAAGAATAACGTAAATATGAAACATTTATCGTATAGTTAGACTCTTGAAACAATTCGTAAAATATAAATAATTGCTCAAAAGTTTTCCGTTGAAAAATAAACGAAAGTACAATTTCTTCAAAATGTTTGAACTGAGTGTGGTTCCATTTAAACGGCTTTACAGATCAAACTAAACTTTAAACATTGAAGCAAATGAGGAAATAAGATTTTACCATTATTTTACTGAAATATGAAATAACTAACTATACGACAACAGTTTCATATTTATGTAATTCTTTGGTCAAACTCATATTCTTATCACTCAGTTCAGGCACCGTATGATTTGAGTTTCCATTTAAATCGACAATTATCTGTAAGGATGTGAGGTCACATCCTAGCAAATTGTTAATTTTAAAAGATTTTTACTAATTCTTTGCTAAATTTTTAAAAAGTCTACGTCACGCCTTCTAAAAGTTGAAAAAAATAACTCTCAAAGCACATGCACATTTATCACCTTTATAATTTCGGTTTTCAGATAACAACTAACAAAAAGGCCTTAAATAATGCATTGAACTTTTATTTATTCTGTGGTCAAAGTTAAGTAGGTAAATTATGAGTTGTTGTTATTTGTTTGTAAATAATGAATTAGGCCGCCCCCTGAACTTGCCGCCCGGGGCATGGGCCCCGGCTTGCCCCCCCCTAAATCCGGCCCTGCTATCTGGCAGTACAAATAAACTAAGCGATAAGTTTGGAAGGTGCTAACGTAGATGGACTTTGTACAAACTGAAAACTAATTTAAAGTATTTTTATATAACAAACAATTCATTTAATTTTAAATAATCAGCTATGATCATCTTTTCTTTTTCCAGGAAAAGTGCCTAGTTTTCTTTTAACTGTAGCTTTATATTTTGTTATGACAACCGGTGTTCGCTAGGTTAAACTACTTAAATGATAACTTGAAATAAATATTTTTATTATTTTAACCAACTTAATTTTTTCTATGGTCGCTCGCACTTATTTAATTTAAACGTAACAACATTTTTCGAATTACTTTATACCTACTATCTACTAATTACCAAATTAATAACTCTTTCACCAACAATGATATAAATAACATTAAATCTATAAATAAAATGACCAATTAAAAATAGTGTTGCATCCGATTGGGTCAATAACATATTAATTAATTATTTATGTTAATCATGTTGTTTTATCCAATCTGTTTTCGAAGGCAACGACATTGTATACTAATGTCTACGAATGCAATATTCTTCTAATTATGCCGGTTCTTACGGAAGTTATCTCATGTTTGGTTAATTAATGGTTTTTGAAATAAAATAGATTGTTAATGATACAATTATGGGGGTAAATTTCACTGAACTAACAACGGGAGTTTAGGACCCAGTTCTTTTTTTTTTAATTTTTATGTGTAGGTGTAAAGTTATATTTTCTTCCTATTTTATTTTATTTCAACAAATATTAATTTAACATTTATCTTTCGTAAATTTATTTAAATTCAGCAAACTGACACCTAGAGTTAATTACGCTATTAATAATTCTAATTAATGTGTTTAAATCCGTTTATGAAAGTTTGGCTTTAAGTTATTTCGAGTGTTTGAACGAGTAAGAATTTTAATTATTTTCTATTTATTCATTTACTAAAGCGGATATAAGTTATTACATAGGTGATTTTTTAACTGAGTATATTATAAATTATGCTTTAAAAATGTAAAACCTGATGTAAAATTTACAGGTTATTAACAGATACTTAAATCAATAGTTGTAAACTTGGGTACACGATTAAACCTGTTTTAAAAAAGTTTGAATTTTATTTAAAAAAAAAACGACTATTGAATAAGGAATTAGGATCGCTTTCCTAGGTTTCCTCATTCCTGCTAGGAAAAAGGATTTCAAGTTATTAATTTATAATATAGGGTTTTCTATTATACTGCAGCGGTTATTATGGGTTATCTATATGCATCTAGCTATCCGAAAAAGAAGCCTGTGTTTTTATTATCTAGATAGGCTACGTTTTGGTCTTGTTACAGGTCCCACGGTGTGTAATGTAATACACAGTATCTAAAATTGAAAATAGACTTCATTTGATAAAGGTTACATCAGCAGTGAAATACCAAGTTGACAGTTAATGGTTAAACTTACGTTTTTACGTTCAACTAAAAATACGGAACTCATATGGATAGTCATGACTTAAAGTTGCTTCTTCCGAGATCTTTAACCAGCAAGATGGTGTTTTCCTTGCTTATAACACCAATTATTCTTCAACCTAACAACAAATATAAGAAACCTGCTCACAGCAATCTCAGATCAGACCCTACTGAAGTATTTGGGTCATCGAAAGCACGCCTCCTACTTTCTACGTCTGGCCTATTTTTCTACGTGTAAGCTGACGTCACACTTTTGTCCAAGGACTATAAAACTAAAAGTGAGTAGGTATCTCCGAAGGTCACAGACTAACTCAACTAGTAGGTCGGGGAAAGCAGTGAAAGTCTATTTGGCCATGATCTACTTACACTGTGGTCGTTCACTTTCTTTTGGGATTACACTTTTGATTTTTAACAATTTCTTCTCGATTCGTCAAGTGAAATTAGGCTTTGTTGGATTGGTTTAAAGTTGGTTTTTAATTGTGGGAGTCATATACCTATCATAACATTAAAAGTGGGTCAAATTCAGTGCAACGCACTTTGTAAATGAGTGTTTGATAGTGACAAGTGACTGTTACTTTCTTTGATGACGCATCGAGTTCCTACTCTCATGTTAGTTCTAAGAATAGTTGAGGAAAACAGCGAAATAGATTGTTGAAAATGAAAGTTGACATTTTTCATATAGGGTATGTAGGAAAAATAAGTGAATCATTCATTACCGATATCAAAGTTTAAGACGTATGTCTGTAAGGCAATGTCGTGTCGCAGTAGGTACAGACTAAGATTGTTCTTCTCGTATAAATTGCAGACAATATTATTTATTAAGATGTAATGATATTGAAAAGACATTATTTTAAGAATATATGGTTTTTATGGCCTACAACTAAATGACACAAACTGAATAATAACAATGAGGCATATAAAAGCCTCCAAATCATTATCAAGCTTAGAATTCAAGTTAATAATCGAAGGAAGAATTCCCAACAACAGTGGACTATGGAAAAAATATCATAATTTGCTGGTCTGTGAAATCATAAAGGTAAAATTCCGATTACGATGAAAGATATTATGAGACTTTCCTAGTTATCTTGTTTGAGTCTGTGGTAATTTTTTACGGATATACTTAAATGAAAAATATATCTAATTGATTTTAGGAAAAGGACGTAAACGAAGTTCTTGTAAAAAGATCTAATGAAAACTTGTTTGGAATTTTAAAAAAAATATTTAAACAATTATTTTTTTAGTAAATATATTTTTACTTTTATTACTTATAATAGTTTTTTTCTTTTATTTCCCTCTTTTCACAATTTTACACAAATAGACACAAACAAGATTTTAATAGAAAAATGTAAGTTGTAAAATTTTCCATAAACATTTCTATGCTTGCAAGCATGGTGGTTTGCAAATGTGTAACACAAAAAACACTTTTCAATGAGGAAAATTTATAGGTACCTATTTATTATACAACTTGGATTAGCATTTATGAAAAAAAAACATTACCTACTTTGTAACTATTATCAGAACGTAAACGTTCAACTAGGTAAATATATCTTGCTTTAAGTGACGGTCAAGTAAACATAGATAAACAATATACTAACATTGACAAAACCCTTCATTATCTCATAAAACTCGATCACAATGGCTGCAAGTACCACGCGGGCGCAGTTTTCACCGCTTTCTACCGCAACGTCCTTTCACTTCCGAGGATTGTGTACAAAACCTCCGCTGCACTGTTACATAGACTTTTCTAGAACATTCCAGAGTTTTCTTGAAGATTATAAACAAAAGCTGAGTTCCGTAAGTTGGCGACTGAAAAATTGAGGGGTGAGCAATCTATGTTCTGGAATATGCTTCGATGACCTTTCTGAAGTGGTTGACAATTTATCGCGGTCATGCTGCTTTATTATTCACTTTATTTTACATTGCATGCAAACTTTAACATATTTATACCCCACTTAGCCAATCTTTAACTCCAACTAAGAAAGACGAACATTTTGAAAAAAACAGCACTTCCTTGATACGTGTAAAGCTATTTTTTTTATTAAAACTTTTATTTATTTTTATTTAAACCTTTTTATTTATTACCAATTATCGTTATCATTATTGTTAAACGTTTCTTTTAGTAACATAATCGTATAACTACTAAATAAAGAACGAACCTTTTTAATTATTGAAAGTATATATTTAAAATTTAACAAAGGAGATCTAACACGTTTTAATCAATTGCATCTAGATTATTGCAATAAAGGAAAAGCAACAACAACCCCAGCTATACTTCATTTAATTGACAACCTTTCTTTTAACCCTTTTCATTGTTTCTCTAAATTAATTTATAACCTCAAATGTGTCTGGTTCGAGCCACTTATTGAGGTTCGATGTCTGCGCGCGCAGTTCAACGGACAGACATTTTGGTGTATACCTACTTATAAATAAGAGGTGAATGTTGTGACTGAAGATTTTATACGGACGGAAGTTGGGTTCAGTTTTGTAGGAATAATATGTGTGGAGAGGGTGCAAAACATAAAGGAAGTAATGTAAAAAGTATGGTAATAAAAAATACCTTTAATTATCAAAATGGGTCGGACTACGATCGACTACTACGAAACTACGGACCTTTTCTACTCAAAAAGACATCAACGAGCTTTTGGTAAACTTAATAAGTGACTCAAATAAAACAATTAAGAATAAGTATGTCAAATTTCTCTTTATTTGTTCATATAATTCAATAAATTAAATCGCATGTTTAATCAGTAACAAACTTGTAAGCAGTGTAAAACAGCATAAAACTACGCCTTTTCTACACAAATATATACGATTGACGTGAGTCAATCATATTCTATATCTATCTATTTATCAATATCGGGGCGTATTACATAGAACTATAGATATAAATAACCAGGCTCGCAAGAAACACAGGTGGTATAAAGTGAACTCACTCCAACTTGTGTGACCGCGAAATTATTTTCAAGACTACACCAACCTCAAGTAAACGCACACAAACAAACAACACACGTAAATACACACGTCTCACTACCGATTTGCAAATGTAGGCGTACTCGTGAGAAACTCGACGTCACAATCCAAAATGGCGGAAAACAAATTCCGTCACAGACCGATGTAAACTCTATTAGAAAAGAGATAAGGTAGAGACTCAAGGTTCGTAGTCGAGGTGTGTAACACGTTATGTAAACCGGTGTCGTGGCAAAGTTGCTATCTTGTTCGTAATGTCCGCGAACGGAGGTACATTCAACTTTTAGCCCAGTAAACTTACCGAGTTCATTCACCCAGTGCTTGTCAACTGACGTATAGCGAAGCAGTCGGCAAAATAAATAGATAGCGGCGTCTCTTTCCCACGCTATGATGAGTTTAGAAGTTTTTATTGAACGTTTGGTTGTCGAAATAGTTTTACCTATGTTGTGTTCATGTTTGCCTGGTAGTTTTGACGGTTTACGTTTGTTATATCGATGGATGAACGTGACGAAAACGCATACATAATTCAATCGAGTTGTTGCTTTATCGATATCATATCGACGATATGCGATAGTTACTAGGTACTTTTACTATTCTATACTTATTTTTATTTATTACATAAAACAATTCGATTAAACTAATTTATAAAATAAAAGAATTCTATATTTCTGTGATACACTTTGCTATGAGAATCTTTTTGAAAACTTTAATGAGGAGTTTTTCCGAAGCCAAATTGTAAACATGTAGATAGGTAGTATACTTTTAAGAATCCTTTTGTGATTAATAACAAACGATCGAATGCAATGATGTAGAAGGCATTTGTATCTCTCGTAGTCGGCAAGACTACGATTTTTGACATCGCGGTGGAAATGCCTCTTTGTGTTCATACGTTCCTAGTAACTGGATGGCAATGTTAGTTTCACCATTCCGGCTTTATTTGGTAACACCGCTGGCTGCAGTCGGTTAGTCACCTCTTTTTACTTTTTTGGTATCAAAAAGATTATGGTATCATATAAGATATTTTTTCATGTTTACATTCATATGAAAGCCTGGTATTTTATTTTTTCAGGGCCGTATAAACTACAAATTTTTAATTAGTGTGATAATGATACCTATTATAATAAGGATAATAATGAGTAGCAGCAATAAGTATTATCATATAAAACTTAATTTTAAAATAATCATTTTCCATAAGCAGAATCCTTAATACATATAAATAGTACCGCGTAAAAAGGTTCTAAGTGAGAAATCCTTACTTTACCGAGTAGTAGTTATAAACTATAGTTAGATAGAAGTTGTAAAGTGGTTACAGAGTTCTAATACGGATGTTGATATTGAGAGTCCATTAAACAGTTGCCAACTAGATGCCGGGGGATTTTCGCACATTAAATAGATAGAAAATAGCTATGCAATTAAAAAATGGTATAAAGAACTTAAAAGTGAGATACTCAGCTGTTATTTCTAAAAAAACATGGCGTTGATAACTTTGATGCCTATTTACATTTTGTATAAGTTTGTAAAGATGTTTTAGTGTAGGTAGTACATCAAAACAGGCAATTTCATCACTTATTTTTTTGAGTGGCAGAACTACAAATTCAAATTCCTTACCCATTGTTAAAAAAAACCGTGGAGCTGACATTTCTACCCATTCGTCCACCACTGAGCCGAACCGCCTAACATTATTTCCACGGCGTCTAACCCTCGCGTTTTCTTCGCCAACGGCCAGCTACAAGAACACGTTTGTCGATCTCGTCTTCATACTAGGCTAAAAGGTCAACAAACCCTGCGATGGTAGTGACATGATTTTTATCAAATGTGCACTTCCGCGTCAACTGTCACTGTCACATGGGCAGGCAGCTTGACAGACAGGCAGATAGAAAAACAGCGCCAAAGTAGAGATTCCTCGCTTAAAGGTGTCCATTTGGTTACATATCGACTTAGCGATCGTCAAAATCGTTAAAATTTTGCAAATAAAACTAAACTTTTATAACTAACAAATCTAAATCAGAGATTTGACGTTTCCTGAAATGAAATTGTCAATTTTGATATCTCAGTGAAACAGTTTAAGCTTTATGACAGACAGGAAAATGATACCTCAAAAATGCAATAACGTAGATTTAGTCGTTTTATTTATTTAAAGGAGGTAAAACCTTTTACGAGTTTCAAATGTTGCACTTTTATGATTAATTTAAGAAGTTGTGTGATTTTTGCAGAAAACAAACAATCTAATGTATGGGGCTTTTACTCCAGAGATATGTTCCATACTACTATGAAATTTGTTCCATACGCCGTGATTGGGTAACCGATGCCTTGACTTTCGATAATATTTCATTCACAGTTCTTATCACCATTTTTATTATTTTACCTTCGAAATAGATTCTGCCCATTGTCTTTATCATATTTGCTTCGGGTCCAAAGCCGCTTATGAATCATCCTGTATACACCTACACAACCGTCAAGCGAGTCGGCTCCTCTTCTAAATATAGTGTGTGTTTTCTATACATTAGCGATATCGCTAGTTTTCTAAACAGTTTCCCGGCCGGGAATCGAACTTGCATTAGTTGCGAACCAGTTCCCTATATTTGCATCCGAGGCCATTCACATGCGATCTCTGGAGTGGATTAAAAACTTTTTTTATTAAATCCATGTTAAATTAATTTTGATAATAAAAAAACAAGACCCGTCCCTTCATTTGATATGTGTTTAAAAAGATAAAGTAAAAGGGTACAGGTATAAGATGCTCAATTTAAAACAAAACTCGGATGATGTTTTGTTTCTTTTTTCATTAACATTTTGACAATTCTTAATATCTTTTTCGTCTACGCAACGACTAAATTGTAGTAGCTTAACTACGAAAATTCTTACAGTGACTACAAATTATGGTGTAAAATGTATAAATCTTAATAAGGCAGGTATTTTTTATTTACTTTAAATATTTAAATACTTTCTTAAAATAAACGTAAAGAAATACCAAGCATTTAATTGTATGCAAAAATATTTTAACCACTTTATGAAAATACCACAACATTTACATAAGTTAACATTTACTTTTAAAATCAGTTAAAGCGTTTTGAGAAAATTTTCGTTGAGAATAATGACCTTTTTACTTTCTTAATGCGGAAATGCAAGCATTTTTAAAAAGTGGTCTTGTCAATCCAGTCGAGTATTTTAAAACTTGTGTATAAAAAAAAAACTTGTACTAAAATGAACGCTTGCCGTGATTTCTTGTACCAGGCGCACATAAAACGATAGAGTTAGCTCAACTAGTCGCTAGCAAGCGTAGCTCATTAAACTATCTTTATCTTACTCGCGCACACATACACTTGTATAATAATTAATGGATTTGCTATCTCATTCTGGTATTGTTAACTCATAGAGTGGAAGGGTTAGGCACAGGTATTATGACTATTCGAGTTTTAGTACTTATTTTTAGACTACCAGAAAGTAAAGTACTAGAATTACATACAAACTAAACAGTTCTTTACATAGAGCCTTAAACTTGAACCTATTTTAAACATAAGATAATAGATGTTTCTTAAAATTGAAATTTTTATGCTTTGTGTGTAAACCTATTGGTAGCGAAAATGAGACAAATGGTGTTTACAAATGATAATCACTTGCCTTTAATAATTGCTTAATTTAGTGATTTAATATCTTTTTTCTTTGTCTTATTGATCATCACATCTTTACCAAACCGTAAACAATATCCTGGCAACAATATCAAGTATATCGCTACTAAACAATCTGTCACTAGATTGTGCGTATTTTACAACACCTAGGAAGTGTCATAGGCAAGTTATCAGGATTTCTCACGCTATAGATGCGTCTGTGTGCGTGCGCGGGTCCGCGGGTGTGTTCGCTTGTTTGTATGTGCGCGTGAGTTGAGAGCAACTCAGACGATAGGTTATTCAACTTTTAGCCTAGTAAACTCTGTTATATGCTATGGGTATGTGTAGGTTGTGGTTGAATAGTTGCTTAGTAAGTGCAAAGTGTTATTGTCTTGGTGGAAGGAATGGGATGTAATAGAGATGTCTGGCTACTTTTGCTAGTGCTGTAATGATAAGTTGGGAAGCGAGCGTTTTAAAAGGCTTTCAATTAACTAGCTCGTAAAAAATATGTTGCATATTCGATATCGTTGTTGCAAATTTAAAATCTCCTATGTGAATTATAAAACTATTCACGTAGGAGTTTTATTAAACAATGTAAACAAGAATCTGCTACATTAATATCTGAAAAACTCAACTTCGACAAAAATGACACATAGGAGATTTTAAATTTGCAACGACGTTATAATATTTTTATAGCTCAGTGGCTTTTTTAAGACGTGATAGTTGCTCGTTAATAGCATGAAATTCAATTTTTAATTGATAAAAAGATATTGATTGGTATCAAGGTATCTTATATTGGTAAATAAGACATTTTAAAAAAGGCAATGTACAAGAAATATATCTGTTTCATTGATGCTTAAATTAACTCTGTAACAAAGCTATTGACTTTTTATATCGTATCTCTTTACGTTCGATGTTTTGACTTTTACATGATTACTTTTGATAATTTTATAGAGGAAACAATAATTATCTCTTTATCAACAAGATGATGGTGTATCGGTCTGGCACTATTGCCGTCGACACTTATTTCCCTAGTTTTATTGTTCTAACGCTCAGTTAAGCATAACATTTAATTGCACTCATTCAAAAATGTTTGTTTACAGTTTAAAGGCTAAAAAATACTTAAAATACGAAAAATAAAAAAGTATATTACGTACTATTGTTCCACAACAAAATAAATATTCATTTTTTTTTTATGAAAATGCATGCAAATATTATTAGGGCAACTAATGAAATTATCTAACGATTGAAAATTAATAAATTAAGTTTGTTAGTCTCTTAGTTAAAGTTATCGGATAGCTCACTAAATTTCATTTTATCAGATAATTAAATAACCGGCCCTCTGTTTTAAAATTCCTTTCGTCCGTTTCCTAAGAAACTCTTAATAAGAAAAATTGTGGAGAAAATACTAAAATATACTTAAAGGCGATAATTATTGAATGACAATAAAAATATTTCATTTTGGGTACTAAGTTCAAATTGAATTTTAATAAAAGTCAATATTTATTGGGATACCTATTGTTAATATTTTTCATTTAGGGCATTTTATAGGGCACTCTTTTGTTTCGGTTCTGTCGTAAGAGACATGTAGTTGCGTAGACTCAGTAATAAAATAATATTGAGAAAGCCCGAAAGATTACCTTAAGTTATAGTAAAAATAACCGTGTAAATCTAATTTATATTTAATACAAGTGGCTGCCCGCGACTCCGTTCGATTTCCCGTGGGAATGAGAAGTTTTCCCGCGGTAAAAAGTACCCTTTGTGATATTCTGATGATATTACTGAAAAGTTTGATCCAAACCCGTCTAGTCGTTTTACGTGAAATAATAACAAACATCCACCCATACATCCATACATACTCACAAACTTTCACGTTTATAATATTAGTAGGATTAACTGCCCAGACTGAAAATCTATCGTGTCAGCTAGTACTTAACAAAAACAACCGTCTCTGTCATTTTTGCATACATCTATATAACTCTCTATAAACACAAGTAATAGATTTCACAAATTGCAAGAGAGTTCGTATATTCATTGCAAAGGTCAACGATCCGATTCGGCTTTCTTCACAACTGACGCTACAGAATTTTAAATATAGAATCTAGTGTTGTGCTGTGATTTACAATGTATTAACCATTCAGCTCTCGATTCTGTAATTTACATACGATTGACGTTTGATTGATAATCAGGGGATTCGTTTTTTATTCCGTTTGAGCGTTATTCGACTATGCGGGATAGTTTGTGGGCGCAGATTTTGATTTTAGTTGAAATGAATACACGTTTCAGTGTAAGTAGTAGTGTACTATCATTGATAAAAATACTAGTCTGATAAGCTTAAGAAAGCTTAACACCGCGATTCTTTAGCGGTTTTCGACTCGAAAAGTTTGATATTTAGCATACGGAAAAGTGGTAAATTTTTGTGTATTTTCGTAAAATTTAAATTGGTTTCTACCATTATTAAGGGCATATATAAAGGTCACTAATACAACACACACACACTCTTTCTTCATTCTTTTAGTGACGTAGCTGGCCCTTATCTTAAGGTTACATAGGTTTTTACCGCGACCAAACACATAACGACAACAATGCCTACTGATAGGAGTATCAGTAGGTATTTATAAAAGCACTTTAAGGGCTGATTTTTCAATTGTCAGAATTCATTCATTGCTATCTGACAGAAAATAAGTATGTTTTCATTGTAACATATGTCAAATATTTATATTCGACGTGCAACGCAAACATACTAATTTTCTGTCAGATAGAATTAATCAGACTATTGAAAAACTAGCCTTAAATCTACATATATTAGTTAAAATATGCTTTAAAATACTTTCTAAATATGCTTTTTACCTGTCAAAATTATGTGCCAACTTTTGTAACTGACCGAGACCAAAAGAAGTTTAACTCAAATATGTGGTTTTAAAGGGGGTTAGTATTGTTAGTTTACCTTAATTTGGAGTCGATATTTATTTTATTAATATTAATTTATTGGTCTCTTTAGTCTTACGTTACAATTACTTAGGATTTAGTTTAATTATTTCAGGCATCTCCCAATATGATATTTGCAAAGTTGCAAAGCAAAATTCAAAAGATAATGATTAATTTATACAAAGTTATCTATTTGGTTTCACTAACAACTTCTTTATAGATTCTGGGGAGACCCTGGATTAAAGTGAACGTTTCTTACTGAAATTGCCATTGCATTGCCATCAAGCGTATCTTTAAACGAGTAGTCATGACGCCTTCCTAGTTAATTTTATGAAGCCCTTAGTGTATATTATATGTTATCCTTCCTTAGTGATATTTTATGTTATTTGTCAACCAAAAGCCTATAAGGGTCTTTTAGTGTTTTGGTCGTAGAAACGTTTTATTAGTCTGTATTTTCATTTAAATGAGTTCCTAAAACTTAACACTTATACAAAAACCTCATTGGAGTTTCTTTAAGTAGGTATGCAACCAAAAAAACAAATTAAACACGACAAAACCTGCCACAGTTAGTTGTTTCCGCATCCAATCACTAATTGGACGTTTTTTATTGTTAATTACCAAAAGTAAGTATTAGATGTCGGCAAGCAGGTGTGGAAGTACCTAAGAGCAATGGGGCCTAGGACGGCCATCGAACCTTGCGAACATGGCCAAATTACACCTGGAACGACCTAACTAACACCCGTTTCTGAATCAGCAATTTCAACCCTAAACCAAAACACATAAGGAAGACAATCCCGGTGTTACGGAAGTGGGATCATTGAGCTTCGAAGCAATTTGTTTCGCCAAGCCCAAACGGCGTAAAAGCTCGAAACTTTGTCATGGTATTTTAAGCGGTATTTCTTTGGTGTTATGGTGTTAATTTGTGTTGTGCTGTGTGTGGTGAGGTCGATCGCTCATCCACAGCTTCCTAGTATGTATCATATCAATTATTATGAATTGGTTATTTAATTTATTGGCAAATCCGGGCAGTTGGTTCACGCGAGCGGTTGCACATTAACTACATGCGGACTTTCAGCGTGCTTGGACGAACAATTATGAAATAAGGTGCATTATTACACTTATTGCAGGCGGGAAATAAAATAATTCAAAAATCAAGAAGTTGAATCGAAAGGTACTGAATGTTATCGTAGATCTACGAGTATTCCGATACAAATATCTAGATGTGTCAAAAGCATATGCACTTAGGATGTATATCAATACTCCTGTCGCGATAGGCCCGATAAAGTAGTTTTAACTTTAAATCACAAATCAATAATTTTCAGTGAAACAATAAACAAACGAAGAAAAAATTTAAATACCTCTTTTTGAATTTCTCGGATTGCCAAAAACTGCGTTTAAGAATTTTCGCATTGCATTGAAAACATCCCAAAAGTAAAGATTCCATGAAGATATCCCTTACTAACACTCACAGGTGTTCTTCTACTGATTTCTCAAAACCTTAATACTAAGTTGAACGTATCTCACGTGTACCACCACGTTATACTTACCATGTATTTTACCAAAACATACATTTATACGCAATTTCACACTGTATTTGCTTTTAAAATCGCTTGCATAATAGGTCAACAATGCTTAGGGCTGACTTACACCGTGCTGTCACAACAATAGAGTTCCAGATTTGAAAATAGGCGCCATGTTTGATTTATTTTAATAGGCGGTGAGCAAAGAGGTGAGGACCCTTTTGCAGCCTCTGTTCACATGACATATATAGACTGAAATGTGAAGTATAAAATTCATACTCTAGTTTATTGATGTAAACTGTAGTTGGCAATATATTATCTGAAGAGTTCGGGGAGGTCTGACTTTATTTGTTAATTAATTTTCTCAGTTTTCATTTGCAAATTACGTAGAGGCCAGTGCTAAACTGGTAGAACACTTACTTTTTGACAACAGTGATTCCTTTGCATCAAAAGCATTTATCCCTCCCCAAACATAAACCACATACTTATATATATTATATTTATTGGATTTATTTATTTATTCCTTAATCTATAAAACTTGCGTGTCAAAAAGTTGATTATTTCAAATCTGGTTATTATTACTATACGCTGTTGCTATTTTTAAGCTATTGCATAGCTTCTATCGCGGGCTCTGAGCGCGGGGACCGAATGTAAAAATTCCGTAACGAAAAAACCTTACACCCCCCACTCCAACCGGCACAGCGGTGCAGCAAAGTCGTGTATCGTCGGTTCAGTTCGGCAGATTTCGGCACGGTGTTTGGGTTCACCAAATACCATCTCGACCAGGGACAACTCCTCGCCAAAGATCCTGCGATATCTTCGGACCGGTGTGTCGGAGACCAGCTTCGTCTTCGGTCCTGGCAACTCCTCACCAATCCCCTTCCACCTCGGGACTCAGCTACCACCAGAGCACCCCTCCTGGCTTCTCAGGGGATAACTCCTAAACGGAGCGTCGGAGGTCAATTTTGACACCATTTTTGACCCCCTCTTAAATACCCCGCACCAACCCAGGACCAACACCAGGGACAACTCTTCGATAAAGAACGCCTCATATCTCCAAAACGGTGAGTCGGAGACCAGATCTGACTTCGGTTCCGGTAGCTCCTTGGAGGTCCCCTTCCACCTCGGGACCCAGTTTCCACCAGATCACCCCGGTTCGCTCCGCAGGGGATAACTCCTCGATGGAGAGAGATAGAGACACGCGGATTGCGGTAAAGGATTAAGTGCCTTTCTCTGGACACAACCCACTTACTACGTAGAAGTTGAAGTGATCGATTTTTTTCGACTTTTTATGCTATTGCATAGCTTTTTAAAAATTCTTTCACTATTCGAAAGCTACATTATCCACGAGTAACATAGGCTATATTTTATTTTAGTATTCCGTAAGATATTTGGGTTTTTCGGACACAAGGTGTAAAAATCAACCAGAAAAGTTACTTATTTTACGTACGCTGCCTTAACTATAAAAGATATAACCATAAAATGTTCTAATTAATTTTACATATTATAAATATCAAAAAAGTCCGCGACACACTATACTTATCTATGTCGAGTGAGGCTCAACAACCATTTTATTATTAAAAAATCTTGAATTTTTTTTGGACTTCATTTAAACGCGTTCACGTAAAAACGGCTGAACCGATTGTCTTGATTTTGGAATAGAGATAGTTTGACACCCAGGGAAGAAGAAAATACGATAATTTTACTGCGGGAAAAAGCCTCATTCCCACGAGAAAAGCCATTTAGTTGCGGGTGAAACCGCAGGGCGGAAAGCTAGTGACTTATAAAATATTTTGAACAATATCAACTTCTCATTTATTTAATAAAAGAAAAAAAATTGTTTTCTTACGCTCAAAAAGTTGAATTAATATCAAAGAAAAAAAAACAAAGGAAAAAAATACTGCATAAATAAAATAAATAAATAATTACATAAGTTGTTAAAAAATGCTTGCAATAGCTTTACCGCGGCAGCCTCCGAGTGCCACACGTCTTTTTTTATGCGCTTTTTTGATTGACAAACTTTTTGTCACAAAAAAATATATTCATTCTGCTCTACTTATTTTTAGAACAAACCTTGATCTTTTCAGGTTTGTCTTTACATGAAACGATTTCAGAACCATGCTATTAACTCTACTAAGAGCTAAGTGCAAAATAAAACATTAAAAACCTATAACCAATCTACAAATTACTTATTATTTTTATTTTTAAAGAATTTAAGGCAAAATCATCTTTTTAAGAAATAAAAACTTCAATGTACCTTTTGATATCCGTTTTTTTAATACAAGTCTCATTTTATTAGCAATTGTATGGACTTTTACAAAAAAGTGTTAATCCAAATCTATATCAAAAGGTACATTTATCATGTCATATACATTTAATAATCTTAATAAACGGTCTTATCTTAGTAAAATAACTTTTTTTATAGGTATGTATGTATCTTTCGAAGTGCTTATTGATATATACTAAATTTTAAAGTATAAGCATAGTAATAAGCGAAGGAACAATTTAGACAAGATCAAGGCTGGCATGAAACAAATCTTTTAATGGAATTTAAAAAACATTTAAATAATAAGTTACTGATGACGCCTCCATTAGTTGCCTTAAGATAACTTATCAAAAACTTGGTTCAAAGATTTCTGCAAAAAACCATGACCATTTTAAAACAGACCCCAAATAAAATACTTAAAAACAACATATCTACTTAAATACTCAAAAACCACGTGCACCAACCCGTGTCCACTAAATATTATGATAATTCGTATATTTGCATTTGTGAAACGATATTTCATTCATAAAGTTTTTCCTGAATAACCTTCGGTATAATTTTCTGAAATTGTCTGGACGAATGTGTTTTAAATTAAACACATTCTGCAGAAGATACTTATATGACTTAGTAATTAAATATTTCAGTTACGAATTTAATAAAAAATATTGTACCATATTTAAAAATATCGGCAAACTAAAACTAAACTATACGCCAACAGCATAGTCAGGAAATATTCTTTGCAACTTTTGTAAATACGATGGGTAAGTTATATGTATAAAAGTATTTTATTTGTATTTTACATTTTCCTTCTTTTTGAACTAGTATTGCCTTTTTTTAAACAATGTTATCGGTGCCTCTAAATCGCTCTACATACTCGTATTACCTCTTTAAAGCGAGTGTATTAAATAAATTGTTTTTATATGTACCTACAGCTGTCGGCGCTGCTTTTAATAAATATATAAAATAAATAAATATGTATAATGCTCAAAGTACAAAGCATAGATAGTGAAATTAAAAGAAAAGAAAACAAGAAAAAAAAAGTTAAGCTAACAAACTATGTGCTAAATTATTTTGTTTCTTTAAACAAAAGATTAATAAAGAAGTAATAGCACATTATAATTACGGGGAAATAAATAGATTTACAAATTTATTTGGAACGTGTTTCACAATTTTCATCACCTACACCTAAAAAACCGTTTAAAATTATAATTGGGTGACACGACGACTTAATGAAAATCATTACGTATACGCCGGACTTAGAGCTATATGACAAACACACAGAGTAAGCTGTACAGTGTTAGAAACGATATGATTCTAAGTAGATTAGTGTATATTCCTACATTGGCAGTAAAGAATCAGGGCACTAATATTATTTAAAAGTATCTCCCTTGATTAGATTTTTATAAATTGGTTTTAAAAAAACTGCTATTAAAATATTTTTCTAATGTACCTATCTAGGTATAAGTGAAGGTACATTTTTTATCTTGTTAGATTTTAAATCTTATTGTATGAGTATGATTCCATTCCGAATACATTTTCCATCGTACAGTGTTATTTTAAGAAAACCCTTGTGTAAAATCTCTTTGTTACACTGTGTCCTTCCTCTACCAATACATAAATAAATAAATAATGTTAAAATTTTGCATTTTGAAAGTCCGGTTTTCCAGAGTCTGACGTTACTGAATACTTTATCCGGGTGTTGACTGAAAAACGATATTTTATTTAACAGTTGCTTATTAAAATGTAGATAGATTACATTGTGTTTGGTGATTTTGAAATTAGATTTTAGATTTTAATACGTTTTTTTTCAACGCGCCAATAGGTGTTATGTAACCGTTCCGTTTCGGAAAAGTTTATATTAGAATTTGTTTATAAGTTCTCTTTTTAATGTTCTTATTGGTTTGAAAACTTATTGGTGGCCTTTTTATTGTACTGGCAGCTAATAAGTAAAAAATCGATGTCAGAAAATGTGATAATCCGTTGATTCCATAATCAAATTTAAAAGCGAGGTAATGTATGCAGGTCTGGTGCAAAGAGGTAAGATGTTCCAAGGTTAGACAAGCACGTGCCATCGAGTCCATCACCTTTAATAAATAATATTAGGTAGGTATGACCAAAGAAAATACTCGAAATATATTTAAATACTCACACGTTTAAAGAAATGAAAAGTTAAAAATCTGCACAAAAAATAAATTGAGTAAGGCTATATAACAATCTTATTAGATAGTTGCTTATTTAATTTCATCCCACAAACATAAAAAATGTAATATATACAAGTATGTTTGTTATTATTATTATTGCACGATAATTCACTCTGGAAATATTTAATATCGAAAGCAAAGTCACAAGCAAAATTTAGTTTCCAGGTTAATTATCAAGCTTGTTTTAGACTAATTAATTAATAATAATAAAAAAATGTTTTGCTTTTAGATCGGTTTTTTACTATCTTACTAACTTTTTCTGTGTTTTTGAAAGACGTGCAGGATTCAGAGTAACTCATGTCACCGAGACCGAACATGTAAAGTGAGTGGAGTCGTTTGCCATCCCATCACATACAGAGTTACAACTAAAGTATTAACAAACTATATTTTATCAAACCTAGAGATCAGGCAATATTATTTAAATTTAATGAATCACTTCATTCATACACATACTGAAATAAAGTAAATAAACTTGAGAACGTGACGGTCAGACAATAACCCTATTTTACATATTTTCTGCACTTTAGCTCACTTTCCTCTAATACTGACACTTTCATAGTTATGCATTTTTCATTGCCGCCGGGATGTCTAAAAATTTACATAGCGACCGTAATGATTGTAATGAAGCGATAAACCGTTTATAATGTCTGGTACGAAATTTGAATAAAGGCTCCTTTTGTAAATGTTTTGTAACAGATCGTCAAAGCTAAGTTTAAAGTGACTACTTGTATGTTTCGGATTGCTAGTTTTTCAGCATCAGTCGTAATTTGATTATTTTGTTAAAAAATAGTATTTGAAATAAAAATAATCTTTAAAAGGATTAATTTAAATTGAAAATTTACAAGTCGTGTATCCATAAGACATTCAATATTAGTTAACTTCTTGGCTTATAGATATAGCACCGCTGGACTAGCTGAAAGTTTTGGCAAAACACCGAAAAAACGTTTTTTGCGTAAGCCTTAGTGGATATCTTAAGAGGCTATTTAATGAATTGCCAGCTAGATGACTCACTATGCAAACATCTATTACTAAATATTGTGTACGACATATCCTGCTTATATTATAAACGTGAAAGCTTGTGAGTAAGTATGGATGTTTGTTACTCTTTCACGTAAGAACTACTGGAAGGATTTAGTTGAAACTTTACAGCAATATAGTAATAGCAATAGAATAACACATAGGGTCCTTTTACCGCGTGAAATCTTCTCATTTCCGCGGGAAACCGACTTCCACGCGATCGCGGGCGGCCACTAGTTTGCCATAAAAAAGTAAATAGATAGTTTAAAAAAGGTATGTTAATATTTATGATGGCTCTAAACTTTTTAAGATTTAAGAGGCAAAGATGAGTCATCTCATTAAAAACAGTGTTATTGTTGTCCATTAGAAAATCAATATTTAAATATTGTTATGATTTCTTTTCTCTTTTAAATTAATTCATAAACCCACCGTCATACTGAATTATACTTTCCTATAGGCCAACAGCATTACAATAAGGGATTTATTTATTTATGTATTTGTAGTAGCTAGTAATATATGCCAATAATATTAAGTTTAGATATTCAGGAATATCTGAGCCAAAGTTGCGAAATGAGCCTTCGAATGGTATATTTAGATCATCACATGGTGGATTAGGTCACGTAGGCTCGGGTCTGCGTAGAAACACGCGGAGAAAATAATATGACTCTACTGACTATCACCAACTATGAAGCTTTAAACTAAGCGCAAGCATAGAAACCCTACAATGGACTAGGAGAGGACCTTATTACAGCCTCGAGTCAATTTTGAAAATAATATTGACCAATTGTGGTCTGACTCTAGAATCGAACCTGGAATCTATCGTATCACAGTCCGATATGAATTCCGCTATGACACAAGGGTCGTCGAATATATGTAGTTACACTACGTATAATAAACTTAAAGAGTTGAAAAATGTTCATAATAGTACATATTAATATAATAACATATACCCTATGTTATTAACTAAATAAATAATTGTTTGTTCTTACAGAACTTTACTTTAACTTATTTATGAGTATGAATAAAGCGTCACTACATAGTATAAAACAAAGTCGCTTTTTCTGTCCCTATGTCCCTTTGTATGCTTAAATCTTTAAAACTACGCAACGGATTTTGAAGCGGTTTTTTTTAATAGATAGAGTGATTCAAGAGAGAGGTTTATATGTATAATAACATAGTACAGGTAAAGCAGTTTTACTCCAAATTTAAGGCGTGCGAAGCCGCGCGGGTAAAAGCTAGTTTAAAATAAATTTGTTTAGAAACGATATCGACAAGTTTCATGTCAAGTAGGCATACAATATTTTTTTGTCAAGTTTTTCAAATACTTACGCAAAACGAAAATTAATATATTTAGGTATGTCCTGAATCTTTATGTCAAGATTTATTTGAACTTATAAGAATTTTGATTTAGGTATTAAGAAGAAATTAAGGTAGTTATGTAATTAGGTATTTTAAAAATGCTATTACTTCTACATCTAAGGTTAGAAATTGACAATAATTAGGGTACCTTCTGACTAAGTATTAGGCATCAGCTACTTTACAATTACTCTACCAGACACAGTCCACCATGTTTTTTCATTAGAAATTATAACTAGAATACGGTTACCAACGCAACTTAAACACATTCACATACAAGTTAATAATGACACAATTTATGTATGCACGAGACATGGCAATCACGTTTATAAATTACAATTCATATGGAAGGTTCTTTCTTGGTCAAGTTCAAGAGAATGTAAAATATTGGTCTACGACCGTGGTCCTGTGACGTAAGTCGGTTCTTTTTTTAAAAAAGGGCGGGTTTGACTAGATGAATTTAAAGTTGGAATCTTTTTACTAACCCATAGATTTATTATCTTCGCTCTCGCTCTTTCTAGATGGAGCACTGGTACTCGTAAAATGCGGCAAAACATAAGTGTGCTGAATTCAGCATACTCGAACCTACCCGAACTAGTGTCAACTTATATGCAGGGGCGTAGCCGCCGTATCAATTTTTTGGGGCCCCCGAGCCACAGGGGCCATAAAATAGTGAAAACTTAAAAAGAATGTATTTTTTTAAACCTACACATTGAATATAGCTTATTTTATTCTTTTTTTTTAAACAAATCTCCATAAGTCCATACGTTTCCAAACTGACGGTGTTAAAAAAGTAAAATATTTTTTACAAGATATGGTCTAGATATAGGATTTCTCGTATGAAAATGCATAGTAAGATCAAAGATTATAGTCTGACAGAGGATATACTCGTATATAAGTAAGTATATTTTGATGAAACTAGTAATAAGCTACTTTAAGAAACGAAAACTGGTTCTAAAAGTCACTATTTATTATAACATCCAAAACCCTAGAAACGTGTATAGTAAAACCCACAAATAAATAAGCAAAAAGAAAAATATTCTTTATATTGTCTATAATTGGTGCTTTTACCTTCTTTATTATCCCGCATTTTACGAGTACTATGGGCGAGGAGTAATTGTGAATCTATGTTTAAATATTTTTTTATAGGGCCCTTAAAAATATTGTTACTCTTACGCCCCTGTTTTATATGACATAATATTTGACACTAACCCTTAACCACCTAGCACCTATTTTTGTCCTGTTACCACCACCGTGCGATCGCAAAGACCGCTAATAGATAATTGCGTTGATTTTAGGATTCCAATTAACAAATTAAAGTTCCGTAACAAAACATGCAACTTTATACGCCAATGCTTCGTTTTAGCACCAAATATTTGCTATTAAATTATAAATGTCTTTAGGAATTGAAAAAAAAAAAATAGCAATTGTTTCGTATTTTTGTAAGTTTTTAACATAAAAAGTAGTAAAAAATAACCATCAATTTTTTTTATTCAAATTATATTTGAATTTTATAAAACATTACGGTCTCTGAGACCGTAGGTAGGTGGTTGATGGTTAAAAAATAGTCAATTTTAAGAGTAGTTACTAAAATATAACAGCTTGCAAGGAATGTCAGGGGTCATATATAGATGGCGTTTCAAAACTTTTGAAACATTTATTTTTATTGCCAAAATGATTGAAAAACGACAAAAAGACAGATGTGTAGTTTCCGTTTTGTCGAGCTTGAATTTTTTTACGTATTTTTTTGTTGCTCAGCGAGGATGATGAGCAAATAAAAGGTTTGGACTTAAGCGACATCTTGGTTTGTTCCTAGTACTAAGTCAGAAAACATGTTATGGTTTGGTCGGAAGCTTTTCGAACAGTTATGTATTATTTGACACACGAGTTGGCACGAAAATAAAAAACTGCCGCAAGATCAAAGCTATTGTTTACAGGCAGTGCTCCATCTAGTAAGAGCGAGAGCGAAGATAATAAATCTATGTACTAACCTTTCTGTGATTATTAGGTATGCATTGGGAATAAATAGATTGTGCCTGCCAAGTAAAGATATGATTATGATATGATTGGTAACTAATATAGATAACGCACACATAATAAAATAGATAAATGAATTCATGAAGTTTCATATTTTAAATTTAAAATTAACGAACTAGGTTTCTAATTGTTATTTAGTATATTAATTTTTATTGAATAATTCAATCAGGATATAATAATTGTCATTTGATTTTAAAAAGAAAAGAGTTAGGTAATGAATTAAGCTTATAAATTTGCCGTCAATGCCTTCCTCACCCTACGGTAAAATACATTTTCGATCATTTTTCATCCACTCTCGTGTTATGATATATCCCACCAACAATTTAACTTATCATTAATAATGCTAAAACGATTCCGGCCCATCGACTCGTGCGCATATTTCCTTTTGTGTGTAATAAGGTATGAATTTTGAAGCACACCGCTTTTGTACGAAGACAAGGTGTAAAAAAATTTGCCGGACATGAATGACCGATGTTCTTTATGTAAAGGGTGTTCCTATAATGTAAACGATAATTTTCAAATCAATAAATAAAATAATTACTTCAATAGAAGTTGTCACATTTAGAAGTTCCTATAAAATTAGTTATATACAATTGGGTAATTTCAAGGCTTTACTGCTAATATTTTCGCGTTTACAGGAGTTTAATCACATACATTCCTGATTAAAAATATGAATTAAAATAATTTTTATAAAATTATTTTGCCAATAACTTTAAATTAACAAATCTTTCTTATAAGCTAATGTAGTTATTAATCATTTTTTTCATTTTTATTTTTTTTTCGGACACCCTGTATTCGAAGTGGTGTGTGGCGCTCCGGTGGCTCAGTGAAAGGTGGCCGCGGACAATGGCCGGCGAGAGGACCCACGTTCGCAACTCAGCGCCGACACTCACCCCCAGGGGGACACGGGGGTGGAAAGTGAGGGGTGGGCAGATACTACAGAAAAAATAACAAATTGTCCTTACTTAGAAGTCGAGGGTGAAGTCTAACTAATGTATCCTATGTCTTATATTGTAGAGCGAAGTAGACCTCTATGTCTGTTTGTTCCTAAATATAACCTATAGATTATAAAATACGCATCAAGTTTTTGCTTCGGTTTCCACAATAATGCAGATAGTTTCCTTTCCAGAACTACCAGAAAAATATGAATAAACCTAGTTAGAAAAGTATTTTATGGCAACAGTCTGATTGGTGACCGATTTAAGCTATTAAATGTAGAGAAGGAGCATAGAAGATGGAAAGGTATACGTTTCTTAGGTTATTTTTTGTACATTTGTCTACAATTTCTATACCATATACTAGTCTCTCGCTTTCAACCAACTTTTTCACGCCTACCTCAAAATACACACTCAAAATCGCTACAAAACTTTCCACCCCCGTACCCTAAACCGATGTCATCTCCCCATCAAATCTAAATATGAATCCTAACAATAAATCATGGTCAAGCATTTTGTAAATGCGTCAGTTATTGTCCATCTTAGAAAAAAGAGGATTACGGATGTAGGTAAGGCTTGTGTAGGCTTGTAACCCATTCAGGCGTTTTTATGATTTTTTTTCGGAAAAATTAGATATGAATAAGTGGACTTCAATAGACTCGGGGTAGGGATGGGGTGAAAATGATCGATGTTTTATAATCTCCAAAGGTATTTTATAATTAACGTGAAACTATAGCAATACTAGATAAAGCGTTAGAAGTAAGCCAACTTGAAAAAGGAAACTGTGCAACTTATTCTCAGCCTATTTTTAAAGATTAAAAAAACGAAATTGGATATTAAGATTTTCATGTTTAATTTTAATTATTAATTGAGTTTATTTGAATATCAACCATCACAATAGTTAACAAGTATTTTAATAATGAGTAGTTTTAAATGAAAAGTTCCCTAAAAAATCATGCAAAATTTTACGAAAAGAAAAAATCTAAATTCTTCTATTCATCATAGATATGTAACATATACTTAATGAACGTCAATGTTACAAACTTCGACTTTACCTAACCCCGTAGACGGAGAGAAAAAAGCCGGCGGAAAAACTCCCAGCACTCCTTTCGGAAATACAATCATAATTTATAATTTACCTACTTATATCCTACAACTAATCTATTTCATCGTCTACAATCTATCGACACCCCCCTTCCCTTCACTCTCTCGTCCGGCCGCGAGGTGTCTGCGTGACCACCGGTACAGACACATGCGCGCGCGCATTGCATGTGCTGATCGATCGCCGATGGACGGTGACACCTTGGACGCCGTGGCAGAGGCGCTTTACCTACTTAGACATTATGTTGTAGTACATGTTTTTTTTGACAAGTCGTGGGTATTGATCTACATTAATATTCAGAAAATAAAGTTGGTATTTTTAGAGGCTAATTTTGTCATTAATTTATCTATAAGTACCTAATATATAAACATTCTTTAGCTAATTATACCTATGTTCGACAATTTAAATATCAGAAGTTCATCATGAGAATATTATTTTGCTTTATACCTAGTCTTTAGTGTCTGCTTTAGACGCAATATTTTTACTTTAACTTTAATCTATTTGCGACGTTTTGTGAGTTTTAAAAAAACCTGATATTAATAAGCAATTTTATGCTTAGCACACAAATATGAGATAGTCAAAGTATCAGAAATATTTAAATATATAAAAAATATTAACAACAATGGGTCAACAGTCGTCTTAGCAAATGGCCTTACATTTAAAAAAAAACATTTTAACAAAACCGTGCCAAAAATCTCTAGGTATTTCATACTAAGTAGTTACTTTTTTACTTTTAGCTTCATAAAAAAGGAACTAAAGCCTTTTCCATAGTAACCAACTTGATATTAAAAGATAACCGCAGATTGTAGGCACGCGTGTCACACACATTCACACACCATCTGCCTCCGCTTACTAATATAAACCATAACATTAAGTAATAAAGTTCAGTTTTCCATGTTAGTGCACATGTGGTTTATTGGCCGTAAACGTATTGTCAAATTATTAATCCTTTGCTTCCGATTTTTTGTTTTCTGGTCAAGGGCAGATAAAAGTTGGTGGCAGGAAGTTCTTATCTGTGGGTAAATTATGCGAAAGCAGATAAATTTTATTAAGTAGTAAATATCTAAGAACTTGGTTAGACGAAGTTTTTATCTCAAAACACTTTATTCGTATCGTCTCGAAATCGATTTCTAATTCCATTTTATTAGCGGTGAAAATTATGAGCTTATTCCTTTTGTGTTAATCTACGATTTAAACGACATGTAATACAAAAACAGTTTAAAAAAATAAGCATAACCGAAGAAACTTTGAGCAATTCCAAAATTAATAGACTGCTGCTTTTATCCTTACCGCGTACTTTGTACAAGCCCAAAAAATACCACCCAAATATCTTTATCTGTGTTTAACTCTGAAATTGTCACTTAATACCCCAAATTACATAATTCGGGACCAGTGGTGCAAAACTAGGTGAGGTTATTATGCCGAAATGGTATTAACGTGTCTTGGGTGGCAAGAAAAAGGACAATACTTGAAGTACCATTTTAATTGTATTTATTTTTGGGATTAGTCCGATTATGGCTACCTTTTAACTTGTTGTCGTAAGGAGATGTAAGTCTTTGTGCCAACATCTTCGGAGTTCAGTAAATGGGTTTGAATTGGTCATTTGGTGGACTTGGAATTGAGTCATCGGCGAATGATGACAATCGATTTAGTTTGATCATATTATTTAAAATTGTTACTGTGGGCGTAGCTGAGCTTATGTTGCTTAGCTACGCGCAATACGGTGGAAGGCAGTACGACCATCTATAAATAATCTGGTGCCAATCCAGGTTTTTAGGAGACTAGGCTATGCAAAATTGTCATACCATATTAGAGCTAGATGGATCCTGTATAACATCTCAATAAAATACAGTTGATTTTGACGGTGCTTGAGATTTTACTTTAAATTTTGCATTTAAAATGCTAATTTATTAATTTTGATGTTGTAGATACTGGAAAATGCGGTAGCTCAGTGGTCAGAGCATTACACCGGTTTTCTAAAGGACCTGGGTTCAATTCCGGAGACCCGCGTTCCTTTTTCCAGTATCTATAACTTCAAAATTTGACGGTGATTACTTAATAATTACATAAAACATCGTTTTTGAATTATCTCGGAAATTACAATGAAAACGTTTTTTAAACAGTTTATTGAAGATAACGACACAAACCATTTCTCTCGCTGTCCAAGAATGAGGCTGTGCTCAATAACTGGGACGTATAATACATTTTCCTTTATTTCAAAATTATACTTACCAAAAACTAACTGAATAACGCATACTTCTAGCAGCTCTTTTGTTAATCAAATGTTTTGACTTTGATTTATGAGTTGAAAAAATGTCCGGAGCGGCGCTAAGTAAAAGATATAACTTAGAAATATAATCCCTAAGGTATTGCAAGGGTTGTCCAAAGGAAACACTGCTAATCTGTCCAAAGGAAAATGTTTTTTGCGGGTACTTTGTATAATAATTTTTGAATGAAGAACATCTCAACTGTCAAATGAACAGGAAGGTATTGGGGACCATTGTTCACGGTTGAATGGACATGTATTTTTTTTCTATATGAAACTTATTGTTGATTAATTTTTTTTGTGTTGATTGGACTTGACTTAACATAGAACTAGACATGCAATGTTTGAAAAGAACATATTTATTTATAAACCTATTTTGGCTTCTGTAAGATACCAACTACATAGCTTAAAAACGAATAAAAAAAACATTCAATTCCAAAATATTGGCCCAAAATAATGGAACTATCTCCAAACATACAAAACATGAGTAACACAAGGAAAATATAAACAAAACAGGATCGCCGACAACCAAAAATCATACAAACCTCAGGTTATTGGCACACTTACTGATATACTAAAGTGCACACGCGACTTTACCTGATATCATCCCACTTTTCAGGACTTAAGACGACAAACGCTAAGATCTTTAAATAGAGAGGGCGTTGATAATAGTGAAGAACATCTTTTACAAAAACTAAAAGGGTTCATGTTTTAGTTTTTTGTAGCCACACTTATCACATATCTTCACAGCAAAGCTATTTATCGTTAAAATTATGATGAAAAAAGTGTATGTGTAAAGACGGTGGTGTTCACTTAAAAAAATATAGACATAGTCTAAAATGCCAGCTAAATTACGATTGTCAACGTTCAAACAAGCAGATACACTGTCCCATTCCTTACAAAACACGAGTGAGTCAGTATTAAAATTACGGTAGAATGCTAAAACGATTCGACTTAGTGCTAATTCGTACTTTTATTATGTAAATTTCGCGAATTCCGTATGTATGTCAGTCAAACAGGAGGTTTTTTTGTCAAAATTAGCGAGTGTATGACTGGGTCGTGAGATGTTACTTCAAGATTCTTTGTTAGGATGGAGGCAATGTAAGTTATTTGGGTTAAGTAATGTTATGCCGTTTAAAGAATTAGAGGTTTTTGAGATGTTTTGTGTGGTGGAAGTGAGTAATGGAGTCCTTTGGTTTACAGATTTGGTTGTAGAGTAATTAGGGATTTTAAAGTAGAGTTTTTTGGGTGTGTGTTTTTTTTTATAATATAGGTAGCAAACGAGCATGCGGGTCATCTGATAGTAAGTGATCACCGCCGCCCATGACTACCCGCAACAATGTGGGTATTGGGGGTGTGTTGCTGACCTTTGAGAAAATTGGGCACCGGATACCGCACTCACCGAACGAAACGCAGGAACATAGTCCCTACTTCACGTCGGTTTTCTGTGCGACGGTGGTATTTCACCGGTTGAGTCAGCCCAGTAATCGCTGCAGACAGAGCCTACAGCTAGACTCTACCACTCCAAAAATAGTATGGTGTATGTTTGTTTGGATTTATTAACAGCGTATAACGTCCCACTAGGAAGATTCAGGCTTCCTTTAGGAGCTGCGAGAGTCTGAGTCGCTATCCACCACGCTGGCTCGGTGCGGGTTTAATTCAGATGATGGATAATCATCTTAACATTTGGATTTCCTTACTTTATTTTCGCTAACCGTAAGTATATGACAAAAATGTATAGGTATCATTAGGAATTATCATATTAGTGGTACACCCAAGTTTGGATTGATTTTGTATGGTACCTAGCTCTTTAGCTTCTACTTAATATATGTTATTAATAATATCTATCTCATCTACACGTAATAAATAAGGAAATAAAGTAAGAAAAAAAAATATATTTCCAAATTAACTGCAACATGCAAAAAATGCAAAGCGCATGCGCTATTCAAAGTTATTGAGCAAAATAGTATCTTACAAACATAAGTTTATCTCTCTATAAATAAATACCAATATAAAGTAGTCAAGTTAATGATCAAATGGCTGGTTACAGCAATAAGATCGGAAGTACCAACATAGTCGTGTTCCCGGAAGGAACGTGGAATCACGGCGGAGTATTCTGGAACTTTCAAATGTACATGTCTAGAAGCAGTAGATTTTTCAAATGGAAGTACATATATAAGTGTACATATATAAACAAGGCTTAACAAAGTTACGATTTTTTTTTACTTTTCATTCTTTTTTTTATGATGGTATTCTATTGGTATGATGTGACTTAATTGACTGCAAATAAGCTCTACTTTAACCTCTAAGAAGGAATGTATCGCATTACCAATCACCCTGTTTATCTTTAACAAAATAGTTTACTTGTTTGGTTCTTTTAACCAAAGTTGAATTATTTGTGATAGTGTCGTCAAAAATTCTTCGGTAGGTTATTATTAAGCTTAAGATTGGGTAATGGCTCGTTTGAAGATGCATAATTTACATTTAAATGGAATGATATATTGCTAATAAGGATTTCTTTACTATTTTTTTAATTGAATGGATACATTGATGTCTTTCATTATATTAGCATTGAATTCCCAAGTTGGGCCAAGTTAGGTAAATGTCTTGGTCGATCACGTATCTGGGTGTAATTAGCTTATATGTTAAGCTTGTCCATTGTGAAGTGCTTAATACAAACTTGGCTTAGTTTATGTGGCAGTCACGATATGAAAAAAAACTGCTGGTCTCAATAGAGTTAATAATAATAAAATAATAAATATTTATTGATCAACTTTAAATAGTTAATATTTTACATTTTTTGTTGTAGTAATTGTACTGTGTTACAGAGCCAACGCCCTCCATTTTAATTTAGTTAAAACCTCTGTATTTGAAAACTGCTGTTAGTGACGCTTGATCTGTCACTCACTAACATTTTCTTTCATTATTGTAACAGAAAATCATAGATAAAAATTACTCTCGTAACACCTTTAACAATACGTCACTGGTACTATACATACATATACAATTACAATATACAATTTAGATTGCCTATTCCAGAATAGGGCCGCGGTCTTTGGTCGCAGATTTTCGCTTTCCCCGTCCACAATGGATCGTTGATCTTTCTGCTGCGCTGACTGCGTGCGCGCACGCCGCTGTGTTTTATGGGAGTATAATGCATCTTTGTGGCATTCTTTATTGTTTGCCTGGCTAATAGAACTCGTTGAATACCTGTCGGGAAAGGATAACAACAGAAGTGTTTAGACTTTGTCAGTGGCTATGTTAAACGGAGTTTATAAACAGAGGAATTTAAATTTGATTTGCATATTTTTAACTCCACCATCGGAAGTAGTTATAATTTTGAACCATCGAGTTTGTAGTATGATTCATAAAAAATAACAATACTTTGGCTCAGACATGCATACATTAACTTTAACTTGGCCAAAGTTGGCATTTCAAGTATTTCCGATGCATCTTTAGAAGGCCTACAGAAAAAAAACCTTTACTCTTTTTATTATTATTTGATAGAAATATAGTGGATGATGAGCATGGGCGCTCAATTGCAGTCTTTATTACATATCAGTTATTGGACTTTAATTGAAATTCAATTAAAAACTAAATGTTTCAAAGTAAAAGTTTGAGTATGTCGGTAAAAAATCAAATCTTAAGTAAGGGGTATATTATAAGTGTGAATGAAGATAAGCTAAAAACTTGGTACGAAATAGCCACATTTAATTCCAACGTAACTTTTCTCCAGCGCAGAAATGCGGAAATCGTTCAGAATTCTTCAATTCCGAGTCAAATTCCTGGTCCTTCCCAGCCGGAAGTCAATAAACTTTCTCTTAAAGCTGATTTCTTCCGTGGAAACTTGGTTTCCCGGATGTCGGCCATTTTGTTGGTTCTATGTTCAAGCTAATTAGATACCTTATGATTGCTAGGGCTGGATTTCCTCGACGTTGCTATATAAGCTGGTTAAATTAAAATGTAACAAGGTAAAACCAATGTTTAGTAAGATGCGAAAATATGAAGATATATTTGTATACGCATACATTGTCTGTTTAGTCTATAAATAATTGTGCAGTTTAAAATTAAAAATAATAAACATATACTATATACCTACCTAAATGAAATTCCTTCTATTTGTATCTAATTTAATAGTATACTGGTACACTTCAGTCAGTCAGGCCTTGTTATTTCATATGTATAGATAAAAAGAACTGCCAGAGTCCTAGAAACCGCCGTTTCAGACTTTTGTCAGATTATATAGGGAAGTGACTTAATAGGCACCTGACTTTGCTTGACGAGTACAAATATCAATTAAAATATTATCTACAAAATAAATAGCCAAAAAATCTATAAGAACGCAATAAATATTGCAATTCGCAGCAACATAATCGGGTCACCCGCCGTAGCCCACATCTATTCTCGGGGTGACCATGATTAATTCCTTGCACGGGACCGACATCCTGTGATGTAACGTCTGCAATTAGCTAGTGTCCCTGAATGGCAAATACAATATATGCAGGGAGTTGCAAATTACATTTTATTAAGTTGGGGTTATAAGATGTTGATTTGTAATTTAAGCTGTGATGTCGAAATGTTTTGAAGTCAGTTGTTGTCATTGCGTTACATTTACTGAAACAAAAATAATAACACTTTGATTTTATTTGGATTAATTGTGTTACTTTGTAATGTAAGGTAATACAAACTCTCTTCCTACCTTAACAAGAAAAGAAAAAGTAAATAAATATATAACCTATAAATGTATTAGTCATAATCCAACCATTTTACAAATTCAAAATTGTAAACAACTTTCTCTTAATTAGTTTTCAATCCCACACTCTTCCTATCTGAACAATTGTCCAATAAAATGGTCTATAAAAAGACCTTGCCTATCTAGATTATGTCATGGGATTACTAGAACTAGCTACTTTAGTTGAGGTCATGCAAATTAGTATGCTATCTTGGGTACCATCCAAGTATGTGGTGTTAAGAAGCCCAGTCACGCGTGAGAGGCACTCAGAATTCTATGCACTTTCTTTGGCCCTGCACGCCTTTTAGCCTAGAGAATTGGAGTAGGAAGTGTATTATTTCATCTGTTACAAAATATTTTTCATTAACTTTTATTTTTTCTATTTTATACTTCCGAACTAACTTTGTGGCCCTAAAGTTAGTTTAGTAAGCGGACTATAATATGCCTTTAGGAGAACTTATATTCATCCAGACACGATTCAAATACGAAACAATCTTTCGCCTGACAATCCAGTAAAACAACATATCGATGCATCACAGAGGTCATTATAACATTTTAGATTGTACTCTTATTGAGTTTAATAATTTCAATATCAATGAAAAATATACCAAACGTAAAACAATCACAACTTTACAAGTCTCGGTTGTAAAACGCAATGATGGCCACCCTAGCAGGCGGGTCAATGGTGCAGTGGACTAAGTCGCATCCGTCCGTGGCACTGAGCCAAACTGACACTGACCACGCACAGAGTAGAGCTGTACAGAGACTAACGATCATTATTAATCTCGAAATTGTATGTAGACAAATCGCAATGGGTTTCTGTTTGTCACACGTATACTCTGAAAACTCCTTAGCTACTTTAAATTTGAAATGGTTGTAGATATCGTCGAAAATTGCATTTACGCAGTATTTTCGCTGGTTACCAGTTAAAGTACCTATGAACTAATTAATACATGTTCATTTTTACTAATAAATCTAAGTTGTAGTTTTTTTCCTTTTTTAGTAGTGGCACAAGCGATTATGACCAACAAAATACAATTTCTCTTGTAAAGAAAAGATAATTGTATCTAATAATATGTAGTAAGAAACTAATATGTTCGTTGTTTTTTTCGATTCTATGATTAAAGCTGTGTGGAAACATTATAAAGTTACACTGCCAGTCAGTCGTGGGCATATCGTACTTCTGCATAAAACTAAATAAGGGCTGCCTCTGCACCTTGGTCTCCTCTGTACCCTAGGTCCTAGTAAGTCACGCGTCTAGCATTGCTCAGTAAAAGTACTTTCGTTGTGCATATTGTCATTCTTGTCACTGATCTGTCAGGTATCTGTCACTGTCATCAGTAAGCACTTACTTCGAGGAATCCGGTGATGCAATGTTGATCTAAGTATAGAAAGGGAAATAGATAAACAAGAATGTTAGTGTGTGAATATGTTGGTATTGTTTGAATAGGAGACAATACAGCTTGTAATAAAATATATATACGATTAGCTAAATGAGTAGAAGAAAATATCATTACGAATGCTTTGTAGGATAATTTTCCTCTATGTTTTTATTTACACACATCAACATCGTCTAGGGATATTATGTTTAAAGTTCTTAAACTCAAAAAATACTGACCAATTTTAATTTTTTTTGAAGAAAGTTTATTTTGTAAACCTTGTTGAACGATTCTAAATTTGAATTTGAAAAAAAAAAACAAAAGATTCACGCTGCATAATGGTAGCGAAGTCTGAAGGTTTCATTTACCTACAGTAACTTTTGTCATTTTTTTGTGCCAAATTTAAGTTTTATAGCAAGTTATCGGTAAATTATCAATTAATGTTATTGTGTGCATTATGCAGCGGGGCTATTGAACGAGGAAAGAAATGTTACGGGCAGTAGGCATGCTCCAAACTGGGGCTACTCAACGGAATATTGCTGGGGAGATGGGAACAAGACAAAACGTGATATGAAGGTTATGGTCATGTTATCGTGCTCTCCGTGAGATGGCTGAAAGACACCCAGGCGGGAAACACTTAACCACTCAACGACAAGACCGAAATTTGCAAGTTGCCGCGAGAAGGCAACCAAATTTTACGGCCATGCAGTTGGTTCAGAGGCTCCAGTCAGAGCACCAGTTGCTTGTGAGTGATGAAACTGTGAGGAGAAGGCTGCATGAAGCTAATCTTCATGCTCGCAGACCGCTTCGTACTCCAGCACTACGCCAAGAAAATCGGGGACGACGGCTAGAGTGGGTTCGTGAACATTTGCTCTGGGAAGATAACCAGTGGTTCATATTGCTGTTTACCGATGGCTCACGGTTCGGTTTCTATCCTGATACACGTATAGTACGTGTTTAGTGAGTTCCTGGTGGTGAGTGCCGTCTGCGACACCCTCAGGAAGTCCTTCCATACCACGGCGGTACAATTAAGGTTTGGGCGAAAATTCGTGTTGGCGGAAGAACAGACCCCGTTTGGATCAGAAACACCATGTCAGCTAAAAAATATTGTAACGAGGTGCCAGAACCAATAATCTACCCCGACAAACTGCAAATGGGCCAAGAATTCACGCTGATGAACGACAAAGCCCGTCCGCACACAGCGAGAGTGGTGACGAGCTGGTTGCAGGAGCACGACGAATCGGTCCTAGGCTGGCCCACTCAGTCGCCTGACCTAAACCCCATTAAGTACGCGTAGGATATGCTAAAAAAAGAGCTTTAAAGAACTTCGCTACAAACATTGCGACGAAAGAACATCTTTTTTTGCCACTTAGCCGGACCTGGGACAATATACCGCAGCCTGACTTAGATAACTTAATCCAAAGCATAAAAAACGTTGTAGGACCGTTTTTAACGTCATGGATGGTTTTACTGACTACTGTTTTTTCACAATACCGTTCAAATCTGAATAATTTCTGATTATTTTTCACTTTTCCTTGAGAAACACATTCATTGTTACTTTTACATTTTTTCACTTTTTTCTTTATAAAAAAAAACACTTTTACGCAAAAAAAATGATTTATTTTATTTTGTTAATGTAGCCTGATAAATGAGCTTCATAAAAATATATACATGTTGTATGTTATTATTTATAAATTTTGAGTAAACTAAGTAAATTCAAAATATCCTTAGCTTAGACGATGTTGATGTGTGTATATGCCCTATGTCTTATTTATTTATTTTTATCTGCCTTTATTATTATAAAATTTATTAATTAAAGTTAGGTTTCAAAAAATTTTATTTGTAAAATTATTTATTAACAAATTACCTGAAAAACTGTAACAAGTAATGGAAATAAAATATAGGTCCGTATTTTTTTCGGCTCGTTTAAATTAACATATTGAAGTGCATTACATTTCATGGGAAATAATTTAAATTATGGAAAACTCTGCTTGCAATTACTACGGCAACAAAAGTAAAAACGTGTCGTGATTTTAATAATGGTAGCACAATGCCTAGGAAATTTCTCAGTCGCATTTTGCCGGGTATTCTAAGAATGTAGATACTGACTACATAAAGAAAGGTATATGTATTCAAATATACTTATATATTATCGTTAAGTGGAATTGTCATTAGAGAAGACTTAACCTTTTTCAAGATAATTAGTTACTTATATACATTGATTTTTATAATATTATTGACATTTCAATATTTAAATTCACACTTCTGAAAATTTCTTAAAAAGATGTTGATCGGTAATTGCTACGTAAGCGTTTATTTTGAACTTTGATCTCATAAAACATATCATACTATCAAAGAACGCTATATAAAAAGACCCTTGCTACCAATTTCCTTATCTTCGCCATAAATTCATAACACTTGCACAAAACAAGGTCTGTGGCCACACTTATCATACCTTCACAGCAAAGCTATTTATCATAAAACTACTGATAGAGCAGTTTTTTATTGTTTGCAGTAGGGTAGGGTTGTCTAACACGTGTGCCGCTGCCGAGCATCGAACCCTGACGTTTCGTGTTGGCCTGGCCTGGTGGAGGTTTTCCGCATTTCAATACGACACGATCATGTTTTTTGACTAATTATGTACTATGTTAACATGACTTTTTATATAGTTGACTGGCAAGAAAGGTTTTAAGTATGCCTTTTTATAAATTTAGTTGCCAAAATTTTCGTAATTAGCTTGACATGAAAATGCATTTGAGCTGTAAACTTTTTTAAATATTTTTGGATTTAGTTTTACAGTTTTTCCCTAAAACATTTTTTGTAAAACAAATACTTTGACAGCGTTTAAATAAATAAAAACACCCAACGGTCTTCCACTGAGACGGAAACACCTTTTTCATTTCTTTTTTCATCACTTTTTCAGACAGCGCAGCATTTTCGCGCGAATACGCAAACTTTTTTTCCACAGATACAAAAAGACGTTTCACAACAGTGCAGCCACGTGGTCGCACAGAAGCAAGAAGTATTTACTCACGCGGTCATTGACCCCGGCGATGCTTCATATTAAGAGTTCACTATCAACTCGCAATACGGAAGTAGGGTGACTACACTTTCTATGTTTCCTTCATTACCATGTTTAGAAAAGCACGTTAGTTGACTTTTTTATCATCTGAAAGGTGATTGTGTAGTTTATTGTAGAAATTATGTTAAATAAAAAATGGTTTTAGGAGTTGTCTCTCGTTGATGTCTTTTGCATAGGTTAGCTAATGAACATGAGTCAATTATTTTTTATGGAAACTTGTGAACAGAACTTTACAGTTCTTTCGTTATTGAACCATACTTCTAATAGACGACTATGATGCATTGATTGATGCCTTGTATTAAAAAAAACGTGTAAGCAAAATATTGTTTTTTATTTTTTAAAGAAAAATCGAAACTAACATAAGAGTATATGTTAAAATTACACTTTAAACATATCATGAGTTTGTACCTCGAATAATCTGTATGAACAGTTAATATGCAATTTTCGTAAATTATTTCCAAGAAACTCAAGCCAGCTTATTTTCAGTATATATTTTATTAATTCTCAGTTTTAATTATTGTTATTATAAACAACAATTTTAACTTATAACTCCACGTAAGTTAAGGTAACATTAAGTTATTATGTATTTTAACTATCTTAAGTATTTTTTACTTCGTAACTTTGCTTATAGAGCGTTAGCATGTTGAACAATTGTTACAAGTGAAATTATTTAATACTTACCACTTCTAACTTTTTTAAACATTACTAGTGGCCGCCCGCGACTCCGTTCGCGTGGAAGTCGGTTTCCCGTGGGAGTTCGGTTGTAATCGACAATTTATTTACACATATGTATTTTACTTTTTATTAACAGTTATTTATTATTATTGGTTATATATCAAGTAATAAAAATAATTATAAATATTAAAACTAATATAAGGCATATTTGTGATGCAGATTAAGCTTACGTAGCCCAAACATTTATTTACTACTGATAAAAAAATAACTGATAAAAGTTACATCTTATACGTAAAATAAATCATTTAACCTTCTACTAACCTAGAAGTAGAGACCAATAAAAAAAAAAAAAATATTTTCTTAATATGTCGTTTCTCAAAGTCAGTTTTTAGCAGTCTTAATTTCTGAAGAATAACGATTTTGGTTTGCAAACTAAGTAGCTATTTTTAGAAATATCTGAAAATAATTAAGTTGCTACCGTAAAGTGTTTAACCCCTAATTATCAAGGCGGTATAATCGACCCGGAACCCATATTTATTCCTAAGTACCTCAGTCTAAGTGTCCTAGAAATCATTATCATCAGTTAGTATTCGTAGAACTTGGTTATCCTATAGCTTGGGGCGGACATGACTGACGGGTCTCTCAGACCCAAGTCATGATCATCAAGGGTTAAATGGACCCAGTTTTAACTTAGATAATGTACCTATATCTGATATTATTTGATTTAAATTTAAAACTTAAAGAAAAAAAAATGCACGTAAAAACTAGCTTGAGTTTTACATTTTATGAGTTTACGCATTTGCATAAGATCCTAAGTAAAATATTTCTTGAATAAATAAACATAGTACATAATTATAAAGAAAGCTTATCTGTTAATCAGTATCTGTGTAATAATTGCAAATAAACGTAGTTCTGTGAATAGCTTAATAGATTTTACTATAGAAAATTCCATTTCCATAAATAGTTCATTGACAAAATGCTAAATGCGCTAACACGTTTGATGCTCTGTGAGTACTGTGACGTCACCGAGTCACGTGATCGAACTTTAAGTCAACTTTTGGTCAAAAGTTCGTCGCCCGGTCAAGAATTTTGCGGCTCAAAAAAACCTTTTTTATTACTTGCCCACGAGAATTAGTTGCAATATTAGATAATTTGCCACTATATAATAAAATAAATAGTCCCGGTAGCCATAAATATGTGTTATTTTATTATTTGTTGACATTGGCCGGATTTTTTCCACGATTCGGTGAATGACTTCCAAATTAGTTTTATACCATTCATTGAACTTCTTTAATTGGTAAAAGACAATGTTACTTTCGAAATCAATCTGGTAGCAATGGGTTCATAAAAGAGTATTTATGGGATGTTTTTTTTTAAATAATAAGGCATTGTTAAAGTAAGTATACAGTTTAAGTAGGTATGTTTAATAAATTGAACCTATCTAACTTCATAAGTATGGATTTTTAATATTAAAAATGCTTCAGTTCACAACACGAAAGAAAACAGTAGTTTTGAGATTTTCCTACGATATTACAAAGTAAGCGTATAGCATTACTGTTTTCCCATACATTGCGCGCCAAAATATTGTTAGCGGTCGTTCATTGACCCCGCCCGGCGGGTTTTGACGTCGAGTGACGTTTCATCGTGACGTCACAAGATGGCCGCGCGATACGTGCGCGCGCCGATTTGTGTTCAAGGTTTTAAAATATTAATGGGTATTTATGTACTGAGCTTATTGTATCGCGTTATTTTGATTTATGGCCTGATATTTTGTTTGTTATGTTTCGATTAAAGTTTTTTTTGTTTATTTACTGTCGGGTATGTTTTGCTTTCATGTTTTTGTTACGTTTAAAGGTATATAAGGCCTTTAACCAATTGGCGGGATAATACTGCTACAAATTCATAAAGACAGATTATAGATGCTTAACTATTGACTTTTTGTAGACGCACTTATGTCTATTAAGCTGGGGTGCGTAAAATAATGCACGTAACTTATCTAAACTTTGAATTTTGGTAGTGGAACTTTACTTCAAGCGCCGATTGATGCGTACCGTGGGACCGCACTGCAACTATTTAGTTATTTTCCGTATCACTAGGATTTCCTACATAATTTTATTCATACCCTATTGACTCACTACTAATACAAAACTTAGTCATTCATGTCTTAAAATAAATATAAGTAGGACTTCCACGTCTAGCATTTTAATTTGATATGTAATCTAAGCAATCGATCTTTAATACCAAGAAATCAAGTTAGTTCTCCGACCTAGTTACAAAATCAGACATCAGGATTTCGCACTTGCTAAAGTTCAAGGAACTCGCACAAAGCATGACCTACATTAACACAATACTTATTTTCGGTTGTTCTAACTTGTTATCTATTCTGAGAAGTGTTAGGTAAATTAGCAACAAAGGTGTTATGGTTTTTTTCTAGTTTTCCTCTCTGTTTTTAGGTATATAAGTGGTAGATATAAAAAAAAATGTTTTTTTTTTACTGAAGCATTTAACAGATGAAAAAAGTACTATCATTATAAAATTATTATATTATATTAGTAGGTATAACTTTGGGGTAAGACGCAAGACATTTGGAGTTCGACAAAGACCTTCACCAATTTCCAGAGTGAACTTAATGATAAATGTTTATTTTCCGATTTTCTGTTAACCTACTAGTTTATAATAAAATACGGTCTTATTACATTTCTATCCAAAACATACTCCTAGCGTCATCATACCTTGGTTCTGATATATCTATTCAATCCACCTATTCCACCAAACCCAATCAATTTTCATCCACCGACCTTTAACCCATACCCTGACCATCACCTACCATACCACTGCATTTTCTATTATTGCAACATTATTTACCTGTTGCATCCAATCCCAATTTGAGCCGGGCAATATTTCCAGTGAAGCCATATAAGCTATATCATACTGGGACCTTAAATTACCACGTACCTGGTGGATACCACGTACCAGTATCGGTACAGGTGGACCACAAAGAGTTGAACTGGTAAGTTAAATAAATGTTTTTTAAAAGACGCGTGACGAAAGTTTAAATTAAGTAGGTGCATGCATTTCTTTAAAAGTTTAACAGTTAATGATGTGCTTGCTTGGTGTGTATTTTTTTCTTAATGATGCTAAAAATATGCAATAAATAAACGATACATAGGCGGCAATGTGAACAAATGCATTGTAAAACCACGTAAACTCACTTCTTCTAACAAAGCTGCATCGTAACATTTAAAAATTTCTGAATAAAAAACTTGCATCTGATTCTCTCTGATTTTTAGAACTTTTTAACAGACATTTACAATCATCCAGCTCGTTAGCTAATTGTATGCAGTGCTACATTGTCTACACTGCACACCTTGCTATGTTACTGTAGTGGACCTGTACCACTCAGTAACGGTTGTCCCAGATTCGATTCTCGCTACATCCTCATTCATTGAGGCTGAGGTATCGATAAATTGTAGGTACTTAAGATGCGGTGGGTAAAATTAATGTACTTGCAATCGGTACTTACTTGCAGGGTGTCCCAGATAAGGGCATGCGGAAATAAACACGCTGAATTACATAAAGGGCTTATAGTTGTTTGTTTATATAAAAAAATATAAATAAAAATCTAATGCTTTCTATCAAGTTTACGATAAGGCATATTTTGATTACCCAATTATACTCGTCTGATAACGTACACAAATTCAAAAGTTTTGATTAACGAATATTTAAAGAAAAAAAAATCTACCATTTGTCTTAAAATATTAAATAATATTTAAGGTCTTCCTGCCCTAAAAAGTTTGTTTGTTAGTATGATTCTTTGAGGCTCTATAATTCCTAATTGACGTTATGGACAGAGGGCTGGTTATAAATTGCTTTATTGAACTAAAGTGAAACTGTGATTTGATTTACCAGATATAGTGAGTTTTTTTTAGAAATTAAGATATTCAAGACGATTCTTTTCAGAAATACAAAAGTATGTCCAAAAATAAGTAATTTATACATTTTAACAGTAATATTTTTTTTTCTGTTTCACATACCTTCTTTGAGGAAACAGTGGTTTTTCACAAAAGTCTGATGGTATTATCTGGCTAGTAACCATAGCCAAAGAAATACTTATATTAATTAAATGACCCTTGCATTTTCCTGACCAACGATTGTTTTTAGCTTTTTAGCTTCACCCAGCGGGGGCGCGGGCGTGTAGACAGGAAATCAAAATTAACTAATGGGTAATTCTTTTTTGATTATGTGATGATTATGTACCTTAAGTTAATACTTTGCATAAATATGGAAGAACCATTCGAAAATTGAAGACAATAGTTTACAAATGTTGAGTAATAGGCTCCAGTTTAGGATCCTGGTGGTCTTGAATGAAACGACTGAATGTAGTGGACTGTATTTTAGATAAGAACTGCTGTGTGCGCGGTTCTGTGTGAGAACCAAAAGAAAGCGGGGAATCAGAAGGGAAGCGGGGGACGAAGGCGAAGTTGAAGTAGATGCGCCCCCACTAGGCAGCGATGAGATGAGACGTCAGGAACAATATACTAAAATCAAAGTTTACAAGGAGTACTCTTGTTGTGCAGAACAACCTGCACTCTACACATTTTCTTCCCCTGCATACATAACCTAACGGATATAAAAGAACTGTCTTACTATTCCGTTACTACATCCTAAACAATTTCAACGTTGGGTTTTTTAAACATACGTTTAAAATCATGACATACACACCTATTACTTTTGTCATAGACGGACATTGGAAGTTTGACAGTGACGTAACTATGACATGACGTTGACTTTGTCCTTGTGATTGAACAATATCCGTGGTGTTTACATCGAGGGAGGTGGGATGTTTTCATGATTAGTTATTGGTAGAAGCCGTAGATTTAATTTAGAATAATCTAGTTAGATTATTGGGAAACATGATCCTGTATAATTTTAAATAAAGTAACATGAATAATATTGTTTATTTTAGTAGAAAGCTTGTAAATATAAGAAAAAACACAGCTTTTATACATCCTTAGTAACTAGTACTAAGTTAAGATTTTATTTTTAATTTTGCATTATAAATTATCCAGTATTTATAACTTTAAAATTAGTACAAAGTTTTTTTTCTTAATTTTTTTTTTCTAAGGGAGCAATAGGGACTGAGCCGTAATCCAATACTCTGGCTCAATTCAGTATCAATATTAAAAAAATGATTAAAACAGAGTGCTTTTTATCTATTTAATTCATTTCATTTCATTTCATTTCATTTCATTTCATTTCATTTCATTTAATTTCATTTCATAATTTTCTTTTAACACCAAAAAAAAGTTTCCCACCTGCGAAATGTCACATCTGAAAAACCCTACGGCGTCTAACCCGTATGCGGCCGGCGCGTGCGTCGCTAGCGGTTGACCCAAATACCAGTAGCGAACTAGCGACCAGTCGCTCGCCGCTGACATCCTGATATGGCTCTCTTAGAATATGGACGCCTAACGGACGGACGGAGCTTGCAGACGATGTGGCTAATACTGGATGTGGCTGGAGTACAAAAATGGTGGTTCTTGGAGTTTTGAGTGTGTTTGTATATAGACTTTTAGGTAATGGTAATGGGTTTCGATTTGGTAGTAATGATTTTGAAGAAAATGCAGTTTTAGCTTTCGTGTCTCATTTAGATGTATGCGTGAGGAAGATTTGTAATTTCTTTAAAACCCAAATCGTTACTAACTTAAGTATGTAAATGACAGTGAAAAGTTTTAAGATAGAAATAGTAGTTTTAAGTGATGATATGCCCAAACCAGCAATTCGCCATTTACCAAAACAATAAAGTGTGTTCTTAAATTAGGCCAGCATAAAAATATAGTCTTGTCATATCCAGCAATCATAGATCCCTGCGATTGGTTTTATCACAGTGATTACCAGAACAGTTTACGGATCTTCGTGTTAGAAGGAGACATTTTTCTTGACTGATTGCCACCCTATACAGCTGGTACGAAACGTGTCTTACAACGGGAAATCCTTGTATACCAACTTTATTCAGATTAAAAAAAAATACAGTTGCTTTTTAATTTTCCGGCTAATTGGCGAAACATTCTGTTAGTGATTGCATCGTGAGCCGTGTTTGGCTTGTAACAGTATATGATTGATGTGTGATCAATTTAATGAGCGGTATAGTAGGCTTAGCGACCTCCCAAGGGTTAAATACGGTTAGAAAGAAAAAACGATTTCAGTGGCTAAATTGTATTAAAGTTACATAATTTTACTTTTCATATTTTATATGTAGGCTTACGTTATATGTTACTTATTCTGCATTGTAATAACAATACTTCATGTTAAAAGTAAGTCAAAAGAAAACAGAAATTAGAAAATTTCGGTAATTATAACAGTTTCAACAAGTATGCCGATTCTTCTCTTAAAAGTTTTTAAACCACATGAAAAAAACATTATGTACTCAAAAACAAAAAAAAAAGTTTTTTTACATACATAACACATTAAGGAGGCCCTATCATACCTGTTCAAAGTTTGTTTTGTTCCAAAGCTCAAATGTGTGTCAGCCAAGGTACCAACAACTAACGGTTCTAGGTACGTTATGACTACATCCTGCCCGGGCCGACCTACTTCTATGTCATTTAATGCTTTTGAATTAAAATTTATGTATCTATGGTGATTTATAGGGCATAAATAAGGATGTATTATTGATTTGTTTTATGCTTCTTTGGAATAGGGATTTGCAAAATTGTGTGGTTAAGTGATTAACGTAGCGCTTTATTGCGAAATTGTCATTTAAGCATGTTAATTGTATTAATATTTGTTTATTCAATATTGTTAAAAACAATTTGAAATTTATACCAAATGACATGTTAGGTGTAGGTGATTTATTTTATTAAATCAATTATCTATATCGTTAAAACAAAGCAAAGTACATATTTATCAACTTGAGGTGTTCCGTTTAATTAAAAGTCCATTAAAACCCTAGGTCCCTTTTATCCGTAGTGCCAACACATCAATTAAAGTCCCACAGGGACGCAAGTGGACTGTCAAGTATTAATTTTATTCCCGCACAGAGTACCAGCAATTACTTATCGTTTACGATGTAATCTCAGCATTCAGCTTCCCAATTATCTCGACAGAACTGGTCGTTAGCGTATCATACTCCATCAGGTACGCAATATAGAAATACTATGTCACTAATACCATACCACGAAGTTCAATGCCTCTAACGGACTTCTTTGGAACTGGGTCAGAAGGCTTTGCTAATGTCAAATCGCTTTTAACCGTTACGTATCATGTCAGATTCAAACAGCCAATGTTATCGGGTCCGTTTCAAAGTTGGAAACACCTGAGGCAAGGAGTTTCGGCCAGCACCCGAAGAGGTTGCGTCGAATGAGGTTGCATAACTGTCCGTGACACTTGTTTATGTCAGATGGCTGTAATTTTATATGTAATCTGTAGGTGTTTACTGGCCAGTATAAAATGAAGCGGAACCATCGTTAAAAATAAATGTCTTTGGGTATTTTGTTCTAGAGACGATTTTATTTCCGTTGTACGAATCCACCTTTTAAGCTTGGCAAAGGTTTAACTTAACCTACTTACTATATAAGTTGCATTAATGAAGTTAACGCCTTCATAATTCTACTCTATTTTAAATAAATAGTAAACTAACCACTCTAAAAAACCGCAAGATCATAAAATGAAAACAAAATGAGATCGTAAAGTTTTTTATTAGTTTTTATTTTCCTTGGAATCCGGATGCATCATATTGCTGTTGGACATGTTGATATTACAACGCATCATTTGATTACCCTTGTACATAGAAATAGCTATGATTATATTTTATAGTTACTACTATAACATTGTATAATGTGGCTTCTGATTTTGTCGCTGTTTAACAAATAAGTACCTTCTGTACTATTGCATTGAGCATAAAATGATTCGCCTGCTCAACAGAAGTAAAAATATAAATGATTCTCGATTTACAGTCAAGTTTTTCAAATATTGCAATACTAACGCATGAACATATAAAGCTTACACATACTCAGACTAAAAGTAAGTGTGAATATTTCACATAAAAATGACCCTAACCAAACATATCTTCGCGTAGCATCGCCCTCTACTCAACGAGTACAACGAATTGATACAATCTTCATTGATTACTCTGATTGTTTATCAAAAGAAACGTCCTAGCTATTTACCATGCCGGAAAAAACATCTCGCTATACACTTTGTTAGCATATTAACATATGTATTGACTTTTTGTTAAACACTTTTTGCGGCGATAGAAAGTGGGTATGGTTAGAAATGGGCCAGTGCGGTCAGGCTGACCTGAAAAATGGTGGAAACAATGGGAAATTAGTATGTAAATGGAGTTTGCTTTACGCAGAACTAATGTTTAGATGAAACAGGTTGGACATAACACGTCAATTAGACGTTTACATTGTTAGCTGCAATCAGCATTGAATGTTGGAATTGTTGAAGAATTATACGTAGGTATTGTAGCGGTATTTTATCCCAGATGTGTTTCCCGAGTCAAATGAGCTTATTTTGGGTGTTAATACATTCTCCTTCAGTCCATGTGGTGCCTTCAAACAAACTTGCACTTAGTTAAGAGCCACCTTTAGTGTGGTAGTCTGATAATTAATTTATTGTGTGTATGAATAGATCAGTATGAACGCTTCAGATCGTGTTTTAAGCCTCGATAAGTTTACAGAAGATACACTAAGTTTTAATAATAAAAGTTTTCTTGACAGGAACTCTAAATGACTGTTATTATAAAAGCATGTAAGTAATATGTCGTTGTAAAGTTCTAACAAATGACTTGACAGTCCACTTTAGTGATTAAAGCTTGTCTTTATTTATCAGGGAACTGGAAATTTAAAACACCATTCAAGTTACGGGTGTAAAAATGTGCGATCAATCATTCGGCCAAAATTATAAGTTTATGCATGAATAATATTCATAAACAAATGCACTTGAGTTTAAAATTAAGAATCAAATATTTAGTTTTAAGTATTTTTGTACAGGCATTTCTCCTATTTAATTAAACACCAAATCCATTATTCAATTTTATAGATAGACTTATGTTAGTTAATGGCTTAAGCTAACAAACAATCACTAAAAACATACATGTTATGAAAATTACAACCTAAAACTAACTGAAACTCAAGTAGATACATTATCTTGACCTTACATACACCTACCCACACAATACTCGAGACAAGCTACATTTCCACCAACGTTTCTTTGCTCTAAAGCCTGCCCCCACCTCCTGCCTCGCCAAAATTAACCGCCCACCTTTCTCTATTTCATTTTCTCCTAGTACATCAGCAACGATTGCGTTTTTTTTGACACGAGTCTGAGCTGCCAAATTGAGCGGTTATTGTCCCACTTTTGGTCTGAGGTCAATGACACCGCCGTTTAGCGACCTACCTTACATACTGGCGGCATTTGGACTGTTATTTCATTTTTTATGTTGGCACTTAAATTAAGTGGTCACTGATAATGTTGGCATGTTGGCAAGTGTTGTTTGGAAAATTGGGGGTATTCATTTTCTTTGAGACGTTTGATGTAAATGATTTCAGAAGATTTATAACAGGAACAGCTACTTTCATATTCTTCTAGAAAGGTGAGTAATAGTCCCGTCAAAACATTTACGAGGACTTAAACTAATAAAGCCCCTAGTGTGATTCTATTATGCAATTTATTTAAAATTTAATTAAATATCGAATATTTTTTTAAAACATAATTTTTTATGGATGTAACTAGCTTAGGATTTTTAAGAGATAGCTTTAAAAGCAGTGTAGCTAGGTATAGCGAATGACCGAAAATTTGAGTAGGTAAATTCTGCATACAGGTAAAAGCTCACAGTGTTCCCACACTCGGTAAACTTCATTCACAGTTTCATTATCAACAAATATTGCTAGTTCCACACTTTCGCCAAACACACTTAAAAGTCTAACTTTCTAAACACATGAAAGTCTCACGTATTTAAGACTTTTGTTGGTTCGCGACGAATACAGATGCTCGTTGGCGCCATTTTGGATTTTGACTTTAGTTTCCAAATTCAAAATGACAAAATAGTTTTTATAACTATCTATCCTATCCTATCATCTAGGTACCTGAAGTTTCTTTCCGTCAAGTTAGTATATTATGCTACAACATTGGTTTGCGTTTTGACATTGTACACTTTGAAATGTCAAAGTCATTTGTTCCCGAACTACGTTTGACTTGCCGCAAGTTCTAACAAAGTGAAGTTATATACAGAGCTCAGCCCTAAGAACTTAAACTTAAACTCTTCCAAAATGAACTATTAATATGGTAGGTATTATGAATATAATAAAAAAGTTATATTGAATAAATATAATTTAGATATTGAAATACTTCCACTTACTGTAAATAGACGTCAATAGCCGGATTTCCTACTTTAAGCACTAAATCCGATCGCCATATTGAAATTGCAATTTAATGCACACAATTTCTAACATATTCATTGGACAAAGTTTCTCTTTAGCAAACACAAACTTTCTTGTCATTACAATTTAAATAAATGCATAATGGCTTATTTTACTACTATGGTACATTCTGCATTTTCAATTAGCTGCAGTTTTCAACAAAGGAAAAAAAAATAGTTTTTTTTCTGCTAGTTTCCGTGTACACGAAAAATGTTAAATAACCCTGCCAAATTGCGTGGTCGTCGTAAAGAATTCGCATAGCGCCAAATCGCGTAGTTTCATTCACGGCCGCGTGTCTTTAGGTAAAGTAGGTGAGAGGTGAACGCCTTGCCCAAACTGAGGTCAATGCCTCCGGTGTTTCTACTCGCTATCGCTATGGCCGATGACATTCTTGGTGATACCGCGCATGTGCGCTTTCACACGATATTCAAAATGCAAAATGGAGAATTTTTTTTTCTTTTTTTAGATGAGGCAAAGTTTCCTCGCCAGACGGATTTTTCTAGAATTTAGGAAGAGTTTTACGAGTGTTATTAATTATGGGAATTATTTAATTATAGCCAAATTTGCATTTAAAGATGATTAAAACAGAGAGAGGTATTAAAAAATATTTTCTTTTGGTACCGGCGAGCTTTTTTTAAGTTTGCAAGTCTATCTGCTTAGTGGATATTTTTATTTCAGAATTTTACATTTTGAACAATACACATAAAAAACTCTTAAATTGACAGATAAAAACGTTATATCGGTGTAATCCAAACCTTAGTTCGATGAAAACTTTAAAATTTATCTTTAAAGCAAATCAATTATTTAATTCATGAAGGTTAAACTGTCCATCCATCGCTTCTTTCAAAACATATCCATATGCATACGCATCACTAACGCATGGTTATCACGATTTATATTCAAATTTATTTTTTATGAGTTCTTGCGAATTCTTACACGTAGTTGCCTTACGGTCTCCCCCGATTCATGGCAGGAACACATCACGCTATACTAAACTACATTAACAAGACCTGAAACATAAGATTATAACAATATTGATATTATAAAAAGACTGACACATCGCATTATCATTGTTGCAACATTGAATTTAAATAAATAGGTAAACCCCTATTGAATGATAGGATCCTAATCCTAATCGAATATTGGCGCAAGTCTTCTTTTGTTTTTCAAGCCTGTCACACCTCAATCTGTTATTCTACATCCATCTCGAATTATCTAGAAAGTTCCGTACAAAAATAGATGGCATTACATCTTGTTTACTGGTGTCTATTGCGAAAGTTACCATGATATCATTTTGTTTACGTTCTTCTGTTACGAAACTTACTATCGCTCGTACGGGTGAGTCACTGGAGGATTTTCAAAAGGTTTTGTCAATGGAGTGACGTCACAGTTACGTTGTAGTGAGCAATGGATGCAACAGTGTGGAGGTATTTATGGGGCAAGAGCAGTGACTAAGGATGTTGTGGACACGAATAATAAGCGATTTCATTGATTTTATTTCATAAACATAGAAAAGAGGCGAATCCGTAAGTATGTTTTTTACACTGAAGCCAACTGCAGACAGTGTGTTTTAATAAGTAACCATCTTTATTATTTAAGAATCCCTGATTATTAAGGAAGTCATTTCCCTATAGGAACCAAGTTAAAATATTTTAACGGTTTTCAGAATTCTGACATTAGGTGGTAAAGCTAATTTCATCATACAAAATGAAAAAGAGTTCTACGAATAATCTAATACATAGAATGCACGCAAAACGCACGTTTGGAGATAGTATCTATTACTTAAATGAAAACGGCACTTTCCGCCCTTCCGTTGTTATTAGGTTAGCATGGAATTAGTTGTATTGGTATAAACAAACTTAATTTGTCCAAAGAATTCTTAGTCATTGGGAATAGACTAAGGTGTAGTCATATTGAAGTTCGAATTACGAAATGGAGACAAAATGCGAGATCGAATGCTAATGTCTGGACTAGACTGTTTGGACTGGACTTTGATCATGATTGCATCTCGCAAAACGGTGATTAATTTTTTTATTAATTATATACTGATAATGTTTTATATTTAAGATGTTTATAGTGCATACTAACTAAAATAAACGAGAAAAAGAGAGTCAACTTTAAGCTTCTTCATTTTTTACCATGACACTTTGTCGAACATCGCTTTAAAAAAACAATGGTAAAAAATACATAACATAGGTACACACATTCACAAATACATAGGTGATAAAATATAACAGAAAAAAAACAATAAATTATAGCTTAAAACAAAACGTTTGTAGACTTTAATTCGTGTTTTTTAAATTAAAAAAAAACGAATGATAAAATATGTTTTGTCCTGGCAATGACCTTATGCACGTAGTAGTCGATTTTTAAAACAAATACTATTCTATTGATCTCTATGTGGTTGCCATACACAAGTTCTATGGAATGTTGGAAATAAAGCAAAGATCACGTATAACTATTTGTCAATCTTGGCTTTGACAAGTTCTTTAATATATATTTTAAAATTTATACTCAACATATAATTTTGCTCTGCCTTCTATCAATTTCAAACTTATTAAGTTGCCAATATTTAAAAAGTATTTTAACATTAAATATATTCAATAGTTAATTGTAATTTTCAATTGTAAAAAAAAAACTTTTTTATAATACAAAGGATTTAAAACACTTTAAAAGGTAACTGTAAATAGCCACTAACGCTGCTCCTTGCTACGGCCGGTCGTAGAAGGATCGATCGTAGCACCGACCTGCGTAGACGATCATTACAGGTAATTTTATATAAATGGCTAGAAATAAAGATTTTTATTTTAACAAATTTTATTTTAAGCATTGGAAAATGCATGTAACTAGTAACGGTCTTTTTATTTAATCTGTGCACTTGTAAAGTAATTAAAGTTTGAACAACAGTGGAAGCATATAAAAGTTACGCGAGAAACTTTCAAACTAAACAACATTCGTATCGATAAACCAGTATTTTTTTTTCGTTAATTAATTAGCACATTTAATAAAAAACAAATAAAAATTAGTATTACAAAAACATTTTTTTTTCTCCAGATGTTTTATGTGATATTGACGACAGATATCCACCTAATTTAGAAACAAAATAACACATAATTTCTTATTAGGGTTAACTAATTATTAGTCTAGCATTGACAAAACAGCCGTGAGACTGACTTCTAAATTGTATACTTATCCCAATGAGCTCGTGGGAACATTGAAATGTCATTTTACATTATACGTTTGAAACTAGACAATTTACTTAACTTATATTATGTGATAAGGTGACAAACAGTTAGTCCACTTGATGGTAAATGGTTACTAACCTTGGATGTCGTGACCATCCACATGGTTAGGTCGTGGGCTAATATTATATTAATTAACTAAGACGATATTCATATAATTAGTATTAAAATCATCTCTTTTTATTACTGGTCTTCACTTAGGATTCAAGTCTTTGTTATCTTTTATACAAAAACCGAAGCCTGGGGGAGGTCTTGCATCTTGTGACGTATTTTAATAACGAGCGAATTAAAAATGTGCAAAAATCGAAAAGATCAATAAATGCTATTTTTAACCGACTTCCAAAAAAGAAGGGGGTTTTCAATTCGGTCGTTTTTTTATATTAATAAAAAAAAAGAGTAGGTTTTATCTTTGTCTTATAAGAAATTGAAAGTATTTTTTTGCAAAAATCTTACTGGATTTACTACTTCTTAATGCTAATTGCTAATTAAGTCACTTCACGTCAATCAAAAATATTAATGTATGTATCAATTATAAAGGTAATTGTAAATTATTTGTATCTAATAATTATTTGTATAAAACACATGGTAGGTACCTAACGTTACTTGTCAATGGAGACAATTGTGCCTAAATTGAAATCTCATAGTTAAGTTTCATTCTCTAGTCAAAATAGAAAATATCTAAATTTGGCTGACTTGATTTAACATCGTATATTTTCATACAAATGTGTCTACTGATCCACAACGGTCAAGCACACACGTTAGTGCGTCACAGTTTGGAATACTATAAAGCAAATGATAATCAAAAAACATACGGAGAGAAGTTATTTATCTTCAAATATCGAATACATTTCGGTGTTCGTTATTGATGTGTATTATTATTATAATCTTTATAGTCAATTGCTACAGAATACATTCGCAGGGGTATTAAATGTGTCAATTAGAACTTAAGTCGTTGTTTTAAATAAGTAGTATCAGGGTTTAATAGATAGAGAATCAAAATTTATACGATGAAGACCGTTTTACTAATAGACGGTTAATAAAATTGCAAATCAATTACCACTGGCTTATATTATGGAGAATTGTCAAACCACCATACGGTGATCATGCCAATGTTAATAATTAATTCAATAGTTTAATGATTTTTGCAGTATCGTATCATAACAAAAAATGCTAATATCATCATATCATTATCGTAATGATAATATGTATATCCAAGTCGCTAATCCTGTCTGTTTGTATGCTTGTCCGCTAACTCTTCGTAAACTACCTAACGGATTTAAATGCGGCTATCGCCATATTTTAGAGATATTTTTCACTTCAATTTGTAAATGAAAAACCTACAGAAAAAGTCGTTTTAAGTTATCTAAAATTCTACGTGCCGGGAACAAGTCGCGCAAAATGCACCATTGCGAAGCGTGGGCGGGTCGCTAGTTAATAATTATTTCAGATTGATAATTGAATTAATTAAAATAACCTATATTCTAAGTTCATCTAAACGCAGACTTGAATGAATACCACTGAATATCATATCATAGTCCAACGTTATAGAATTTAGGTATATATTGTGATCGCTGAACGAGAATGACCGCGGCTCGACCCCGGCTTCGTTCGCTTTATAATTGCAAATGCGCGTGGACTGACGACGCGTACGCAGCCGGGAATTACGTAAGATAACTATAACACTGGAGATCATTGTGTTCTTCGAATAAACTAGCGTAAAAAAAGCGTTAAACACAAATCAGAATAACCTCCGCTGTTTAATAGACAATTTAAATTAATATTATAGTTTTTTTAAATGTCGACGGGTGAAATTAGTTTGACGTGTGATTCGGTGTCTTCTATGGTCATAACATAACTGTTAACTTATTCAACTAATTTTGGTTTAATTTATGAAAATAGGGCCGCATTTGTCGATTCTTATTATCAAAAAGTTAGAATACATTGTGTCTTAGCATTTAATACAGAATGCACCATAAGAAGTAGGTGTGCGAAAAAAAAACCTAACATGGAAAAAAGGGTGACGTCAGAAGACAGCTAGCATTCTCACGAACTACCCTCAAAACAATGGATTTACTCTTTGTCCGACCGCTGCACAGTTATGGTATAATATCTCCAAGCTACTTTACATAAAATCTATACAAATCACAAGAAACAGCCACTGTAGGGATTTCACGCAATAAAAATATTACTTACAAAGTTATTTTTTTTCAAATTTCGTTTGTTTAAATATGACAAGATGGCGTCTTTTGTGCAGCGGTATATTTCTATGCACAGTAAGCCCACAGTGTTGTAAATTAGATAAAGTTTAAATGAACGGGAATATTTGTACGTCGTAAAACCGTTTTTTTACGTAACAGGACCTTCGTGACGTAGCAGGTTTTGGGGTTCACGTGAAAATCAGTTTTAATGTTTGGTGGTAGAGTTGATTGTTTTGTTTCAGCAATGAGAATGATATTGTTCTAAGTATAAGTTCTTTAGCAAGTTGGTAGGTGCTTTAACTTAGCTTTGCAAAGGTGATGGAGTTTAATGCACGCAAAGTATTGAGCGAAATTTTAATAGAATTATTAGTATAGCATGGATCGATTTTTTCCCATAGTATTTAGAAAATAAATTTGAACAAATTTAATATATTCGGCCCTCGTCGACATTCAATCAAATGGTGAGTTGCATGTTTGTTTAATTGATTTGTTTTGATAAACACTTCAATTTAGAACTAATGTCACCAAAGTTTACTATTTACAACGAACGTTGACTTTAATAATTGTTTTTTGTGACAAAAATTAAAACCTAATTGTTTAACTTTGTAAATGTAAAGTTAAAATATATAACTTTAAAGTTATGATTGTACATAAAATGTATCTCATAGAAATAGGCAATGGATTCAATTTAATCGAAGTAGTATCTACTTACTGCTACACCTGCAATGTTTTTTTTGTCTTATATATAGCTTCTCGAACCAACCGGCCAGTAGCATAAACAATTAGAGCACACCTACAAACAAATAAAACAAAGCTTTCTTTATTCAAATTCGGTAGCAAAACTCTTTCGTCCACATTCAGCCTTAAACTAACGGGACTCCTTTCTAAATAGGTCGTAAATGAAAATAAAAAAAAAACAGTAAATCATTTCGGAAAGGGTTGAGTGGCGAAATTTTTATTTTATGAAGCGGTTTCTGAATGTAATGTTATTTAGGGTGTAAATTATAGTTGTAACTTTCTTGTTTAGTTTGGAGATAGCGGTTTGGGGCAGTGGTAAAGTATTTTAAAGAAATTATAGATATAAGGTTGGGTAAATTTGAAATACTGTTTTATTAGTAACCGGTTAACGATTTTTTATTGGTTACAACGTTTTAAAGTTAACCAATGAGCCGTATCCACCAAATAAAAGAGTGATTTTCAAAATATTTGTAACGCACATTGCTAAAATTATAAACATAACACATTCTTAAGGCTTTTCTTGAATCAAAGTAAGGTACCAAATTCTTCGAAGTTTAAATACGACTATCAGCTTGAGGGCGTAATATTTTAAACTCATCGCAAGGCATTTCCCTATCATTGTTTAACACATTTATTTACAGACTGACAGATTATTGAGAATGTTATGCAGTTAACTTAGTAACCAGGATAGCCAATATACTGACATCCCTTTAAGTTAATTTTTATACACATGTGTGTTGACTTAACACGTACACATTCTTAGCAGAGGTAATAATATAAAGATCCAACGGTTTGCTGCAAAACGTGTAAAATCATTTGTGGACACCCATCCTAAAACTTACCGCGGCCGACCATGCTTCACCTATGTAGAAAAAAAAGAGTAACCAAGATCTTAATGCTAAATAATTAAATGTTTATAATAAATCAATATCATGATTATTTAAACTGGAGACAAGCTGCGAAAATATTAAAAACTCTAATAATTGCATGAAAATCTAACTTATCGTCCTAAGTCATTCCAATATATTCATATTAATTCGATAAATTAAATTGTATCTCGTATGAATAATTTTCAATCAATCAAGTTCGTTTTAAATATTTATGACACGTGACCTCATGAATACGGATTTGATTTAGTTAAGTATCCCTTAACTGTTTTAAATGAAATTTTATATAATGGGCAAATTTTTTTATGATATTATTTAACTTAGATTTTAAGCTGATTAGGATAGGTAAGAATTAATTTAATTAATCTGTAGAGTCGACGACGCTAGTGTATTTATTTATTTATAGTTTATGTACAAACAAATACAAAGAAACTTAAAAACTATAACAATTAAAATTATGCTAGTACAATGGGTACTGCTTATCCCTTAAAGGGATTTCTTCCAGCAGCCCTGAGATCGGAGTGGTTGAAAGGAGGAGAGTGCAACTTCTGTACATATTTAAATATACTACATACACATACTACATATTTAATATACTTATATACATAATAAATCATAATAATAAATATATTAACTAACTAAATTTAAACATATAATAACGCTATACGAGTCTTAAGCTATAGTTTACTCGTTGGTAACTCCCACTACAGAGGGTGGTTCTATTCATATGAAACCCTTTTTAGTGTAGTAATAAGTTTTAATTAATACGCTTGTATAAAATTACTTCATTTTTGTTTTTTATCTATAGTGCAACTAGCACAAACATATTCGACCACGAAATACAATATAAATAATATTTATCTGTCTTGCATTCAAACATGCTTCTTCTATAAGGTTAGCTATGATAATCCTGATTACAATCTCTTCAAACAGTAATCACCTATCAACTGAACCAATAGCTTAAGCATATACCTAAATAAAATATCACTAGTGTGTTTTTATTACCGTTAAATCCCTCACGGTATCTAAAAAGAAGGCTTTAGGAAGAAACTTTATCCATAACTTATTTATAACTAAGATTTTTGATAAACACCATTAATATGAAGCCTGAGGGACTACAAAATAAAATAGGGTTTACTTTTTTAAAACATTTACGGCTCTGCCTTTACTTCCCAATGTAGGTAGGTGCCTTCAAGGCGTAAAAAACTAAAACAAAACAATATTTGGTCAGTACATCTTTACTGCAATAAAAAAGTTTTGTTACCGCCAAAGGATTTTGAATAAAAAACGCGAGTAAGGTTGCATTTTTATGAAAATTAATTCTGTTTGCTTAGTATGCAAGTAATTGTAGTAATTGCTTATTTTTATTGATATGTAAATATAATTGTGTCGCCTTGGAAGGGTTTGTCATTTTATTATTCCTTTTTTAATGTTTTTTTTTAAATTTAATTTGGTATGTCTAATTCTTTAAGGCAGTTGGAAGATGTTTAGTGTTTTAAATATAATTTATTCTAATCTTAATGAAAGCCTTAAACTGAAGCCTATACGGGATACTTGCACGTGTTCATTTTCCATTTCTATGTACTTTCAAGTGATTTTTTGGGTGTTGTAAAATAAAAAGTTTAAAAAAACGATTACAATCCCTAAAACATAACCTAACGGTACTTGCGCAAAGTTTTATATTAGCAAATTAGGTATTCTAAAAAAATACAAAAAACACAAAAGATGCCGCCCTCTATTCAATGCGGTAATAAAATTGCACATTAAAAAATAAACTTGGTCGTTAAAAAACGTATTTATTAGGAGATATAACTTTATTTGTTGGCTTTAAAAATAACTATTTCAGGTTATTTATTTTATAGCAAGTGCTGTAAGTGTTAATAGTTCTATAGGTCTTCATTATGAAATAAATTAATTAAAATGGTTAGGTTAAGCTAAGTCGAGCAAGCAAAAGGCTAACTATACTAACTACTAGACAAGCCTTTTAGCATCTCTCAATATAATAAACTAGTTAGTACCCGCAACTTCATCTATGTGAGTTTCAATTTGGTACCTATAATAAAAATAAAAAAGTATAGCCAAAAAAAACGTGCTAAGGTTAACCCAATGGGAATAGGACTTAATATTTATTGAAACTTATTCCCGTGGTAAAAAAAGGCTCGGTCCATCTCAGGGCCTCGAACTATCTCTATTCCAAATTTCTATAACGCGGAACATACAGACAGACAGACATTTTCGCATTTAGGTATACAAATATTATGAAATATATGGTTACGTAGTTATCCTAAATTTTGAATAAAGACTATTCATTATCAAAAAGGAGGTAATTCAAATGAAACCCACGAGTATAACCGCGTCAGAATATTCTTTATCAAATATACCTAACATTGTAATTGTAGCAAATAATTAATTGGGTTTTGTTGTATCATAATTATTACGTAAGTTGGATTATTTTTTAATCTTACGACGTCATTTGGAACTCCTGAAATTCTATTTTAAAATTGAAAACCCTGTATTTTGTGGGTTTTTTAGGTAAGTCTGATAAGTCATTTATATTATAACTTACACCTAATGTGTCAGAAGTCTCATTTAAAAAGAAAACTACTGTTTCTTTTGTAAATTTTTAGTTGCGATTTCTATTATTTCTCTAATAAACATTTTTTATCAGAGTTGTGTACTATAAAATGAATTCCGAAGATTTATTAAAAATTGTAACTAGAAATAGCCGACCTAATATTAAATGATTCGTTCCAAATATTCGCCGCTGGTGTCGTAACAAGTGACCATAGAATAAAGTATCCGACAGAAATATTTAGTCGATGTCTTCTATATGATACCACAAGAAGTCTTCGGCTGGAAATAGAACTCCATCGTAGACTTCCAGAGTGAACTGTTAATGAATTTCTACATGATCTATATCTATCGTGTTCCTGTAATCTATGTAATGTATGCTAAATTTGCGATTAGGAGAACCTCTTACTAATATCATAAACGTGAAAGTTTGTAAGTATGTATGGATGCTTGTTACTCTTTCACGTAAAAACTACCGGACGGATTTGTATGAAACTTTACAGTAATATACTTAGGTCATACCTACATCAGAATAACACTTTGCGAACTTTTTACCGCGGGAAACTTCTCATTCCCACGGGAAATCGACTTCCACGCGAACGGATTCGCGGGCGGCCACTAGTCTAATTATAACCTTATTAATTTAGACTTCCTACAGCATATTTTTTATCGCTTAAAAACACCCTTATATTTGATACGACCCGTTTTATTTGTTATACACGAGATATTTGCACTTAATCCGATTTTAATTACTTTTGACTTTGAAAATCTTTGAAAGCGAACTTCAGATTTTTTTATTATGTGATCTAACAATAATGTCAAATATACAATATTAGATCAAAGAAAATTATAAATTCTCCAGTAGAATCGATGAGTTTCCTAATCCTACTAATATTATAAACGCGAAAGTTTGTGAGTATGAATGGATGGATGTTTGTTACTCTTTCACGTAAAAAATACTGGATGGATTTTGATAAAACTTTACAGTAATATAGGTTGTACATCAGAATAACATATAGGGTACTTTTTCCGCGGGAAAACTTCTCATTCCCACGGGAAACCGACTTCCACGCGAACGGAGTCACGGGCGGCCACTAGTATACAATATAAGATCAAAGAAAATGATAAATGAAATTATATAATTCTCCAGTAGAATCGATGTGTTCCCTAGTAAGCGTTTACATAATCTTAAATATACGTGTGACTTTCAAGACACTTTTTAATCCTTTAATCTACCAAAAGTACGAAAATCCTTCTCAAATATTGCCGACTTCGAAACATAGGTAATTAGCCCAAATGTTCAATCTATCGGAATCTCTTTACAGGATTTAAAATTGGAAGAGCAATAAATCATAACATCATGAATAAATATCCAAAATCTGCAGAAATAGGTCGAGATGCCTGTAAAGGGATTAAATATTAATCCAACTAGACATTAAACAAAAGGGTTTTGTTCAATAGACTTAGGGATTATAGACTGGTAGCCAATTCTGTTGGCTGCTGAAAAGTTATTCGTGAAATGTACGAACGTATATTATGTTCTTATCTCGATATAAAAACCTACGTAAAAGGAAACTAAGGATCCATCGTAAATGGTCGTATTTTGATAAGCAACTTAAGACTGAACTAGAATTCCTAGTTCCAGGAGGTTTTTTGGTAAAAACTAGTATAAACTGGGTTATTTTATATTAACGAGGTTCAACGAAAAATGTTTCAGATAGCTCGCATAGGTATCGACTAGATTAAACAATGATGAAACTTTCTTATTGTTTAATAATATGATCAAAAGAAGGTTCAATTAAATTGGCTTTAAATTTGTTTTTAGGTACTATAGTAAGAATTGCAACGCAACAACAACTATCCCGTGGGTGTTTTTCGAGTATAAAATAGCTAGTAAGAACCAACCAGTAACGACGGGAATTGAAAATCCTTCATCTTAAAATGGCGTATCAATATCTAACACCATATAACCAACGACTACAAAGACATAATTAATTATTATAGTAGGCAGTTATGCTCACGCATGCTCGCACAATAATATAAATTAATTAAAACATCAATACTTTAGATAGAACCTATTTTATAGAAATCAATCGCATATATTATTGTTTTCTATTTTACTCTGTGACCACAGAGAGAAATAATATCCTCACGTCGCTTTTACGCTAAAATATGAACTTTTCACTTTCCATTCCAGCCACAATAACTCGTAAAATACATTTTATTTTATATTTGTATTCTTATATATTGCCGGAGAAAATGAAACAATATTTCCTTAGAGTATTGTAGACTTCCTTATGTAACTTTGTCGCAAAAAAGCAAGTAAATAAAGGTACGAAAATATAAATATTGTATTTGAAGTTCCAAAGTTTACAGTACGTAAAGTAATTAGCACAGGATAATTAATTCGTTTTTATTACTTTAGTATCATACATAAACTAAACTCGTTGTATCTTTATCTCAACAACCACGACTGCAATAGGCACTAACTTATTAGTATAATATGATATACTTACTACACATTCACAGTATCTGTGTATAGTGTATATGTTACGGCTAATACCCGAAGTGCGGCTACACCCAGTTTTAGCCGGTTAGAACATCAATAGGTTAGGTTAGTTAGGTTACTTTTTTGATACCACCCAGAAAAAGGAGTTCCGCGTAGCGGGGCTCCGTCGACTCATGATTGAAGCCAGTTTTTATATACATAGGTATATATATTTTTTTCAGTTTTCCATATTAAAAACACTTCTAACCGGCTTAAACTAGGTGTAGCCGCACTTCGTGTATTAGCCGTAACATATACATACGGAAGGCGGCCGATTTCCTCGGAGTTTCACCGCATCACCGTCTCCCACCGAGTTCGTTGACTTTGACATTTCTAATTTAGCCCTCGATATAACACGACACTTTTCAATGGCCACAAACCAGAGCTTTGCATACAATAAGCGAGCACACTCGAAAATTGTCGGATGACTTGCGAAAAGTGGCGTCAAACCGCTTCTTTTTTTAAACTTTCTTTTGCCCGACTCGTTTGACAGAATTGTTTTTTCGTTTGGGAGTGCCAGCCAGGTCGAAGTTCAAATATCGAATTGGATGTCTAATCATGGAAATGATTGTGAAATTGGAATAGGTCTTTGGCTTTTAAACCACTCGCCTTTAGGTCGGTCGTATACCTATGTGAGTCATAACTATTGGTGGTGTTTCCCGAATGTTCCTCGATGAATTAACATTGTTCAATATATAATATCTTTGCGTTTATTAAGTATTTTATCTATAGAGGCCATCGCTTTCAAGTTTAAGGTCAATTTGGCAAATAATTGTCGTTTTTGGACGTGGAAAGTTCTCGTGCTCTCACGCCGGTACAAAACTGGGGCAGAAAGTAAAAGAAAGATTTAGTGTGTTGTTTTGTTCGACTTATAAAAAGTTTTAATAAGTAATTTATTTACTTTCGGATGTTTTTTTAATAATATGAAAGTTAATGTTTTTTATGAGGTACATACAGCCTTATGACTGACAACCAAAACACAATTGCTTAAATTAGAGTAATCGGTACCTGTCTGGTTTTATTTAATTAAAAATTACATATTATACTGAAATATATATCATTGTAATTGTATATTAAACTATAACAGAATACTAAGTGCCTATTTGCTTCTTCTCGTAAGGCAGGTGCACAAATGCAGTGCCCACTTACCATCAGGTGTTTTAATGTTCAAGCCAATTTGTCATTGTATTAAAAATGAAATCTACAAACGTACCTAAATAAATAATGCAATATTACAAAGATTTGTTTCCAGTATCAAGTAGGTATTGAAGTTTTTGAACGTGAGTTGCAATGTCGACGTGACGCGTGAAATGACACATGAGACAATTTGACCCCGTTTTGGGTTTTTGAACGTGGAATCGGTTAAATTGTCAGTTTGAAAGAGTGACAGATATGTATGGCTGAATTAATAGGGAATTGTACGGTTTTTGTTTGAGTAATTGAGTATTTATTGTCAAAACGAAGCCTCAGTTTTGAGTTTTATGGTATTAATCATATCCATTTCCTAAGTGATTTTTTTTCACGGCAAATTTCTCCTCCATTCCTTTACATAATACCTTGGTGATTATTTACTACAAGTGATGTTTGTTTGATGCGTTTATCTATAACTAAAATAAATAGAACGCCTTGGCTTAACAGGATTATGTTATTATGTATTAAATTAAATAATAATAACTTTGTTTAAAGTTAGAGGTTAATACAGTGTTAACTTCAATAGCTTGTTTGTAGAAATAGTATTATCTTAATAACAACGAGATTAAATGATTGAACATTTATATTGTAATCTCCTGGATTAATATAATTGTTGTTGTTAATCATATTGTCCTAATTACCTTTAAGTTGTTTAAGTTATATTATTTACTACTTTTTATAAAAAAAACTCGTAGCTAACGTTGTCGCTTTATTGCACATTGATTACTACATCGTATACTACAAGAAAATTACAAACAAAACAATATAAAAACAAAAACCTATTATGAAAATTCCCACTGAGCAAGTAGGTACCAAACGACGTATTCTTAGAACTGGTAGAAAGTCTGCCCTTTCGTGCTTTCTAATCGTAAACCTACCATAGATCGCTATACCTTGCACGATTGTCGAAACAAACAATTCGGCAAATTGTTCAGCTATAAAAACATTTAAAAAAGCAAAACAACAGTTGCCTGCCCATTAAAAAACATTCGCAAAGCGTTCAACAGGCAATAAAAACATTAAAACAACGATTCCCGCCGTGGCGCAAAACTCTATGCCCATGCCATAACATTCAACAGAAAAAAAAAAACAAATCTGAAATTTTGAACACGTGATTTGAGATTCAGCAGTCTCACTAAGGTATGGCAAACATTAAAACATAAATATAAACATTCTACATTTGTTTTTACATAGATTAAGAGTTAGATAATTGTTATAATTTCTTACTTTATAAATAATAACAACAGCAAATACTTTGTAATGCCTACTATATGCGTATGAGGAATATTTGCCTATACCTAGGTTCAAACAATTCAGTAGGTATTTACAATAAAATTGTAATAAGATAAGAGGTTTATAACATTACCTCACATATTAAGTTTCCTTACCACAAATGAGGAGAATAAAACTCAATAAACTCAATCATAATTACTTACTACTAATATGTACTCAATAATAATACGTCATATTTTGTGTATAAAAAAACGTCCTACATAATCAACTTATGTTTATAAATTAACACGAAGCGAAATCCTATTTAACTTAACTACTTAATTTAACGTCAATTGTAACTGGCCAGCATAAGGTTTCCGAAGAGGTTGCGAGTATAAAAAGGTTCAATTTGAATCCTTGACCGCTTCCAATCCTGCCTCCCGCCACACAGATGCATGTCCCGTGCGCGTGCGCGAATAACGTCACCTGTCACCGCGCGCATACGTCACCTGCTATGTATCGGCGGTAATAATAGAAGCAAATGAATGATAAATACATACGATACAAGATTTTAGGTTTATAAACAATTATAGTATATAAGCAAGCGTGTGTATGTTAAAAATGAGTGAGATAATAATTTTATTGTTGATTAATATGTGACATCACTCAAAAACATCTACTCATATTAGCTTCGAAATCGTAATATAACGTTTGATAAGCTAAGCAAATAATGAAACGCATGCAAAAGAAAAAACTTGTTAGTACTTCTTAACTCTTGGCCAAGAGGGAGGTAAGTAGGTATTTTATTAAGTTTAGCTTAAATTTGCAAGTTATCTTTAGTGTTTCTTAAAACTCTACGATTTCCTACAGGTACCCGGTAAGTATCTACTATTAATACGCTTACCAAACACTTTTATTGCTACCCGCATCTAACACAATTAAATATTACTATCTCTCACAGAAGCGGCAAATAAACAAATGAAATGTCGCAAAACTGTCTACAGGATTAAACCAGCCTAAATTCATTACGCTGCTGTAATCCTTGGGTTCGAATTTTAATTTTAAGAATCGCAAATATAGAAACTTTTTTCACAATTTCCTCCTTTGTTTTAGATTTAATCCCCTTTGCTGGACTTCTGTACAACTTGCCAGTATTGTTTTGACGGCAATATTTTTAGGGATTAAGAGAGATGATTCTATTTTCAAATTTGGCAAACGAGGCGCGGTTTCGTGTACAATGCGTTTCGGTTGCAATAAAGTTAATCCGGTAAAATGGGGATTACTAGGGCTTTTGTAAAATAAAAACAAAGACATTTGAATATTCCATCTGGAGATACGAGAAAAGAATACACGGTCAAGAAGAAACTTGTCTGACTTAAATTTGTATTATATGCGTAGAGTTTTGTAGGTAGGTAGTAAAATTTGACAATCTTATAAATTAATACCTACCTGTATGTAAGTTAAGTAGGCTCGTGTCAAATTACAAGAGTGACGTAGCATACTATTGAAATCAAATTATTTTAATTGTCATCATAATATTGAAACGTGATGAAAAATTTGTGTCAGCATCAAACAGACGTGCACATATTATTATAACAAATTTCTTATTAATCAATCACGCATTTTAAAACTAAGCAGTTTTTTAGAGCAGATGCTATTTTATTGAAGAGAATCATCATTAACTTATGTTGGTTTAAAAGCTAATATTCAAATAATGACAAAAAATATGCAAGATGTATCGCAGCATAGGTAACATGTGCCAAATGGCTGCATGGCATTTTTTAATGAAAAAAAACTTAAAAAAAGAATAAAAAACCTAAGGGCGGGGGCGCGCGGACGCCCACCCGGCTGAAAGCTTCCAAATTCAAATCGCAAAAAATACGCGACTGCGCGCAGAGCAGGTATAAATGTGATGCACGTGCTCGCGCCGACCACAGTCGCTAGACGCTCTCCGCCGACGCACGACGCTTGACATACGCAGCGCGCGCTCCAAACCATCGTAAAAAAGATCGATCTCTTCATCTCAATTTTAAAAATTACAAGTTCACCATGGATATCAAAGTTTTGGACCCCACCGGCATCTACTGAAGTGATTTTAAATCAAAATTGATTTATCGAGAAGATTTACACATTATTACAAAATGTTCGGGCTAGATCCTACTGGTGTTTATTGAAACTGAAAAATCTGAAATTTTTGATAAAAAATTAAATTCAGTGATCGTCCTCAAAATGTTCGTCTTAGACCCAACCGGTGTCTATTGATACATTATTTGTTCCTGAAAGTCTGAAAAACCTGCAAAAATGTTTGTGCTCGACCCAACGGGGGTGTATTAAGAAGATTTCGTGAAAGAACACAGTGAAAAAAATATCAAGATGTTTGGCCTGGATCCCACTGGAGTGTATTAAAAGACTTTTTAGTGTTAAGTGTTAAGTTTAGAATCTTCCACCATGTGCGCCCTTGATCCTACTAACGTGTATTAATTTAATTGTTTATTATTAGTTATAATCGCTTCCCAACATGTCGTTTGTCCTGGATCCCACCGGGATCTACTAGAAACTCTATGTTTCGCACCTACTTTTAAATCGTCACTTTTTCTCTTTATTTTTATTATTTTGTGCCTGTCACTCTGGTGATAATGTCGGATTTGTGTTGCTGTTCCTCGATCCGCCACAAACGAATTTTAATCAGTAGAAATCAAGTGCCTTCAAACAGAAAAAAGAGAAAATGATTTTGTTAATTTGAAATCGTTACAATTATGTATATAGGAACCAAAGACTGCCTGCCCGCTGCATTTCGAGTACGACTGTCGTGTTGTCATGTCTATCTCATATTAAAAAGGGTTGAACATTAATTTATTGAAGTTACCTTGTAATTTAAGTGATTATTTATTAACTAACCTTAATTTTAAGTAGAATAATTTGCGTTGAAACTATAGATTTCATTATATTGATTGTTAAATGTCATTTATATGCATAATCTTGTCAAATAGGTGCCTTAACGCATTTTATGTAACCGGCTGCATTTTTTAAAGACTTTGGCGGTGTTTTTATACTCTTGTAAAATAATGAGACTGTTAGATAAATACTCTAGCTAATTGATGTTGAGAAGCGTCGTTTTTTTTTATAATAAAAAAGTGTAAAAATATTTTTTTGTATCATTTGTTTTGACTTCCCGAGTTAAGCTTTAAAGATTTATCTGATGTAACACAATCGTAAAGTTAGTTCATATCAACAAGGTTAAAGGAGATGGAAAGGATTACAACAGACAGTAAGTACAAATTTATTTATACTTTGAACACATAGAATCTCTTCTAAAAGTAGGTCTGTTTTCACAAAAAAACTAATTTCTGTTCTGAAATATTTTTTCAACAAACAGTATTTGTAAAAACATTACGATAAACACAAAAAAACTGTAGGTACGTTCGAATCTAAGATTACAGATTTTTTAATTTGAATTTACTAGTGGACTAGCCTCACTAAATTTGCCTTTATTTTTCAATAAAAAAAGTCTTCATTGGTTTAATATTTAGATATTTAAACCAACTTTTGAATCTTCCATAGTAAGTTAACCAGCTGGGTATCACCACACCTTATTACTATTTCATATAATTGCTACCACAAAATCAAAGGTGTCTCTCATATTTTTTATAGACAATGACTTGAAATAAACAGGTGCAAAACCTAGGTATATGATATAGTAGGCTATATGCAGTTTCATAGGAGAGGTAAAAATACTTGATTAAGTAGAAATGAGCTGAATATTAAGTGGAAGGAGGTAATCGAAACACTTTGAATGGAATATTGTCGTGTACTATAAATGTATTTTAATTAGTAATCTTCGTTTTTGTAATCTTTTAGCAATTTAAAAGGATTAAATAAAAACTTAACAAGCCAAAATTGATGAGGAAAATTTCAATTTTAATATTTTCAAACTTACGGGTGGTTATTCCTAAAAAGATAAATGTTTATTAATTTTAATGGCTTAATCTTTGAATTAAAATGATTTATACTTAGGTACTCTAAATTTAAACCAATATAAGTGCTAGTTGTCTATAGCTTGCCGCACTTAGAAGCCTAAAGAGCAAAATTTTCACGATAATTAAGTACTTACCTGGATATTACTTAATATAAGCAAAAAGCTACTCATATTCTTTGAATTAAGACATCAAGGAAGGTTTACAGTTAATAACGACTTAAGTGAATATAATTTTCTATTAGTTATCAGTGAGCAAGCAAAGACAACCTCTCACATCTTTATGAAGCTACTTTAGTAGGTAGAAAATTAATGTGAAATCGAACAGATATTCTATGAAGAGTAATAAAGATTCAATGATTTTGCTTCCTTTTATTATTTTTTTGAGGAGAATATAAAGCATGTGAAATAACCAAAATGTAATCTACTTATTTCAACTCAATTGGCGTTTAAAACTATAATACAAATTCTTTTCGGGATTCTAAACGTGTTATATATTGGGTCTTCAAATTGAAATATAACACGAATAGAATCTCGAAAATGAATCAACCACCAATTTATTAAATTGTCTCTTTTTATAATCGTCGTCATCGGTTGTTCTTTAGATTTTGTAAATCAAATAACCTTTTATACTTAGATAGTTAATTTCTACTGACTCTACTAGGTATTTGCTTATTGCGGTTTGGTTTCGATTTAACTATGTAACAAGATAATTTATTTTTATGTAATATTAATGTACCTTCATTTTGTTAGGCAAACAAAGTACTACTAATCGAGCTTTAGCAGTATATTATGTCAGTATATACCTAGAGGTATTTCAAATAATAGTAACTAAGATCAGTGCGTCTTTTTATCAGATTAAGCTTATCGATTTATGCGCTGCCGTTACTAAAATTTTGATTCGGTTCAATCAAACTAATGTTACTCATACAATATACAAAAAGCACAGATAATACTAGTTATTTCTTTGATTTTGTTGTTAAAAACGACTTATTACTAGTTCCGATACTAGTTCTCACTTAATTTGTATTAATCATTAGTCTTTGGTAATGGTCATGTTACATTTTATTTGAAGTAAGTATTCATTATGTATGTTATAATATATTTTGTCGGAAGCATTACAAAGTATTACCTACTTATTTAATACAACTTGGCAGAGGTAATGTGTATATTATAGACATTATGCAAATAAATACTTGAAATGCAAACTAGGATGTAGTAATAGTAAAAAATGATGGTGATTAAACAGTAACTTTAATGTATGTTGGTAAGTAGGTACAAATCTTGTTGGAAAATGTGCATTTAAGTTGTTCTTATTAGATATGCTTGCTACTTAAGAAGGTACTGAGAGATCAATTACTTTTTATATAAAGTTGTGACTTTATGTTATTCTTTAGCTGTCATCAGAATAAGAACAGACAAAATAACGACATTCCGACCTACAACAAAAGTAAAATCTAAAACCACACCTCGGTGCATAAAAACACAAGAAAATTCTCGTATTGCTTACACTCTCCCCAAAAAGAAACCTTATATCTTAAACATACGGTGCAATATCGAGTGGATTGCACGCAGTTTTCACCAGGAAGGTATATTTTCGCGGCAAGCTTTCCGTCACGCGATCACGCGGCCGCCGCCATCTTGGTTGTTTGGTGACGCTGTCAAAGTGACAGCCGATTGTCTTTGTGATTTTTATTGATGGTCTTGCTAGGCTAGATTGCAATTATTGGTGATGTTTTAATAATTGATGCTAACGTTATTAGAAAAAAGGTACAAGCGGTTCGGAATTAATTGTTGTTTCTTTTATTGAAATCGAACAAAATATTAACTGTCTACGAGGTAATGCTACTGACTATCATACTTTACAATGAAATACTTTCTTACAAATTAGTGTAATTTTATGCAAATAGGAAAGTGGGTTCTAGTTATCCGTCTGTTTGTAAACATCTAAAAAGAAGCGGCCATGTGCAAATCGGAGTTCGTCTACCATGGGAATTGACTCTTGGAGAGCACACACTTTATTTGATACTGATTTTTTGGGGATTGATACTAATTTGTATTTAATACCGGCGGACAATGAAAGTAATTTTATAAGGGTGCATTTGGAGGTACCTTAAAAATAAGGAAGTAGGTACAAATTTAAAAACTGTGTACAAAGTTTAAATAATCATCAATCTGTAGGTACCTACTAGTTTTATTGAAGACGATGACAGTACAATTTCCTTGCATTCTATAAATTATACGCTCACAAAACAAAATCCAATACAGAAAACTATATAAAAGATCTATCCAATAAATAATTTTAATAAAACCTCAATCGTTTCCTTTGCGTGTGCAAGCATAATTAAGACTACTTTAAAAGACATATTTTTCTTCATGTTGGTCGCCACGCCATTTAACTAGTAATTAAGACAAAAGTTATCACTTACCCCAAACAGATGTTAAAGTTGGTAAACTTCAGCCTAGTTTAATTAACACTTATTACGCTATATGCGTTTCCTTAGCTTTATCTTGTTAACATCTGCGAATGTAAATTGGCAATCGATATGTTTGTAAGTTTATGATGGCGTCAACAAAGAATAGGTGAGCAAGGTGTAATGCCCGTTTTCAGCAATCTTACCTTAATTTAAGGGCCACCTAACGTATTTTTAACAACATCTAAATGCAAGTATCTTGCCTCAACTTTTTTTTGGTATCCGTAAATTTACAGAGGTACAAAAATGTCACAGAATAAAAATTAATACATGGCAATGTAGAGTATGCAGTACATTTTATAGCGTTTTAAAATAAATGTTTTAAGTAAACCCAAAATTTAATGGGTCGTTGCTGAAATCGGCCATTAGTCTCCCTAATATAAGTTATGAATGGCCTATGTGACTAATAAACCAAAGAAATAATGCAAATAGTCAAATAGATATGTTTTGAACTTAGTGTAACATACATATATCAGTAAACACCTTCTTTACCACGCCACGGATTGTGATACAGTTTTCACTGTCAATTTAATAAATTTTTTGGAGAAACTTCAAAAGTCAATTGATTTAAATAAAGAACACAAAATTCCTAAAAAGCTCCAGTATTCAATTTGTAAATGAATCATATCAATACAAACAGCTGCGCACAACTCTATCTACTATTAGGCAAGAGCATCTTGTATTTTTCCTTATTTCCCATTAAAAAACCAAAACAAATTCAACAATCTATCTATCTAAATGTATAATATCAGAGCATTACGCAAGTGGGCACGCACGCCGAATGACAAACAGACACACTCATTTTTTATTCAGTCCACGCACTATATAAAACTCGCAGTGAAAACGTACTAGGAAACCAGAAGATAGTTAATGCATATTTAAGCAAATGCACTCTTTAATGATAGCTTTTTTGGGGGCTGTAATTGAACACCTTTTTTGTTGGGTAGACAACGTAAAATATAAATGCGTTTATTATTTGTATTTAACATAGCACCCTGGCTGTAAAGTTAGTGAAGTAAACATAAATTACTTGAATGGCAAAAATTAACTTATACAGGGTGTCCAGGAAACAATGGATAAGCTCTGAAGGGCTAATAGTAGAACTAAAGGCAAGCCTAAAAAATATTTGATAAAAAGTATAACCCTTACACTGCTAGAAATATGGCGCTTTAAAAAAAAACTTCATATTTTTTTGACTGTGTTCATATTTTTACTCGTAACGAGGTCAAATCACTTAATAACATCATTATTTCTGTGCTAAAATAATTAATATTAACCGCATCAGTGAATAACTATCAAATAAAATAGCTAACTAAAGTATTTTTCTCAAAAAATAATGTTAAACTTTTGATTTGTGTAAAATTTCTGAAGAAATATTTTTGATGCGCAACTTTGAACAGCTCTGGTGTAAAAAAATTATATGAAAGTAACAGTGACCAATGATTTCAAAATATTCCTGGTTTAATAACGTTTTTAAAAATATGTAATATGTCGTTATTGTAATGAAAAAATATTGAACTAATGGTATTATTGTGTAAAATGGGATAATTATTTAGATCTAGCAAAATTAAAAAAATACAATAAAACTAAAGAAATATGATTTTCAATTGACATTAATTGCAAACCCATTGGAATAATTTAGAGTAACTGTTCAAATTGTCTGTCCCCATCCTGATGCAGACCCTGCATCTACGAATTAGTTAGTTCTACTATTAGCCCTTCAGAGCTTATCCATTGTTTCCTGGACACCCGGTATAAAATTGTTAAAGTTTTGAAATTTTTACTTGGAGTAGATGAAATCGCGAAAAAACACAATGTATTTTTTTTAATTTTTTAGTTCTAACAATTTTGTTTCTATTTTGACAAGAGAAACGTTTTATGACCTACGTAACCTAACCACCGTATAGTTAGTAAAAGCCAAGAAATGAATCGTAACTGAAACTTATTTTTAGGGTAAACTTTTGCCCGTAGCTTTATACACTTCATATTAAAGTAACTTCGTGGCAACTTGATTTTGTGCTGATGAAAGAATAAAAACAATCGGTTCACTTTTTCCAGCGATTACTAGTTTAACTAATTTTAATAAAGATTTAATTTTCAATATTTGAACAATAGTCATCCAGTGTACATTACAGTACATAAATTGGCCTAACTTGTCTGCCAATTTCAGAATTTAATTTAATTTTAAAATATATTATAGTTAGTTATTAATTGATCGCTTATTTACGTATTGAATTTAATTATTCAAGTGTTTTATATTTTTATATAATTGTAGAAAAATCGCAACAATGCTTATAATAAATCAAATGAACGACTAGTGACAATGCACTCATAATTAATTTTTACGGTTTAAAAAATTGTTATTTTATGTCATTAGAAGATAGTTCAGCAGCTTATATTAGATATTTCGTTCATACAAAATATCTTTAGGACTGTCCACCACAAATAAATACTTAAATAGAAAAAGAGATAAATTATATTTATACTAGTGGCCGCCCGCGTCTCCGTTCGCGTGGAATTCGGTTTCCCGTGGGTATGAGAAGTTTTCCCGCGGTAAAAAAATCCCTGTGTGTTATTCTGATGTAAAACCTTTACTACTGTAAAGTTTCATCCAAATCCGTCCAGTAGTTTTTACGTGAAAGAGTAACAAACATCCATACTCACAAACTTTCACGTTAATAATATTAGTAGAATAAAAGATAACAATTCGTTTTTTATACTTATTTAACCTTGTCGTGACCAGTTGGAACTAGAACATTCTAAATCTAGGTCGTTGGCATCTTTATCGAAAGAAAGTCTGGAAATTTCATCTACAGAAAAGTATAGTATTTAAATGATTACTTAATATCTTTAAATAGCATGTTTTATGTTATTTACACACTTAGAAAAGCAGGAAGGTCAGAAACGCAGGTATGGATGTCTGTGCGTACAGGAAGAAGAAAAGAAAATACTTGTACTGTCGCGGTACAAAAGTGTTTCATGATGTGTATGTACGTATTTATTAGAACACTAAATGATAAGCTTACCTCTCTTTCGTTAACTACAAATGATGCAGATGAATACTGTTGGTAGGTATAAACTAGAAATAAGAATATGAAAATATAAATTGTTAGACATATTATAGCTTAAAAAGGCAGGTTTAATAATATCTTTATAACGATATTTAAGTAAATTCCAACCGAGTCGAATGTGTTAAAGTAATATTACTTGTTTTTTAATTTGTTATTTTACTTACATGTTTTTAAGGTATAAGCACAATGATAAAGACAATGCTCTTTTAAATATCAAGGAGGTTAAGCAACATAACTATATGACTAAACTTAGAAAACCCCAAATCACAACAAATTGTTTGTTAATTCACTCTGTCTAAAGTTATATGTATTATATCTATTGATTACTCATTTTTAAGGATTCTCCAAGTTTAATCATAATTTACGTGATATATTTATATTATTATCATGTTGTGAAACCCCAAAATTGAAAATGTGTTGATAGGCATTAAATAAAGGCTAAAATTGTGTGCTAACCTACTATTTAAGCAAGGAAGGAAAGCGTTATGAAAAATATATAACATGCCAAAAGTTTTGATATAGGATTTTTTTGGAAATTTAAATGTGGCTTGTAATATTTTAGTCAAAAACAATTAATACCGCGTAATAAAAACGTAATAAAATTGTGACAACTACCTTAAAGCAGTGTCACATTACATAAACTGTGTAATATACTACATTATGCTATAAAACGCTACAATAAAACATAGATCTCTTATTGGCACGTAAACTTTAAACTATAATAATATTAAAAAAATATAAACATTACAAATTGATTATTGATATGATTTATGAAATTGGAAAACTGAACTTAAGCCTTTTCTACCTGTCTGTCTTTTCTTTCCGTATGTACTCGTACAGTAGTTGGTAGATCTAGCTTCACCCAGTCGCAGGCAGTCGGGACGTGGGTATAAAGGTACTGGTTAAGAGAAAACTGCTTTTCACCTGAGCAACCGGAAAGGGAAACGCGACGGCTTATTATATGACATATGTTTTATATAGCATAGGAAGGTGTATATGGATATTAGTGTCAAAACGTAACTTTATATACTCGGGCCTTAAATATTAATTTATATAAAAAATTCTTTTGTGATATACCTATTTACTTTGTTATGTTTATCTGTATGTAAAAAAATATGCCTGTAACATTTAAAAAACAAAAACAAGTATTTTTAGATAAGCAATACTGTAATTCGACAAAAGCTTAACATGCAAATGTAAACACCGTATTCGATACAATCGCCTTTTTAATCCCGCCAAAACTTAGTACTTAAACACGCTTGCTAGTCGACAAACTACAATTTTATTTTTAAACTTTACTTTATCTCGCGGCGAGGGAACCTGCCACATCCCAGTAGGGCATCTGAGGCCGCACCTGCCTTTGACATGTGCCTAAAATAAATAAAAAAAAACAACGTAATTATGCATACCAGCCTTCAATGAAACCTACATAATTGTTAAAATTGGCAACATCCTACTTCAAATAAGTACACGCTGTGCGAGCTTCAATTGATAAAGAACTGGCTGGAAATAGGCTGGCTTTTTGGAAAAAGAATATGTGATAATTCAAAAATGGAATTTGAAATGTTAGTAATGATAATAAGGAAGGATGTGTAGAAAAACAGTGATGACTAAAAAGAAATAAAGTAAAAATCTTTTAATAAGAAAAAAAGTGGCCTTTGACTATATTAAATATATCATTGGCATGACTAGCGGTGTGTAATGGCGTTGCGTAATATTGAAGTGTAACTAAATAGTAAAAAAAATAATTAAGGATAACATAATTCAAAACGAAAAAAATATTTAAAAATATAAATTAGTTGGAACTCTTTCCGTTTTGCAGGTAAATTGACGTTTTATATATTGAGGAATACAGCTTTAGGAAAATGCTTTGCAATTAAGGTTATCCTCATTTATTTACCTAACTTTTAATACCTAATTGATTGGACAATTAGGGGGAATGACCTTTAAGGACAATACTTTTGTACTAGGCTTTAACAATTGGCTCATATCAAGGCTTTTATCACTAAAAGCTCACAAAATCATGATATCATCAATAATCACACACCAACATAAAATGCTTAACACATAATTAATCACTTTACCATACCAAAGATAAACACGATATCAACACAAAAATTAATAATCACTACTTCTAATTCTAAATCATTTAAAATATTTTATTTTTGGCAAAAAAATCTCAGCGCTCGCCCATTGAACTCTGGGCGATGAGTCACGGAGCGGCGCGAAACATTTGACAGGTAGCATTATTAAAAAAAATGATCTAATTATACAAACATTCGGGATCAAGGCCAAACGAGTGTGATGTACAATCTGTTAAATGGTTTGGTTAAAAAAACTCATGGTCAAAACTTAAACAAAAGTGTTAAGGTAAATTAGCAGACTAGGCGACCGCATGGTTACGGAGAGCTTTTCCCAATGTTATCCTCTCAGTCAACGTCATTTTGTTATTACTTGTTTTATTGTTCTGTGTTTTCCCATGTACAAAGGTATACGTAGGTATCTTTATAAGCATTTGTTTAGAACAACGTCACTAAATAAAATATAATTAAACAGTATGAAACGATTCTCGATTGGCGGTCGCGTCCGCTCGCCGACAGATGGCGGTGGTGTAAGCCGGTTTCATCATATAAGCGAGAGAATGGCGCGCGCCTCCCATTTCCCACTGTAGTCGCCGCGAGCTCTGTACTCTGTGCTTCAATTCCCGCGAACGCGAACATATCGAACTGTGACTTGTGCTACTATGGATGTACTCACCCTAGACCCCACTGGTCTATACTAAAATACCCACAAAATGGACGTCCTCACACTAGACCCAACTGGACAGTATTAAACGGTCAGTAACCCAAATTTTTCATAATAATGGAAGCGGAATTAGACGAGAAAATGGTCGGATTAGACCCCACGGAAGTTTATTAGAAAAATAATTTTAAATGAGAAGAAAATGTGCTGCGGAAGACGGAGGATTCTAACAGGGACGTACCCGGAAGAGACGTCATCTTGCCGGAAGCGAAGGTTTAGATCGAAAAGCTACTTTTAAACACCACAACGACGACATATTGTAAATATTTTGAAACTTTTATCCAATGGAAATGCTACAAGGTCGTTGATGGAAATGGACCAGCTGATACATCTATGGAAGACTTTCTGGAAGAGAATTTATACAAACTAATGGAAATTTTGACAGACGCGCGCAAAAACGATGTAAGTTAACTATTTTATTTAACAAAGTTAGACATTTGACTAGGCAATACACTGTTTTAGTTTCCGCTTCCTACTCGAAGTGATTAGTTGGTAATTGGTCCAGGAATGTCTAAGTTTGTTAGCTATTTTTATAACTGTGTTATTTACTAGCCTATTACTAGTGTTACGTGACCGATGTGATCGGCATTGACAACAGGTTGCGCTGTGTTGCGTTGCATAATGTTGTTGCACACCTGGTCCAGCACTGCGGCAGCCATTTTAGTTCCTTTTCCTACCAAAACAACAATGCGGAAGTGAATTTCCCAAACCTTTTCCCACCTAAACACGACTTAAAATCATTATCCTCACGATATTATGAGGTTTAGTTGAGTATTTTTTTGGCTTCTAGTCGAATTTCGGGCAGTATCGCGATTTTTATGGCACCGACCGCGAGGTCGTTGACCGGACATATTTTATTTCATCGCGCGCTTCCACGTACACACACATAGACTGCACACACACACGCGCGCGCGGTCACGCACACACGCGCGCGCATCTCTCCCACCGCCTTCTCGTAAACACAGCACCCGGCACACTCGCGTTGTCAACTCTAATAATTATTCCATAGCCTAATTAACATTATTTTGTTTTTCCAACTAACCTGTCATTGTCAAAGACTGTCAGCTTCGTCCAAGGCCCCGCAGATCGCATGCAGTTTGTATGAGCCAGCAATTATCTGATGCATTCATTGACAATTACGATTGTCTTCTTGCTGGCCTTAAATCAATATAATTTCGGTCGTTATTCTTTTAAAAAGTAAATTTTATACGACCATTTTATATGTGGAGATTAAAAAGCGCGTAATGCGATGTTTGCCGAATTATTTCAGTTCAACAACCGGGCGAGCGGCCGATCGGGAGTTCAAAATAGACGCAACACGCTGCTCCGCTCCTTCTCCTTATTTATTTACATTTAAATTTTATTTTTATACATCCGAGACATCTTCGACAAAATTTATATCTCCGAATTATCGTTGGAGCTTTGGATGTCATGCGTAGTTAACGAAAATCTGGTTCAGGATTTTGATGTCCTTTCTACCGCGTGCGTTTAGTTGAGTGGCCGGCCAGTCCCACGTGGTTTTATCGTCTGTGTTAATTAGTGTTGCCAGGCGTTTATTTAACTTATTTTTGTAGCTGGCATGACCCACCTTGACCCCTAGGTTAGTTGAGTGCAGCGAGTTTTGGCATTACGTCATCGTAGGTATACCTCCATACCTTAGTTTTTTTTGCTTTAAAAGTATTCTTTGCACGTTTGCGTCTTCCTTTGTGAGCCCATTTAAACTCATGCCAGCATTTTGGTAACTTAATATGGGCGAGACGGACTGTAAGTTAATGTGTTGTAATATGATTGTGATCTAACCAGAGCTAATTTTTAAAAGTTCTGGCACGAATCCCATTCTGCGGAAAGATCTGCTGATTTCTTAATTGGGAAATTTATGACTTAATTAGTTATTCTTTTTTAAAAAGTCACGCGTTCACAAACCATGAACGTAGCGTCATTATACTTAATAGTTACCTATAATATATTGGTTTTAGCATAAGTTATACCGCGGGTGATCCATATGACTTATAGCTTAGTCATAAAGATAATGCAATAAAATAAAAGCTACCAACTTAATTAATACAATTATTGAGCCAATATTACGACCTTGGATATAAAGTTTTATAAAAACAAGCCTGCAAATAAAGTTTAACACCTGATTAGTTTATACGACACAATAATTAGAATATTACAAATGCAAAACACGAAACTGATATAGCTACTTAACTAGATGATAAAATCGATAATAAACTAGATACGAAAACTTTTTACAGGCACACGGCAAAAAAGAAACAAGTATTAATAGTTGAAAATGCGTTTTTTGCGATGAAAAATGCTTCATGTCGTATCAAAAAGGTGCAACACAAGGACAAAAGACAGCTGGTAGTCTAATTAAAGGTTTTATGTTTAAATAATTAAGTGAGCACCGTGCTAGTGTCATAGCCTAGCTGCGACAGGTGGCACTAGGCTAATGCAGAAATAAAATAATCGTTTACCAACGTGCCAAATTACCAGCATTAATTCGTCCGGGACATTGTGTTGTTACATACATTGCGACAATAAAATTGATCGTCAATTGCTTATTTGAATGCAGACTCTTTTGTTTTTGTCATCAGGCTCCGCGCATGCGCCGGATGCTCGAGTTTAGGACTTGTCATTTGTTTTTGCCGCCAGTTTCAGGTTTGCAGATGAACTCCTTTCGCTTCACACGCACAATGAGCTAAAAACTCTTTTAACCAAAGAAAAAAAAGTATATGGTAATATTTTCATGTGTCGTACAAAATTTAAGAAAAAAAAATACATTGTTCTGATATATCCGGATTTGATATCAATATAAATATGAAAACCATTATCCTCAAATTCCACCAATTCTATCAATAACGTAAATAAAATCCATAGAAGAAAAATATTTTTCGAAGTCAATAAACCTCAGCCAGGGAACTGGTTTTTTATTTGTTTGGACATAAACATTTTATTTGACCACACACTGACCACCATATAAATAAAAGAACACTACAATTTGAACTATGATCATTATACTCAAAGTTTAACTATTTCTCGCCTTTACTATAGTGTATTCTTGAACTTCTCAAATAAATATAGGCAATCGTTTTTAGGACATAGTTTCTATTTTTCCATTATTTTATTAAAGTTGTCTATATACTGATATTATACTGAAATTGCCGTTCAAAATATTAGTAATACTTTTGAAAATGTCGCAAAGCCGACATCTTGAAATGTAATGTCATATGTCAAACCATTTCTCAATGTGTCAGACAGACTTCAATCAAAAGGCCGTGTCAGTTTGTGGGTCAGACTACGGCCTCCATTTGACAACTTCATAACATAGGTATTATTTATAACAGCCTTGCTTACCAATCCCGAAGCTTAGTTTCGTCAGATATTTCATAACATATGCAACCTCCGTGCGACTGTAACTGCTACACTTTGATGGAAAATTATCATTGTTTTCGTTGTTGTTTCATTGCGAAAAACGATTGAATAAACGCATAATACTTCGACCGTCAAAACGAAGTTTGTCGATCTGTCATCTTTCAAATCTAATCTGAAATTCGAATCGATAGTTTTATTTTTCGCGATTAGTATCTAATAGAAGACGCTAGTTCATTAAAGACATCGCATCCGCGAACGTTTCCCTCTCGTCTAATGTTTTTCTATGGATTCGTCATCCGTCAAAGTCATTGACACCGCTGCACCGAACGTCAGGGTACCAGGAGATGATGAAAACGCGAGCGTACAATCAACTCTACAGTGCATCCACCTTATCAGGGGGCTCTACCACGTGACTGTTATCGGAACTCGATTACAACGCGGTATTAAGTCAACTGAACCAACTAATACTGCACACAGCTATAAAAAAAACAATTTTTAGGTCATCAACATTTGAATTTTCGTGGGCGGTAGCGTTTGGCCGCCATGCGTTTCAGAAATTGATAACACAGTGTGCTTACCTGTGCGATAACATCCACCCACATACATAAACACACGGAGGAACCTCCTAAGATGTTATGCGGTCCTGGTACCGAAAACATATAGGCAGCTCACGAAGAAACCTCTCGGATACACACCGCGGCGCTACTTTGCGTGTAAACCGAATCATACTAATGTAAATTCACATGCTTACAGCATACAAAACCATGCTCTCGTTTGAAGCGTCGACGCTGTCTGTGTAGAAAGGCCGGTGTGTTGAGAAAATGGTTTTCTCATACATACACGTTATGTATGTATGTATGCACGTAGGTGGCAGTATCTTATAGCAGAGGAAGGCGTGTTAATAGCAAAGTTGTGTTTCCGCATGGCAGTCAACGTACAGAGGCGTGCCCCCGTGTGAACACGGCCGAGAGCGTCAACCTTACGAATTAGAAAAAAGTCGCTTTACACCACTTGAGGATGGCACTGAAGCGTCAGTCAGGTCCGCCGTAAAATCTTGATAAAATTCTGACAAATGCAACTTTTTAATTAAATAATTGACGTAATTCAATTCTAAAATATTCAAAGTTTGATACAATGTCCGCTTTTATGGGAAATAACCTTTAAAATACAACAACACTTTTATAAACTGTGATAGCGATAACACGCGCTCACGCACACAAAAATACCGGACTGCCCACATGCACAGTATGAATTGTACCTGTATAACTACACAAGGAAACTTGGTTTCTATCTACGTCACGTGTCGACCTCTCGCCTCCACTGCGCGCCTGGTACCACGGCTCCTCGTAATAAGCTGGATATAACTTCTCTTTTGGGAGATGCAACTTTTTTTAATTATTACTTCCGCATGCCTCATCTCGCTTGACTGTAACTAAACTTATAAGGAACTTTGTAATAATGTAACTCAATTTACACAATGTTCATATTACAGACTTAACAAAAAAAACTTTGAAAAATCAAAATTATCCTCCGCAGTTTAAATCTGTTATAAAAAATATGTAGAGCTGCAGAAAAAGATCTTCCTATCTTGATAGTGTCGATGTAATCCACTGATTTATTTTGCTCTACCGTATACGTCATCGTTGACGTTACCGCACGCTAGATACTCGTTTATAAATAGAATCTCCGCTCATTTTCTGTTGCCTTAGTACTCGGTGTTCTAGTTGACGATCCAAGCGAGCACGGCACGAGCGAAATCCCATTTTATCCATCTCCAACTTCTTGTTAACCCTTCGTTAATTAACAGATGAAATCATTAAATACTAATTAACCGTCACAAAGGAATGGATACGCCATAGGAGTTAATCATGTTTAAAAGTATTGTCTGTGCTGCTAGCGCCATCTATCGGCGAGTAGGGGCTAATCATTTATAAGAATTATTTTGCAGCTACATTTAATTTGAGGGATAATTTAAGGCAACGTGTCGCCACTAAAGCCAGGTGTACATGAGCTGTTTCATCCAAGGATGACCACTAGACCGGGTGCACAAGACCCACTTTTAGCAAAATATCGTCGAGTTTTTTTTGTCCGCTGAAACGCTGTCTGCATCTATTAAAATTTATACCTAACTTATTCTCTGTTGACACATAATAACATTATGCACCTTCTGCATCTCTTTTTTAATAAAATGTGATTTCGAGCTGTTATCTTTGCATCATGTGGATATTCATCGAATGCAATATGTACACGTTACTTTATAATAACAAGATGCTTTTAACGCCAATTTTATGTAAATTGATAAAGTTAAGATCAAATAAACATTAAACGAAAAACATATCTTTTTTAATAAAAGTTAATGAAACAAGCGATAGAAATCAAGATAAAAAAATAGATTGTTAACATTAAACTTAACGTAGGGTGCAGGGGTGTTTATTATATAAAAAAAAAACTTTTAAAATAATACCTGCAATTTACAATCACATTTAAAAAGGTGGCTCACACTAAAACTTGTCATTTAACACAATGGCATTTAAAAACCTTCTCATAACAATAAACTTGCGCAAACAATAAAAAAGTTGGCCGAAAACAAAAATGAACTTTTTGCAATATTAAAAAAAAGAAACATTTCGCAAAAAAACAACACTACGACGGCCTTGAGTTTGTGCAACCTCTTTACAATTCGGAACTACGAGGTGGTCACCCCAAGTTTTTTTAATGCACTTGCTTTTGGCAAAAGCCGACGTTTGTTTTAAATGTTTTGACCATTTATCAATATACCTTTGCATTTTAAATTAGATCGGTAACAAACATTTATTTCTAGTAATAAGACAAGACGTCGGTATTCCCAATTACATTAATTTATAGTAGTCGGTTTGCATTCTGTAACCATAGGCACAAAGTAGCTCCGACAGCGCATCAACTGGACAAAAGCAATTTCGCGATCATTATAATGTTTTTTACGTTTCGATAGTTTTAACTAGAACTAAAGTGAAAAATAAAAATAATTATGTAAAATTTACGCGACCACCTGGCAGGCATATGCAAGTCGAAGACTGCTGTGCCTATTATTTAAAACATGTCAGTTTAGAACCTTGGAACGCCTACAAAATATAGGCTGTATACTCTTATGGACTTTGATGTTTTTATAAAATTATAAAAGATAAAATTAAAAAATGATCCCAAATTTAATTTTAAGTAATTATTTGTAGCCTATTTAGTATCTTTCTAATTTATTTTTCTTCTTTTTCAGATATAACCGCTGGCCGCTCGATGTTTCGATTTCCCAAAAAATATTATAAAATACTCACTAGCTTTTAAGATATAAATATGACTGATATACTTATAATTTCGACTTGATGTTTATTCTGCTTTTCTTTTATAAATTATTGTACAATAAGATATTTCGGTTCTTTTAAAATAAATTATAATTTTGTTAATAAATGGTTGGTTTTCACACTATTTTAAACATGTAATAAATTATTTTGTAAGTTTAATGGTGACATTTTGGTACTGAATAGCTTTTGAAGAAAAGTTTGTCGATCGCACAATATTTAAATTACCTAATGTTGCCATTTTTAAAATTAGTTGTAAGTGATGATCAATTCTGACAAGCAAAAGAGGCAAAGGGGTTTTTGAGAGGTTTTCTTATTTCAAATGTACATTAAAAAGAAACCGTCAAAAATGTACCGCTTTTATTTATTAAGTTTTTCTTTTAATTGAGATATTTCCAACCTTTAATTTTCAGTTTGATTCGAGTTACCATTTAACAGCCTTCTGCTTGGAAATGTAAATAAAATGCATACCTACTTAAGTAATTTTCTTTGCTTTTTTCTGTTAATACTATTGTGTTTATTACTGCCAGAAGTTGTGGGATTATAGTTATTAAAATTAAATTGTATAGTTTGTATAGATATAATGCTGCGATAAAATGGCTCTCGGCTATTAAAAATATTCAGTGTTGCCAGTAAAGACTGAATTGAAATTGCAAAATGTCTGTTATTATTTGTTAATGGTCGTGAAAGAATCCCACCCTAACATTATTCGAGAATTTATTTTTGTAATTATCCAATAGATTAAGGTTTAATAAAATTATTTGATCTTTTGTAATTTGTTTTATTAAGATAGATACGACTCGAGGGAAATGTATTCATCAGTTTCGGGACAAGTTTTAATTAAAATTAAAAATATTATTTATTTATTTATATGACTTTGACAGGTCTCCACATTGCATTGCTCAATAGCCTATTTAACAGGTTTCTATTAAAATATGGGTAAATTCCATATTTTAATAGAAACCTATCAAAATATTACTTATAGTAAAAATGATTACCCTCTATCAAACTAGTACCTACTTATAACGGGTGTAAAAAGATCACTTCCGAAGCCTGAAATCATGTATTCTGGAGCCTCAATAGTAACTAAATTCATTAACAGTATACCCAGAAAACCCAATTTAAAAAAGTTATTAAGGATTAAAAAGTCATATTCGGCGCTTGAAATCATCACACAAAAACTGTTAGTTCAGGTGCGATTATTTACATTGCAAATCAAATTAAAACCCTATTTAATTTAAAATCATCACAAAATCTGATCATATAAATGCAATTTCGTACAATTACCTAAAATTTTTTTTTTTCTGTTAATCATAAAAACATTTTTTTTGCACAAAACGTAACCAGTACCTCTCCAGCAATGCCCAGGTTTTGTTTTCGGAAGCAGTTCTTTTACACCCCGTATATATGACATACTCACAAGACCTTTCTGAAAGTCAAAACGTATATGTTATTAAATTCAATAATAATAAACTAAAATAGTTAATTCTTATAGATAACTTACCTATTTTAGTGATTAGCACTGCAACTATTACAACCATTATACCCAAATTACTAAGAAACAGTGGCGGATTCACAAATTTGCCGCCTGTAGGCTTTTTGCCGCCCCTTTGAATCCCTTTTTTCTGGCGCGAGGCTAACCACCGTACACATAGTATAGTGAAAAGTAATTCACATTAAGCGTACCTACTGTATATTATTAAAATAATATGTAATTTTAAAATGATATGAATATTTTTCTTTATGTTCTTTCTTACTCAATAATATAAAAAAATATAAGCAAATCTGCCGCCCCATAAAATCTGCCGCCCTGAGCTCAAGCCTGCTCACCCTAATGGGAAATCCACCACTGCTAAGTAAGTAAAGCCTTCATCTTATCAAATACTTGCTATCTACAATATTTCGTAATGCAAAGATTTGCAAATATATAAAATATTCAAAAAATACTTCAAAAACGCCGCCTTAACACATTTGACAATGAAACTAATAAAACAAAATGGCGAGCTATAAAATCTATTCTTTAACAGGTACCAAAATATATGCACATTTGTTACACAAAGGTTGTGCAAAATTGCAAACAATAGTTCACAATGAAGGTTGGGGATTTTACTAATATGTGCAATAAAGATATTAGGCAAATAGGTACTTATGGCACGATATTTATTTAAGTGCAAAATTGGCGCCACACGCAGTGATTTTTAGGTTATAAGTAGTAAACAATAATATTTCTTGCGTTTCATATCACTATATGATTGCGTAGAATTTAATAAACTTTAAAACAAGATATTCTGATTTCAAAATTCTGATTTACACTTAAACCGAATACTGAATTTTAAAACTAAGCTTAAAGTAAATAAATTATATTTGTGTACTCTCAAACTTTGCTCGTATTTGTAATGGAAATTAAATTAAGATTATTTTTAAGAAACAAAAACTTTAATTTTAACTTATAAGGCAAACTAAATGCAGAAAGCAACCTTATCCGAACCTAAAAAGATTTAAACCTTCATTAAGAAAAAAATACCAACCAAAAACCTTACTATTTCGATAACCATTACCAGCTTGTCTTTGCTATCTAAATAGTTACTTCTTACATACAATAAAATATGTTAAACATGGACAACAAAACATTGATGAATAAGTTCATTTGTAACCTTGACTTCAAAGTTGTAATTATGAATCACATATCTAACTATGGGTCTAATTGAACAATGGAAAGCAATAAAATGTCCTATGGCTTGATGCCAAAACATTGAAGAAAAGAATAAGAACCTTCGAAGGGCAATCAAAGGGTACAAGGTCATTCGACAGCTAGTTCCTAGTTAGTTTCTTTGGATATTTTTATATTTAAAGTATTATTTCTTTTAAATCTAAAGTGAGCCTAAGTTCCTAAATACTAAGAAATTTATCCTTGACTCGACAAGAGCCTATTCCAAATTTAAAACTCCAATCGTTCCAGGTTCATTGCTCCACGAGTACTTACATACTGGCCACAAACAAACTGACCACTGGGCGCTCCAAAAAGGACGAAAAAAGGAGGTCGTACTATAATAACCTTTCTTGAGCTATGTCAGTAGGTCGTTCCACCCTTGACTGCGTCCACTTTATAACAGGATCATGGTTTTTTAGGCTCTAAGAGATGTAATTTTTTATCTGACGCTTCTAGCGATAGGATTTGAAAATGGAATACCGTTAAATTGGGGTGCTAGTGATGTAACGGTTCGGGATAAAGTTGATGGAACTAATTATCTTTAAGACAAACGTTTATTGTTAATATCTGAGTAGATTTAAATAAAAGAATGTACGTTGGTACTGACATCGTTCGGGTATATCGATGATGTTATTCCCATAGCCAAAATTAACATGAAAAACGTGAGACTGTGTCAAATAATTTGTAAAATGTTTAAATGTTTAGTGGGTTCTAAATAACTGATTTTTTCTTTATACCAAGCAACTTAATTAATTTATAAGAACTTTTACCTAGAGCATATTTGACGATAGTACCTACAAAAAGCTTTAATGATTCTGAGCACCAACATTAGTAATTATTTGAGTAATATGGAAAAAAACAATGGAGGTTCGAATATACTATACTTACCTTACCTAGTATGTTCGTATAGCTTTCCAATTACATCACAACACAGCATTGCTGAAGGTTTTGTTCATTGTAAGTCCTGTACAATATAAACCTACAAAAAATGGTATATAATTTTTTTTAGTACCCAAGCATCGATCTAGTGCATTTTGTCTTCCCATAATTAATTATGAATACTATACAAGGTTATCCAAAGATTCTTTTCTACTTGACCCTAATTCATAATCTCATTAAAAACCTTTCTTACCAAAAAACATTTTGTTTCTATCAACCCTATGACACAGTTTTTCAATCATCTTTCCACTCAATAATAACGTGACACTATACTATATATTATATACTCTATGTTTAAATAGTAAATAACCTTAATATAAATTTTACATAGTCTGCGTAACTTCATATAGTCTTTGTTATAGTCTGAGTATCTTCATATAGTCTGTGTTTATATAGCCAATGCCACCCCATGGTGTAGTGCTACCCGCATCTAACGGTGGTTGCTGACGCTTCCGCATTCCACGCGGGCAGCGACCCACTGCGCCACTGCCCGACTGTCCTGATCCTGCCGAGGGAGGAGCTGCAGTCGATAGATTACACGATAATGGAGCTAATAGTTTAGGAGTGAGTTGAAACGATGAAGAACTTAACCAAGCTCCGTTACAAAGATGAAGGGTTCAACTAGTTTAGGATTGCATTAGAACAATGTAGAAATCAGTTTTGTTGAGAGCTTGAAATGATAGGACTTTTACTAGCTTTGTCGTAATGCTTGATCTGAAAGGATGTAGAACTTTACCGAGCTATGTTTCAAGGGACTAAAGCAGGAGCTAGCCTACTATTTTTTAACTAACTGGAGTTTAAGTAGCGATCTGTGAGGATTCTTCGGCTGTAAAACTGTTTGATACATGAATTAAAGATGTTGAGTTTAAAAAAAGCGATAGTATTACATAAATTGCCTAACTTGTGATGTAATGTCCAAATCGATTAGGAATACACGGAGTAGATGTGTGAAACAATAGTCTATTATTAAGGATGGAAAACAATATATCTTACAATTGTTTTAATTAAGCCTAATTTTGGTAAGACTATAAAGATGTGGTATGATTTTGCATTACTAATCAAATCACGTGCAGTGAAAGTCAAACAGTTACCTTAATTACCTAGCAACCCAACCAAGTATCAACACTAAACATGTCAAAAAATTTGCAACGTGACTCAAAACTCCAAAACTTCCTTTACTTAACAGCGCTATTGGTTTTCATAACCTAGCTTGTTTAGTTTTCAAACAACAACATTTCAGATTACGACATCGGCCACTACTCGTGATTCTAGATTTATCGATTGAAGAGGAAAAACATTATCGATATTGCGTAAATTTATCGATGTTTTGAATGACCCCGGGGGCATCACTAGACGTTAGTTAACGGGTTCAGCCCTACATAACTTAAGGTCCCGCTAGTCGATTTATCAAGTGAATCAGGCAATGGTTATTAAATCTGTGCTTATTGCCATTAGGTTATATTTAAGTTATTTTGTGTAACGGGATTTGAAGTTTGTACAATCGAAACAAGCACTTATAAAATTAATATAAAACTTAATGGGGCCAATACAGTTTATTTTACACGCCAGAAGGTGCGTAAGAGTTGAGAATAAGGACCCTGACTAATAAATGCAAAACAAATTCTTCTATCACACATATAAATACATTTAAATATTGATTACACTAAGCGGGAGTAATCTTATAACTGATTTTTGGTAAATTTAAGATTATTATTCTATTCTCTATTTTAATTTGTATAGGTACTAGTAATAAGCAATTATAAAAATAATGCAAAGTTCTCGTAGGCACTGCGTTGCTCCCGAAACATGACGTTAGCTTTAACACTAATACTTTATCGACACAGAATATATTTAAACCAAAGATTTGAATAGATACCTGAATGGAGATATCTGCAGGAAGAAAATACTTTCTACTATTAAAAATGAAAAAATAGCAATACGCAAAGTAGGTACCCACATACATAAATGTAATATAGTTAATAAGATTACAAATACGAAAAAATCAACATCTTCTAAACTCACACAGGCGTAATATACAGACGAAACCATATTATAAAATCTACCTTTTCTTTATAATCGAGAACTTAACTCTCTGTAATATTACACTTAAATAAGTAAGTACTATTTTTTTTAAGTTTCACCATCCCTCGTATTAAATTATATGAATTAGAACACTTTTATGAAAATAAACGAAAAAAAGTCAAAAAATTTGGCGCCATTTTAATTGGTTGGTGGACTCGAGTCAACCTGTGAATTCAATCTGCAAAGTTTTTTTTATTTACGTTATGTAATGGGTCGTCTTAATAATACTTGTCAAATATCGTGCCTTGAAACTTTTTGTACGGAAGTGGGAGACCCCAGCTATCAGTAGGTACCCTTTTAATAAATTTATATAAAGTTATTCGATAAATAAGTACAGTCATTAAGACTCGCATTGCATGTATGTAGTTATTATGCAAAATATAGCAATTTGGCTCGCCGGTACCAAGTGAGAAGTGACCAATAATTTTAATGAAATATAACTTCGGATGTGCAGCTGCTCTATTTTTTATATTTTACATCGCTTTTTATTATATTTATGTTCACTTAATTCAGAGGCTTATGTATATTTTGTTAATAAATAAGTACGTGTCTGTTGTTATTGAGCAGATATGAGTTAAGTGTTTTTCACTTTATAATGATTTTACACGATTTATCTGTTATGACTTAACAAATTTTAAAAGGCCCATAGACTTACACCTTTAGCTTTCTGATGCTCACAGACTAAATGTTTGGTCCCGGTGACAGTTTTTACTCATTTACGATCCTACTGAGACAAAAGGTTAAAGCGCTGCTCTGAAAACTTTAAGAGTTTGAGTAAGTTTACAAGTTTTTCCTTATCATAGACTTGATAAGGTATCTTTATTGACTTGATCAGATATTGGATTATCTGTCTAATGCTAATTGAGCTTTTACAACAAAGTAGGTAAGTATAATCAGTACAAGCAATTTCTTCTGAAGGACAATTTACCAGTCTGACCTAATTCTAAGAAATTTGGTTCATAAAACAAACAGATTTAACGAGCAGTTTAAATAAAACTACAGTTAAATTATTACGAAGAATGGAGATAACTTTGGTTGATTAATTAATGTGAACATTTCTATTTAAACTAATGAATAACAATTTCAAATATGATGTCATTTCACATAAATTAATTAGTCATTACCTGCTTAAGTTAAAAAAATGTTGTGTTCAAAAATGGCAATCTTTATACGTATTTGTTTAAGACCTATTTAATAATAAACAAAAAGGTTCATCAACTAATGCTCCCTAAAATAAAAATTGAGTTTTAATATACAATACAAGTACGCTAATGCAAATATATATTAACCGTAATATCTAAGCACTGCTGAACGCACTCTGGTAAGACATTCCCATTAGAAGTGTCTCTACTATATGGACAGTTCTGTGCATACCCACCTCTTAAATACCTTCTCACTATTCTTGAACAGGTGCCATGATTTCGGAATAATCTTAACTTTATCACGTGAATCAATTTGATGCTAATTCAAAATACTTTTCGTAAAATTCATTTTATCGGTAGGAATATGTCAGAGACATTCGCTTTCCTTGAACTTTAACTACCATCTAACAATCTTGCGGTTTGCATAGGTTAATAAAAATATATATTTAAATAAACCTATTGGTAAATAAAACAATCATCCCTTCATTGCCAACCTATACTATAAACTATAAATATTACATGGCATAATGTAAGAATATCTACGAGAGAAATGTATTTTTTAAAGTTCTCATACACACCATTAAAATTAAGAGCTTCTATCGGATTATCCTTCAAGGATTTCATTTTATGTCTTTAAGCTACGCATTCTTTATTCAAACTACATCCATGTCCATTCGAATGCTATCAAATAGTCCTTTACCGGTCCAATAAACTCCCTATTATTGCGTAAAAGTAATAAACTCTTAGATTGCTTAAAAACAGACGCACCACCGCCCGGGTCTTAATTCTTAAAAAACATAAACTTCACTCGGCAACTCTGTGTCAAAAAGTTTTGACAGCTGTCGCATTTGAATCTCGAACGTACCGAATTCTAATAAGAATCGAGTTGGAACGCGCGTGATTTTTTTATACGACTATAACGTTCGAGTACTTAGTCCAAATTGCGTTAAGAAAATAGATTCTACCACTCCAAAAAATAAGGTTTATTATGGTGTTTGTGTGTTGATGTAGTTATTGCGTTGTTCCGCGTGGTGAGTCCGGCTAGGATATAGGTCATTGCTCCCCTAAACCTGTGGAGTAGTCAGGGCAGTTCAAGAGTACCAACATGTTTAAATTGCTGGCTATGTACTCTCAGTACAGGATATCGGACACATTGCTTACACTGCCTCGTCAAACAATCCTACAATCGTGCCCATGCCGCCATTTTTATTACGAAGGCAATTGATTTTTAGTTTTCAAAACCTCCCCAATTAGCTATCAATCCGACTAAGCACATAACCCTAGCCTTAATAAAAAAAATAAAAAAAGTAATTGCAAAATAAGCATTTTCAAATTTTAAGATTAATAGAGTCACTATTTAATTTTGACTTCTTAATGCAAGTTATGTCTCTTATGCTGCCAAATACATCAACATAATTTAATTAGCATAAAATATGACTCCTCAAATAAGACTACGTAATTTCAAATAAAGGTCGTAAGAATTTATACTTTATTACCTTTGCATTCAAGAGTATCATATTTAAAAAAACTACGGAGGTGCACCGCAAAAAGTTTGGATGCGTTTCCGGGTGTGAAATGTGGCCGGCCCATTTGGATTTAGAATGCATTTGGCGTTCGTTATTTTTTTTAAAGTTTGGTAACATCATAGTTTCCGCGTAAAATAGCGGTTCCCTAAGTTTTTGCTTGTTTGTATCGTAATACCAAATGTTATGACAAGTTTCAAGAGTCGTGGGAAATATGGAGATCTGGTATTCTTGCGTATAGCTGTGGATAGGTCATATTAATTGCATCCGCTCAAATTAAGCAGAGAAAAATAGGGGGTAAATAAGCGAAAGCATTACCTAAAATTCATGGTGAATGGTAAAATGATGATCTACTTAAATAATGACTTTACAATATAAAAAAATATATAAACTTAAAATCGTACACAATAATAGGCATGATTTGCAAATTTCAATATTCATGATACTAACTAGTAGTATTTAAATTTTTTTCTCAGATAATACGAAAGTAAATAGGTACGCAAGAGCTAAAAGTTATATTTTAAAAGACGGATATTTTATATTTAGAACCTTCAAACTAATGCTAGTTTTTTATATAGGTATATTTTTTCTGTATCGACATTAAGATGCTTATCTACGAAATGTGCTATGTGCCTTCATTGGTGATGATTAATGATATAAATACTGCAGATGATATTTTTTCATTCTGGCAAACTTGAGTTAAAAATGGCATTCGATTCTAGGATTTCTGTTTGTTACATGACAAATGATAGTTTAAACTTAAAATCGATTTGATGATGTTTTTGTTTTAAATTATGTAATCTTTCTTGCGATATAAAATGTAGTTTCATTTTAAAGCTTACAAATAATAAAATTTAACTGATAAAAAATAACTTACTAACCCCATAATCATAACACATTTAACCTTAAAAGTCTACAATCTAGATAACACCTAGACAGCACGCGCCTTATGTCCTGTCAATTGCTTCTGAAAGCTGTATGCAAATTAACCTGATATGGCTACATTTTTAAAAATATCTTATTTTTTTTACCGGGTATCAATTAAATTGCATTCTGACATTTTGGAAGTAAGAAAGTAGATAAATAACAATCATTTAAAAATAACAGAGAATTATTTTTACTTCGTTCTGCATTATCAACATAATTGTTGCGTCTCTACATCAGTGTAGAGCCATCTGTTGGCGGCTAGCAGAACTATTTCAAACTAATACTAAAAGACTTCCTCAATCTTACTGCGCGCCTGGTAATTGTTACTCAAGTTAAGACTGTCCTTAATCCACGTTTAGGAACCACTTGAGTTGGACTAAGGAATAGTGGAACTAAAATGTTAATAAGACCTTACTAAGGTGAAAACAAAGCTGAGTTTCCATTGCATAGAATTCAAACGTCACTTGAGCAATGTTTAATTTTTTGATAAGTAGTGTTCATGCAATAATGGTACTTATTGCTTAGTCAATAGAGTTAATTTCATACTGATAGCTGGAAAAGGTTGACTACATACATTTTATGTTTTCCTAGTAGTTTAGAAGAGAGATGATTTTCATTTTGTTTCACAACTTTGATAAAATGTGCTTTTTGTCATGTGTTCATGTTATACGAATTTAGACTTATGTGAATATGTAATAAAGATGATTTGAGGTCAAAAAATTTGTGGAAATAAGAAAATCTATTCTAGTTTTAATGCTCCTGGTTAACCTGATAGTAGGTATTGTTGGCTCAAAATAGTGTTGAGAATCAAGAACTTTTAGAACTGAAAACAAAATATTGAATATAGATGGAATTTGCTCTCATTTTTATTCAATATCTTTGTTCAGGCGGAGTAGATATTTTATATGGTAATAAAGTAAATATATTTTTTTTATTATTAAAAACTATTCCGTTGAATGATCAGTTTGAACTGGGGTTGTGCAGGGTTCATTGCTAGGCCGCTGCAATTGCTAAAAGTATGTAGAGCTAATTTTTTTTTGTATTTCATAAGTTTCACAAATTTAATATGATTTTAAATCCTTTGCCAATAATTTAATGTTAGATAACTAGAGCTGGTTTTATTCAAAAATGCGTGTTTGTGTGTGTGTGTAAATAAAAAACACTAAGGGCCGATTTTTCAAGAGTCAGATAAATGCTAACTGACTGATAAGAGGTAGGTTTTCATTGTCACTTCATACATATGTCAAGTTTTTATGTTCGACGTGCAACAAAAACATACTGATTTTCTGTCAGATAGAATTTATCTGACTATCGAAAAACCGGCCCTAAGAAGTTTAAAAAAATAATAACAATTAACTAGTAGTTGCTTACTTGGCAGTGAAAAAGAAAAAAACTATTGGCACATGCCACTAGTTCCGATTCCGTTTAAATAATACATTTATCTAGTAGTTAGTAAGTGCCTGATTAGAAAAACAACGTATACTTATTAATACAGGTGCGGGCTACAACAGGTGGAATAGACTGATTTCTAAGGCGCGTACGCAAGGAAAAACTTGGAAAACTTTAGAGTCGACTTTTCTCTTCTTGATAAATTTCTTTTACGATATCTGATTAAGTAGAATAGACTACTTATAATACCTTTATTTTATAAGCAAAGTGACAATCTCTTGATTAATATTTTTTTGTATTAATTAATCGTAATACTATTATACGAACGCAAGTTCTCTATTAATATATAAAATAAAACACCCTTTACTTTCGGGGTTCAGGTTTTTGACAAACAATATTCTGTGTTTAAATATAAAATGGAACTAGTATTTTACGAATAGCGCGTGCCTGTAGTACCAACACTATAAATGATAGCTGCGCGAACCACCATGTGCCTCGAGCGAAGTGTAACATTTTTAATTATGGCAATCCAAACCCGACCCTATTGCTATACGGCCTAGAGATTTCTTTCATATAGCTGTGTAGGCAGGTTTCATTTACTACGTATTTATTAGTGCATATTAGGCGCCAGTAAGCAGATCACCTGTGCCAATTACTAGTTAAATTGTCCTGTGTGTTCTGTACCGAAACAAAATAAGGTGGTGACAACCTGTCTTTGTAAATGAGGATGAAATATTTTTCGACAAATATTGTAGATGGTAAGAGTTTTGAGTGTAAACAAAATGATAATTTCGGTACCTAATTTCCTTTCAATTTAAACTAATTAGGTTAACTTGGAATTACCAAAAGTAGGGGAAAACAATTTCCTTGTTTATATTATAGCTAAAATTACAAAAACGAAACTATAATTTATTCGTATTTTTCTAAAAATAAATCATACTACCATATTTTTATATGTGCACTATGGACTGACTTTAAGTCGAGCCATTAAAAAAAGACGATCTCATTTATTCCCTAATGGCAACACTAGGCTAGACGCCCAAAAAAATGCGTCAATGTTGGCAACGCTGAATTCCATAAAGACGTTGACCTCTTGTCCGTCTGTCCTTCTAAACCTCAAACTTTATATGGCGAAGATTCCATCAACAATGATCGAACTACAATCCATGGACTGATTTTAAAATTGCGCGCCCGTTTAAAATACAATGGAGTTATTTACGGGTACAAGACTTTCGGGGATACAGCAGCGTTTTGAAAAAAGAATATTAGGAATTAATACCGTTTTCGGAACGCTTATTTATAAGTACCTACTTTTGAAAATGGAACTTGAAATAGGGTATTTATAACTGAAAAAGATATTATCAACAAAATATCATTGAATGTAGCTATTGTTTGGCTGGTAATGAGTTTTGGATAAATAGTTGATAAGGTAAAAGGCTCTTTCCTGCTTTTTATCAATTAATATCCTTCCTTCCTTAAAATGAAAGACTAATGAGCCGCTAGAAAGCAAAAAAATACCCAGCAGATTTCCTGACAGCCCATAACGGTTAAATTATCGCATCTGAAGCACACATTTTTTATTATTAATAATTGATAAAAATCCATCAAAACCCTTTCTATTTGCGGACATCTGCCGAAATCGATTTCGCATTTTTTTGTTGTCTAATAAAAAAATACGCGGGTGCAAAAAGGCTTGCGCTCAAAGGAGTTTTTACGTCGGTGTTTTTTAAATGGCAACCCTTTGATCAAATACTGTCGGTGTGTAATCAGATTTCGGCATGTGCTATTTTATTTACTCGTTGGATTTTTTGTTAGAAACCCAATCTGTCTTGAGTTTGCTATTCTTTGTAGAGTGTATTTGCTTTCGCTCTGTCTTCCTTAAAAAAAATGGCACGCGATCTAAGGGCACTTACAAGGCTTTGTGTACACACATCAGATGTTCGAAGATCTATAGATCGCGAGAGGCGCGCGCGCGACGAAAGGGTACAAGTTTGTTATTGTATTTTTTTTTCAATTTCCACTTCATCTGTTGAATTGAGACACTTTTATTTTTTAAGTGTCTCGACTAACTTTCATTGAAATCAATGTTTAAAAACCACATTTAGTTTAAACTAAATAGTTTATGGATTACATAGGATTGATTATAAAATGACCCTTCTATTTGCGATTTATAGTGTTAGGGTTCATTTGTTTTGCAACGATCAATGTGATATCTTTTATTTTTTTAAACATCAGTTAGTTGAGTGAACTCACCTTTCGATTTTGAAAATAAGTACGCTATATTTATTTTCAGATCCCACTTATATAACTCCTTCTGTAAAAAGTAAATCCGTAGGAAAACCAAACAATGCCTTTACAAACAAACTAAGTATGTTAATGCTTAACCCACGATGTTTTTATTCAGTCCATATTCAAAAAAACCTTGCAGAAATTAATTATAATTGAGACTGGACTATGACATCCTGTGGACCAGAAGTTTTTTTTAATTATTTGAAGATGTTTCAATTTTTAATATCACCTCCTGTTGACTGGTTTTCAGGTGTGTCTTCAGCCTGACTTAATGGATTATTTCGTAGACGATGCCGCGTTTACATTGCGCTAGTCGTGGTAGTTACTGGCACAATCTGAAACAGACAATGAGCAAAGTTTTCATAAAAAAATAGTACCTAAAATTTTAGAACTTTTTATAGGATACTTATCTATTAATAAGCATAGTATATATTATATACTTCTGCAATACTCAAATATCAAATTTTTAAGTCATCTATTATGTAGGCTGCAGGGACATTCAAATCTTGTAGTGACTTTATAAATATATATTTTTAAATTAAACGTATTTGCTACCGAAACACACAAAGAGTAAATTTTAAATATAGTAACTATTAGAATAGGAGTAGATAAGAGTATAGGTTTCGTATCCAACATGACCCCAGAAAAAGTGTTTTTTAATTCTCGATTTTTACAAGCCGATTATTTTCTCTGACGTGATCAGTAGGTACTTAAAAAATGTCTGTTTGATTAAAAGCTTGAAACAGTAACCTTACAACGAGATAGAATCCCAGCTTACCTCCCAGTCGGTTTAACCTCTAAGTTTGTAGGTACTCTCCATTAACTAGCACACAATACTCTCCATTAACTAGCACGCCAGTGGTCAAGCCATATAAACGAGGCTCGACCAGGTCAGGTGTCGCTTCACCTGTGCAAGTAGGAATCTGGTTTTGACAGGTGTGTGTGTCGTATTGTCACGGGATTACGGCGCGCGTGTGTGCGTAGAGTAATGCCTGGAAGTAGGGCTAGACTAGAGTCTTTGTTTTAAAAGCTGGTTGGCTTGAAGAAATCAGCTAAATAATAGTTGAAGAGGAGTTGAGAGGATGTGTTGTGATGTCGTGAGATGAGACATTGTAGGAGTGTTTTACAGAGGTAGCGGGGAGATTGATAAGCTGGTTATTTTTTTTATGAAATACGTTACGTTCCTGCATTAAAAAAATCATAGCTGAGTAAGCGAAAAGGAACACATACAACAGTTTAATTAATATACTATGAATTAAGAAGATGTCTAATTCGATATACTTAGTTTTTTTTCTCTTCTTTTTTCGTAACTCAAGGAAGTAAGGGAGACCGGGGCTGAAAGTGCCGATTTTGACAAAACCATACATAATTCGGATACACTAGGTACTATATCTGAAAATAGTGGTTTATCCTAAGCGAAATTTAGTCTATAATATGAATTTACCTACTGAGTTTGTATATTTTTAATAGGTTTTAAGAAAAAGTATTTTTTTTACACAGCGGCGGAAAGGCACAACCAACCCCACTTTGGGGCAAGTTGTGCCTTAGCTGGGGTTGGTTGTGCCGTTGATAATGTTAGACGTTTTACATGAATGAAAATTAATTTAGAATTGAAATTAAATAAATTTTATAATAATATATCAGTCTCTTAAAAAGTCTTTTTAAGATATCAACAAAAATATATTAAATGTTGCAAAATAAAAAATATATCAAAAATTATTCTTCAAATGATACAGAGGACACAGAAATGCTAAGTTTTCTTCTTCTTCAATACATTGCAAATGAGCCCAATTCTTACATTCAACCCATTTTTCTCCTGAAGCAGAGTTAGAGTAGGCATCGCAGCAAAGGATGCTGTACCATTCTTGTTCTTCATTTTCGTCATCAGAACTGTCGTCATCTTGCAAAACTATTTTCTTAGTAGGGTTTTTAGTCAGTTTTTTTGTTTGTTTACCTTTTCCCTTGCATTTTCTCTTGCCTTTTCCCTTGATAAAATTTGCCTAGGGGTTGGTTGTGCCGCGGCACAACCAGCCCCAAATGAACGGAACATTACACCCCGTTTTCGACAGTTTAATGATTTGTCTCAAATAAAAAAAATACTCTGCTCAAAGCATTAAAATAATACTGCATAACACAATAGAATAAATAACAAACATTTTATTAAAATTTATATATTAAAAGCACGAACATTGTTAGCTTGCGACCAAAAAGTATCGAAGCGAAAATATTTACATACGTAGCGATGGACGAACGTGACGTACCCTGCGACACGGTCCGCGTAGCTGACGAAACTGAAATGGTGGCCGCGTATGCCAGACTGTTAGGCATTAGGAAACGCAATATGATCGTATATCTATCTGTTTCTGTTTTGGAGATATTCGCGTCGGAACTACTTACCCCCGGCACTTCCAGCCCCGGTCTCCCTACTTAATAAATTCGCTAATTTAGTCTACTTTAAACATATTTTTTTAAACATGTGCCAAACCATCCCATATGTGCATACAGAAGTTGTCCTAAAGACCTACACTATCAAATTGCTAATTATGTACTAGGGTTGCGAAGTTATCGATAGTTGCGTTATCGATAGTTGACCTCGAAAAACAGTCGATTGCATGATAGTCCTATCTAAAATATAGACATTCTGCGATATTATCGATATCAGTAGTAAAAATTTGGCGATACTATTGAACTTTGTCGACACTATCGATATCGATAGATCGTCAAAAGTCGATAGTTTCGATAGTCCTACCGATAGTACCACTGAATTTCGAGGTTATTATACTATCGACTATCGATAGCCTATCATGAAATAGTATTATAACTATTGCCATCACTAGGGTACTCGCCAGGGTAATGAAGCCGGATGGAGGTAATGCGCGGTGCGCGTGCGCTGGTGTTGTTGTTTTCGGTTTCTGACACCTGGGCCTTGGGATAAGGCTTCGATAAGTATGGTTATGAAGATTACAATGTTTTCGTTGGATTGGTGATTCTGCGGCTGTGACAAAAATACTTTTAACTAAAATACTTTTTAAACACATAGGTACAAAATACTGTAGCGATATTAAATACCGTCTTCAGTTGTGGAAATCGACAGAACCCATTTTGACATACTTTATTTTATAAATAACTTCGTTTCTTGTAAATATCTTACAAATAAAAAAAATAACGTACCTATGTCCCTTCTTTAAAATTAATGAAGTATCTATTAAGTTTTAATTTATATAATAAATATTTTATCAAATATTACATAGACCTCATAGTTAATCATTAAAATAAAATTGTTTAGTTGCCGTGTACAATAACTCGAACTAACTTAAACTTAACCATATATAACTAGTTATTTAACGCAGAAAATTTGGTAATAATTGGCAAAAGCAAGTACTTATAAAGCTGGATGAAGGTCAACCTGAAAATATGATATTATGCAACTCATAGTATGCACCTAGGGCCTGGTAGTCTCTTTATACATATCCAGCTTTTGAAATTCTTAATAAAACTTCTTCCTCTGTACTATGTTATTCTACATGTAAACCTTCCTCTTGTATCCCTCTATCTACCTATTTAAAAAAACCGCATCATGATCCGTCGCGTAGTTTTACAGATTTAAGCATACATAGGGAAATAGGGACAAAGAAAGCGACTTTGTTTTATAACTATGATGATGCATCATTCAAAAGATAATGAAAACTACCTTAATGTTTTTGTTATATTTGCTAAAATCTTTCAGATAAGATTTCTTGCCATAAAATGATTATTTTCTAAGCCCAATTCAATGACTAATCAAAACGAAACACCAGCCCCACCGTCGCATACATCGCAAAGGAATGAAAAACAACGACTACCCGCAACTATGTACCCATACAATAGCCAATCGCGAATAACTCCCGATCCGCATCAATATTCCCACAAAAACTAACGCAAAAACCATCCCGATTTGATGGAATCCACCAACTTAAGTATGGAACCTTCCGAAGACCATTTCTTAGGCATCACAAAAGTGCCGGCAAGAGGCATCGGCAAAAATGTGCATAATTGGCAACCCAGAAAAAACCCCTTCAAAAAGTCGACCTCTAAATGTTTCGAAAAAGTGCAGGGATACAGGGAGTACCCGAGAGAAAACGAGGAAAAAAATGGCTGACATTTTTTTTGTGTTAATAAAAAGGAAATTGTTTTGACGCCGACTAAGATGAGTTGATTGAGTATCATTGCGTTAAGTTTTAATTATCATTTTGTTAATATTCATAGTTAGCATATAGGTAAACTAAATGTCCAATCGCTTAAGAAGTTGATATCAATCATATTTATATGTAGGTATAAAATCAAAATGTTCTCTGTTCAAAAATATTTGAAATTATGATACGTCTGTATATCGGTGCATTTCTATAAGGGTTTGATTTATTCAAATCGAGAATATTTTGATTGTGTGCCGTCGTCTGCCGCGGGCCGTCGAATTATTTGTTTTGGAATAGCAATTATTTTTATTTTATTAAAACCCATCGCTCGCATGATCCCCTCTAAATAGCGAAATTTCTCAGAAATTCGCCCCGGATTGCAATTCCAGGTTTAAATAATCGGCTCTTATGCCTAAATACCGATAAATCGGACCACAGTTTAGTATGATAATCGACGGTTATCGCAGTGAGATTGTTACGCGGGAAAAAGTGAGGATTTGGCGCACGCGAATTCTGGAATTATCTAGAATTTGAAATTTGAATAACTTTTTAATAGCTTTATGTGTCGGGGTATCTAATTCTTGGGATACGATTAAAACGAAACAGTCCCTTGTTTTGTCGATTTGTATTTATTTTCATTTACGTATTTAACCGATTAACCTTATCTAGTATTACACTTAAATGTATTTAAATTGCACTCAGGCCATCTGTCCTCAAAAAACTAACACAAATGTAGACAAACCACTAAAAATCGCAAAGATAAAAAATTGTCATCTGCATACAACATCTGGACATTATAAAAAATATTAAAACTAGCGACACTGTATGCAGATGATGCAAAAACTAAACTTTGCGGCGTGGTAGGCACAAACAAAAAAACGCGCGCTTTTTATGACATTTTGCTTTTTAATCTCCACTTCCGTTAGGACGTTTAATATTTGAATTGTAATTGTGATATGTCGAATTTTTTTTTATTAAAGCTTGTTATTCAAAACTGTCAATCTGCATGTAAGAAGTATATTTAAAAATATCTATAAAGTACAAAGTAAAATTACATTGAATTTTTTTCACAGATTTATTAATACCGTTCTCAAAAGATTGTGCATTAAAAATTATGACTCTCTTTGCGTTGCAGGTACCTATCTAAGTAGGCATTTGACATAGTTGCTTCAACAATTTTGCCATCTACGAATAACTATAGTATAGTTACTATAACTACTTAATAAACTAAAAACCTTCCAGTAATTATTACCTACTAGTAAGTAGGCAATTAATTTGTCAGAAAACAGCTGAAACCTGACACAGCTTGCATCTGTTGGGCACAGACTACGCACGCTCCATTCTGCACCAAAACCACATGTCTCGCACAGATAAAAAATATTTTCACTCAATTTCACCAAAACACAAAAGATTATAAAAAAACACAAATGGCACTGCCAGCCAGTATGTTTCCGTAAAAAACGAGAGTTCGCGCACGAGCCATTTATATGTGTTTTTCTAATTTCACTTTTTTAGAAGAAAGATGCGTACAATCCAATTGTTGAACGCATTAAGAAAAGTTATGCAGGATGCAGTCATGTTTAGTTAGTATGGATACGATGATCTATTTTTTTTATAGTTTTTACATACAACGTACCTAATAGGTAGTAACAAATATGCTATAAACCTAGAATAAATACTGTTACCTTAAATCTAAGTAATAAAATATTCACTTCAAATTCAAAGTAGTGAAAGACCTAAAGGATTGTTATAGTAAACGTATGTTTTGTTATATTGTTATCTAATTTCATGACTTAATATATTTTCCCAGCTCTATCATAGACAAATCCACATTAGTCTATCCGTACGTCACGGGCACGGAAGTCGCCACATCGCACCGCCTCTTCCTGTGTTTTCGCGCTCTTTTGCCGAAATATACTTTTTTATTACTTTTTAAACAACAATTAAGGCAAAGGATCGAGAATAGACGTATGGCTCGTGCTAGTGTCAGCTGCGGTTGATAAAAACTTTTGCTTTTATTGATTTATTACCTGGACAGCCATGCTACAGAAATTATTAATTACTTAGCGATATGAAAAAAAACACTTTAAAATAAGTAAGTGAGTATATAAGTATTGTTAATTATGGGCAGAATAAAAACACTTATATTTATAATGAATTCGATCCTCGTTTTAACTAATTGAAGGCCCCAGCTTAAGTAACTTAGGTTGGTTTTAAACAATTTTAACGTGTATTAAAAATAACAAATCAAGTCTTGAAAGCAAAATTTTAACAAAACATTTCTCTATGATTAGTGAGTTTAAACGCGAAGTAAAAATAATGTGTTAACTTAAGACCTTACAAGTAAATTTTTAGCTTATTCAAGTCACGATTTTTATTTCGCTTCCCAAAACAATTCTTTGCCATCCCTGAGTTTAAAAAAACAACAGACCGTAAGTTCTGCCAAATGGTGTGGAAGCCGGTCAAAATTATATAGTTAAAAAAAAACAAAAACCCGCGATCTCGTGCCAGATAATTATGGAGACTTTAAAAAATCATTTGATAGACAAAAAAGTTTCGCTTTACCTGAGCTATCAAAATTCAGTGTGTGTACAGGTGGATCAAATATCGCATGGCAATTTTTTATTATTAATATTTTTCGTTCTCTGTTTGTCGAAGGCGATAAACTTGCAAGTTAACGATGTTTGTCAATAGCGATAAGATATTTAAATTTTAACTTTGCCAAGTGAACTTTTAAGATATTTTTTTGCCAATTTAATGCATTGTTATCGTTTAAAAAGTAAGACTTGTTATTATCAATTTCTCGTCTACGTAACAACTTGGTAACCAGTAAGTTAAGTTTTTACGTATGTATAAAATTTGTAGCAAAGAGTGGGTACCTATTAATTAATTTGCGTAGGCAACTTCTACGTCATCTATCATTTAAACAACCTATCACTTAGTGTCTCAGCAATACAAGACGGGTATAAAAACTTTCCGCCAGCCAATCTAAAATTTTGCGTGCATTATGACACGGCGCTGAGTGCTAGTCTAAGTCTAGACTAGCACTCAGCAAGTTTTATCAAGTACCTAATACCTGTCTTCTTCAAATACTTAATATAAGAAAGTGATAGCAAGATTTTTAGTTTCATTTATAAAGTTTTAAAGACCAAGCTGTCCGCGTCTTTTTAATGGATTTTAACTTTATTTTTTTTTTATTTATTATATTATACTAAAATGTTTTATAATAAGTTTTTGTTGATAAAGAAAAAATAAAATGTTTGGTGATCATGCGTTTATAAATTTTATTTTTGCGTAGCATCTATTTGTCAGCCGACCTGATAACTTCAAGTGCTTTATTATCTATTTCACGAAATTCCCATAAAATATATTTCTGAACACGCTGTATCTATCTGGTTCCTATTAAGCAAGTCCGCCAAAACTACGCTAGCCATGCGCACATATGATATGTGATCTCTTAAAAAACTGATGCGGCCCAACTTTTTTACTGGACGAAAGAAATTTTCACAAAAAATCTCGATTTCGCAGATGTTGGTTTTATAAAATATCTTGCACGTGGCCCCTTTTTATAGTGTTATCGGATTTGAAATTAATTTTATAATAATTGGCTGCGTTTAGCTTTTACTGACTCTATGAGTCTGTAAATATATGAAAATACAGGACCTAATCGTTAAGCAGTAATTAAAAGTAAGTTCATGAAATAATTTAGCTGAGATTTTACTTTTAATTTTGCATTATAAATGATAATTTATTAATTTTGAAGTTATAAACACTGGAAAAAGGAACGCGGGCCTCCGAGCATTACGCGACTGGGACACGAACCCAGGACCTTTGGATTGCCGGTCCAATGCTCTTCCAACATTTTTAGCTAATAGCAGCAGAAAAAATATTTTGATTAAAATTTCGAACTAAGCATTAAACGAAAATAATTAAACCCAAAAAAAATTACAACAAGACAGTACCTCATACCTAGATTATAAGCTAGTATGCTTAATGTATATTTGAGCTGTTTGTATAAACTCTTTTTTTATCGGAACTATTAAAAATAATATTTTTACAAGTTTTAAAGAAAGTTATAATACTTAAATATTTTATCTGACTGAATAAATACTAAGAACGAATTTTTTATCGATTATTTATTATATAACTAGCACCATCTGTCGTGGCAGGTATGCAACTAAGGATTGCGCTTTGAATAAATAAGTTAAAACGCTATATGCGTTGTAATAGTTCATAGTGCTGTTCATAGATGGCAGTTAAGCTATCTAAATATAAAAAAGTATACCTGAGTTTTTAACACTAAATAATAACTTTAATATTATGAAATACTCTTTCCTACTATAAAGTAATTAGTTTTTTTTTTATTCCCAAAAAAATGGGATGCTCATAAATCATTAACCTGACAATACTTGGGTAGGTAAAAGGTAAGGTAAAACTAATTTTAATTGAATAACATATTTATTAGTTAACCTTTTCCTTATCTCAAGGGGCCATGTAATTTTACTTATTTTTTATTGCTCTTCGCCTACGAATGCACCAGAAGTTTTATTCTACAGGCGCTTTAGATAGGTAAAGCTTTTAATTATTATTTTATGAATATTTTATATGTTCGATAGTGTGTAGACTGTAGTAGGTATACGCTAGAGCTTAGGCGCCAAAATAAATACTGGATGAAATATTAAGCTGAGCAAAACCTTTTTATTTTTTGATGATTTAAGAAAATGACTTACGCACATACCATCAGGGAAAGGAGATGGGTTATGTCGGGCTTGCACTGACTAAAAACCTGGAATAGTCCTTCGTCCGTAATGACGGGACGCGGGATGGCCAGAGGCATAGACGCCGCGAACCCGAGAATTACATAGTATACATCCAAGTCGCAATTCTGTCTGTTTGTATGTTTGTCCGCTATCTCATCCTAAACTACTTAACAGGTTTTAATGTGGTTTTCACTACCTTTAAGGTTATTTTTTCATTTAAATTTGTATGTAAAGAACATTCAGAAAAAGTTTTATTTTGTTACTACCGACGACTGCTGGCCGCCGAAGCAGGCCCACGAGTTTGAAGGCGCACTGGGACACATCGCGGCGCGCCTCCCCCTCACGTTCCCTTGGTTAGCCACCGACCTAGCCCTGATTCAGCAGCCTGGGAACACCCCTACAACACGTCCAGGGTCTTTGGCCTCACCGCCGCCGACCCCGGACCTCCACGGTGAGAGTTCGATTGCGACAGGAACTGTGGACAGGAATCAAAATCAAATCAAATCAAATCAAAATCTTTATTTGTCAAATGGGTGAAGTACGTACTAAAGTTGTCAAAAATATAATTTAAAGAGAACCATATTAGCCCTTATGGACATGCAAATGTCCGTTTAAATACAAATAAATAAGGCCCAATTGCAGAGAACATTTTAACCTCGGGTTAGCTAACTCAGATTTAAATGGCGCCACCATCGATTGTAATAAGAAGCAGTTACAATCGATGATGGCGCCATTTAAACCTGAGTTAGCTAACCCGAAGCTAACCCAAGGTTAAAACGTTCCCTGCAATTGGGCCTAAGTGTATATAAATTAATCCATAAAAAGTCAAAAATCAGGAACACGATTGCGGGACGCCCAGGGTGCACCGGGCCGAACCCCTTCCCTGCGCCGTGGATCACTAGTATACCAGAGAGCAGGAAAGAGGACCCAAAGCTGAGAAAAACCTTGGTATATTTTTGGAATTCAATATCAGTATTATTATTTTTTAACTGGTTGGATTGTAACTAAAGAAACAACTTATCGTTACTGATTTACGAACTTACGTCCAAAGTCAAAACCCACAAATAATTTTGCAGCACAAATTTTCTTTAATTACTTCTTCATTATAGTAAATCTTTAATTACTATAATGCAAAAACAATGTCTAGCAATTAAAAATCTCTACCAAATTGTCATTCACTTTTTATAACAAGGACCTTTGATAACTTAATCTATTCATCCTTGTTCGAGTTAACTGCTTGTCCATATTAGTGTGGGTTTAACTACTGACCTAATGCTGACGAAATATCAATAAGCCGTGAGCCACGCGTGGGTGGGATTGACAGGTGGTTATAACCCTGAATGGCTTAATGAGGTTTATTTGCATCTATTGATCATATAGGTAAATAACTGGGACTATACAGATTAAGTTTAGGTATCGAATTGAAAAAAAAAACGTAGCAGAACAATAATCATTGATTAAAATTTAACCTATGCTATAAATATTAAACTTAAAATATTATGTAAACTTTTTCTTGCTTACTTAATTTTTTTCTATAACTATAACTTTTTCGTATACGCAATCTTTTCTAACTTCTAAATTTAATATTTGGAACAATAAACTATTAACTTACTTAACTTAAAGTTTTCTTTATCGTGGTCAAGGCAACAAATAAAAATGGACAACGGAAGTAGAAAACTAAATTTTTATATGATTTATTTTAATTATTTTAATTTAGTAACAAAAGTAAATAACTCATAACTTAATATATTATAATTCAATACCTATTTTGTTCACAATTCACGCAGCTCACTATTTGTTCTAAATACATCTTCAAATTCCTCACATCTTGAGTCACCGTTTAATCCCCGGCGATTACCTCATCATCGTTGTTGACACGCGTTTGCGCAGTAGAACTACACCTGTCATTGGTCACATTTGAAATTGGAACTCGCTCGTTTTCTGTCAAATTCCTTGTAATGTCAAGTTCGCTTTTTAACCTCTGAACGGCTTGGACCACTTCGCTTTGGAAATTAAGATTCAGTTTGTAAAGTTGCTCTGAGTGTTCTTTTTCTCTTCGGAGTTCGTTTTTCAAATGTGTGTCCTTGAATTTTTCAAATTCCGTCATGATTCTAACTTTTGACTCATAGGAATGCTGGATCATGGATACGAGTTTGAAGAGTTTTTCTATTACCTTTTCTTTCACTTCTGGAGATATGTTGGGGTCGGATTCCAGGTCTGTTTTGGCATCGAGAGCCAGGTCGTTCGCTGAAGACGGGAAACCAAGAAGCGACTTACTGGAACCGTTGGAAGATTTAGGAGTTGGAGATACACTTTTGTCTGGTGATTTTTCTTTGTTTCTAGAAGTAAACGCACCATGAGACACTACTTCAGTAAAACAGCCGTCAGAAGGCTTCTGAGCTTGATATTCAGCTGTTTTCTTGTTAATTTTGTTGATAAGTTCACTTTGTTTTTCCTTCTGCTTGTCGATGTGCGTTTTCTCGAAGACCTCTTCATGTTTGATGTTGATTTCCTCTTGTTTATTTTTCTGGAACGGACTGCCAGTCCTGTTGCTGAAGTTCGTCACGTTTTTGGCCATAGTTCTGTTTACGGTGCTGGAAAGTCTTGTGGATTTTATTTTCGTGTGTTCTTTAAGGCGTCGACTGGTCGTTTGATATTGAGTATTGTGTTTCGGCCTCGCATTCCGCTAGTGGGTTTCGCTCCTTATGTTTTGGTCCGGCGGTCGCTTCCTTGGCGTGGCACTGAATGTATGATGAGGCTAGAAGCCGCGCGTGCGACTGCAGTTTGCATTGTTACGTCGGCGGTGTTTGCTCGACTAATATTTAATCAGCTGATAAATGAGATGCGAACGCCCAAATTGTGCGAGTGTTTTAATGATGTATGTCGAGTGTTTGCAGTTAATAAGGTCATGCGGTAATGTATTTTTAGATTGTCAGAAATATGGCAAATTAAAATGGCCTGTTATTTTAGCCTACTTACTTAATAAGATACGATTAATGCAAATTTCAGTAGTTTCATTACAAGTATTTATGTATTAATTTGACCATTTCATAAAGGTAATAAAAAATTAGCATAAAATAAAAACCACACATAATCAATAAATCACAAATTCTGCTTACTACCAATCCTTATTTATGATTCATACATTGTGTAATAATATAGTTAACAAATTGCAGCACCATTAAAGTATTTATTTATAGAAGTAAATAGGAAATGAGACAAAATACATTTAAAAAAATAAATAAATAAAAACATACTTTTCAATTCTGAAATTACGAGTAATCGTATATACAGGAATGACCGCTGTAGGTAACCTAAAAAAAACATTCGAGTACCACTTTGATGTCGACCCAATTTCAAATGTACGTCCATGAAAAGGTACCTATATTTTGTGAGTTTGGAAGTTCGTCGAAATATACGAGGGAAATAAATGAGCAGAAACCACCTAGGACCTGCCTTATCATGGCGGTCCCACGGTATCTAAAACAGATTGACGCTTACAATAACAAAATCTAATTTATCTTACAGACACCAAACTTTAGGTACTTTGTGCGTGGAATCGTGGGAACGCCTCTTAAGAAGCATAGAGTGTCTGAGATACAATACACATTTGGTATTATGAGTATGGTTTTAATATTACTTCTAAGATTTACTTATATTTCTTAGTTTTTTTTTTTTAATGTATATTTGTTTTTCTTTTATTTATTTTTTCCTCCAAAAATTTTTTTTTTCATTTTTCGATATCTTTTGTAATTTATTTTATAAAAATCTTGTTTCATAATAACACACAACAGGCCGGTTGGTATCTACGTGTTAGTCTCTGATTTTTATAGCTATACCTTAGAGAGGACGTGAGTTTATTTGCGAAAGTAAAACCGACCAAAATGGTATCAGTAGGTTAAATGATAATACTTGCAAAACACTTGCTCCCTTATCCCATAAAAAATATGTGTAAGCTAAGAATTTTATGTTTTTTTTTATAAGAACTGCCCATAGATTTACTGTTAAATGGGAAAAATAACCTATCTATTAATTAATCGTAGTTTCTGGTATTTGTGACTTAATCGAGATATTATACGAATAAAATTAAGAAAATAAGTAGAGTACGAGTAAGAGTAAATAAGTATACTTAGTTCTTAGTTGTAGGTAAAATTCGTAAATTAAAAGCGGTGAGTAGGTAAGACACCTGAAACTTTTACTACAAACTGATATGAGACAACTAGATTTTTTTATGAAATGTTTTTCATGAACATTTTACCTGTTGTGTGTGTGCTCTGCATTTTTAGGGGTAATCTGAGTTTAATTTAGAGTTATAAAAACGGAGCAACTTTTAAATACTTACAACTTTTTATGCCAACATATCAATAATATTCTTTTACGTTATCAAAATAACATTTGTAATAAAAAAAATACATGAGCCTTCAAAAAAATTAGTCTAATTGATGATTCTTGGATACCAGCACCTGCAGCATCAGGACAAGAACTCAGGATTGCGGGTTCTCACAACATTGCAGGACTGAAAATAAGCATGAAGACGACCTTTCCCACCACTATCTCTTTTTTTTATGATGGCAGTTAGCAAACGAGCCAGCAGGTCACGTGATGGTAAGTGATCACCGCCGCCCATATACACCCACAATCACAAATGAATTGAGGGTGCGTTGCTGGCCTTTGAGAAAATTGGGCACCGGATATCGCACTCACCGAACGAAACGCAGGAACATCGACCCTACTTCACGTCGGTTTTCTGTGCGACGGTGGTATTTCACCGGTCGAGTCAGCCCAGTAATCGCTGTAAACAAAGCCTACAGCTAGATTCTACCACTCTATCTCTTAACGTGGGCTAAGTTTTTTTTTCACTTTCTTAATTTTTAAATAATACTTTCTTAATGGTAAGGTATGGTATACAATTGATAACCAATAACCACATGTAATTATAGGTCACTTTCTCCGCAGACGGAACTATGTGCGGACGCTGTATTTGTATTCCTAGCGATGCGCGTGCGTCGGGAGCTCCATCAATATCACTAGTTGTTATCTTTCATTATATTAGCTGTGGAATTCATATACGTATTCAATTTATATATGAGTTGTTATGAAATAAATAGTCCTTTAGAAGGGGTTAATACTTTCTTGTTTGCAAGCAAAAATACAGTTTGATGCTACAAATGAAATGCAATTTGGAAGGCTTTAATAACGCATAAATATCTTATGTTTTTTTATGCGCTAAAAATTGGTATTTTGCTTTGAGTTTTATCTCTATAATAAAAATGGAAAAATCACTATAATCTATTAACAAAAATATACATACTTTATGAGATGATTAAAGTTGTGTTCAGTTTGGAAATATATTAGTACTAATTATTATTTGGAATCGTTTATCAACTAATTGTTATTTAATTGATTTTCGATTATTTTTCTAATTGAGTACTGGCAAAAAGAGATTCTTTAAAAGCTGTCTTTGATAACTAATATAAGACAGAAAACTTCAAGGATGATGTACATTGTCAACAATTTAAATTAAAAGTTACATTTAATTGATCCAAATTTTATAACAATACCATTATTACAAGTCTGACTGTGATAAATATTTAAAAAGTCATATTTATCTTGACCTAATTCCAAGGTGTTTTCTCAAAACAATTGATCCCGAAGATATTATCTCTAGAGTGACAAGTTCAATGATAGCCGTTTAGGTCCAATTGCGTATTCAAAGTGCGCACGAGTCGCGCCTGTTCCTACATAACAAACACCACGCTAATTCATCGATAGCCCATCTCGCTTGCACCTCACACATAGACCATTGATTAGACAGAGACGAACAAATCAGCTGATCGAACCAGGGTAGCGTGTCACACAAGAAAAGCCACCTTCACCTATCCGAGCGAAAAGGCTTCCACTTACGACCTTCTTTGACGATAAACTAAAAAGGATCCGCACCACATAGCTTTCCCTTACGTTCCGATCACACCAGCAACAAAACGTCCTATGTCTCAGCTAAACTCGTACGCAGAAAGACAATGCGTTCCGGAACTGCATACTATGTTCTGAATTTGAAATAGCTGTATAAAAAGCGAGGGGAGCTTGTCGTTACCATCACATTCTCACTAGTCATCGTCCAGTAAACATCTGGAGTAGCAAAATGGCGTCTTACAAAGTCGTGTGTCTTTTGGCACTTGCCCTGTTCGGCAGTGCGGTGGCCCAGCCCTCGAAGCAAGGGTTTTGGAAGGGAACCTCCATGGATGGGATGGTCGAGGAGATGAGGTCAGGCTGTGCCGAAGGATCAGACCCCACCGCTTGCATCAAATACAAAGTGATGTCGCTATTGGATTCTATTTTTAAGAAGGACACTTTCCAGGTATTTAAAAAGTTCTAAATAGAAATGAAAATTAAATTAGGAAAAGAAATTTCTAAATTGAAATATTCCCCAGATCTCAGACGCCGTAGAAGTGACGAAGAACGGGGCCGGCAGCGACTCGTCCGCCCGCTCTTCTGGTGACTTCCTCGACACCGTGGAGAGCTACATCCAGTCGCATGACGTCACCTTCCAGCTGCCCATCGCCGACACCAAGGTCACCGTCAGCCCCAGGAACCTGGACTCCGACGAACTCAGCGTGAACATCAAATTCAACAACGAAGGAGCCAGATCTGTCGGCGAGGCTCGCAAAGCCAAGCTGAAGAAGATCATCGTCCCCATCCTGGTGTTTGTCCTCCTGAAGGCTATGACCCTGATCCCCCTGGCCCTCGGTGTCCTCGGTCTGAAGGCTTGGAACGCTCTACAGCTGTCTTTCTTCTCCTTCGTCGTGTCTGTCGCCCTGGCTATCTTCCAGCTTTGCAAGAAGGTGAGTTAACTCTCTCTCTGACAAAACATACTCAATCACACTTGCACTAGAAACTTGCACAACTTTACCGCACCCTTTTGCACTGGTCTCAAAATCTTAAACCGAGCACAGTTAACCTATATCTTCTGCTAACCTCACTCTACTTGACCCTAACGTTATAGTTTACCCAGATCGCGGCGGACAACTCGCACCCGCAGATCTCCGCGCACGCGCCGTGGGACGCCGCCGCGTACGCAGCCGCCCGCCGCCGCCGCGACGCCAGCGAGCCGCAAGACCTCGCCCAGGAACTGGCTTACAACGCCTACCAACAATAAACAACGAACGAAAACCTCAACCTTCGATTATAATAGACCAAATAGAGTTTCCACGAAACGAAATGTAAATACTATGTACCTTGCAACTATTTATTAAAAGCGTGAATGGGCGTGTGATTGTGAGAGTGATTGTTATTTATTTAAATAAATGGAACGTTTTAAATTTGTATTTTATTTGCAGTCCCCATTTGTTACACCTTTGCGACATTTAGATTAACTTTCTCGAGTGCGTCCTTTGAATATCAATCAATGTTAAGTAGAACTCCACTTTCCAATCTCTCTTGTATTTACAACTATTTAAGTGCCTCGTTTTACATTTAACTATTTATAATAGTGTTAGGCCTATTTTTTACTAACATTAATAATGTTATAATCAATCCTTGAATTCCCTCGACGTACATTATATACTTCGTACATTATATTAGCTCGAGATATATGCAGTGCATATGAAACAAATAAAAACAGTATTATTTTTTGTAAAATAATATATTTTAAAACATCTTTCTACGGCAGAGTACTTTCACTCGTAGTAATATCGTAGCACCGCGTAGCATATTTGCTACTTCTTTGCTACGAATAAGTTTTCATGACTAATGTACAGCCAATTCGTAAACATTATCGGTTCAAATGGCGTCAAACAATGAAGTTTGCATCAAAATTATTCCCTGCAATTGGGCCTAAGTGTATTAGTAAGTTTGTTATTACAATATTAGTCAGGATAAAATGGGGCATTTTAAAATAAGTAGATATATGTAGAAACTAAATACTCAGTAAAATTCTATTCGACATATAAATAAAATGGTTTTTTTTTTCATTTTAGTACTTCATACATATAGCATGTTTATATTTGACGTGCAACGATAACATACTAATCTGTAGAATATAATTTACCTGTCAATTTTATATTCAGCCCGAAGCACCTATAGTCAAAATAAAAAGGACCTAAACTGATCCAAGTAAACACGATACAAAATAAATAAATAAACTCTTTTTGTTGTCTTATATATTTTCATTCAATATGAGTTAAGAAGTACTAATTTGATGTCTATTAGTATATTTCATATTGGAAATTTTACTAAAGTATTTGTAACTTATTTAACTTATAATAAATCTCCAGACATCCACACCTATGATGTGGCCCCAAAGTAAGCGCTTGTGATACAGTCACCACACAATGGACTAGGAACATAGTTACACATTTTTTCTCTTATCTTGCTCAAAATTTCAAATAAAATCACTGTTTTTGCAAGAACTGTGTTATTTCGTCTGTAAGAAGTAACGTTTGTTAAACTATCAATTTATTTTCTAACAGGTAGTAGTAGTAATTAATTTTAAAATATTAAGTTTTTTTTTAGATTTTAAACAAACAAAGTTAGGTACCAAAGGTTATATTTTATTACCTCTAAAAAGTCAAACTAATTTCCCATGTTAACTAGTCTGTAACTAAGTTTGTTTCTGTTTTCACCACGTGTGTAGTTTAACTATTTAACATAGGGTAATCTAAAAATACACTTAAAAAAATAAAGAAGGTACTTAAGAAGTACAGCTAGATTATAATATATAAAAAGGTACTTTGTGAGCTACTCGTAGATCTTCTTAAAAATAGCATAAACTGTTAAATTCAATTCACATTGTGTTACTAGACTATTGCCTATTGTAAAAGTAGGTTTATAGGTTTCTGGCATCAATTATATAGGCTCGCCGTGAATTCTACTTGCAGTTACGAAATTGATTTTATGTTTATTACTAGTGGCCGCCCGCGACTCCGTTCGCGTGGAAGTCGGTTTCCCGTGGGAATAAGAAGTTTTCCCGCGGTAAAAAGTACCCTATGTCCTTTCCCAAGTTCAGTTCTTTCTTCATACCAAATTTCAACAAAATCGGTTCAGTGGTTTAGGCGTGAAAGCGTAACAGACAGACAGACAGACAGACAGAGTTACTTTCGCATTTATAATATTAGTAGGGAAGTAGGGATTTATACGTTTTAAGAATCAAAAATCAAACACCATCAATCGATTTTTATAGCGACATGTGAAGAACTTATTTCATCTTATTAGAAACATTGATGAATTTTAATACGACGAAGATTAGTCCATCTACGAAGGTTTTTAAAGTCCTTTCTAAGATAATAAGCAATTTAGGAGTAGATAACCAAAACTATAAGACACAAAACTGCAAATGCTTCATTCTATTACCTAAACTCCATCCCACCACCTTTTCTATTTTCAAAACCGACACTGACTGCTTAACTTACCTGCTGGCCATTAGTTTTTGTTTACTAATAGGTTAATATAAAACCTATAGTATAACATAATTTTGACAGGGCCCAAAAGCAAGCCCTCCGCTCATTACCATGCGCCGCAGCCACTCCTGCTACCTCGCCGATGGCTGTCACCCAGTTCTTCACCATTAACACCGATACATCACCTACCCATAGAGACGGGTTTATGGGTCGCATACCTGACACCATAACTGGCGGACTTTTAGCCTGGTTTATGAAGTTAATGCGCTCGGTGAATGACAATGGATTTGTATTGTGAATGAACTGTTTGGATGTTACTACGACTTGATTGTATTGTACTGATTGTGTTTTTACAATGGAAAAATTACTCGCTTTGTGTTGCAATAAACAATTTGGATGGTTTGTTTAGTCGCCCAAATTTACATTCAACTTATTCTAAGGATGAACGGCGATAAACTTCAGATGTTTTCTGTATTTAAGACAATAAGGTTGAATATAGAACAAGATTCAAGTTAGAAGTTTGTACCCTTATAATCTCTCACGAAGTTTAATACTTAAGCATGAAACAAGTTGACTAGCACTTTTCTTTATTTACTCGTAGATTAGGATGAACACTAACAGAGTTTTGTTATTCATATTTCTTGCTATTTAACATACAGATTAAGGCATATCGTTATAGTAAAGTTACAAATTCAACACCATCAGAGTACAAAACAACATACTTAGTTATTCTTGTTAAAAGAACATTTTTATATACTTTACTGAAAATCTAAATTCACAAAACAAGGCTACAAAGTTAAACGACCTATTATTAATATTATTAATAATGTTTCACCCTGCCTAAAATATGTCGCTGAGACTACCAAAAAACAGTTAAATTACCCTTAAACTCCCAACTAAGCCTGCATCCTTGCGGAAGTGACAGTTTCACAATCCGGACGCATTCGTAAATGCAAATGGCGGCCGTGCGCGCGCATTTCAAAATGGCCGTCGTTGCATAATGTACGTACGTTGAGTAAACTCACGCGGGCTTTTTGCTAAAGAGAATTTCACTTTCTAGATCAGTGTTATATGGTATCACATAATGCTTGTAATAATGGCGAGTTTATACAGCGTAGGAAATAGAACTGAATTTCATTAGTCTTGTTTTTGTTGTAAGTAAGATGCTAGGCTGAGTAAATAATTGAGCTTTACGTGAACTATTAATAAAATTTAAAAAAAAAATATCACTAGGTCTCGAAAACACAAGGAACGTCGGAAAATATGTACATACCGTGTAAAATTATTAAAATTTGGTTTCAAAAATAGATCATATTCATTACTATTTTTATGAAACAAGAAAATTAATACTTTGTATTAAAAGGTTTCTAAGTTAAACTTAATATTTCAACTAAGTAAGGGAAGAGTACCAATTTTGGCTCTGCACTAATTATGTTTTTTTTTTGACATTTCTTCAAAAATAAGTAGTCTGGTAAATTATTTCATTGAAATAGCAACTCTAATCAGTCGTACCAGTATTCAAAGTCTATGGAATCATATGTGAGGGAACATATCCGCAATTACGTTTTCGACAATAACCCTTTTCCCAGGCATTTTCATTTGAAAAATTTAGATTTTATTATAAGGATTGCGCCGCAAGTAGGTACATTTATATAGGCTTTTTACATGACAGGAGTAACTGTGTTGTTATTTTTTTGTAATTATTGGTGGAACCATTGATAACGAATGATTAATTATATACCTAATACGCTTTAACCTAAAACCCTAATGGAATTTTACATTTAATTTTTTTTTCTAAATTCATAATTGGATCTGGTTATATGCCTGGACCTAATTATGAACTTACGTTCAATCAGTGTATTTTCGAAATACCTACTTAGTTATATTTTTTTTGAAGCGTCTGTTCAATTGTGAATATTTTGTGTAGGTACCTATATTTAGGTGTCCGATATCAGATGTCCATAACTGACAGAGGGTATATTTAATTCAGATTGTTTTGATGAAACTAGTAATAATCCTATTTTAAAAATCTAAAACTTATTCTTAAAGACACTATTTATTATCAGTAAAAAACAATATAAAACGTTTAAAATTTAAACAATTGATTTTTTAAGCCGGTACCTACATTTTTATACTAACCTAAGTTATTTTACCAGCAAATAGATTTTTATCTACAATATAAATTATGAAATATTGGAATTCACTGGAATAAAGATACAATTTACAGCAATGGAAAATCTCATTACGGTGGCTTCGTTGTAAAGTCGCGCGTCGATGTCTTTTGTATCGAATCATTCAATTTGGTTTTGGTAGTCACATGAAACGATATGTAAGAACTATTAATTCAATATCTAGTTAGCCAAAGATATTTGCCAAATAATTAACCTTTAGGCAATACACATATTATTAGAAAAAATGAAAATCTGAAAAAACACATTTATAAAATAAAAAGACAAAACTCTAAAAATGCCTACTTGAAAAACGTTAGGCTAAAGTAACACAAGCGTTTCTTTTAAACTTATTACTGTAAAAAAGATGAATTGAACGTTAAACGTTTAAAAACCCTCGCCTTAAATTACTGAAAGTCTGTACTGAGGTATAGTTATAAAATTGTCTTAAGTCAAAGTAAAATTAATACAGATTTAAAATCTAACTGCTGTGTAAACTTACTAAAATTGAAAGTCATTTTAAGCACCTCTTTTCTTAATCCACCTTTCAGAAACTGTAGTTTAGCCGATGACCATAGACTTATCTAAAGCCTCAACTGTTATTTATTAGTTTATATGGTTGCCATTTCTTACACGCCACCTGCTTTACTATGTACGGCTGCGAGGTGAGAGTTGCCACTTCATGCATACTAATTGGCCAAATATTGATTTATTTAACTGGCCACACTGACAGAAACTGTGCACGCGTGTTAAATAGCTAAGTTTATCTAGTACAGACTAAATGCGTAACAGATAGCGTTACGTTGTTATGTTATGTGTTTTTTAAGGATAAGAATCTATATGAAACACATTGGTTTTGAAAAATTAACTGCTTTGGAATAGGGATAGCCAAAATGTTTTAAGGTATGGAAAAAAAAGTATGAGATGATGATAATCACCTAGACACATCGGAGACTCTAAGCCACAGACTCTAAGCAGGCTGGGTAATAGTTATCAAGAAGCTAGAGGGATGGTGCCATAAAATAAACAATGCTATACAAAGGCCAACTTGTACTAAGTTACTAGAGTGGCGTAAAGTTCAGACGGTCGTGATAAAAGTCGTAACTTTGTTGTACTTTACACTTTTGTAAATTGTTCTATTATCGATGTAAAATGAAGTAAAATTTCTTTGTTTTCTCTTTTTTAGTAATAAAAAAAGGAAATTAAGTCAGTACTTTTTAAATTTCATAGACATCGCACACATCACATCACAATATCTCGATTACCTACTAACTACATTCAGAGTATTCTACATTCAGAATATTCAAGCTTATTTCCAAAACAAAAGAAATACGTGAATTCATCAGGTTGTAGGACTTTAGTCAAGTTTTAGCGCAGTTTACGCCGTTATTTCTGCGTAACTAGCGTTATGTATTTATTTCCTTAAAATTCCATGTTCAATAATAACAAACGTTACGTTTTTATGGAGAAAAAAAAAAACATTTGAAACTAACGTCAAATTTTGTCCACCTCAATTTTTTTGACCCCATGATTTTCAAAAACTCAATAGTACCTTAATTCATATTTTGAATCTCTTACATCCTCTCAAACAATAGCATAAAATCCAAATGTTTCCAATATAATAACCCATAACTGCATACACTCTCACCTCTAGGACTTTCTTAAATGAAAATAAATACTTGGCAAGTATGAAAGCGATTTGAATTCAGAACACGCGCCGAGCCCGCGTGCCTTGCAGTACTAAGGATCACATATAAAAACCAAGCCTATTGAAAAATTAAATCATTGTTGCACCATTAACCGGCCGGGTCGTACGTTTAATTAATCACCTCTAATGACAAACCAATAAAAAACAAATCATGAAGTGCCTGTGTCTCCTCTTGGTTTCCGCAGCCCTAGCGAGTGCTTACAGCATCAAGGACAATGAGATCCAAACCTCCCGATTATCGACTAGTGATGATCTCCTCAACAGTGTTATCAGTGATTGCTTCGAGGACAGCTCTCCGATGTCGTGTCTCAAAGTGAAAGTCCTGTCGTTCCTGGACACGCAGCTCGGCGTGGCCTCGGAGCCGGCGCGTGCGCTGGACGAACGAAACGTGGACAAAGTGATCTTCGACCGCGTGGGCAGGATCCTGAACCAGAATGAGTTCAGGTTCCGGCTGCCGGAGTTCATCTTCCAGAACGCCGAGGTGTCCTACCGAGCTGATCGAGGATTCGACGTGGAGATCCCAGAGAGCCAGAGCGAGGATGGTGAAGGTAAGTTATCCTAAATACTCATAAACCAAGAAGTCTAAATCCTCATACACCAAGAACTCTAAATCCTCATAAACCAAGAAGTCTAAATCCTCATAAACCAAGAAGTCTTAACGTTTTTTAATGCTTGATAATCTTCCAGCTCGTGGCCTCTTGAAGAAGAAGCTGCTGCTGCCAGTTCTGCTGCTGCTGAAGCTGAAGATGAAGGCTCTGATGCCGATCCTGGTGGCCATCATCGGCATCAAGGCTGTCAAGGCGCTGGTCCTCAGCAAGCTGGCCATCACGCTCGTCGTGGGATTCCTGGTCTACAACCTACTTATGAAGAAAGGAGGTAGGTCACTAGCTAAGAATATGGTGGACTTTTTAGGGTACATTTTGAAAACTTCGTAAAATGTTGTAAAGATAATTAGCTTTAGTAATATTCATAAAGTCTAAATTACATATTAGAAATCATTGAATAATATTAGGTTGTTTATTGATTAACAATAGATTTCTATAGATCATAATTTCAGGTCAGAGGCAAGTATAGTTCTATGTAGGTTAACAATGCCGTTTCACCGTTATACTTTTCATAATGGTTTATATAGATACTTAATTAAATCCTTTTCTTTGTATTACATTTATTTTACAGCTTTAAATCGAAAATTTGAAGTTAAGCCACAGTTATTTATGTGATAATCAAATATTTTAATATTATGATTGAATACTCAAGTATCGTACTTAAATTTACCCAACAACCTATACTCAATTGAACTCAACCAAAGGTGGTAGACCACTTTCCTAGTCTATCATTAATTAGAAAAAAGCTGTCAAAAATTTTATTTCTCCCCTTATTTTGCTAATCTATTCATAAGCTGATTAGAACTAGTCATAACAGAATCATTTGAAACTTATGCGATTGTAATCATGCCCGGCCCCCCAGGTATGCCCATGATGATGCCGCCCCCGGACGCGACCCCCGCGTCGCAGTACGGCCCGCCCGCCCCGCAGTACGGCGCCCCCGGGTCCACGCCGTCCGCCCCGCAGGACTCCTACAGCCCGCAGTGGGAGCCCGCCAGCTCCGGCCCCTACGCCCGCGTCTGGGACCCCTCGCAACTCGCCTACAGCTCATATTTCCCTGGTGACTCCTCATCAGGCTCGAGCCAGTCGCCGAGCTACTCCTCCGTGGCCTCCGTATCCTCAATCGCCTCCTCGTCTTCATCATCACCCACGTACTGAACCCTCAGCAATCAAAGCACCTGACTTGTACATAATTTCGAGCACCGAACGACTTGGCTAGCGGTTAAACCTAGATTATTTATTGAAAAGTTATTTATTTTCTTTATTTAATGACACACAATAAAGAAACGTTGTTCGTTTGAGTATTTATTTTATTTGCTCAATTTAAATAATTGTGTCTTACACGAAACTAACATAATACATCATACAAACTTAAAAATCTTAATTTTACCTACCCAACTCTTAAATTTTATTTAAAGCTAATCAAGTGCCATTACAGAGCATAATATATTTACTGTCAAAAAATTAATAATAGTGGCCCTAGAATAAACAAACTTGTTTAATAACTAATCACTGTACAATTGACTAGGGGAGAACTAAATAAACCCAGACACAATTCAATTTCGAAGACATTAAACGCTTAACCGTTCGATGCATGTTGCAGGCAAAATCTATAATTCGGTATTTTACAAACTGCCTAGTCCATTTACAAACGCTTGTCGAACTGTATAAGTTCGATTGTATTTGAAAATGTAGGGCGACCATTATAAATTAACTCATTTACATACAATAATGTTATTGAGAGAAAAGGTATGTTTTTTTTGTTTAGAATAGGCACCTAAACTACTGGACCGATTCGAATAATTCTTTCACTTTAAGAATGCTACATTATCCCTGATAAATATAGCATATTTCCAAAAAAGTCAGAGATCCTTATGAAAACTTCAATTATGAAACAAAAAATGTCAAGAACATATTTTATCAATATCTCCAATTATAGTTAAGACACTATTGCTTCTTTTTTACACTTCAGGAGATGATTAACTTGCTGACCATAAGTAGAGCACGATATCTAAACCTCTATAATAATTCACATCCAGACAAATCATTCCGTATTCAAGACTGTTGCATATAACGCCTATATTGCTTTGAATGATTCAATTAGGACATTCCATTCAAAAGATATTAAAGAAAGAAAAACAATTAATAAAGACAATTTAAAGATATACAAACTAATATCAAAATTAACGCACGGCTAGTCTGACCCCACCCCGCGCAGGGGGCAAAATGGCGACATTAATGCCTCTTATGTCCAAATAATACGTATCCGTACATAGTTTTTTGGTAGGTACGTAGAGGGACAGCGAGTCGGTTAGGATACCCACCTACTCCAGACGTAGTCTACCTAGAGTTTATGTCAGGAATTCGTTAATCGTACCCGACGTTGCGGGCGAAAAGTTGGTGCTTATACACACAAAAATTGCATTTTATACAGTTTAACTGTATGTAAGGAAAAAAGCTCCATAAATCTACACTTAAGCTGAAAAGTTAGAGGACGCGTTTATATAAGAAGATACTGTAACGATTGAAATCGAAAACCAGCATAATGTGCTTATATTAAATACAGCACATAAACCCTAACTACCTTTTCCACCCATTTTTCGTTTATCCACTATGAGTCTAATTTAACGTGGTCACCCCAAATGTGTCATTCTGACATGTACAATGTCATTTGACAATTTGTCTTAAACATGTTACATACGGGCCAGCGCTTATAAACAAACGACGCTGAATGGTAAAAAGCCGAGTTGATCAAATTGCCTGCGACATACATACTGCACTACAGCAGTTGTCAAGGCTGAGGTTTAAGTAGCTGAAGAAACGATGAGAGGGCAGACTCGAGTGAAGAGTAGTCCTACCATGATGCCTGTCATGATGGAGGCGCCTCCGATCATACCAGCTTTCGACGCGTATTCAGGTTCCACCGTACTGTTAACAAAATGAAAGGTAATTAGTTGTACTTATAACACACTATATTTATAAGATGTGAGGCAATAGTTACATGAAAATTCTATCGAAATTTCACGCCCCTAGAGTTTTTGATTGAACCTGTTAATCGCAATTGCCACTTTAAGTTCACCTTTATCCAAATAGGAATTATAGGACAACTATTCTCCTTCTAAACAATGACCTCAATTCAGAGTGAATTCACTTTACTAAATAAAATCTATTAGCTACTGATTCATTAAGTAATTAAGTAGGTAACAGCAAAGACAGTCGTAATGTAAATTTAAATTCAACTGAACCACAATATACATAAACGTGTTTTGGTGCATTGCATATTCAGACTATTCTTCGTTCTTTCACATCGGCCAGCAACGCGCCACCCACCATCAAGTGACCCGCTTGCTCGTGTGCTCATCTATTAAGGAGTTTACACACAGAGCAGGTAATGTAAAGATGTATATTACAGCTCGATATATCTCGATACACCTTCCATAGAAATCGTCAGGAGACCAAAAACGGGTTACCAACTCCTAAACTAAAAATAGCAAGTAACTCGATGGGTCCATAGTTTTATAAAATTAAATTTACCTAAGAACACCCTGTACAACACCTTAGCAGCTGAAACGTGCGTCAAGCGGGACGTATACCATTGGAATGAAGGGAAAGATACACCACATTATCTGCTCTGTGTGTGAACTCCTTTACAAAAAGTAAAAACGCTGCCCCTACCCGCCAATATACATCATCCCGAGCGAGCTGCCGTGGCCCGAGCTCCAGCCCATAAACACCGCCACTATCCAGTACACCCAGTCGCTGCTCACCAGCACGGGCAGGAACCGCGTGCGGCCCAGCGGGTGGTAGTTGCAGAACAGGTAGAAAGGGATGAACAGGTAGCGGACGGCCGCGAAGACGATCAGCCAGCGGCGGTTAGGCTGGGGGAAATAGATGTGTTATGAAGATTTAGCTATGAATTAGTTTCGCCATCAGACAAGGAATGTTGTTGTTCCAAACTTACCGAAGTTTGAAAGGAGACTAGACAGCATGATTCTAGGGCCAAGCGAAGCTAAAGAACTGCGATAATTTCGGAAATCTTATATATTCCGAGTCGGCTTTGAAAATACTGACAGTAGAGTGGCCATTACCCCTACAGGAACCAAGTCAAAGGCCTTAAAAGGCGGTTCCCAAAAACACACTAGGTATTTCACAATTCAGCACTTACAAACGAAGAAATTCGCACTTACAAACTGCCACAAGCTTGCGGTCGTGTTCCCCACCATTGCCATGAAGTTGAAGGTTAGGAAACAAGTGACTCTCACGAAGTTCTTGCCCAAGAACCCGGGAGACACGGGGTGTATGTCTGTAACGCAGTTACTCACATTATTGTTGGATATATGACTCATTATCGTTTAAAAAAATCAGGACATCTGTCCGTTTGATTACTGATTACGGAGGGTTGATATGTTAGTTATACTGACGCAAAAACTTGGAATTTTGTGAGGAATAATGGTTCCCCCAATTCATGTATTATTCTAGGAAGGAACAAACTAGGCAGGAACTTATTATACACGTAAAGAACCCCACGTGCAAAAACTCGAACGTATAATAATTTGTATAAACACAAAGTTTCAGTTTCGCAGAAGTTTTGCATCGAAAACTTTCGATTTTAAAATAAACATCTGAATGTGAGAGCTTTTGTGGAAGCGCTTTCGAAAGCCAGTTACCTACCACTGTTATATAATGCTCATTCGAGTACTAGCTTTTTTTTTTTTGCTTTTCCGTGGGAATTTCTAAAAATCATTTCATAGTACTCACTTATATCAAAAATGGCACGCCTGAACCATATTTCTTAGCCCAATCGTTCATAGTTTCGCTCGGCGATGATAAATCAGTCAGTTAGTCAGGACTTGTTATTTCATAAGTATAGATACCATGCAAGTACCTACCTGAATGCACTGCTGGGTATATAGACAAGGTGACGAAAAAAATGGAAAATAAAATGAAGATCTGAAACTTGGCTCGTTTAAAGATATGACCGTAAGGAATTTTCTTAGCTTCAGCAGGAGTGGCTGAGGTTTTTGGCTTGCTTGCTTGCGCCTTGTGGTAGTAGCTATAGAAACGCTGGCAAAACGATAGATAATTTAAATACAGTATACAAAAGGAGACTGGAAAATTGAAAACTGAGAAGTGCATGCTATAAAGTTGAATAAAACGAATGATGGTAGTGTATGAATAAAAGAAAAGTAATTTTCATTGCGACGGTTTTGCAAGCCCTAATTTGTACTTTTCATTAACGTTATTCGTGATTTTAAGAAGTTTCCTTTTTATATTACCAACAAACAACAACTCATTAGAAATAGACAGTAATTAGTGAAAGAAGGTAGTTCTATAAATTGATTTAACTAAGGCTTCTTCTTTCACTTATTTTAATGAACGTTAAGGTATACAATTCAAGTTACATGTAAACAAAATAAAATAAACTCACGTTAAGAGGTAGCCCAAGAAATAAATCAAACGACAACATCAACACGAACATTCCAAAAAGAAAAAAATATATAGCTGCAGTTCTGAAAAATAATTAATTCATTAGCTATAAGTCTGGTGCCTTACAGCATGTTAATTGAACATTAATCATTAACGCAATGCAATGGTCATTGATATATGATCGTATTTGAAAACGAAATATAAGTCTGAAAATTATTAAGTCGTTTTTAACAATAATAGCAAAGTTAAATCTAGTATTACCTAAATATCACATTCAAAAGTTTGATAAAGAAAATCCTGAGAGCGACTAGCTTAAACTAAATCTGAATGTCTTTTTATTATCGATCATAAGAAAAGTTAAGTCTTTCACGTTCTGGCCTGATGGAGCGTCAACTGCTAAAAACCGCTCCAAAATTGCGGAAACTTAATACCTATCGTGTTCGGGGAAAATACACATACAATTGGATACTATTCAGAAACGATTCCATGTTTACAAAGTCGTATTGTATTATATGTATTTTAATACAACGACAAAGCGAACATTTCCTAATTATCATCCTATTGCCTACGCTCAGCAGGCCTGCCGATATCGGCATATTATTTCATGCCGCATTTGTCAAGTATTTAAGTCAGTTCTATCTAGTCAGGGCGTTCGGAAACAATTTAGTATTCCATATCTATGGTGTTGTGTGTCGTGGGGTCCTCACTAAGGTAATAGTACCTGTAGCTGCCCCCCAATTCGTCGGTGATCCAGCTCAAGAGAACGATCATGGTACCACAAGTGTTCTGTCCCAACACTACGCCCCCGATGTACTTGGGGGGTAGGGGCGCGGCAATACCGAACGTTGTGTTTTGAAATATTGCGTTTAAGGCTGAAAAACAAACAAAAAATTAAGTAGTGGTGCCTTTATCATTACACAAGAAGCGAAAATATAGTAGACTAGTGGCCGGCCGCGACTCCGTTCGCTAGTTTTCCCGCGGTAAAAAGTACTCTATGTGTTATTCTGATGCAGTGGCGTAACAATAGGGTGGCAAGGGTGGCAAAATGCCACGGGCCCCCGACGCAAGGGGGCCCCCGCCCAAGAGCTCAAACATTTTTTTTACATTGTACCTGAGTTGATTTTATTTTATTTGAAAAGTACATTATATTTTTAAAAGTTCTGTTTATAATCCAAAGTGAGACAACTAAAGACCATAATAAGTACAATTTCAATTTAATCGTTAAGCATTTCAACCAACCTAAACAAAAAATGTTAATTCATTTTTAGAGATGCACACGTTACCCGTGACAAGTAATTTTACGTAGTTATGACCATCCAAAAACTGTCAATCAGAATACCGGTTATTGCACATCTCTATTCTTTGAACATATTTAATCGAGTATTGAACATCATTTTTAAACCAACTGAAATCGCGTTTCCTTCCAATGAACTAAATTATTTAAAATTTCAGTGTTTTAAAGGTCTCCACTTTAAAAGTTGACCCTGATCTATTTATAAAGCAGACACATCTGAATCATTTGCCAGAGAAATTCTCAGTTTTTGATTCACTTTCAGAGACGAAATATAAAAATCTTCGTGTATTTCGTCTCGGAAAGTGAGCCTTAAAACACCGTTTTGAGGGCCATAAACCGACCTATAACACACTTGTGTGGTAATATTATTACACACTAGTGCATAATACAACGATCCCTACAAAGTTAAGGTAGTTGCAAGTACTGCAAGTTATCTGCTAGTAAACAGAGCATTTTCAATTTGGTTGGGTAATACAGTTTTTTTTTGTAACAACAAAGAGGTTTTCTGCCACTGAATGAAAAAATCCATTTACATTTTTGGAATAAATAAATGTGTCCAAAACTAAAATTGAAAAAACCTATTTAAGAAACTCTATGAGACAAGACAGGTTATGTAACTTGGCTATTCTGTCTATTGAAAATTCTACGGCGCGATCTTTAAACTTTGCTGATGTTAAAATATAGACACTTTTGCGAACCAGAAAGCTCGAAAAAAAGGATTTTTGTTAATAATTATCGTATAGAAATTGTATTGTAATTTTTATTGCATTGTAAATGTATATGCAGATTACTTCACAATGTTCCTTCACCGAAAAGCTAGCGAACAGATGATGAAAGCATTGAGATATTATATTCTATGGATGAATGTAAAATCTCTAATACGCATTAAGCTAGCGTGGGGGCTACAGACCATTCCTCTCGCCTAAGAGAGGAGGCCTTTGGCCCTTAGTGGAATATATAACTTCAACGTGTTATTGAGAACGCTAAAATGCTCGAAGTTTTTAAAATTGAACTGAGTACCTACAACGTGACGATTTTTACTGATGATACCGTCTGGGATCATCATAAGAATTTGCCACGGGCCCCAGATGGTATAGTTACGCCACTGTTCTGATGTATAACCTATATTCCTGTAAAGTTTCAATCAAATCTGTCCAGTAGTTTTTTTTTATTTTATTTTTATTTTATGTTTATTCAGAAAACGTTTTTACGTGAAAGAGTAACCAATCATCCATACATCCATACATATGTACTTAGGTACCGAGCGCAATGCTCATCTATCTATACTAATAATAAATCTGTAGAGAGGTCAATACTGTACATGAAATATATTTCCAAAATAACTATCAGGGGGTGATTAGGGATCAATACTGATGCCAATAATGCAATCAGTATTTTTTTTGTCGGTCAGACAGACCTGAGTCTGTATAACCGTTATAGAAAGAAAAACTACTCGACGAATTTTAACGAATCTTACTACAATTATTTTTCATACTCCTGAGCTGGTTATAGTATACTTTTCATCACGCTACAATCAAAAGGAGCAGAGCAGTGAAAGAAAATGTTGGGAAAACGGGAGAAGTTACTCCATTATTTAAGCTTCCGTCGTGTGTGCAACCTTAATGGTTAAAGCTACATAGAAACCATGTATGACGGAAATATTCTCCTTAAAATTATATAAAAAATATCCCACGACACGAAAATAACACGTGTAACCCCCGATAGCTTAGCTGTTCGAAGCTTTCTGATTAAATTTGTCTACCTTTACGTTTATAACACTCTCAGTCAACCCTAATTAAAAAAGTTAACATTATTAACTATTCCATAAAAAAAAATTATAGAAATCTGTATAAAAACACCAAAGTTATATAGGGGATTTTTTACAGCGGGAAAACATCTTATCCCAAGGGAAACCGACTTCCACGCGAACGGAGTCGCGGGCGGCCACTAGTAAGAACTAAAATAACATATAACACTTTCTTGTATAATTGTTGTTTTCTACTAGCCTGACGCACGGGGCTTCCCTTGCGTAGAAATAAAAATATATTCCTTAGTAACGCAGCTTACTACTTTTGGTGAAAGAAATTTAAAAATCGGTTCAGCACATCCAGAGATTATCATTTTCATCTAAATTAGATTAAAGCGTGCGGAATTACCACAGATTCGTAAGTAAGTAAATGTTTAAATACCAACAATTAAGTACAACCACGGATATCATAGTCAACCAGAAAAACAGGGCGGGCCATGTGCTTGAGTTCAGCATGGCTAGAATTATGGTGAATATGAACAGAAACACTTCCACTATCAACATCCACAGAATACGGGACACCAAAGCGCCTCTGCAAGATATTAAACTTAGTTACATATAGTCCTTAACAGAATAACAAGAAATATAAATGAAACTTTCAATTTAGAGACACGAATCAAAACAATTTTTTATTTGTAGTTGTAGGTAATTGCAAAGAAGATTGAAAACACAGCGATGCCCAGATTCATATTTAAATGACACAGGTGATACAGTGGATTATTATATGAAATTGGCAATTTATATTAAAACTTGAAAAAATATCAGTAAAATATTCAATGAATAAAACCAAAATGCGTATAAAATTATTAATAGAAACGGTTCAACTTTGGGTGAGAACAACTTATATACTTTGATATTCAAAAACTTTACAAATTTATCAACCTATGAGCTCTACCTATCTGTTTTTCTCACGCAGCATCAAGCCAAAACCCGATAGCAATAAATTAAAATATAATATTCACGATGTCCCCTTGCTGTTTTCAAAAATTATGCTTCTAACCCAGCCTTCAAATATAAAATAGTAGCTTTCCACCCTGCGGCTTCACCCGCAGCTAAAAGTCTTGCCCGTATACCCATACTTTTACTTTATTACCATACTTTTCTGTAATAGACTCACAGTCGTAACGGGGATAATGTAAGATTCCAAGAAAGAAATATTATTTCAAACCAGTCCAGTATTTTCGAAATTAATTCAAACAGACAAATCTCTTCTTTATAATATTAGTAAAGATAGTATATCTAGTACTTGCTTTAAAACAATGAACACGTTGACCCAGCTAAACACTAAATTTGGTAGTTGTGATGCCCAGCCAACATACGCCAGGTAATTACTGGCCATTTCCGTCGCACCATGCAGTTTGTATTCCACGAAATATGCCTTGGCTATAGTAAACATATTCCAGGCTATCAAAGTGGCAAAACCTTGGAAAATAATGATGATGAACATGAGGTGGAAGCGGTCTTTTGGCGGGCCCTCTAAAACAACGAAAACAAATTAATTTATAGTTAGATTTAAGTGTCGACTTTGCTTAGTTGAAATCTTTGAATTCTATAATTAAATAAGCTATAATTGAATTTTCAGCTGAAAATAAATATTATATTTCTTGGACGCTCATGATAGAAACATGGTGTCTACCAGATCGAAACTACAGACATATTCACATTAGAATTCACTAAATAAATTTAATAATTCTTACCGTATGCCATTGTGAAAACCTAATTGCGCTGATAAGCAGATAAAACCCTACTACTAACTTAAATAATTTTAATTAAAATATTTGTAAACTGTACATGGGTTCCTGACAGGGGTTGTCAATTTTAATTTTTTCTTAATTTGAGACGTAGTGCGTAGACCACCTGAATAAAGCCGATGATTCCAAAGCTTCGAAGGTTTTCGATTGAAACTACTTTTATTAGTTTTTAATTTATTTCACCCTAGTGCTAAGTTAAATGGTCTGCCAAAAGAATCGTTAATGTGCCACATTTACAAACGTAGGCCGGTTATACATAGTATAATTTTTATAGTGTATATTTTGTTTTTTTTATAGTATTTTTTTATAGTGTTACAGGTCTACTTCTCTGTTCCGTGGTTACAGGGACATCTTTTCATTCCAATTGCAATATCATTCAAATCTAGCAATATTCTATAGATTTGGCTTAAGTAACTTATAATACAACAAAGATAGTATAAAGTAATTAAAGACGCACTCCTTAATATTAACAACCATTTATTCTGACTGCATAATATATGTCAATACAATATTATAATATCTAATTATATATCGGTTATTATAATAGATATATTTTATTAAATAGGTACAAATAAGTAAGTAGTTAAGTATTAATAGTTATATTTAAGTATTACAAAGTAAGTAGAGTAAGTAAGTTTTTTTCGTGAAAAAATAGAAAATACACAAAGTTAGAATTAATAAGGTGATTATTTGTTATTATCATCTAATAGAAATGACTTAAAGTGTTTAGTAGTTTATTAATCAAATTACAAACAGTTTCAAAGTATAAAGGTTATTTGATGGTCCAGAGTATAGGTTACTAACCATTTAATAAAATATTTTATGGTTTTACTATACCTCAGTATAGAAGGGATATCTACACCAAATCGAGATAAGTATTACTTAAAATATGCTAAGTTGTACAGACCTTACTCTTGGTATAAAAAGTCCCCCGCATGATACGACAAATTTTCGACAAATTTCCCGGTCCTAACTTAATTGTGAGTGTTAAGGACACTACACTTCGCGTTCGTAGCTGTTGATTTTTTTTTACTTTTACCAATATTTAGGTAGGTAGGTACTGAACCAACTTTGCTTCAGTTATCCATGCGCAACTTTTACCAAACTTATAGATCAGGCTATTCCAAAGATCAATAAATGTAAGTAAGTAAGTTTGTTAAGCTTGACACTTTAAGTTTGTACCTCTATATTCATGCACTAACTAACATGGTTTATAGGTACAAGTATACGAACTAGCGAAAGTGAATGATTGCAATGCATTTATTTTTGGTACGTGCAATTAGAAAATATGGGATTTGTACTCTCAAGGTAGACAAGTAAGAAAAGGGTAGTTATTTACATCCTACATGTCTTTTTATAAAGCTTTAATATAAGCTGTCAGTTTTCGATTTATTCTACTCACTACACCTCATGTAATGGCTGAGTAAATCAAAAATCGGGTGGAGTGAACCGTGTGGCCATTGGTTTTAACGAGAAACGACTATCTTCGCGAGTCACTTTTAGTGTTTAATATTGGGAGAAAACCAGATTGATTTCGTTTTAAATATTTAAATGAAAGCGAGCTGACTATATTCGGTTTATACTGACACAAAATTAATGTTTCTACGCCGAATCGTTTTGTAGTTATAGTAGTCAAACGATATAGACAAATTCGTTACGGTTCGGTTTTTTGACATGGTACCCTGTACGATTTTGAAGAAGTTTCACGACTAAAACGGACCAATTTTTGTTAAAAGCAACCTTTTCTTTAATCAAAGACATGTAGGTACTTAGGAAAGATTTTTCTACATTTAAAGGTTAAAGCTATGTCACAGCCTTTATTCTATCTAGGTTTAAGGAGTGTGAAATTATATCTAAGTAAGTACACCATAAAAATAAAAACAGTGTATCAATTTTAACTTTGTATGAATGCTGGTTTATTAGACATTGGTAATCGAAACAATTTTGTAAGTTACAAATTGTAACTTTATACGCGCCAAAAAATTGCCAATTTTAATGAACAACAACCAGTTGCTTTGTATAAAAAGTTAATACTTATGTCGTCATATGCGTATAGTTGAATCAATTTCTTAAGGAAGGAACAGAAATTTATTGAAGACACTGTTCCGTATTTTCATATTAGCCTCAAATTATTTCTAACCATATTAAAAAAAATGGATCGATAAAAACAATATTAAATAGGAACTTATAATAAAAACACTTATAGGTAAACTATCATTTTAGCTAAGCGTAAACTAAGATTTTATCTAGTTATGACAGAGGAAATTGAAAAAGTTTGTTAGTAAAAAAATGCGTAATTACCTGTTTAAAAAAGCACGAATTGAAAGCCTACCTTTTTGTTTTTATATAAATACTGTCTTTGCAAAACGCCTTTTTTAACATTTTACTTCAAAGATATGATTTGATATAAAAGCTACTCACCAATACCGTAGTTAGATTCACTAAAGTAATTTAAAATGGATATAAGATACCTTTATAATTAAAGTACATAAATACGTATTATTTATCTTAATAATATTAGTAAGTAGTTAATGTTTAAATATTAGATGAGACGAGAATTTTAGTACATTTTGAAGATTTGATTATGTATATGAATAGAATAAGATGCTGTAGTTTTAAAAGCTTATTGTATATCGAAATGGTGTTATATTCTATTTTATTTTTCATAAGTTTTATTGTCTTGCAGTAATATGGAAGTACCTCTTCATATATTTTTTCATGTATTGAAAAGAAACACGAAAAAAATGCGATATCTAAAACTACCCATTTTGAAAACTGGACAAAATGTTTTGATCGTGGACGGTAACTAAACTACAAATTATTTTATCGTCAATTCTTGCATGTACTACAATCAACTTTTTTTAATGGAAGATGTATAAGGCACCAGGGCAACTATTCCACTTGTTTTCAAATAATTTCAAACCACATAAGATTGACACTACCAACTTATTTTGTGTCTTGTTTGTCCCTTTTTTGCAAAAGAACAATACATGGCAATATGTGCGCTTACATTACATATTATAAATAATTAATCAGTGCTATTATAAAGCTCTTTACACTATTAATAAATATTATATATAATACATTGTATTATACAATACATAATATGCAATATAACCAGGTACATACTTACACACAATCTTTAGCATATTTTTTAATTCTTAAATTAAACAATTCCTTAATGTTTTCATAATGAAACTACTATAACATAACAATGCTTAAAACAGCAACTATCAAACATTTAGGCAATGTTTGACTTCACTCTTATTTTCAAGTACTTAAGATTGCAATTGATTTTTCGGTTTTTGACAAAGACATTACGACATTTCTAGGCGTTTAATTCAATCTATTGCTTGTATCAAAGAAAGGAAGTAAAATAAAAACAAAAAATAAATTAAAAAAAAGTTTTACTGTCAAATAAATAAAAACTATCATAATTTAGTCTAAAATTACAGGAAAACACAAGTTAATTTGTTCAAGCTACTTAATGTACTGTTATTTGGTTTATGCAAATTAAAATAGTAGAATATAATATCAACAGGTCTAACATTCACAAAACGGCATCTGAATATGCTCCTGACCTGAAAAAAAGGACTATAAAACCATACCAAGTGGTCATTCATTATAAACATAGTTAGTAATCAGTCTGTCACTTAACAAAAGTCCATAAAAACTCAGTTTAAAGTATTACTTTGGTTTCCACAAAAAATATGATAATAGTTAAATGCCATTTACTACAATATTTTGAACAAGTAAGAAACATTGTTAGTATAGATTTTAATAAATGTTGATGTGTAAATCAAAAATACAAAATTAACAAACTTCAATCAAACTGTATAATAAAAATGCACCATTCATTTAAACTTCAACTTTGCCAAACCATAATATATCACTTATAACTAAGTCTAGTTACACTGTATTTTCAATCAATTTCATAATTATATAAATGGGTATCAATTAAACCAAATTGATTAAAACAATATTTTGTACTAACCCTTAGCATATAATTTCAGTACCTTACAAATTATTAACAATTTAATAAATCTATACATAGCCTTTTAATTTATATACTGATAATATGGACTTTATGGTTTTTCTAACAGAAAATATAAGCTATAATAAAGCCAATTATTTTTCATCGGCACTAATAATATAAGCAAGTTAATACTTAATGTAGCGTAATTTATCATATTCTTTAACATTGGGAAGTCCACTTAGTCATGTAAAACCTAAACAAACAGGTTAGCACTATATAAAAACTTCAAATACAACCACTGTATAATTCGTCTCTGGTAATTATTTGGATGATAATTCATTTAACTGACGTTCCAAGCTTATTCTAACAAAAACGCAGAACTACAAACAATTATTGTATAAAAAAAGCAAACAAACCTGTATTCATATAAAAGACTTTAGTTTCAACGGTTTAAAACTGAGCGGAACACAAAACAGCAAACTTCCAATAGTCTCAATCACTTTCACTTATAATCACTATTCACTGCGTCACAATGTGTTTGATCATGGTCCACATAGCCCGGACATAGTCCAGTTGATGCTATATGCCGCTCCAGAAGGAAGCGGAGACGATCAGCGGACACAGGTTGGAGAAGGCAATCCCGGCCACAATGCCTGTTACGAGGGTGGCTCCACCAATCATGCCGGCTTTGGGGGAGAGTTCAGAGGGCACCGTTCTGGGGAAAAGGATAATAGAAGTCTTAGAATAAATCACTAATTTAGATAAACTTTTAAAACAGGTCCAAATTTTTTATAAAAAAAGGACGAACTAGCTTTGCAACCACAAAAGTAAAACATAGCTAAAACTTAACTTATTCAGAAGTAATTCTGAGGTTAAGATCGTAAATAAAAACTAAGAGAAGGAGGATATATTATAAGAAAATAAAGAAAAAAAAAATAAGACCTTAACAATTAGTAAGTTAATTTTTTTTTTAGTATTTGTTTGTCCAATACAAGTAAATATGATAAAAAATCAAAACAAAAATACTTACTGCCCCACATACATCATCCCCAGTGAGCTGCCATGGCCCGAGCTCCATCCCAGCAACGCTGCCAGGAACCAGTAGAGCCAGTCGTTGGTGATCAGGATGGGCAGCGTCCGGCCCGGGACGGAGTAGTTGCAGACCAGGAACACCGGGATGAGGAGATAGCGGACAGACGTGAAGACCACCAGCCAGCGGCGGGATGGCTGGAATGTAATGGTTGTATTAATGTGGAGTTTTTTATGTAAACTTGGGTAGGTTAGTTATAATATGTTTTTTTTTCAGTCAAGAATAGGTGGAATAATGTAGGAAACTGGTTGAGCTGCTTAGAATATTACTACCTAGCTTAAGCAGCATCATGATGTACATAATGTGGAAAAACCTTATTATTGGTTTGGATCCTATTAAATAAATGTTATATTATTTATCTTTACTTAACTTATAAAACGTTTAAAAGCTTGTTTGTGGTAAAAATTTCAAAATCAAATATTTGTTTGAAATGAGTACTTACGAATCGCCACAAGGTGCCAGTGATGTTTCCAATCATAGCCATCACATTGAACGTCAGGAAACACGTGAACCGATCGAAACTGTCTTGATCTTTTATAATGAAATCCTCCGAAGATAATTTGATTTCTGAAATAGATGGGTAAATTATAGGGATTAATAAAAACAAAAACCAGACTAGCTTGAATCTAATAATTTGCTGACAACTCAAAATTCTGTTGTTAGAAGTATATAGCGGATGCTCAGTAATTACTATTATCAAATTTCCACAATGCGAACATTAATGCGAAAGTTTGTGATTTATGTCGAATTTACGTATGTTTGTTAATGATTTACGACAACTGCTGTACTGATTTGGATGAAATTTGATACATTAATTGACTAGCTAAACCTTGAACAAAACCACAATGCAAAGCCAGACAGCCAGCCTTAAATAAATCTTGAGAATAATTCTCAACAATTGACAACAAATTTAAAAAGAAACTCACTAGTCTGCACCGCCGGGAACACAGCCAGCGAGACGAAGAATATACTGAATATGTTGTACAGCTGAACCCAGGACTTCTTGAAGATGGTCCCGTAAGGCACTTTGGTTGGTTGCTTCTGAGTGGAATCCGAGCCGCGCGTGCGCTGCTCTATCGTGTCGTAGTAGCGGTAGAAACGCTGGGAATAAAAAAAAGTTAGTATTGTTAGCGGTAAAACAAAAGTAATAAGTAACTGGACATCCCTAGCATTCGATGGACATCACTGGTTGGCGTCACTGCCGTTGGGCGCGGATTTGGATTGAATCTAATGGAAAATGAAAATGAAAATACTTTATTGTATGTAGGATTAAAAACTAATCTCTTATACATTGTCAAAAGCATAAAATAGAAAAAAAAAAAGATGTCACGGGACACCCCTACATTCATCAGCAATGGCCGTAGTAGACCGAGGGTAAAAGCTGGCGGAAAAAACTCTCGGCAATTTATAAGTAAGGAAATAAAAATAAGTTAGAGAAGTTAGTGTGTAGTAGCATTTTTGTAGTGTAGTTTTGTGGAAGTGGTGTAAAAAATGTACCTTGTGGTAATGATTTTTATATAAGTTTTTTTTGCAACTGTTTTATTTTTATATTACTAAATTATAAGATCTCATCTAGTAGTTGGGTTATTAGATTCTGAGTTGATTCTTCTTGATTTTTTTGATTCTTCTATTGTGTTTTTTAAGTAGAAATAACAAATAAGAAGAGTTTTTTTAGTTCATTGATTGTTTAATATAATTTTATCTATGCATTTCACATTACACTTTATTTTTCAAATTGCAAAACTAAAACAAAACTGAATGCTGTTGAGAAACACTGCCTCTTCGACAGAATCGCACTTCAACACAATGCAATAAAGCTCATTTTCTATTGCATTATAGCGTATACCGTTTGTTAAAGAGCCAGCCAATTTCGCAAACATGCTGACTAAGTAATTATTTATTTTGCTTACGCTAACATATCGAGCTGACCAAATATGTGTTTGTATTATCCGATAAAGTTTAATGAAAAAGCTGGTTTTCTTACTATTTAATATTCACTAATTTCAATAATTAATAATACTAGAGGCCGCCCGCGACTCCGTTCACGTGGAAGTCGGTTTCCCGTGGGAATGAAAAGTTTTTCCCGCGGTCAAAAGTCCCTCTTGTGTTACTCTGATGTACAACCTATATTACTGTAAAGTTTCATCAAAATCCGTCCAAACTACTGGACGGATTACGTGAAAGAGTAACAAACATCCATACATACTCACAAACTTTCACGGTTATAATATTAGTAGTAAGGTATCCTAACAGATCTCAATTTGAATTTGGAAAACAATGCAAACTAGGCATCTATAAATTTTTGTTCAAAAATCCACCTAAATCAAGTCTCTTAGTCCTTTATAAAACCACAGATATAATAATACTAGATAAAACGAAGATTAAATACTTACATTTAAAGGTAAGGCAAAGTAGGTGTCAAAACAGACGAGAAGAACAAACATCCCGCCTATGAAGTAGTAGATGGCCGATGTCCTGCAAAACATAATATTTATTTAGAATTTACTTATATAAACTCAAATACATTACTTTAAGTTTAGGGAGAAATTTTCTTAGCTTAGTTCCTTACAAAAAAGTGGAAGTTCTTCCTAAGTAAATGCAAATGTCTTCGTGCAATTAATTTGATGAAATTTTTGATGCAGATAAAAAAAACTGATTTGATGAACAGACGTAAGTTTGATAAAACTTTGGTGTTAAGTAAGCTAAGAAGTTGGTTATTGAAACTTCACGAACAGTCAACATTTATAACATTTTATCAGCCAATATTAAGATTTTGGAATTTTGAACAATTTTTTTTTTTTATAATATAGACTGCAAACGAGCATGCGGGTCATCTGATGGTAGGTGATCACCGCCGCCCATGACTCCCCGCAACACTGTGGGTGTTGGCGGTGTGTTGCTGACCTTTGAGAAAATTGGGCACCGGATACCGCACTCACCGAACGAAACGCAGGAACATCGTCTCTACTTCACGTCGGTTTTCAGTGCGACGGTGGTATTTCACCGGTTGAGTCAGCCCACTAATCGCTACAGACAGAGCCTACAGCTAGACTCTACCACCCTTTACTTAAGGACATTACCTGGGGGAGTCCCCGGCCGCGCTGGCCAGCCACTGCAGCAGCACCACGAGGGTGCCGCACACTACATTACCTGGGGGAGTCCCCGGCCGCGCTGGCCAGCCACTGCAGCAGCACCACGAGGGTGCCGCACACTACATTACCTGGGGGAGTCCCCGGCCGCGCTGGCCAGCCACTGCAGCAGCACCACGAGGGTGCCGCACACTACATTACCTGGGGGAGTCCCCGGCCGCGCTGGCCAGCCACTGCAGCAGCACCACGAGGGTGCCGCACACTACATTACCTGGGGGAGTCCCCGGCCGCGCTGGCCAGCCACTGCAGCAGCACCACGAGGGTGCCGCACACTACATTACCTGGGGGAGTCCCCGGCCGCGCTGGCCAGCCACTGCAGCAGCACCACGAGGGTGCCGCACACTACATTACCTGGGGGAGTCCCCGGCCGCGCTGGCCAGCCACTGCAGCAGCACCACGAGGGTGCCGCACACTACATTACCTGGGGGAGTCCCCGGCCGCGCTGGCCAGCCACTGCAGCAGCACCACGAGGGTGCCGCACACTACATTACCTGGGGGAGTCCCCGGCCGCGCTGGCCAGCCACTGCAGCAGCACCACGAGGGTGCCGCACACTACATTACCTGGGGGAGTCCCCGGCCGCGCTGGCCAGCCACTGCAGCAGCACCACGAGGGTGCCGCACACTACATTACCTGGGGGAGTCCCCGGCCGCGCTGGCCAGCCACTGCAGCAGCACCACGAGGGTGCCGCACACTACATTACCTGGGGGAGTCCCCGGCCGCGCTGGCCAGCCACTGCAGCAGCACCACGAGGGTGCCGCACACTACATTACCTGGGGGAGTCCCCGGCCGCGCTGGCCAGCCACTGCAGCAGCACCACGAGGGTGCCGCACACTACATTACCTGGGGGAGTCCCCGGCCGCGCTGGCCAGCCACTGCAGCAGCACCACGAGGGTGCCGCACACTACATTACCTGGGGGAGTCCCCGGCCGCGCTGGCCAGCCACTGCAGCAGCACCACGAGGGTGCCGCACACGTTGGACCCCAGCACGACGGCGCCGGTGTAGGACGGCGGGAGGCGCGCCGCCACGCCGAACACCGAGTTCTGGAAGATCGCGTTGAACGCTGCAACAACAACGCAAGAGTTAGTCATTTGTTAAATGGCAGTGAGTTATATGGATTCTTGTACTGCTTAGCGGGAAGAAGCGAAATCTACAAGTTTACATATAACTATCACGTGACCACATGTAGGAAAGAAATATAAATCTCTTAGGCCCAATGGCATGGAACGTTTTAACCTCGGGTTAGCTAGCTCAGATTTAAATGGCGCCACCATCGATTGTAATAAGAAGTAGTTTACAATCGATGGTCGATGCGCCATTTAAACCTGAGTTAGCTAACCCGGAGCTAACCCGAGGTTAAAACGTTTCCTGCAACTGGGCCTAACTGTTCTTTTGTACCATGCAACAGTTTCCTGAGCAAGTAAATAATACTACAGAGCCAAACAATTGTTAAGCGTTTTACGATATCGACAAGCAAAATCATAAGGACGTGAAATTTGATTTGGTTTAAGCGATTAAAATGTAGCAAAACTTAGGTGCACACAAGTTTATCAAACAAACGTGCGTGTGTTTTATAAGAGCTATTATATCCCCACTTTTAAAATAGTGACAAATCAAATAATAATGTTAAGCCACGGCGTCGGGTAATGGGAATCATAAAACAACTTATTCGCATTAAATCTCAAGCTAAGTTGGCATTTTTTTAAATACAAATTAAACATCGAAAAATTTGATCTAACATATTTGTAGTGGTATATGTTTTTGGTCTTTAAAACGCCTTGTAAACAACATCTTAAGTCTTAAACATATCAATTGATCCCTGAGCCTCATATAACTGTAATTTGATAAAATAATGACGTTTAGTTGAATTACATTCAATTATCGCAATTCGACGAGCGAAGCTTAAACTGCCGGTCAAATTAGTCATACGAGCCGAAGCTTTTACTGCTCACATTTTAATTAAACATCTCCTAAGGATAAGAGAAACGAAACTTTATGAATGTTTTCTTACATTCTTCTGTATTCTTACCGGATAAGGATTTTTATATGATGAATGCAGGGATTTAATAAACTTATCGACATCAACTTTTACACGATGGTTTCAGGTTACGTTTGTGTAGGCACTCGTACGTTTGATTACGTTATCAAACCCTGTTAAATGAGTTTCTAGGTTTATTATTTGATATGCAACTCGGCCATATTATTTTGACCTACTAGTTGGTAACAAGTTTATTTTCACTTAATCCACTTCACTATTTTTGGTTTTCTCACGATTATTCCCTCATCAAATGCGTGTGATACAATTAAAATAGTGAATAAAACTCAGAACATTCCTAAATGTAGATTAGTTCCCAGCCTTTCCAGCCAAAAGCCTTTTCTCTAACCCACACCTAAGTCCACACAAAAAAAACTATAGACAAGTTTGCGCCGGCTTTTTTCTCTCGGTCAACCGTTAGGTAAAGTCGAAGTTTCTAACATTGACGTTCATTAAGTATATTATGTTACATTCTATGACTAGTGGCTGCCCGCGACACCATTCGCGTGGAAGTCAGTTTCCCGTGGGAATGAGAAGTTTTCCCGCGGTAAAAAGTACCCTATGTGCTATTCTGATGTATAACCTATATCACTGTAAAGTTTCACCCAAATCCGTCCAGTAGTTTTTACGTGAAAGAGTAACAAACATACATCCATACTCACAAACTTTCACGTTTATAATATTAGTAGGATATCTATCATCATTTCATAGAATAAATCCAAGTCGCTAATTTTGTATGTTTGGCTGCTAACTCCTCCTTAACCATTTGAGGGATTTTAATGCGGTTTTCACCATCTATTAGGGTCTGTAAATAAAGAACAATCGGAAAAAGTATTTTTAAGTTACCCAAAAATCAATGTTTCATTAGCAAGTCGGCCAAAATTACACCATTTCGAAGCGTGGGCGGGTCACTAGTAGGGAATAAAAGTCAGAACATGTATGTCGAAATGTAGATCAGTTTCCAGCCTTTCCAGCCAAAAGCCTTAGTCGTTAACCCACACCTAAATCCACACAAAAAAAAACTATACACAAGTAAGAAACCCTGCACTGACCGTTCATGATAAACACGGTGGCCATGGTGATCCAGAAGAACGCCACCGGCCACGCCTCGCTGTTGATCATGGCCAGCGCGATGGTCACCACGAACAGCAGCACCTCCATCATCAGCGACCAGATGATGCGCGTCGCCAGGTTGCCTCTGTAGGGTTACAACTGGTTAGATAATGACCAGGGTTTAAAGCAATGTGTAATGTTCGGTAACTATCCGGCATCCGGTAACTACCCGGTTGCGGTAACTATCCGGAATGCGGTAACTATCCGGCATCCGGTAACTATCCGGCATCCGGTAACTATCCGGCACCCGGTTACTATCCGGCATCCGATAACTAACCGGCATCTGGTAACTATCCGGCATCCGGTAACTATCCGGCATCCGGTAACTATCCGGCATCCGGTAACTATCCGGCATCCGGCATCCGGTAACTATCCGGCATCCGGTAACTATCCGGCATCCGGTAACTTTCCGGCATCCGGTAACTATCCGGCATCCGGTAACTATCCGGCATCCGGTATCCGGTAACTATCCGGCATCCGGTAACTATCCGGCATCCGGTAACTTTCCGGCATCCGGTAACTATCCGGCATCCTGTTACTTTCCGGCATCCGGTGACTATCCGGCATTCAGCCACTATCCAATATTCGTTAGCTATCCGATGGCCGGTATATTTCTGGTGCTCGGCAGACTTATTGTTTGATAATGATCATGATTGTAATGATTATGGTGGTAAAGATTATGATGATAATGGAGTAGAATACAGATAGATGAACTTGTAAACAGTGCACCTATAAAAACTTTTATAAACCTTTTCCTTCAACCACTTACTTGAGCGTCACGAAGCAGTTGAACCAGCTGAACGCCAGATTCGGCAGCTGGGCGGCGTACCCGAGATACGACAGGAAATTGGTGGAGATCGCCGGCGCGTTCACCAGCTTGTAGTCTACAAAATAACTGTTGGCCGTGATGAACATGTTCCAGGCGGTGAGGGTGCCCAGGCCGTGCAGCATCAGCGTGAAGTAGATGATGCGCCACTTGTCCTTGGGGGGGGCTAGGTCCATGTTGACTCCTGGAACAAAGCGGGGGAAATGAGGAAATTAGAACCAGACTTGGTCCCTTCATTTTGACGCTCGCAACACGTGGGTCTTTGCAAACGGCTTTCAATAATTACGGTGTTTGCAATTTTAGACAATAAAATAGAAACTAAACACGTTGTCGTTTCAATGATCTTTACAGCGTTTCTTGGTTCCGTCTTTAAAGGTATTTTAATTACAATATGTTTGGCCACAAGTTTTTAATTGCTGGTCGAGCCTCGCTCATAAAAAGGGGTTGGCCAATACTCACCGTGCTTTGCAGAAGAGTTGTTAATCCTACTCATATTATAAACGTAAAAGTTTGTGATTATGTATGGATATATAGATGTTTGTTACTCTTCCACGTAAAAACTACCTACTGGATGGATTTTGATGAAACTTTACAGTAATATAGGTTATACATCAGAATAACATATAGGGTACTTTTTACCGTGGGAAAACTTCTAATTCTCACGGGAAACCGACTTCCACGCGAACGAAGTCGCGGGCGGCCACTAGTAATTAATAATTCTTAACTAACCGGGAAAGAACCACGTGTAGTTTTTTAAGTTCAAACAATGATAGAAAAGCACATATATTTTACAAAACACATTTATTCATGAAAAACATGTAATAAAGAATCTCAACTAAGAGATCTTCCATCAAACATAGTGAAGGTAGGCTTATGGTAGAACCACGTGCCATGTATAATATAAAAATTATGGTGAGTTAATGTCAATTAAAAGATAAGATATCTAGGCATTGTGGTTTCTACTGTAGACGGAGATAAAAACCATATATGCAGTGACAGGTTGAGACAAAATAAACATTATGAAAATGAAAACAGGAACTCATTTTGATTTTTCATTTGAAAAAAATACGATAATCACCGTTCTGCTAAGTTGGCATTGATAATCATTTGTAATAAATGCGCATTTATTTTTATTATTTTATCATTACAGTACTAAAATATTGAATGACTGAAAGAAATGATGACGGTAAAAAATCGAGTACTAAGTTGTATTTTTACTGTCGTTATTTTAATTACTATATACTCGTAAAACGAACCCAAAAATCACAAACAACTACTTCACAATAAAAGATGAAATTTTCCACAGGGGTAGTTTATCAGACCCCCTCGACCCGCAATCGATTAAAAACTATTGTTAATTTTAATTATCTCCGTTTGCATTTGCACTCCCATTACCTATAACAAAGGTCATTGACCCCTTGTTTAACACCACTAAAATCCCCATTAACATAGCAGAGACGCTAACTAAAGTCATAAACCGTGTAACGCTGGCCTGCATGAAACATGGCGACCGCATACTCTGAGTGTCGCACCGTTTAGTCGTTCGCTGCAGACGGACCGTGTGCCCGCAGCTTATTTACCTACGTACAGACGGGGAGAGAAATGTTTGTAATAGGCTTATTAATAGTATGTGGAGGAAGATGCCAAAAGGCAGCGGCAGAGAAAGGAAAACTAAAATAAGTCTGTACCGTGTTTTAAATTTTGTCTCTAAAACTACGACTATTAGGATTTAAAAGGTAAAAAGGTATTGATAAAAAAAAATCGGAATTGTTTAAAGATCAGACATAAACTTCAAAACACAAAATCTAACTAGAGAATGATTCAAAGTCCACAAACTTAAAAGTTTAAATTTCTACAAAAAAATCTACAAAAACTTCAGCTATCTAATTGCACAGAAAACAACCAGCAAGACACAAAATTACTTCAAAAGATTGTTAAATCAAACTGTCTCTCATTCAACAACAACAACGAAAGAAAACCCATTACTTCCACAGGTTCCATTAAACCTTACGTAACCTGCATGCGGCGGGTCAGCCCAAGTGTTAATTAATTTCAATAAGCACTCGTCGCCTCGCCAGTACCCGCTACATCCTCACGCCATTGCGGAAAACTCCGCAGAGCAAAATTTAATATAGTATTATACTGGTGACTCGCACGCGGATTTGTTTGTGTGGAAATAAAATAGCCTGAATAAAGCACTGGCGCATAATAATTTATGAACAAAATCTTATATGCCTCGATTCACAAATAAATTTAATTCTGTATCTTAAAATATTGATTTGAACTTATTTAATTCAAAGATCGCAGTACTAGTTTTTTTCTTTTATTAAGCTTTTTAGTACTATCGTTAGTAACTAATAAATTAAATTAATAAATAAAAAAAAAGATTCTAATCACTCCCTGATAACGTAGCTTTATATTGGTAAAAGAAATTGTAAATATAATGTTGTAGAGATTACCCGTTACAAACAAACCCACAAACATTTCCTCTTATATGTACATTAAATATATAAGAAAGTACAAAGTATTAGTACTCACAGAGTTATTTACAGAGCACTGTACTTGTGAATACAGTTATAAAATTAACGACAACTTAAAGATTATTAGTTCAACGAGAGCTAACAATAATGGCGATAGGTTAGTTACCTGTAAAACTATTTTATTACAAATAACATTAACCATATTTTAATAATATGACCTACTTGTTTTGGTATTTATAAAGTTTAAACAATTCTAAGAATCTATAATTTTATATTATACAGTAAACATTATAATCAAGTACTTCTTCTACAACAATAACTTACAAAAAAAACCTTGTGGCATTGCGTTTTTTAACAAAGCATAATCAAATTGTCGTTAGTCCCCATAATTATATGCACGACAGTACAGTAAGTTAGCTTTTTACTTCACATTTATGTAAATAAAATATTAAACTCCACTCGAGTTAAATATGCTAAGTTTCGTTAAGACTTATGACTAACCAAACGTTTTACTAAAAAGCTTGCATAAATTTGCGATTCCTGAAGTATACAAGTTTTGGAGTTTATTTTGTACTAGCTTTTACCCGCGCAGCTTCGCACACGTTAAATTAGGAGTAAAACTCCTTTCACTGTAATATGTTATTATACATGTAAACCTTCCTATCTATTAAAAAACCGCATCAAAATCCGTTGCGTAGTTTTAAAGATTTAGACATACATAGAGACAGAGAAAGCGACTTTGTTTTATACTATGTAGTGATAAGGACACTTCCCTAAGGAATTTAGCGATAATTAAGTTACGCTATCGTAATTTTATCCTTAGACAATTAAAAGTATTTGTTAATTTCCTTGTAGATAAGACCATACCACATTTTATAACAAAGTGGGTAATGTTTTGTCTGTAAAAATTGACGTAGATAAGCATTTATGTTTAAATTACTAACAAAGAAATATTTCCCTTAAATATATTCCATAACAAATAACTTTGTTTCATATATAAAGAACTAGTGGCCGCCCGCGACTCCGTTCGCGTGGAAGTCGGTTTCCCGTGGGAATGAGATGTTTTCCCGCGGTAAAAAGTACCCTATGTGTTATTCTGATGTATAACCTATTTTACTGCAAAGTTTCATCCAAATCCATCCAGTAGTTTTTACGTGAAAGAGTAACAAACATTCATCCATCCATCGATCCTTCCATCCATCCATTCATACATCCTCACAAACTTTCACATTTATAATATTAGTAGGATAAGTCAGAATGCACGGAGACCTATTCTTAAGAGGGGGTATACAGGTAAATTTCCAGTCGTAATTTGTATTTTTACCCTAGAAAACAAAGCACAAATTACTCGAAAAAAATACCATAGATATTAAAGCATATTTACAAGGGACTGATCAGAGTGAAAACATAAAAAAATAAAATTTTCTCGATAAAAAAAAATCACGAAGTTAGCTCTAATTTTCAACTATTATTCATTTATTTCTAATATTATGCATACTATTGAGCCAATATTTTAATACATACTATCAAATTATATTACCCAGCGACCCTACTAGCGATTTTAGAAAATAATGTATACTTTACGAGTTATTACATTAAAACTTATTCGGCGCTTACTACGTTTTTATTTCGCGCAGAACGCTTTCGTCTGTCGCACCTGTCCTGGGATCTAAGGCATGTTTTGTTTCATGGTTTAGTTGTGATCGCTCCGTTGAGACAAGAGGACTGTGTTTCTGTGCTCCGGGGCCGAAAAAATCATCGTTTTTAATTTCTAATTCTTGTTTGACTATGAAAAAAAACTTTAAAATATGGCTAGCAAAAAAACGCAGCAAAAGAGTATTTTAGAAGTTAAAAATTTATCTCATGGCTAATTTAAATAGATTTTAATGGCTTTTAAGACAAGTTACAATGAACAGATCATACTTAAATCACAATATACACTTTCTGTCTGTGCTTTGCAGTACAGATACTTGACAAGACACCGCATTTTGAAAAGAAGGTCATTGTATAAAGCACATAGTAAAAAAAAACATTATTATAAATAAATTATTATATTACATACTTACCTTTGCGAATTATTTACCACCAGCAAAAAGTGCAGTACAGTCAGCATCATATTCTTCGTGACGACTACTGTAGCCAAATAGTTGATAACACCCAGTCATCATTTTCATCGTATCAAAAAGCGTCATCACATTTAATCGGGACATTCACGTTGTACTTATTTATCGAAGCGTCCAGAAAGTCTTATAGAAAGTTGCATTTAATTACGCATCAACCAAAGCGCCATCGATATCGAAGCGCCCAGCGAAATATAAAAATACGCTTTCTTCTTCTAATCGTCAAAAAATAAACCAGGAACGCACAAGTGTGTAAGAACCTATGTTTTCAAACTTCAAAAACTTTCTAGCTTTTGTTTTCCGGTTCCAAGCTTTCAGGTAAAAGTCACAGTCGGCGCCGAACAATCAATTTTATGTACTAGCATTTCATGTTAAAACGTTTTAGCAAGTGAGCCTTGGAATAGTGAAATTAAACTAATTTTAACGGGTTTTTACGCGTTTTATTAAATTAATTTTGATTTTCCGACGTTTCGGCCTTTTTACAAATGCCGTGGTCAATGGTAGACTGAGATTGATGTCTTCATAGAGTAAAAAATACGATTTTTAGAATTCACCGCCATCTGTTTCGTAATTTTCTCGGATAGTTGTTCGGGTTCACGCAATAGACGCTGACAGTGTCTTGGTGTTTTTGCTTATTTGTCTGCTGGTTGTTCTTTTTTATTTTGCTAAGTATTGGATCCCACGTTGGTGATAGCATCCAACCATCTTCTCTATTGAAGTTAGGGTGTTTTATAATTTCAATAGTTTCTCTTACCAACCTAGGAATAAAATGTTTCTCCTTTGCTAGGATTTTAATGGTATCAAATCTTAGATAGTGGTTGGGCTTATCCATGGAATGCTCACAGACTGCAGGTTTTGTATAGCGACGCTTACAGTTTAATTTCAAGTAATAACAATCGCGTAAATCTAAGAAGTTACATAGAATAGTTAGTTCAGTTAACATTCTAACTTTTTTATTCCTAAATTTTTAAATATTTTTTATTTTGTTTGAAATTTGAACCTTCTTCAAAGAAGTTTCATATTTTACACATCAGATACCTATCATTTCTTGACATATAATTAAGCAAGAGCCAGATGCAACAACTTTCCTTAAAATAAATATTTACCGCGCATAAATAAGTCACAATTTCCGATCATAAAATTGTTATTAGGGTTATTGAAACTTTAAATTATTTTTCAGGTAGGTATCCTAACATTAATATTCAAAATAAAATATAAATTCGTGGACAAGTAGGAACAGCAAGGACTAATAAATCATATATTGATACACGTATAATGAAACAGAATTAAAACTTTAACTTGTTCTTATTTTATTTACTTATGAGAAAACTAGAATGTTCATGTGACATATTGATTTTTACAATAAGTATTTATTTACTTATTTTATTTCATGTTAGCCTATAAAAATAGTACTTTGATGTTAAAAATAAACTAGAAACCAGTCCCGCATTTGCATGTTGCACTTTTAAGCTCTCCGTTAACAAAGAAAGATGCAAAAGGTTTATCAGAGGTATCGATGAACCGATTTGTGGAATATTTGAGAATGTTGTTTGTAAGGTTCCGTACCCAAAGAATAAAATCGGGACACAAATACTAATTTTCCGCTGTCTGTGTTTTTGCACATCAGTCTGTATTTCATAGGCCGTGAGAGCTAGACAGTTGAAATTTTCACATAATATATTTTCGTTGCCGATAGAGCAACAACATGGCAACTTCTTTATAAATGTTTAAGTTTCAACTGAGTAATTTCAGTAAATATTTATGACAACGAGAGTCAAAATTAATATAGAAATGAAATCAAATATTTACATGAAACAGATAAAAACTAAAATAATTTAAATATTTTGACTGTATACATAAAAAAACGTATGTTGCATGTTCCTTGGGATCCTCATTTATTGCAACTACTGATACTCTTACTACCTCTTGACAATTTATGATATTCTAGTATGTGTTTATTATTTAAACGTTTTAAAATGGTATTTTTGAATTGAAATGCAATTTGATCATCTTTCTGAATGGTGATGATAATTTAAATTGCTTGATGAAAATAAAATTTTGTTTCAGTTTCCTTAAAAAAATAATTTTTAATAATAAAATCATTGCAAGTCATCTTTTGGACCAGAAATGAAAAAAAGTAGGTCATTTCAATTTTAAAAAAGAATGCTTAAACTTGAAATGAAACCCATGCTCATGAATCGTCTATCGGATGCCACAGCCCTGACACCATCGCTGCTAGCTAGAAGTAAACAAACTAAGCTAGTTACATGCTTTAATTTTTCACTAAAACTTAAAAAAGACTTCAATCTGTCAAACAGAATCTAAAATTAAATTCTCGTATCTTAGATCAGTGGATAATTTTGTTGACTCTTTCTTACTTATGAAAACCTAGTAACATATTTATTTAAACACATATGGATACCATTCAATTCAGACGTAGGTATTACGTATGTATTAAAACATGCCTTTACAAACAAAATATCTTCTTTATAAAACTGGAGCCCAGTAGTTAAGACCCCGTCTTATTCGATATCTCATAAATACATTTTTTTAATAAAATAAAGTTTTCTGTCATAACAGTTTCATCTAGACACGCTGCCTGTCAAGCAAAGTACACCTCTATTACATGAAGCATAAAGTTGTTTTCTTACTTTGTACCGAAGATTGTGAATAACCTGAGCTCTACGTTACTGATGGCGCTTTGGTTGATACGGGATTTAAAACGCTTTGAATGCGACTTTCTATAAGGCTTCCTGCACGCTACGATAAATTAGAGCAACCTGAATGTTCTGATGAATGTGATGACACTGGCTGATTCGCTGAAAGAGAGGACTCTGGTTGTTTTCAAGTATTTGACTACATTGGATGTTACAAACTATATGGTGCTGACTGTACAAGTACAAATCAGTCAACGAACCCTGAACAAAAAAATATAAGTAAATGTAAATAAAGCACATTCTAAAAACAACATTACAAAAAAATATATTATACACTTACCTACTTAGGTTTGCGTATTATTTACTACAAGCAAAAAGTATTTTTAGCGTTTCAAACAACAGCTAGGTGATACGGCACTCACTTAGCCGATATTTATCTGATTATTTTAGGTATAATGTGCGCGATCGCTCTAAACACGCGGTAGCATCGGAGTCACCGGACGACGGGACGAGAGAGGGGCGTGTGCGGCGCGCGGGTGAAATTCGATTTTTTTCTAGGTTTATGCGCGCTCTTAATCTAGGTGTGCTATGCTATGTCCATAACTCATAAACAAAACTGCCAAATATATCATCACAGTATGCATTGCCAGTTAAAGTCATTAAAAAGCTCGTCCCGCCTTATTGAAATGTATATTGACTTCGTGAGTCAGCATTCATAATTTGGATGGAATGTAAACACTGTCGAGTACCCCGAGACTGATTGTCCCTATTTAAATATGCCAATCAAAGTGGTATTACAAGAATCAGATATTTTAAGCATATTTATGTTTGGTTTAGGTTATAATAATTGAAGGTTATGAATAAGATTTATCGATAAATGGTTATGTTAGTCGAAAAACGACTAACATAACCATTTATCAAACTTTAGTTAGATGAAGATTTAAAATTTATCTTCAATAGATAAAGTTAGGTATTAGTATGTGAAATAAGATGTGCTGGGTAATCTCTGGAACTATTAAACTTATCAAAAATGAACTTAAACTAAGAGTTTAATAGTGCTATAGACTTTTATCTAAGCAAATTTGATTACCACGCGAATAGCCGCAGTTGGCCGGCTAGTTTTTTAAGGGCCGATTTTTCAATAGTCAGTTAAGCCTTCAGATAGGACTTATTCTATGGATAGCAAGATTGTGAATTTTTCAATTAACGGATAAGCTCTAACAGAAGGTTAAACTCGATAACTGGCGGATAAACTTAGCTGCCTCTTTTTGCCTCAGTTAAGCAGTTATCTAACAGATTATTTGACGTTTCTGTCATCATGCGTATGTAAATATAGGGTAATTTATTTGTGTTTTGCTTATTTTTTGTAAAACCATGGATATTTTACTTTATTTGAAGACAATAATGTATAGTTATCAAAACAGGACAAAAATATATATCACAAGAGGTTTAATTTTGAATATCTGTGCAGTAAGCTATTGTTGACATCACAGATGTATACATTTCTAGATGGAGTAATACGTTTGATGTGTGCGTGTCACAAATAACACACTGCTAAAGATACGCTATATCAAAATGAGGTTTTTTTGAGAATTATATTAAAATACTGAGTAGTTATTAAGACATACAGTAACATAAAGTATCTCTGAGTATATGAAATACCAAATCGATTTTTTAAAAAGCATCAAAAATATTCTTAGCAATCAATATAATAAGATAGAAATACTTTCTCAAAGTTTACAGACACATGTTAAAATATATTGTATTTGTAACTTTTATTTGTATTTTTTTTCGGTGGGCTCCATCTAGTTTTCGGTATATCTATGTATTATCGTTGACGGCAAGTCTTGATGTCATACCTAAATTTTTTGTCAATTGGGACACCCGCTGTCAATGCGTTGAAAGTTTACAGTCCTTTTCTAACAACTGTAAAATATATAAGAATGTCTCTTTCTTGCACAAATATCATTAGGATAGCTAGCAGAGGGTTATCTGACCATTGAAAAATTGAAACTTTATTATTCGTCTCAGTTAAAGCTATCTGCCTGTTCGATATCTGGCGTTTTAACTATCTATTGAAAAATCGGCCCTAATAAAAACAAACTTTATCGACGCGCGAGAAATGGCCAAAAACAAGTTATCTATTTAATAAGCCACAGAATAGAGTAAATAGTTTGTTGCAAAACTTAGGTGCACACATGTTTATGAACCAAACAAGCGTGTGTTTTAGTGAAGCTGTGTTTTACCCATTTTATATGAAAGTGATTAGACAAATATATTGTAAAACCACTGCGTTGGGTGGGCATATTAATTAAATTTATATAAATTTATTTTTTTCCATTTCATAGAAGGGCCAGGAGAATGATTTTAATTTTTTACAGTAAAATAAATAATTATATACATAGGATTATAATTTTTACATTAAATTAATTTTGCTTCTGCTTTTCCTTTAGTTATTTAATCAGGCAACCGACATTACTTGATCGAAGACGGGAAGTTAGTTCGACTCCAAACACTATCACAAATGACGCCCGTTATTGTATTCAAATCCTTATTTTCCTTATTTCAAACAGCAAGGAAAAGATGAATAGCTTCGATTTTATTGCATAGTACCGAAATGTCATAGATTTGATAAATCCCCGGTTTTACGAGGTGAACCATCCAATCCGTACCGCATTGGTAAATTTAACAACGTCTATGAATTTTTGTACTATTATCACATACAATATACTAGCTACATTATCAAAACAGAGCCAAATACACGAAAATACACGACTTGTTTTGTATTAACTATGAAAGTACAATTAAATAGTTCAATCACCGTATGACGTAAGGCTGTTTTATTAAAAAAAAAATCAAAGCACAATCACACATCGCCGCATGAAACAAGGTCTCCTATACTAAAATGCAATCTTAAAATATTCAACAACTTTGTGGTTCGAACCGTGGGACCCCGCTGTAGTCAATAGTCTAATCCAAATGACATTTTTTGTTTTCGACGCGTTTCGTCTTGTGCTCTTCACATAGTGGTTTATCTTTTAAAAAAAGTGTTGGGAGTTTTTTTCCGCCGGCTTTTTTCTCTCGGTCTACGGTTAGGTAAAGTCGAAGTTTGTAAAATTGACGTTCATTATGTATATGTTACATATCTATGATGAATAAAAGAATTTCGATTTGATTTTGATACGAAAGTTAGGCTACTTCATAACCGACTCTAAAAAACGGAGGAGGAGGAACTTTCGACAGCACCTATTTTGATAATTCTTACGATGCTTCCCTTGTGGTCCAGTTCCGACATTAGCATCCATGGGAAATTCATCAGTCTTGAATTTGCATTAAGTATATGCCCAAAAATTGACGTATCCTACTAATATTGAAAATGTGAAAGTTTGTATGTATGGATGTTTGTTACTCTTTCACGTAAAAACTACTGGATGTATTTGGATGAAACTTTGCAGTAATATAGATTATTGCATCTATATTTTGAGGTTATACAACATGAAATCTAATACATGCTATATGTTTTGGCCCGAGAAATATAGATTCGTATTAAACTAATTTTTGAATACATAATTGACTGCTTGCAAACTAAAGAAGCACCAGTATAGATATTATTCATACATTAAGATATTTTTAAAAGGAAACAATAATTATTGTTATAGTCAGATAAAGGAACAATATTTCGAAATGGTTGGTAAAAGTTATTTTTAAGGAAATTGTTAAAGGAATGTTAAATTTAGGATAGGTGATTATATTAAAATAAACTAAAAGTAAAAGTAAAGATATACTTTTTTGTTGATATTTTGATATCACTTCACTCTCTGAAAATAAAAAGCATATTTTTAGCTTATATCTCTAGTTTAGTAATTTTGTTTAATATTTAAGTTTTTTCTTTATCTGTTACATAGGTAAAATATGGTATGTGTTCAACAATAATCAACATCTTATTTTTTGTTTAAAAAGTTGCAAATTTGCCCCCCACATTATGGCGTCATCCTACTAATATTATAAACGTGAAAGTTTGTGAGGATGTATGGCTGTTTGTTACTCTTTCACGTAAAAACTACTGGATGTATTTGGATGAAACTTTGCAGTAATATAGGTTATACATCAGAATAACACATAGTGTACTTTTTACCGCGGGAAAACTTTTCATTCCCACGGGAAACCTCATTCCCACGGGAAACCGAGTTCCACGCGAACGGAGTCGCGGGCGGCCACTAGTCATCTATAGTTTAATCTTTGTATGCAGTTTTTTGCTAGTTACATTTGTTTACCTTTCAAGTTGAGGGTGTCATTGGGCAGGTTGGCGCCCTCCCACGCGGGGGTCAGCTTGACCGGCTCGTTGCGCAGGAGTCGGTCCCCCTCCCCGGACTCCCAGCCTGGAATAAAAAAATTAATTGAAAAAAAAAACTATATCATCAAAAAAAATAATGTAAATTTTTACATGCTTAGCTTCGAGCCGTTTCAAGTTGGACGGAGAATTGAATGATTGATAGTATTTTCTTTTGATTTTAACGAAATTGAGAACTATGTAAGCTATGACATGTTGACATTAACATGATATTTCTCAACCTCTTTTAAATAATACAAAAAAAATGAATTTTAACATCTGTCTTTTTCGTCGCTGCAAAATAGTAATTTCTAATAGTTACGTGAAATATGCTTACTATAGTCTGGCCACCGAGAGAATGCGTTTCTGACACATTGTGTTTGAAATGACGAGGTAACTTTGAAAGGCCCTCTACTAATGTAAACAAAAAAAAAGGCGTCTATTTTGACCCTACAAACAAATAATAAGTAATAAAATGAAATTAAGTCACACTGATTTTAACTTTTATAACTGAGGGCTTACTGTAAGGGTAATAATTAATGATAAAATATATATTTTTAAAAATGTAAACAGACTACTTCTAAACAGTACAAGGTTATGTACTTAGGATATTTTCGTAGGGATGTGCTAAAAATATCAGTCAATATTAAAGTTATCAATCAATTGCTAATAAAAAAACAGAATTAGTAGCTTGGTTATAAAAACATGATATCGACATAAATATGGACATCCTTTAAGCCGAATTATTGCGGTTAGTGAAAGAAAATAAATCGGCAAATGTTCGATATGAAATAGATGAATAGGCATGATGACTGTGAATAAAATACACAAAAATTATGCTACCATCTAATGAAACGTAAATAAAATATTAAAAAACAATAAGTTATTAGTATAATTAATACGAGATTAATTAATATTTTTTAAAAATAAATCTACAAAATACGACAGTCCGCCATGATATTCTGAACGCCAATGACGTTACGTTAGAGTAAACAAGTGATCCTAACCTATGTTTTCTTTTTCATCTCGTATGTTTTTCGGATTTTATTAACGATCTACCTGTTTTCAGAGTTCAGTTTTATTTCTTGGGTGTTTTGGTTTAATAAAGTAACTCATGGAACTTGGAATTTGGAAGAACGTTTGTGTTTGCACTGTGTTTACTCTAACGTGACATCACAATCGACGCCATGACACTTAGGAGCGTTTTGGTGGGAATTCTTAAACTTAAAATTTTAAATTTATTTTTTTATATAAATCATGCTTTTTTTCCCGAAATATGATATTCTTTACAATAAGTATATATATTTCTGAATATGATACAACAGTTTTTCAAAATCTGTCATCATGCCTATTGGCTCTGCATTACGGTCATCGGGTGCTGAGACTTATACCATATCATTGCCAATACAATGCTATTGAGTTTCGTTTGTAAAATAGCAGCACTTAGATTTTCTTGCTAGTTCTTTTCCACCTTGGGCTTAGCTTAAAAAGTTTAAGCTAAGCCCAAGTTTAAGTTTAAGCTTAAGTTATACAAGTAACCTTAATCGAATTATTTACGTACCTACAATAAAACAATATTGTTTGGATTTTGTTTTTTTTTATTTCACCTAGAACCTTTAACTCGTAACAACATGAATAAATAAAATATAAATAAGATAAACAAGTTTTTTTTTAATGTTGATTGATTTTTTTTATCAATGTTGTTTTTTACCCCAACACTAATGACATGTGTCACAAACGCATTCTATCGGTGGCCAGACTATATGCCTTTTCACTTTAAAACAAAGAATTCCATCTTAGTTGACCTTCCATAAATATCGTGCCCTAAACTTAATCATAAGTAAGTGAACAAAAACACCGTTAACCAATTTGACATAACGCAACTTTCTACACAAAACTGACAAAGAACTTTTACGTATTAAATAATTTTTTTTCACCACAAGCTAGACGTGACCTTATTTTTAAACGATTTCCTGCTGTATCGTTTGCAACAATGGCTGTGTTATATTGCGACTGTATTGCGATACTTTCAATGATAAGTTATTTAAATTCTATCTGTTGCTTTATTTAGGATACGTACAAAGAAGTTGGTTTCATATGACTTTGTTTGTTCTTAAAGTTTAGAAAGTGGCATAATGTTTAGCATAATTTGGGATATGCTATTTTTGATCTGCTTCTAAATACTAGCCTTTTAATTTTTTTACAATATAAACTCATTGTTACATGCACCCACAGAACGAGCTATAGAGCTAAAATATTAAAGTTTGTGTCATTCACAGGGATCATCTTTGAATAAGTAGGGTGATTATTTTCCATAAAACTAACCGTAGAAGCCCTTAGAGCTAATGCCTCGGTAAATTCTATTACAGGTATGTAAATAAATCCTAATCATTCAGGTTTGATTTGCAAAGCGTGGGCGATGATTGACCTATGGTAGATGATTGAATTTGATTTGATTAACTGAAGCCAAAAAAAAACATCGATATTCTTCAAATGAGTAATCGATTGAAACCCTTTCTGTCGAAGGTATATTCACTGATTGAATGACTACAAAGTTTTATACATATGTATTTTTTCAACGTATTTTTCAAAAACTCGAAAATTCAGAATGGGTTGCATTTAATAGGCATAATGTTTAAAGCTCAATATTTAAAATCACCAACGTTATTTTACAATCAATTTCTTATTTTAATTTACCCATTAAAATTCTTAGGAAAAGTTAAAATAAATTATTCAAAATCACAAACAAGATTCGCAAGAACATATTTCTTTTAATTAACAACATTCTTTAGAAATGCCTTGCAGCAAATTCAAATTCCTCTATATTTTAACAAAGGTTTGTTTGCCTCTAAACAAATTCTCGGAGTTTCCCCAAGTTTCTGAATAGCATTTTCATACAAAATCGAAGACAATTGTTCAAGATACTTTTCATAAATACAAACGCTTAGTTGTATGAATGAGATATTTTATTGTAACCTAAATAAAGAATAAACAAAGAAGCTCGTTAACTGAAAGATAAGTATGGCAATACAGTTGCAAAGTAAATACATATCTAAATACAATGTAAATATGTTTAGAACTTCTTTCTTCATGTGAGATATTTATACATATTCATCTAGTATAACAGTCGAGTCTATTAGGCGGTCTTAGAATTTCCACTCTGGGCCACAAATATAACTTTAGTAGTCTTTACGGCAGTTCCGGAAAATCAATGTTATGATACAAGATGAAAAGGCATACTCATCACATGATAAGAAAGATAAGTATCGCACTTCTGGAAACAGCTGTTTCAAGCCTCTGACGTGGTTCCAATAGAAAAACAGTAATAAATCCTAACTAACGCTACATGCTCTTTTTGGTACGCGAAAAAAAACATTCCACTAATTAAGTATTTATTTATCTAATTACCTTGTCATCTCTTATTTCTTATCTCTAAATTGTCCATACAATAAAAACCAAAATTACACTTAGCAACAGAAAAAGGACTCACTCTCAAGCTTATTTTTCTTAGCTTCGAACGTGCCATAATACGCCATCAAAACAACAACAACACAAACTAATATACGTTTCTAGCACTAACTTCACGGCAGATAAGAATTTAATGACGTTTTGATGCGAACTCAACTGTGATACTAGTATGGAAATTAGATATCTATTATAGGAAGATATGTGTGGGTAACTCGATCTGTTAGCTATACGAACGGTATGCTATGCACTTTTTGTAATGTAATTCTTACTTAGTAATGCTAATGCTGGTTCGATTTATAGTAAAGTAGGTACGAAGAAGCGTGTAAGTTATCATAAAAATATGTTTATCTAGTCGTAAGGTTATTTCTATTTCATTAATATCAGTTCATTAAATAATTATGTAGTTGGTATCATTAACACGAGTTAGTTTAAATCATTTTTCCGTGTCAATACAGTTAATAATATGAAGGGCCGTAGATGGTTGTATGCATATAGCTTATGTTAATTTATGATCAGGCAATATAATACTTAATCATACATAAGCATACTTATTAAAAACGAGTACACCGCCATATGTATATTATTAAACAATACTTTACTGAATATTCTATACGTACTTCATCTCAATAAAATGTCTAAATGAAGGTGTAATCCATATCCAAATCCGTTGTACACTTTACAAGCAGTTAGAAAATAAACAAACAAAAACATTATTGGGAGGCGACTTTGCTTTTTAACATGTAACAATGATCATGACGACTATGAAGTCGTTCCATAAAAAGCGAACCATAGAGTAACGGCAAAAACATTGCAGCAAAGACAGCGCAATACCCAAAAATACCGTCTCAAGTACCACAGCCACAATCTTATTTCCCTGGTCACTTGAATGTGGTGATCGGGCCGCGTGCGACAGACAGTTTTCGAATACCGCGGAAATGTCGCCCGCTACGAGAACCAATTTAACCTAGATCCGATTCAGCGGGTACCGGCTACGCCTGCTAAATTGTATTGAACAAATACCTCGTTGTAGTCAGGTAGGCTCGGTTTTGACGATTTGGAGCCGTAGCTAGAGATAGTCTCAGAGTTAGATGTTATTTTTTATAGAAACTATAGGAGGTTGTCTTACTGTTATCGTATTTATGTATTGACTTAGCAATTTAAACTATGCAGTATACATTTTAAGGCTAAGAACTTTAGCTTTTATCGACAAACACTTTCTTCTACACCTGGGCCAGAACGGTAAGTCCTACATAAAATAATGGCCCATAAAACTAATACTGTAGGTATCCAATATTTAGAGAAATGTTAGAGACGGAAACCGGTACGAAATATTGCTTTATCCTAGATATTTATCCCAATTCCCGCTGCGAAGAACATTTTCGATTTAACTGATAACTTATTTTTACTTCAAAGCCAACATTAGCCTAATAAGCTAAGAGCTAATGTGCGTTTCATATCTGTTATTTTTAATTACTGTCGTTTGGGTTTGACGGGTCGAGATAAAAGCAATAATCATTAGTTACATTCAAATGAACCAAAAAACTTAAAGAGTATGTCGAGTCAAAGGTGTTTTAATTACATTATTAGGTTACATTACAAGATTAAGAATGACATGTGTCAGATAAATTCCAGTTGGTTTGATCATTGCGTAAGCGCAGTGTCAAGGTTCGCTGTTAACTAATATTGTAAACATATCTGTGGAGTTGTGTTTGTGTTATTTTTACTAGTACGATAACTATTTGTTTACTGTCGAGACGAAGGTCATACTTGAATAGTTTCAATCTGATATGTTCCTATTCATAGTATTTATTAAATGTTCAGTTATTTTAACATCCGGTTTCTGTGCCTATAGTTTTGAAAATTAAAGATTATTTGTCTCAACTAATTTGACGTGATATAGAATGTCAGTATACATCTTGGCTTAAATATTTGCTTACCTACATACCAAATCGAGCATACCTTGAGTTATCTTGTTACTGTGTAGATAATGTATGTACTTATAGCACCAGTTAATAATATAATACTACTTAGTATGATGTCTTATCAACGCATTGCGTAGATTGTAAAATAGTCGGAACATTTTCAAAAGATTCTTTATAAATAAACAAATACATGCCCTTTTACTTTAAATCAATTATTATATAAACCGGAATAGCTATCGGTTTTTTCTTGCTCTCATTTCCCAACAATGCGAGAGCGGCAGAACTCTCGCATAAGTTAAAAAGCCTTGAGCGAAACTTCGTCTTACTGAAGAACCCACTTCTTGGCAGACGATTCTTAAAGATATTTAAATAAGAACTTATCAACGCTGTTCTTACTACTAAGTGCACTAATTAGCGTTTTATCTCTGACTATCTGAAATAATCGATTTAAGAACCTTTATCTTAATGGCCCTGACATAATCGATTAGGGATTAGTTATCAGAACCTGATTAAGACAGAACCACGGACCACCTATAAGACTCACGTTTTTAGTCGGAATCTATTTCAAGCACGAATTTCTTCAAACATTCGCTTCAACGAGTGTTCATTCATGCATAATACTGTCTACCCACAGTCTCATTTCAATATTCAGAGTTTAAAGGAATCAAATACTTTTAAGATCTAGCTTTCAGTGTTCGTACACGTCAGTCGAGGACCCTTCAAAAAGTGCGACCCACTTTCTGTTATCTTAAGTATATGGGCCGCGCTTCCCGTCTTAGAGGTAAAGCTGTGTTCACACGTGCCAAGTACCGTGGCCGCTCGAGTGGGTTTACAAAAGTTATGATTGCTTAACAGCTAACGGGATCTCGCCCACTTGTGACCAATGAATGAAATCTGTGGACCAAACAACTCCAAGGTATTAGTTATGTATTTCGTTAAGACTTCAGATTCTTACAATGTGATCAAAGAGACAAATGAAGAGCTATTTTCTTGGCCTGTTCTTGACTCATAAACACATTTTAAGTAACTAATTCGTTTAAATGTAGTGCTATGTGATAGCTTTGATACTAACATAAACCAAACAGATTCTTGCTAATGTGAGATTAAAGTGCGATGATAAATACAAGGGTTAGACTTTAGACTATTGCTCATTTGCAACACTTTATTACTATCGCTTTATTAAACTTTTTATACAACAGTAGCTAAATGTAAGTAATAAGTTTTCCATAAAAAGTATAAATAGGTTTATCAGACTGTTTCAACGTAAAATTACCTTAGGGTCTGTAGACGAACCATTAAAGTAAGAGCAGAGGATATGTATACTTGTCTTCCTGCTTTAACCGTGTCATTATTGCTTACTGTTGATAAATGTCAAGCTGTTTATAGGTATCTGTATTAAAAACTATTTAGACAAAATTGCAATAAATGATGATTAAAGAGTTCGGCTTCAAAATATTTTACCAAGAAAAATAATAAAATAATTCAACGGTTTTTCAATGATTTGGTAACGCCATATTTTAACTTTGTTTCTAATACATTTTATAGTTACAGGATAAAAAACTAAATTAAAATTTTGTTAAACTTAATTAACACTTTCGTATATAAAACCGTTCGTTTACTGACCTATTTTTTTGCTGCACAGTGTAATTTATTAAATTCTTAGTTTCTAAGTTTTGAATAAGACATTGCGTGCTACGTTGTATTTGTAAATAAAATATCAGCAACAAAATAATGCCGCTATTGTTTTTAATTACGTCATATTTTTATCTTAATGAAATTCCAAGTAACTTAAACTTGACCGTAAAGTGACTTTTGCGATAACACGTCCACTGGTGGTGAACTTTGTTATTATTATAAATGACTAGATTTTTGTTTACTGATAGAAGTTCTCGTTAAAATATTGACTTAACTTTAATTTACTTTTTTCCTGCTTCACTACATGTAAGAACGTATTATTTGGTTTCAGCTTTAAATGTACCAACGGCAAATATTTCCTAGTAGGTAGTATTTGTATTACCGTTAATTTTTAATGTCTTTTTTGCAAATACTATAAGCAGACTCTTTTAGTCAGGATAAAATTTTGTTATTATGAGAATGTTTCTTCTCAATAACATAGCTTTCTAATGGTGTGAAACAATTTTAAAATCGTATATGTTGTTTCGGTGTTTCTTGGTCACAAACACAAAAACGTTACCTCTTTGTAATTTAAGTAAATAAGTACTGATAAATGATGGAAATAAGAACAAGGTCAATGTTTTTTTAAGAAATTAAGTAACTACTTTATTAATAAAATTCTGTTTATTCTATTGACGTGTAGATTTTCATGAAGTCATCATAAAAGGTGAGGTAAGTGTTTAGTTTAGTATTATCAACTTAACCTATTCACTTGTGTCTAATATAGTTTAGCATGTTATTAGCACTGCAATGAAGATTTTATTATTCTCATTAGCAGGTACCACTCACAACAGCCTACAAGCCCGTATTGAAATCTTATTTTAGGCATTACTTTTAGTTTTATGGTAATCTCTATTTGTTTCCAAAATACTTTTCAATTAAATGTATTTTATATTGGCATTAAAGAAACCATAGCGAAATACTGATAATTTGCTTAGAGTAAAAAAAATACGATCAAAACTTAAGTCAGCCATGGGTGTATAAATAAAATAACGTTATTATCGAACTATCCGTTTATAGTTCTCCCGTAAATAATAGTCTTTGTATCGATCCAAAGAGTTATGTAAAAGTGCATCTAGTGCTAAAATAAGCGTCTAGGTAATCTAATATTTTAAACTAGGTTACAGGCGTAGCATGAAACATCAATAACGACAACATAATTAGCTTTTAGTTAAATTACGCTGCAGCCTGGATTTTCGTTCCTGAACCAAGCAGGTTAAAATTATTTTTAAGTTACGTTCTGGGTACCCTAATGAATAATAAATGTTGAACACTATATCTTACTAATATTATAAATGCGAAAGTCTGAGTATGGCTTTTTGGTACTCTTCCACGCAAAAACGACTGCGCGGATTTGGATGAAACTTGGAAGTGCGACTATACTAAGAATAATTAACATTATAAAAACATTTCGAGAGAACTTGGTGTGCTGCGAATGGGCGAAAAGCTAGGTAGTTATAATACTGGTGTCAATTTAATAAAAAAAAACATTTCGAAGGAAAAATTAATTGTGCTGTAGAGGGCGGAAATCATCATTATCATTAAATAGTATAAATCCAAGTCGCTAATTCTGTCTATAGTTTGTTCGTTTTTTCCCCCTTAACCACGCAACGGCATTAAAGTTAATGCGGTTTTCGCCATCTTTTAGGAAATTTAAACATTTTAATAATTTATTCATGAAATAAAGAACGTTCAAAAGTTTATTTAAATTAGCCAAAATTAAATGTTTCGTGATCAAGTCAGCCAAAAATACACCATTGCGAAGCGTGGGCACCCGCTAGTTATAATATAATACTACTTGTAACGTTGACTCAAACGTAATACCGAGCATGTATTGTTTTGCACATATTATTATTATCTCTATGTAGATGTCTTTGTGAAATATAAGTATGAGGTATAACATTAAACTATTCAGGTCAGTGCACATTGATAGCGTGCTGTTTTACTTTGTTTCAGAAACAAAAAGGTATTGTTAAGAAAACAAATCGTTTCTCTTAATATTATAAAAGAAGGTCGCTTTCTTGCCCCGTTATATTTTCAGCTTATATTTTCAAAACCACGCAAAACGGATTAAGATAATTACCTATCTTTTCACTATCTTTGAGCTTTCTTCATAAGGTGAAACTATAGGATCTTACATACTTCGTGAGTTACTTCAAGTAAGCCACAAATAAATCTTCGATTTCGACAAAACCTTGAATCTAATTCGTCATTTTCGTGATCATGAACTTATGCAAATAAAGACCTTAAACTCTATTGACAAATGTGTTAGTCATCTTATAAGAATGCAAATGTCAATGCATATTGCAATGATTACTTGGACTTGGTGGTTTGTATATTATTAGTAGTTGTATAGCTAAGGATAAAATATCTTTATTTGGTCATTTGCCAATTTCAAAATAACGTATATCCTGACCGCTTTTGTGTCGCGAGAGTTGAATATAACTGTGATAACTGTGACTTAGTTCTTTTTGGTATAAAAGAATTGTTCATGTAAAAAAGTTTCAGTTTTGTTCATTGCATATTTTTTATGTATTTATATAAATACTGATTATAGTTATTGCTTTATACTGCAAAGGTGTATTTATAACCAAGGTTATCATATAAACATACACGAAGATTGTAATGTAAACTTATGAATCATAACTTACGTCCAGGCTTTCCTTGCACCATGATTGGATGCCTCTCCGACCGGAGCAGGCTCTCCCCCTCCATTCCACTCTGCTGGGCCATCTCCATTTTACACAACCACTAATATCATAAACTAGATAAACACATCTGTTGTCGCTTTGGTACGGGCTTTGTTAACTGTGGACAAGGAAAATATTTTCATTAAAATAAGAAGTAAAAAATAAATAAAATTAGCAACATAGTTTATGATACATTATTATTGCAAACACAATTAAATACAAGTGGCAAGTCACTGTGGTTATGATTTCAAACTTGCAACAATTGAATTATCACTTGTAAAGGCTATCATAGCAGTATCTTGTGTGTCAACTGGGGAGATAATTCAACCTGTCAGGCAGAGGGCACAATCATCTAGTTAGCTTTATTGGAACAAATCAGTTTGCAACTTTACGTTCAAAATCTATTTGTGGTTCCCACTTCTCTTGACATTTTGGTTGCCTACTTTAAAGATGTATTGAGATTTTTGTTATAAGATTATTTAATGATTGCAATAAAGACAAACATCTGATCAGAATATACTTCAAATCTATTAATCCCTTGAAAAGGGATTTAAATGATGTTAATTATTTTAGTATAAAGTTATAGATTTACCTAATGAAATTTACACCAATAACTATTTTAAGATGATCTTGCACATTTAAGGTTTCTTTTTATTCAACATCTAGGTCATAAAACATAAATAAATAAATGTGCTGTGTCAGAATACTATAATATGTAATTATTTTTTTATTGTACCTAGCACAAATAAATCATTCAGCATTTTCTATAGAACAGTAGCCATTAAAATTAAATAAAGCTGTAAATAATTAGTTTTACATTTAAATACCTAAAAATATAGCTGTTTAACTATACCTAGATATAACTTGTTGGCACAAAAGGAAACTTAAACTTTAGTAAACAATTTAGAGATGATTTGCTTGATGTTAAACTCATACGACCCTAAGTACCTACTTTATAGGAATAGTATACTAACTGTTCCATTGTCATGCAAAGATAAACAAATTTATTATCAAACTGCAACGAGGTTCATAATACCACTGCGCTTGGCTAAATATTCAAGAAAAATATATTCAGAAAATCCAGAAAATAAGTGAAATATAGGAAAGACAGCTTATTAATTGGAGACCGAACTAAAGCAGAAAAACTAAAACTTTTAACACATTGCCCGAATAACGTGCTCAGTTGAGCGCGTGGTCTGAAAATTACAAAAATAATAATAGAAGATTAGTACTAACCACATCCTAGTCAGCTGGAAAGTACACAGTAATGTGTCTCAGTCATCAAGGAATATTTCCACAGATTATATATCAAATGAAATAAATTTTATTTCATGAAATCCTAAATTCCTGAATTGTCGTTGAGCGAAACACAACCACCCCGCATCGCGTCGGACGTTGCACTTAGTGAGAGTTGCCGTTTAAAAAATGCAGGTTAAGATTAATATATTTATGTACATTGAGAGAATTTTATTTTTTTATATTTTTTGTATCAATTTAATAAAAATAAATTGTTTGTTTGAACGTTGTAATTAATAACCTGACGAATAAAAAAATATGTGAAAATAGACTTCAAGTATCTGTCTCAATGTAATATGGAATGTTTTTGCAGATATTAAGTTCTCCTGTGCAGAACGTGGTCTAAGTACAAATAATATTTAAATTTTCTTCTTCAAAACCAAATTGTTGTCTTATTGGGTAATTATTTACAATTTAAGAAGGCAAGGATTTTTGTTTTGTTTTTAGTATGGTAACCCTTAAAGACATAGGTCCAAGATTAACATTCACAAAAAACTAAAAAAATTACAATATTACGATCGCACAATTTTGCAGAAAATAAATATTTATAAATATGAAAAAACTTTGAACATACGATCAAATGAAATAATTTATGATTTCGCTGGAAATCATGTATGTAAGATATAAAATAATACCTATGCATTAGTACGGAAAAAGATATTTTTTTTAAGTCTGGCCACTGGTTAAGTTTAAAGGAATAAGAAAGAAAGAAAGAAAAACTTTATTGTATGTAGGATTAAAAACGAATCTCTTATACATTGTCAAAAGCGTAAAATAAAAATAAAAAAGATGTCACGGTACACCCCTACATTCATCAGCAATGGCCGTAGTAGACCGAGAGAAAAAGCTGGCGGAAAAAACTCTCGGCACTCTTTTCAAAATTATACAATCATAATTTATATTCATTTAAAATGTGTACATACAGTGAACATATAAATTGGAATAACTCGTTCTTGTCATTATTTTATACACATGTTAGAAGCCTGTGCGTTATGAAATTGTCCGATCGCTTGCGAGCTTGTGGATGACTGCACTGTTTTGTAATAAAAGATCGCAACAAACCAATGACGTTTGATATCATAAGGACAGGATACACTAACATTCATGCTAAAATAAACATGGGTTATAAACTTAAGATTTTAATAGAGCATAGAGCATTGTAACTAAGCAACATATTTTTTACTTTGAAACACTAGAGTACAGTACTAATATTTCTAAATAGTTTTTTACTTTATGTAGTTTTTACATTGAGTATGAGCGCGCCATCTACATTAATAATTATTAAATACCAAATATCTTATACATACAAAACAGTAGTGTGGGAAGTCTAACATATTATTGTCTTTGGTCCGTCCGTTTGTCCGTTCGTCGGTTCCGGTGTGTGTTCAATCTATTTTTAAATTGCAATTGCCACTATTTCTAGGCGTATTTTTTCTTAAAGATTTTTTTGCGTTACTCTTTTGTTATATTAATTTGATAATTAACAGTGATCTTTCGCAGCTGTCCAGATGGTTAATTCAAGTTTAGCATACGAAATTTTATTATACATCAACTCATTTTATTTTGGTCTGTTCGCAACATGTGAACTAGGAACGCTTATCTTGAAGTCAGTATTGATCAAGGATTATGAATTCATAACAAATCCACTAAAGGGCGGAAAAGACTATGGGGCATTACTAGCATTGTTCCTTGTGGAGACTGCTAGACTTATTTTAGGGCGCAAAGGCAGTCTTAGTGAAAGAGGTAGGTAAATGCATTAAATAATATAAAAAACAATTAAAATAATAATAAATCCTAACTTTTAAAATTACAGATGTACCAGTCATGTTTTCGGTGCTGTTAACAATTCCTTCCATCATGGGTGTCTTATACTTGCTTGTTTGGCAAGTGCAAGTATTACGTATAGAATATATTTGGTGCACACTGATGTTGTCGTTACAATTATGTGAGTTTGTTTTCGCAATAATGTTTATTGCTACAATGTGTAAAGATCCGTCATATGACTAGATTTTGATATTATTATGCACTTCGTAAAGCATAAGCATAAAAAGTGTTCTCAGTCCAAAATATATAATTGTTATTCTATATGAGGAATTCTATTTGAAAATGGTTCCTATGTGGCCTGTTCACATTTATGTATGGAGTATTGCTATGACAAAAAACATTTGGAGGCTTTAAATTTTTTTAAACAAAAATTATGTGTGTGTGTGCTTAAATGTTGAATACTCTTTTAACATACTGTAGCCTTACCTTTATGTAGATGTTCTATAAAGCATTTTCTACAAATATTTATTATGAAATGAGTCTTTTTAAACTTTATTCTTTATTACAATAACTACAACTTGTTAACATAGGAAAAAAACATTATAATAACAAACAAAGTAAAATAAACCTTTCATATTTTATATATTTAGACATTTGTAAGCAACAAGTGATAATGTGGCCTTATAAACAATCACACCAAATGCCATTACAAGTATCTTATATGTACCTAGCATAAATATTTTTGATCTTTATACCCAAATATAAAAAGTTGCAAAAAGATTTAACAAACATTTTATGTAAACATATTTAATGTTGATCAAACAATTTAAATTACATAATGTTAAATAATCTTTTCAATAAAATAAAATACAAATAATGTATTTTCATTATATTTATTATATTAATTAATACTTATAATAATTGCTTGTGTTATTCTAGTCAAATAAATACAGTTTTAAAGTACCAATATTTTGTTTTACAAACTAGTACCATAGCTAGATGTTTGGTCATGCATGCCAAATCTGAATTCATCTTGTAAGTACAATGGCATCCGTCCTTTTAACTTTTTTTCCCTCTTATGCACTCTTATTTCGTGCCTCATCAGAGCTTTCTTCGAGCCATATTTCATATTGCACAATTCACATTCAAACTCTTTAATGCCTGTATGGTCTGACCTAAAATGTATTTCCATATCCCGCTTCCTATAGAATCCTCTACTACATTCATTACATTTGAAGGGTTTTTCTCCACTGTGGGTTAGAATGTGTCTATTAAGATTACTTCTAGTTAAGAATTGTAAATTACATTTGTCACAGGAATATGGTTTCTCTCCTGTATGTGTTCTCATGTGTAGGGATAGTGACTGCACAAATCTACCTCTATATGGACACATGTGACAATGGTATGGCAATTCAGCACTATGTATCTGCATGTGACGAATCAAATTATCTTTACGATACAACTTGCCACAAACTTCACATATGAGGTGGCTAGTTGCTTGATGTCTTTGTAAATGTTTGAGAAACATTGGCTTTGTTATAAGCTTATTACAAATAGAACAAAGTATTTTTACATTTCTATGTTTCACAGATTTCCTGTGCACAACTAAATCTCTGTATTTATCAAAAGTTAAATCACAGATTTTACACTTAATAGGTATGGTGGTTTTCACTACATTTAAATTGTGTAGTGCAGTACTGGGCGTCTCGTTGTCCTGGTATTCTTCATAATCAACCTTATTTCGAAGAAAATTTTCAGTTTCTTTAGCTCTTTTTCGAAACTCTACAGCTTTCTGAAGAAAACTGCAACATTCCTGGCATAGATGTTGGGGAAAGCTATCACCTTCTACAACTTGTACATCGCAGATCAATCTAATAGCATCTACAAACTCATCTGAGCTGTTAATAGGAATAGTTCCCTCTTGTAAACATAATCTGCATTTAAGTACCGGCACATTGCAAGCAATCTTATTGGACTTTACTTTAATTTTAGACACATTTCTACGCAGAGCGCGTAATATAAAATAGGCTGACGCCATCCTTTTTAAGTTTTCTTAGGTAGGTAATTATTTTAAAGAAAAGCATTGATTTTAAACAACTGCCATAATTATTTGCTCTTCCTTATATCCCACCAGTTATCTTCACAAACAATAACAAAACAAACAAATATACACAGTAGGCTTGTTGAAAAAATATCGATACTTCGAAATATCGATATTATTTTTTCAATGTATCGATATTTTTGAACGATACTTTATACATCTATGTATCGATATAAAATTCCAAGTATCGAAAAAGTATGAAGATCGATATTTTTTTCAGACAAACAAACATTTATATGTTATAAGATTAAAAAATCCTAGAAATACTTTTTTTATTCTAACAGTGAGAGTCTTTCTTATGTCTGTATCAGATAAATATTGGATAGTTGTTCTTGATTTATTAAAAATAATGTCTATTGATTAGCACGAATATTCTCTGTCAAATTATACCGATATATCGAGATATCGATATTTTTTAATAAAAATATCAATAATGATATTTTCAAAAAATATCGATAATAAAATTATATTAATAAAAATATCAATAATGATATTTTCAAAAAATATCGATACGTTATTGCATTTCGGACATCCCTAATACACAGCACAGACTGAAAAGAGATACTTACTACATGACTGACTGTGCATGTGCAACGAGAATCGATGCTAATAAGCGGTTTAAAAAAAAATATACAGGGTCTGTCGTAATGAATGGATAACCCGTTACCTACAGTTGATCCGGATGTGAGGCTATAAGAAAATGGTGTCTTCTTGCCTGGGTTGTCAACCATAAGAAAATGGCGTAGACTTTTAAACTTTTTTATAAATTTCGCTATTTTTTTCATTTATTCCGTTGCCATTTCTTCAAATTTTGATGTATTTGTATAATTCTTTTAGTATTATACTGCTGAAGACGTGTATTATGTAATTTAAATACAATTGTAGGTGTTATTCACGTTGAACATTATCAAAATACTCATTTTAAGAAAAACATTTCCAATTTTTTTTCTTTATGTCAACTTTTGATCATCTCCTGTGGAAAAAAAAAGTATGACGTTATAGCTGCCCATGATCTCAATAAATTGTCTAGTATGTGTAGATTCTAAAAAGGTATAACGATGTGTACTTTACAAGCAACATTAAGTTACAGGAGCGAGAACACTAATCAAGGTCGGAATTTTTATTTTTCATGTTATGTTACAAATGGTTGTAAAACTTCGTCATAATGATTTTATTCTATCAAGATACTTTGCACAAACACTATCAGGCCACTAATAGGATATTCAGAAGAAAACCCGGTTGTTTTTGGGAAAAAAATAACATTACTTCACGATAATAATGTAATGAAAATGTACAAATGAAAATTGTTGTGCTCTAATAGTTACATGCGACAAACATGTTGCGACAAGTTTATTCGAAATTGAAACGGATTTTAAAAATCGAACAAGACCGCTTTACAAAGAAAAGGGTACCTACTCATCACATCAGTGTGATTTTGACCATCGCATGTCCTTTTGTTCACATTGGCCCCGATTCTGAAAACACTTTCTAAACTAAACTAAAACTATCGCTGTCACTTACACATCAATAAGACAGAGACAGGTTATCATTTTAGTCCTGTCAAACTAAAATGTACGTGCAATATGCCACGGCGAAGGCAATTTTAGGCTAGTCCTCAGCGCATTTCGTTCAATTTCACAATGATGTGGACTAAATTTAGTGAGACCAATGTACCTGTCTTGTTCTAATACGAAGCATGAGAAAGTGACAGCGATATTTTAAATTTAGTTTTAGAGAGTGTTTTGAGAATCGGGGCCACTATTTTCGTTAATTTGTTACTGCTTTCTAATAATTGACTAGGATTTTCCTTGTGATTTGGACTTGATAACGTGGTGATACTGATGACTTTGCTCACATTTACGGACATTGTGTTGTGCTATCGATTGAACTTGTTGTTTTGGAAAAGTTTTTGTGTAGTTTGTGTATCATGCCGCAACAGTACACGCCGGCCGAATACGCGAACATGCATTACATTTACGGTGTATGTAATAGCAGCACCAATAGAGCTGCTAGTGTTTATCATGTAAGATATCCAAATGTGCGACATCCTGATTACCGTGTGTTCATTAGAGTGCACAATGCATTAATGGAAGGACGATTTCCTTCTAATTTTTTCCACTTTTCTTCGTAATGCGGTCTTTGTTAGATTTTTAAAATCCGTTTCAATTTCGAATAAACTTGTCGCAACATGTTTGTCGCATGTAACTATTAGAGCACAACCATTTTCATTTTTACATTTTCATTACATTATTATCGTGGAGTAATGTTATTTTTTTCCCAAAAGCAACCGGGTTTTCTTCTGAATATCCTATTAGTGGCCCGATAGTGTTTGTGCAAAGTATCTTGATAGAATAAAATCATTATGACGAAGTTTTACAACCATTTATAACATAACATGAAAAATAAAAATTCCGACCTTGATTAGTGTTCTCGCTCCTGTAACTTAATGATGCTTGTAAAGTACACATCGTTATACCTTTTTAGAATCTACACATACTAGACAATTTATTGAGATCATGGGCAGCTATAACGTCATACTTTTTTTTTCCACAGGAGATGATCAAAAGTTGACATAAAGAAAAAAAATTGGATATGTTTTTCTTAAAATGAGTATTTTGATAATGTTCAACGTGAATAGCACCTACAATTGTATTTAAATTACATAATACACGTCTTCAGCAGTATAATACTAAAAGAATTATACAAATACATCAAAATTTGAAGAAATGGCAATGGAATAAATGAAAAAAATAGCGAAATTTATAAAAAAGTTTAAAAGTCTACGCCATTTTCTTATGGTTGACAACCCAGGCAAGAAGACACCATTTTCTTATAGCCTCACATCCGGATCAACTGTAGGTAACAGGTTATCCATTCATTACGACAGACCCTGTATATTCATAGTTCAAACAAATTCGCTAGATGGCGCTGAACAAACTAAGTACGTTGACCTTTAAAAAAGTAAAAGAATTGAATATAAATAATATAGAATAATAGATTAGTCCAAAGTAATCAGAATTAACCAAAGAAATCCACGAATAAAGAAGTACACAACATAGACAGCGTGTAAGCGTCAGCCTACAAATAAAAGAAACACATATATTATATATATAAGCTGCACCACAGACGATATATATACAGCGGTATATATACCGGACTGGACTGCTAAGCGGATGATTCGGGTCGGGCCAATTTCGTCAAAATAGTTTTATTCAAATCAAATCAAAACCGACACTGTTATAGCTAGAGAAAAAAAATGCTTTGTTTTCTTCTATCCTTTTCCTTTTTTAAAGGTAAAACCTGCGTACTTAGTTTGTTCAGCGCTTGCTAGCGAATTTGTATGAACTATTTTTTTTTTAAACCCCTCATTAATATAAATAATATAGTATAATAGATAAAGAAATAACCAAAGAAATCCACGAATAAAGAAGTACACAACATAGACAGCGTGTAAGCGTCAGCCTACAAACAAAACAAACACATATTTGGTAATGCGAGACATTTCTTCTAAGGGGTTAAAGTAGAGCTTATTTGCAGTCAATTAAGTCATATCATACCATGTGCGAAAATTGATAATTTCTGAGTTATGCAACATTTAAGTTTTTTTATAAAAAAACCCCATTTTCGAAGTTCAAATAATTTTTTTTATTGAAAAATTCAAAATTAAGTTTAATGTTTTGTTGTTTTATGGTAGCTTGATAACTAAAATGATATTTTACCTTAGAATTTGTTAAACAAAAATCATAGGTACTTATTTTAGAAAAAGTCAAGAAACCAAGTACAACTTTTAAAAAAATTAAGTCTTGTGGCAATAAATGGCAATTTTCTAAAAAAAGTCCAAATAACGTTGCGTAAAATTTGCATAAAAAAATGTTCCCTAGTCCATTGTGTGGTACCTATAGTGTCTACTTTGCTTAGTTTAGGGCCACACAGCTGGTGTGTCAGTCTGAAGATTTATTATCATTAGGTAGTATAAATCCAAGTCACTAATTCTGTGTGTTTGTATGTTTGGCCGCTAACTCCTCCTAAACCACACAACGGATTTTAATGCGGTTTTCGCCATCTTTTAGGGAATTTACTCATTTAAATTTGTATATAAAGAACAATTAGAAAAGGTTTTTTTAAGGTAGCCAAATATTCAATATTTCTTGAGCAAGTCGGCCAAAATTACACCATTGCGAAGCGTAGGCGGTTTTTTTGAAAACCGCTCATTGCTTGCACAGATTACCCCTTAACTTAACTGAAAGCAATTAAAATACATGATTACTAAATACGTGATGATAATTTTGCGAAAATTATCAACATCATTTTCACCTGTGGCTTTAACGCCACCTGTCCCCTTTTCTTTTATATCTTTCATGGAAACATTACAACAGACTGATGTTTAACAAATGGATACATACAATGTGTAATGTGCATAAGCACTATGTAGGAAACTTATTGCTAGAATACTGGCAGCTATTATTTTAGATTATTCAAATAGATTCTGAAGAGGAAATAATGAGATATTGACAGCTTCCTTCCAGACACAGTCATATTTTCGTGCTCGGACTGTGAGCACATAACATTAAACTCAATCTTATGCTTTAAATATAAAGCTGAAAAACAGTTTCAATTCTTTTATTCTCTTGCACGTTTCCCCCAAACGTTAGTCAATGGATAGTCTTTCTTAGTCTGTGGCTTGATGAAAAAAAAATAAACAAATAAAAACAAAATTTTCTAATATTATAGTTGTTTAGACAATTTTACGGGGTTTCGTGTGAATTTTCATGTTTCTTTGTAACTATGATACGTTCATACTATCTAATGAAGATTTCTCGATCTTTAAAAGGGGAAAATCCTTCGAACGAATCTGAATCTACTCCCGTTTCTCCTAAGAAAAACAAAATGCAAACTCGTAAAACCAAACAACGGATTTATCACAAATGCAGAGTTTGTTTGAAAGATAACGGTGAGGTTCCTATTTACGGTAATGACACCCAATTTAATATAGCAGAAAGCTTGCTATTGTGTGGTGATATCGACGTTCATCTCGATGATAATTATCCTCAGCATCTATGCGAAATGTGCCATGAATCGTTGAAGAAGGCTTCTGAATTCCGGAAATTAGCCAAACAGTCGGATATTATACTTAAAACTTCTATAACTATAAAAGAGGAATATTGCGAAGACATCAAACCTATTAAACACAGAAAACGGTCTTTGGAAGTAAAGGACAAGGATTTAGAAATGCACTACGATGTAGTTGAACCAGAAACATTATACTCAAAATGCAAAGTCAAGTGTAAGCTTTGTGGCAATATAGTCAGTGTATTATACTTCCCATCCCATTACTCTAGTATGCACGAAAATATAAATGTCCGAAAACATATCTGCGATGTTTGTGGGAAATCTTTTCGTCAATTGGGATCACTCTCTATTCACAAGAAACAACACTCCAATGTCTTCCCATTTCTGTGCAATTCATGTCCCTTCCGTGCACGCTATAAAAACTTGCTTGATATACACATGAGGAGACACACAGGTGAAAAGAAATTCATGTGCACAGAATGTCCAGCTCGCTTTTTTACTGGCAGTAACTTATGTAAGCATATGCGCACCCACAGAGAACCTGCATTTAAATGTGATATGTGTGGGAGGCCATATCGAAGTAAGGACAATTTGCAACGTCATATAGAAGGCGAACATTTGGGTATACGTCAGAAGTTCTCTTGCAGAATGTGTGGGAATGAGTACACCAGGAAACAGCAGCTTAACAGACATGAAATACGAAAGCATGGGAGACAGAAATCAGAATATAGCAGAATGCCCTCATATTTGGTTGCACAAAATGATACAACTTCTGAATTTAATGACACATAACTAAGAAGTAGTATGTTACAAATACTTTTTCTGGGCACAGATATTGCACTGGAAGCAGCAAAGTACAAGGCTCACATTATTAAAGCCTGGATTAATTAATATTTTACATGATAGATGAAGTAATTGAAATCTGAAATGTAGAAATTAATAATACCTATACTATCTATTAAAATTAATTATCTACCTACCTATTTATTTGTCAATAAAAGGGCATGCTAATGTTACTAAAACAAATATGATTAGGAATATAAATATTTTTATTAAACTTTGGTTATTTTTCTTTTATTTTGGATTAGGTGTACAATATTTTATACTGAACTAAAATCATTATTCTGGGCTTGTAAATAAGCTGGCATTCGTCCTGTCATCATTTTCTTTCTCTTGTGCACAGTTTTCTGATGTTTCATCATTCCTTTTCGTGATCCAAACGCTTTGCTACATTCACTGCACACATGACTTCTGATATTCAAATGGTCCACCTCAACATGCTGTTTTAAATCTGGTTTTGAATGGAAAGCCCGGCTACATTTGTCACATTTAATCATAGGTTCTTTATGTCTCAACACGTGTTTATTTAAATTACCTTTATATCTAAACTTAGCTGGGCATTCCGTACACATATAGTTCTGTTCTTGAGAGTGAGTGCGTAAGTGGGCTTTTAAAACTTCTTTATACTTTCCTTGATATGGACAATGAGGACATTTATATGAAAAGTCTTTGCTATGACGCAAACTGTGGTTATAGAAAGCACAACGGAGTCTGAATGATTTTCCACAGATGTCACATTGATAAAACTTATGATTGGGGTCATGCATTGTTTTGTGGTATTTATAATATGATCTGCTTACAACTTTCTTGCAAACTTCACATGTGATTTTCTCTGAAAAGTTATCCTTTATTTCTGTTTTGTCTTGAGTTATGTAACTATCTTCATTTTCAGATGGCATGAAATCTTTACTTTCATCATCAGAAAATATTTTAGCATTACTAGAATCAGCATCATAAGATTTAACTAAGTTTTTACTTTCATTGTTACTATTGGCTTTTATTTTGTCCACATCCTCTTCTACTTTATCTTCACCTATAAAGACTTCTTCATTTTTTAATACTATAGATGCTTTGATTTCTGTATTTTCACAAACAGTCTGTTTAAGGATATCACTAGATTTAACAGCTACATTTCTAAAAAGGGTAGCTATGCTTAGAAATTGATAACACACCTTACACAATCTCTTAGGCCAGTGTGGGTCATCAAGAGAAACTTGGATATTTCCAAAATGGAAGAGAGCCTCTTTTACATCATATTCAGTATTGTAATCTGTTATAGATATGTTACCTTTTCTTAAACAGATTCTGCAAACAAGATCATCTTTAGCAACTTTTCTGGGGCTCCCAGTCTTTAATAATCTGTTAAATCGTTTGGCAAAATATGTATGGTTCTCAACTAATTGAGACATTTGAAATTAGATCCTGTGGCACAGAGACGAATTTCTAGCATATCACGGTAGACCATTTAAGTTAATTATAAATCACGTTTATTCGTACTTGTGTTTGTTTGTTTACATTATTTTTTACACATTTAATCAATCAATCGACTGATTACACAAGATATCACCCGTCAGATACTGATTGACAATGACAGTGCTGCCTGCCTCAGCCGCAGGGTGCGTTCAGGGTAACACAACTAATTGAAAAAAAAAAACAATTCACACTTATTTCATTCACAACGAATTTCATTTTGTTTTGTATATTCACCGAATCAAAATATCACTCAATAGACTTTAATGATTTTATTCTTCTATTTATACCTACATCCCATAACCACGCAACCAATACTCTTGTAATTTTTACCTTAAGGAAGTGAAAGAGCGAACCTTCAATTCGTTTTTTTATTAAAATTCAAAGTTTCCCTACTTACACTTATAAGTAGCCGTAGCCAATACAAGCACAATAGAGAACAGTAGCGTAAAGATACAAACCCGTAGGCACTTCTATTTTCTTGTCTAGGGTTAATTTACACCCTTTATAGGCTTATTTCTGTGTAACTAAAAACTCACTCGAGCCCCGAAATAAAACAAACAACTTGTCAAAGCGATATAAGATTGTATGTATTATATTTCTTTTATTAGTACTATAACTAAAAATGGAATCACAGGCAAATAAATCAGTAGCTTTTAGTTTAAAACAAAGCATCATGTGGGGTAAGAGTAGGTTTATCAAATGTTTTTTTTCTTTTTACCAAAGTTTTATTAATAACATGATTTTAATATTAATAATTATGTCTCCATTAAGGTACTCTTACCCCCTCTGAACTTTATGCTACACATAACTTAGTCATTTGTGACAAATAATACTAAAGTGTTCATCTTTTATTTAACAGTTTCGAAATATTGTATTTAGCATCGACTTGCAACTCTTGTGATGTTATTTCGAAACCATTTAACATTTTATTCTTTACCAACCAAAATATTATTAACAGCAAGCTTTTGTTTTCTTTTTTAATAAGACAGCAGATTTATACAAAATTACAATACCTACGTGCAATTTAGCTAATCTGATACAATACGATGCTACATTCCCTAATTTTTCAATTTAGCATTTAAAGGATGTCAAGTTGGCGAACAAAATCCATTAATAGGGTGTTGCCAGGATCAAAGTTACAATTGGAATTAAAAAGAATTACATTTTTTTAGATAATTCTACATGGTGATTATTTATTGGTTTTTGAGCCGAATAATATGAGCTATTTACGATGGGCAGACCCGAATTGTTATAGAAAACATATGTCGGACATATCTTCTGGGTCGAAAGCCACTAAACAATAACGATGCATATTTTATTCATTCAATTACGTTCTAACATTTGAGGCGTATTATTATATAATAAATGACTGGATTAACGTATACAATAGACAAGTATATTTTTTTGACTGGCGTTAATACATTAAAAAAAATTGCTAAAATATACCCAAAAAATAATCAAAACGATATTTTCAATTCTTATTTATCCAGAACATCAACATTTGACCATTTATGTACAAATGTTAAAATAGCTGTTTAAAAGACTATCGTATTTTTTATTTAAACAGTTTTTCCCATCATACTAGAGCTAAACACATTAACATCTAATCAATAACGTTATTACACTATTTAACACTATAAACTAATTGTTCTCACTGTATTAATCAATTATTTAGTCTAAAATAATATACAATATCAAAAGCAATACGTAAATAAATGCTATTTATTAACCCTTAATAAGGCACGAGCTTGTGTAAAAGATAGTTAAAAACTGGCATACGATTTAGTGTAAGTTTATGCTATAGATGGCAAAAAATATATTTAAAAGTGGTGGGGGGAGGGGGAAACAGGGTATTTTCACGTGGGAAATTATTTCCCTTTGCCCGATTATGCTAGTGCATTGAGTTTCTATGTGGGAAAATAATTCCCCTTGCCTGTTTAGGCTACACACTTTTATCACGTTTTAATTGTTATTCACATACTAGCATTCGATCCCGGTTATGCCTCTTCTCAAAATTAATTTTTATAGGTAATTTAGGAATTATATTATGTAAGTATACGAAATGAAAATAAATAACACAAATATGCTGTCATTGTTTGTTTATTAATTAAGTTATTATAAAAGTAAAAGAAATTTTCAGTTATTCCTGTGGTGGAGCCGTGTGAAACAACTTGAAACATTTCTTTGCACAAAGCGCGACATTACAGGTGGAACATAAGATTTTGGTTCGTTTTTCTTCTTTCCTTGTGCTGCAGAACCGACATCTTTTGTATGTGCTACCCTCATCTGGGAGATGCACACCAACATTGAGAAGACGAATTTCATCAGGTACTCCAAAGTTCGAACCCCTTTTGTTTTTAAATACAACTGGACGGTTTTTCTTACTCGAAAAGTTCGAAATTAACTCACGAGCAAGTCTCAGTCTAAATTCTCTGTGAGAATGTGTGTGCGTAACGTGGACAGTACTGTAACTTATGTAACTGTTAATTATCGCCGCATCAAACATAAAAAAGAATAAACGCATCCAAAATTTCCTGCATTTGCGGTTTATAGGATACGACGATCTATAATGATCGAAGCGATCTACACCGCCCATTGTAAGGGTGTAATCAGCTACAGCTTTGGGGCATAAAACTTCTTTCTTTGAACCATCCTTTTGTGTTCTTTTAACAAACATCACATCAGTTGGTTTGTGTGCTGTAGTAAGAACTGTCACGTCCCTTGTATCCAGCCACTTAATGGCAGTGATTGGCTTTGCTGTTAAAGCTGCAAACTCATTTTTTGCAAGTTTCAAATTTTTAGGTTGGTTTTTTTTCATCATGTCCGGAAGATCTCGCCTATTGGATCTTACAGTTCCAACAGCAAAAACCTTTTTTTCATACAAGGCTTCTAATATGTTGCAACCCGTAAAAAAATTGTCAAATGCTAGCAGCGTGTTTTCAGGCAGATTGGTAGACAGTTTGTTGACGACGTTATACCCCAACCCTTCATCTTCTACACCATCTCCTTTTCCAGTGTATACTTCAAATTGATAAAGGTAGCCAGTTTTGGAGTCGCAACGCGCCCAAACCTTAAAATCACGCTTGATTGGTTTTTTCGGCATATATTGTTTTAAGCTTGAGCGGCCTTTAAACTTGACCATGCATTCATCAATCGATTGATGGCTTGAGTGATGCATCTCTTCAGAAAATACTTTGTTAAGTTCATTGATCATAGGTCTTAATTTGTATAATTTATCATATTCTGGCGAATCCCTTTGAGGCTGCTCTGCGTTATTGTTTACATGCAAATTTTCAATGATTTTTTTAAATCTTTTGATGGGCATTACTGACGATATTTCTTTGTTGTTGTAAAAAGGCTCTGTACTCCAATACAACTCCATGTCAGGCAACGGATTTAGGCCCATCATAATCAATATTCCCAGATAAGCCTTAATTTCTTCACCCGAAACTGGTGTATACTGATGACTGTTGTTTTGTACTGCATAGATATTGGTCTGTTGTACTAGAATTTCTACTAGGTAATCCGGAAAAAACTTTTCAAAAATATCAATAGGGCATGTTTTATGGTTGTATACAGATACTGGTCTGATTTCATTTATAAATTCTGGTATAAAATGTATCTGTTTTTCTATTTTCCACTCTCGTGGGGGCTTTGAAATTACTGTTTGATTAGATCTTCTGTTTCGTGTTATGGGGTCATGATTAAGTGGTTCTGCATTTGTGGCGTGTATGTGTACCTGAACCGAATGAATTTGAGAAGATTCAGCTCGAATCTCATCTAAACATGTTTGAATTTCAAGATCTCTTTCACTCACATATACTTCTTGTGTATCCGCCCTTGAGGAGTGTTCATGAATGGAATTAACTTGGAATCCACCTAAAATATCATCTAAACATTGTTGATTTTCAATATCTTTATCTTTTTCCTTTTGTCTCTCCAATATATTCTCTTCTTCTGTCTGCATGTTTTCTTCTTCTTCTATCTGTTTATTTTCTTGACCTTCTCTCTGCATATTTTCTTCTTTTTCTGTCTGCATATTTTCATTTGTAACCGTTGTTGATTGTTCATCTAAATTTAACATACTCAATAGGGATTTCTCTGAATACGTTTTTTGATTAATAGTAGTTTCTTCTTCGTTTTCAGAAATACCAAACATTTTTTCAAGACGACTTTCAATAATGGCATCTTTATCTAGAAGATTTAGATCATCTGCTGGACTGTTTACAGGTGCCGACTGGTAATACGCATCATCATCGGAGTCTAGATCAGATAAATCTGATAGATTGTCTACAATGCTTTGTAACTGCTTGGTGCTTGTAATCTTTTTATTCTTACTCATTTTATTCTTCCTATAAATGAATAAACAATACAATTATATAAATACTTAAAAAACATAAGAGATAAGAGGATGACTCAAAATACTGAATACTACATTCAGTCTTACCTACTTAAAACTTGAAAGAATATAAGGTAAATAAATTTATTGATGTTACATGAAATTCGGACACATTCATCACCTACTTGAATAAAGATATACCTATATAGGTATGTATATACACAATTGAAATCAGAATCACTCTTTTTTTTAAATCGGTTAAAAATTACTTTACGGTAACGGGCAAGGGGAATTATATTCCCACATAGTAATTTGAACAATTTAACGTGTTTATGACTAGATTTAGATACAAAACAATGTATAATTACGAATGCATAGTTTCTTTATATAAATTAAAGACATTTATCTACTTACGGTATTTTTTTGTATAGAATTTTTTACTTTTTCACTGAAATGATAAAAAACAACCGTCTCTTGCTCGCTGTAACCTCAAGACTTTACTTTGACGTTGACATTTCGTAGGATTTAACAGTACCATCTTAAGTGTTGCCAGTAGAAAAACTAAAAAAGATTCCGTAAAATAGTAATGCGTGGCTGCATTCGTCATTCGTTTTTTGGTAAGGAAAAAAAAAATATTTTTCGATAAAAGATCCATGTGGGAAATAATATCCCTTTGCCTTATTAAGGGTTAATACATACCACGACAAGGACATAAAATAATATACAGGGTGTTAACATAACATTTCCGAAATTTGATACCATGTAATATTGAGCCTTGATAGTAACTAAATTCAGCAATTATACTCAGAAAACTCAAATTAGAAAAAATAATAAGTAAAATTTTTGCTTACAGCGTAACGAGTATTCCTCTTGCAATACCCGGTTTACGTTTTTGGAAGCAGTCTGCTATCACCCCGTATGTTATAAAAAACATAATTACTTCCATGTATAAATGTTACAAGGTGAGATTTAATCGTATTCGTAATCAATTTTATAGTTCACTTTAGTTCAAGTTAATGTTTTTAATTGCAGTTACATAGAAATACACACATATACATAGACGCAGTTTCTAGTCTTACTAAAGGTTAAACTAATTATGAAATGTCATAGGTTTTATGACTATGTCCTTCTATGCCAACATGCATTATACTCTTCAAGATTTTCATTTGCACGTGTAGAAAACATATGAAAAAAAAAACTAGCTCGATTTTTGGAAACTATTATAGTTCTCAAATTATCACCTCTAATATTACCGCTTATTGTAAACAAATGCAAGAGTTAATTAATAAAACAATTAATTAGCTTGTTTTTACAAATTATACAAAATACATCACCTATTTCTGAATCAAAAAATTGAGTTGCATTTAAGTAATGCTTAAGTACAACTTACTTTACACAATTTGTTGTACTTAAGTAGTACCTATTTGAATGCGGCTAAACCTGAAATTCTAAGTACAATTCTACCCACTGTCTTTTCATTATGCATAGACTAAATATTATAAATATTTTTCTAATTACAACTTGAACACTTTTTCAACTAAATCAATTCACAAACACTACACACATTGGTTTGGTAACTAATTAAGTTAATTTAACTATTACATTGAACTATAACACTATACATTTTCGTAGTGAGATTTTAAGAATACTTTTGAGTTTTTTTATGATAAATTCATAGCAAACCACTAATTACATTTACTAATTAAATTTTACTAAAGAATCACTATTTTTGTGAAATATTGAGTTAAAAGCAATCCTTATTTTTTCAATGTTTTGGAATTTTGCTATTAAATTGTTGATTATTCTAAGTCAATTTATTATAATACTGTTATATTTTGAGGTTATACAACATGAAATCTAATACATGCTATATGTTTTGGCCCAAGAAATATAGATTCGTATTAAACTAATTTTTGAATACATAATTGACTGCTTGCAAACTAAAGAAGCACCAATACAGATATTATTCATATATTAAGATATTTTTAATAGGAAACAATATTTATTGTTATAGTCAGATAATGGAACAATATTTCGAAATGGTTGGTAAGTTATTTTTAAGGAAATTGTTAAAGGAATGTTTAATTTAGACGTATTATATTAAAATGAACTAAAAGTAAAAGTAAAGATATACTTTTTTGTTGTTGATATCACTTCACTCTCTGAAAATAAAAGCACATTTTTAGCTTATATCTCTGGTATAGTAATTCTGTTTAATATTAAACTTTTTTCTTTATCTATTACATAGGTAAAATATGGTACGTGTTCAACAATAATCAACATCTTATTTTTTGTTTAAAAAGTTGCAAATTTGCCCTCCACATTATGGCGTCATCCTACTAATATTATAAACGTGAAAGTTTGTGAGGATGTATGGCTGTTTGTTACTCTTTCACGTAAAAACTACCGGACGGATTTGGATGAAACTTTAGAGTAATATAGATTATACATCAGAATAACACATAGGGTACTTTTTACCGCGGGAAAACTTCTCACTCCCACGGGAAACCGACTTCCACGCGAACTGAGTCGCCGGCGGCCACTAGACTGAAATAAATTAACTAATAATTAGACTAAATTAACTAATAAAGAGAATTACCTGTCTACAAAGCAATCAGCTTTGTGTTGCAGTCCCTCCACTTCTCCTGTAGTTTCCTGTGTTCCTCGTACTGCTGCTCCGATATATGCTTCACTGTGTTGGAACTCTGTAATAAAGTATATACTCAGTTGTAGTTGCTTATATAGAAAATTGGTAGAAAAGGGGTAGAAAATTATTATAGGAACAAAATTAACGAGCCGTTTCCAAAGTTAATTCCAATTTTACTTACTTTTAATTATAAATTTAACTGTAATTAATTAGTGATAATTGTGGTCTCAGCTTCAATAAAAGCAATATTTGTAGTTTCATGACCATAAAGATAAAACACAAAAAAAAATGGTTCACATTCTACTAATTTCGAAAATTGTTCGGGACAACTTTTAAAGCCTAAAATTATCTCTTAATTTCAACCTGAATATAAGTTAAAAAGCTGAAACCACTTGTTATCTCACCTTTATCTTCCTGGGGTCGAGATTCGCCCCCAGATTCTGTACGCCCTTAGCCAACTTTGACAACGGAGACAACACCATATCTCTAGTCGCACTCGACATCGGACTGGCTATAACCTTTAAACCTTTCAACGCAGACTCACTATGAGATTGACCAATGTTTAAAGTTATCTCGTGCTGAGAATTAGACCGAACGTGGAAATTAACCCCTTCAGAAGCCGAATCGTCGAAGTTTATCTCGCAAGAGCTTTGGGACAGGTTTTTGCCTAATAGTAAAGAGTTAGGCGGGTTCGGTTTCGAGAAAACGCCGTCGTTTTCGACTTGTATTTGCGGGGCTTTCTGATCGTCGAAGGGGTTGACTTTGGTGATGTTACTCGGTGTTTTAACCGGTTTTTCGGTGACGGGTGGATCTTGGGGTTGAAATTCGACCGGCTCGCTCGGTTCGATTTTGGACGAATACAACGGGTTTTCGAATAAGTCGCTGTCTGTTTCGTCTTTAGTTTCCGGGTTATGTTGTACTGGTCCTTTGCCGATGTATACTTGGTTGTTTTCGAAGTTGTCTAGCGTTGGTTCGAATATGTTTGTTCTATTATCATCATCGGACGAGTAATCTGAGCTCATGCCGTCTGAGAGGCTTCCTTTCTTTTTATTGTCTGGTTTATGTCCAAGAGTGAATATTTTCTTAGTGCGAGAGGCGCTTTGGTCGAATTTCAGTTGTAAGGTGGGTCGGGCGCGGGCTCCTAGCTTATTTAATTTGCTGAATTGCTCCGACATGTTGCTAAAAGCCTTCGATCCTGCGAAATTATGTTACTTGGTTTAATATATTTTGACATTGAATAAAAACATTATGGAAATGTCATATGTAATACTTCTAAAGTATAATGCATAAATATGAGGATCGGAACACTAAACTTAACTAAACTAAGAGTATAAATATATCATCTTAATCTACGCTTTTGGGAAGAATACCAACTAGTCATATTTTAACCTATAAATTAATGTCATAACAAAGTAAAATATAAAAGGCACTAACGAACAGCGTGTAATACGGCCCGTCCCTGAGCTAGTTGAATAATTTGCAACAACACTGAATTCGTTAGACTTGCTGCCTCTATTTCAAACAAAACATACTATTATACGTTAAATTGTTAATAAATTTGTCATAAGAAAACAGAATTTAAATAAATTACAGTCCTAATCAATATTAATCAATAAAATACCTCTCAAAATAAAAATAAAACCTCATAAATAATGTAAAACTTACCGGCACTTCTAATATCAGCGACAAGTTGAGTTTCGCTGACATTCTTAGTAAGTGTGGGTAGTCGTGAAATATCTAAATATATGGAGCTTCGTGGTCCAGGGGCCGATTCTGACGGATGCGGCTTTGGTGTGTTAAAAAATAAAGAATAATTATTTAAAACATACTGCAACAAACATACTGCGGGAAAATATTGATGATCGTAATAAATGTTGATCACTTTTAATGATAAAGATTGTGAAATATTGAAAACTATTGATGGTTAAAAATCACTTGGGCAATTGTGGGAAAAAGATCGATCATAATCGCTTTTGTATCAATCCGAAAATTTAAAGTTGTTTTTCGGAACTCTGGACAATATTAAAATCGATTTCACTGCAAACAACTTAAACTTTTAAGAAACTATTCTACACTATAATGAGACAAGTGGAAACAGAGCTATACGAAAAAATTAAACAAACATAAATTAAACTTACGACATTAAATGAACTTTTCGTATACCTCTGTCCCAGAGACTCGCAATTCAACATCCGAGCCTGATTCCGATGAAATCAGCTCAAACTAACAGAAAACAAAATAAAATAAGTTTCTTTACTAAATTAAATAAACCTAGTTTGATAGCTTTTATAACACATTATACAATATTTTAAAGATGTATCATAGAGTAATATAACCAATAGAGTGCACATATGCATAATATTGTTGTAAAATCAAATTAAGCAAGAGAGGCAAGAATCGCGTTTGATGTCATTACTGCCAAATAATAAGCCATTTTAGGTTCACTTATGACCGTCGAGTTGCCTTCGTAAATGTTTTCCACGAGACATAGCACTTCATGCTAAAACATTATGCCTGTATAAACCTAATAGTTACGTAATTATTAAAAAAAAACTAGCCGTGTCGTTCCCACTCATGGGCAAAAAAAATTTATTTAACAGATTTACTTTTAATTCTAGTAACATACCTTTGACTTCTTCCTCTCTAGTTTGACTCCTTCATGGAATGGTATCGACGGCAAATTAGCGATGCCGCGCGCTACTACTATAGACTCGCAAATTGCATGGAGCGATTCTGTTGACAATTATTTATGACTTAATGGTGGAATAGAGAAGAGTATATGTATAGCTTTTATCATAAGTTTCTTAAACTGTCTATTTTTTTCAAGCTAGCGATCAGATAATTATTTTATTGACTTAGGGCCGATTTTTCAATAGATAGTTAAAACGCCAGATATCAAACAGCCAGATAGCTTTAACTGAGACGAATAATAAAGTTTCAATTTTTCAATGGTCAGATAACCCTCTGCTAGCTATCCTAATGATATTTGTGCAAGAAAGAGACATTCTTATATATTTTACAGTTGTTAGAAAAGGACTGTAAACTTTCAACGCATTGACAGCGGGTGTCCCAATTGACAAAAAATTTAGGTATGACATCAAGACTTGCCGTCAACGATAATACATAGATATACCGAAAACTAGATGGAGCCCACCGAAAAAAAAAACAAATAAAAGTTACAAATACAATATATTTTAACATGTGTCTGTAAACTTTGAGAAAGTATTTCTATCTTATTATATTGATTGCTAAGAATATTTTTGATGCTTTTTTAAAAAATCAATTTCGTATTTCATATACTCAGAGATACTTTATGTTACTGTATGTCTTAATAACTACTTAGTATTTTAATATAATTCTCAAAAAATCCTAATTTTGATATAGCGTATCTTTAGCAGTGTGTTATTTGTGACACGCACACATCAAACGTATTACTCCATCTAGAAATGTATACATCTGTGATGTCAACAATAGCTTACTGCACAGATATTCAAAATTAAACCTCTTGTGATATATATTTTTGTCCCGTTTTGATAACTATACATTATTATCTTCAAATAAAGTAAAATATCCATGGTTTTACAAAAAATAAGCAAAACACAAATAAATTATCCTATATTTACATACGCATGATGACAGAAACGTCAAATAATCTGTTAGATAACGGCTTAACTGAGGCAAAAAGAGGCAGCTAAGTTTATCCGCCAGTTATCGAGTTTAACCTTCTGTTAGAGCTTATCCGCTAATTGAAAAATTCACAATCTTGCTATCCATAGAATAAGTCCTATCTGAAGGCTTAACTGACTATTGAAAAATCGGCCCTTAAGGCCGGTTTTTCAATAGATAGTTAAAACGCCAGATATCGAACAGCCAGATAGCTTTAACTGAGACGAAAAATAATGTTTCAAATTTTCAATGGTCAGATAACCCTCTGCTAGCTATCCTAATGATATTTGTGCAAGAAAGAGACATTCTTATATATTTTACAGTTGTTAGAAAAGGACTGTAAACTTTCAACGCATTGACAGCGGGTGTCCCAATTGACAAAAAATTTAGGTATGACATGAAGACTTGCCGTCAACGATAATACATAGATATACTGAAAACTAGATGGAGCCCACCGAAAAAAAATACAAATAAAAGTAACAAATACAATATATTTTAACATGTGTCTGTAAACTTTGAGAAAGTATTTCTATCTTATAATATTGATTGCTAAGAATATTTTTGATGCTTTTTTAAAAAATCGATTTGGTGTTTCATATACTCAGAGATACTTTATGTTACTGTTTGTCTTAATAACTACTTAGTATTTTAATATAATTCTCAAAAAGCGTATCTTTAGCAGTGTGTTATTTGTGACACGCACACATCAAACGTATTACTCCATCTATAATTGTATACATCTGTGATGTCAACAATAGCTTATTGCACAGTTATTCAAAATTAATCCTCTTGTGATATATTTTTGTCCCGTTCTGATAACTATACATTATTGTCTTCAAATAAAGTAAAATATCCATGGTTTTGCAAAAAGTAAGCAAAACACTAATAAATTATGCTATATTTACATACGCATGATGACAGAAACGTCAAATAATCTGTTAGATAACTGCTTAACTGAGGCAAAAAGAGGCAGCTAAGTTTATCCGCCAGTTATCGAGTTTAACCTTCTGTTAGAGCTTATCCGCTAATTGAAAAATTCACAATCTTGCTATCCATAGAATAAGTCCTATCTGAAGGCTTAACTGACTATTGAAAAATCTGCCCTTAGGGCCGATTTTTCAATAGATAGTTAAAACGCCAGATATCGAACAGCCAGATAGCTTTAACTGAGACGAATAATAAAGTTTCAATTTTTCAATGGTCAGATAACCCTCTGCTAGCTATCCTAATGATATTTGTGCAAGAAAGAGACATTCTTATATATTTTACAGTTGTTAGAAAAGGACTGTAAACTTTCAACGCATTGACAGCGGGTGTCCCAATTGACAAAAAATTTAGGTATGACATCAAGACTTGCCGTCAACGATAATACATAGATATACCGAAAACTAGATGGAGCCCACCGAAAAAAAATACAAATAAAAGTTACAAATACAATATATTTTAACATGTGTCTGTAAACTTTAAGAAAGTATTTCTATCTTATTATATTGATTGCTAAGAATATTTTTGATGCTTTTTTAAAAAATCGATTTGGTATTTCATATACTCAGAGATACTTTATGTTATTGTATGTCTTGATAACTACTTAGTATTTTAATATAATTCTCAAAAAATCCTCATTTTGATATAGCGTATCTTTAGCAGTGTGTTATTTGTGACACGCACACATCAAACGTATTACTCCATCTAGAAATGTATGCATCTGTGATGTCAACAATAGCTTACTGCACAGATATTCAAAATTAAACCTCTTGTGATATATATTTTTGTCCCGTTTTGATAACTATACATTATTGTCTTCAAATAAAGTAAAATATCCATGGTTTTACAAAAAATAAGCAAAACACAAATAAATTATCCTATATTTACATACGCATGATGACAGAAACGTCAAATAATCTGTTAGATAACTGCTTAACTGAGGCAAAAAGAGGCAGCTAAGTTTATCCGCCAGTTATCGAGTTTAACCTTCTGTTAGAGCTTATCCGCTAATTGAAAAATTCACAATCTTGCTATCCATAGAATAAGTCCTATCTGAAGGCTTAACTGACTATTGAAAAATCGGCCCTTAGTATAGTAAATTTTGTTATAGCCACTGACAGGGCGCCAAATTAAAATAAGAGACTATACATCCCACTTATTGGGCAGATCGTTATAATATAGCCCAAGAAAGTAATTATGATAACCTTAGATTGATTGACAAATTCGTTTTGACTTTGTGTAATGCATTTCAAACTCATGCTTGGAAGACTCCTAACTAAATTATAAATCTTTTTTACATATCGTCACTTACGGCCAAAACTATTGTACTAACCTTTGACGCCTTGTTATTTGTGTAACTATGGTTAATATTATCCATGTTTTTGCGTCTCAAAAAACTATGGTACATAGCTGTTGATATGGAAATGACAGAAACACGTCACAAAAAACAAAACTAGCAGTTTCCTATTACCAAGGTTTTAACTATAGTAGAATATTGGTTTCGGCCGTTAGTTATTTTTCTTATTACAATCGATGGTGGCGCCATTTAAATCTGAGTTAGCTAACCCGAGGTTAAAACGTTCCCTGCAATTGGGCCTTATTAATCCACTCACCAATCATTTCCTCCTTCGTATTAATAGCCACGGCCATATTATTGAAGAATCTAAGGCTGGTGGATCGGAACATGTGGAAGTACCCCCCCTCGTTGTTGCAGGTGTAGTTGATGCGGAAACAGTGGATCGGGTCCGCGGTGGATTTGCGGCCGACCGCGAACATCTACCGGTTGATATTGAGGTTTTAAAAGTGAAAAATGTGTGACATATTACTTCTAGTAAAAGATTGAAGCTTAGTTTTAATTTAATTTGTAAGTTATGTGTGGTATATTATTAGTAAAAGATTGAATTGAATGGTAAGATAAAACAAGTACAAAATATGTTGAACTGAATATGCTAAACTATGTAATATTTTGAAAGACAAACAACTAAAAATATTTTTGCAGTTAGTTAAAAAAGATAGAAGGTCTAAATAGTCAAAATGTCACCAAAACTAAAGCGGTAAGTAAATTTAAAACAGAAATATCAATACATAAAAATACAAAACGAATCTTATTTTCATTGCAAGGACTATCGTTATAAGCAAACAACTTATTTATATTAAATTAAATCCAACACTCAAAATTTCAATTTTTACATTCACCCCACTGTCAAAATGAAACATCTGTCAACATCTGTCAAAACTCACCGTCTGCTGCGTGTTCAAAGTGCCCAGCTCCAATGAAGTGACAGTGTCAATGGGAACCCTCCTCACTCTCATCAGTCGGTCGCTGGTTTCGTCGTATTCTGTCACGTAATACGCGTTAGCTGTCAAAATGAGGACAGAGTCCATTTCCGTTTCGGTAGGGTCGCCCGTGCTAGATGGGTAACAAACGTGGGTTAGTAAAAGTAATTACTTAGCTAATAAAAGCTTACTTATAACTTATAGCTTACTTATATATATTTTACTGTATTTTTTTCTAAACTTAGGCCAAATTTAAAACCAATCGTCACTCTCAAAAAATAATTAACAAATGCAGATGCAAAGCTTTGCTTTTTCTGCAAAAGTCATCATCATTATTTTTAAATTAAATAAACTTTTGCAGTGAAGATGGTTGCTTTTATTTAAATATAATTTGTGAGTAAGTTACATTAACAAAAAAAACAAATTCGTTGGCCTAGTAACCAGACAACAACGTATGCCATGATTACAAGTTTGAATACAGAATAAACATAGTGTTACCTACTAAAATTATAATTCAACAATTATTACTGGGAATACAAGGCTTCTTGGCTTATTCCAAACTTACCTGCATTGCCTATACCTTCATCTCATAAAAAAGACTAAATTATTAAAACTAGTGGCCGCCCTCGACTCCGTTCGCGTGGAAGTCGGTTTAACGTGAGAATGAGAAGTTTTCCCGCGGTTAAAAGTACCCTATATGTTATTCTGATGTATAACCTAAATTACTGTAAAGTTTCATCAAAATCCATCCAGTTGTTTTTACGTGAAAGAGTAACAAACATCCATACATACATCCATACTCACCAACTTTCACGTTTATAACATTAGTAAGACTGTATCAAATTTCACAGAGCTAGCTAAAATTCGCACAACTCAACACAATTATGCACTATACAGTAAAAACACACACAACTAAGAAAACTTACTTAGGATCAGCATCGATGAGCCCCCACGAGCCCAGAACTGGTTCAGAGTCTACGATCAGCTTCTTGCAATCGTCTATCAGAGACTTTACGTGTTGGGCCATAGCGGCGGTGTCGGGAATCACGTGTTCCTGGGTGAAGGAATTTAGAACTTATTTGTAGAGGATTAGAGTTGGTTTTTGAGTGATGGTTTACAGTAGATAAAACAAAAATTAGAAATCAGAGTCTACGATCAACTTCTTACAATCGTCGATAAGAGGTTTCGTGCGGTGTGGGGATCACGTGTTCCTGGGTATTGCAATTTAGAACTTATTTGTAGAGGATTAGAGTTGGTTTTTGGATGAAGGTTTTATGTTGGTGATACACAAAATTGGAAGAAGTGGAGGAATGGTAACGTTTTTAAGTATTTTTTTTTGTTTTAAATTACATCTTATTAAAATCACAACATTCCTGTTTGAATGATGATTCTACCTCATGACTTATATTAATACATATCTTTAACATATTTCAAAAGTAATAATCATTTATTCTACTACCCTACCAGACAAGTGGCAATTGCCAATCACAAACTTTACAAAACAAAATAAAATACAGGAGTAAAAACTTTGCTTGCGATTGCCACTAGTCCACGTAGGCTTTTAGTCTAACCTTGGAAAGAACCAAAGCACATTGCTTGGTATCCACTGGTGCCATCAATTGCTCCGGTATAGACCGAGACTCGCCAGTCATTACGTCTATGGCTACTTGACGAAGGGCATCTTTGAAGGTTGATAGATAGTACCTAAAACCATTCGTTCGGTTATAAACGAAGAGAATATTGGATTTGTCAATCATAAATATTTACTGGTCGTAACAACAAGTAACATGTTTAGTAGGACTTAAACGGAAGCTAGACAATGGATCATTAATGGTAAAACGTAAACAGATGTGTTGTGTTAAGACAAACTTAAAAAGTGCCAGTCAAATCTTTGTACACGCAAAAGCTTCACGTAATGAGGAGGTCATATTTCTAATTAATCTATAAGCCAATACAACTAAACAAATAGGTGCAAAAAAGCCAATTTTTAAAGAAACATTAACAAACGATGTTTTTAAAATTAAATTGTTAGTATGATATTAGAGAAAACAAAATTAGAAACAAAACTTCAAGATGTTCAAATGAAAATTCTGACCTCCCCAATCCGTAAGCGATTTGCATCGATACGTATTCATTCGTCAATATATGGCCAAAGTAGGACGGCATAAGTTCCAATTTAGGTTGATCAGTCTCCATATTCTCATATAGCATTAGTGACAGCGTTTTGACATCTCGCCAGTAGCTGTCAAAATCGGCAATTGTCTGCTCTCTGATTGGCTGCCCGAGGCAAATGTCAATCGCGAATTGAGTGATCATGTCGCCGAAATGACAGAGCACAAATCTGTTAGGAGTACCAATTTATATAAATTGGTGTTGTTAGAAACATATTTTGATAGTGAATGTGTGTTATTTACCTGTTAGCGGATGCAACACCGTCTTTCATCATTCCAGTCAGTTTACGTTCACCAGTTCTTGTGTAGTCACCCTGTTATAGACAAGAAGTGATATTTCGGTAAATTAAAGACATTTCGTTTAACATTTTTGGGATTAAATGTCAAAACCACTTATTTGATCTAATAATAATAATAGATGAAATTAGCGGTTTTGACGTTTAATTTATTCAGAAATATGACTTTATAAAGAGCTCAAGAACGATTTTTTAAACTTCCAATATAAGATACTTATCCCATTTCTATTAAAATTACTTACATCTAAATTTTAAACTTAACTCACTGTTTTCGTCAATCACCCATCTACAACTACATACTTCACTTCCGTACATCATTACATAGTATAAATCCAAGTCGCTAATTCTGTCTGTTTGTATGTTTGGCTGCTATCTCCTCCTAAACTACGTAACGGATTTTAACGCGGTTTTCACCATCTTTTAGATATTTTTTTCACTTAAATTTGTAAATAAAGAAAATTCTGATAAAGTTGTTTTAAGTTAGCTAAAATTCAACTTAACGGGAACAAGTCGCTCCAAATTACACCATTGCGAAGCGTGGGCGACCCGCTTGTAAAATATAATACGCTTAACTTCTTGACCATTTACTTTTGTATATATTTCTCCCGACCCTTTTTCACTGACCTTCAAAGCCTTAGTCCCGGCGTACTGCCTCGACACGACATCTCCGTTATCGGCCCACATATGAAGGAAGGCCGCTCGTAAGAACGGAGGCAGCCCCGAACCCGGGACCCCGAGCCCGAGCCGGCACAGTTGCAGCTCCAGAACGTATTTAGCTATGGCTGTCTGATATAACATCAATTAGAAGTTAAAAGATAGTAAAGTGGGAATTTAAAAGCTATTTTTTGGGTAATAAGGAGTCAAGCTACTTTTGAACCTGAGACAGCTTGGGTACTTATTTTACAAGATTAAGTATTTGTTTTAAATAAAATACGCAACAGGTTTTTTTTCCGATATCAATATTGTATTTATTGTAAAATAATTTAATGTTTTTTATGAATTTAACTTCTATTAATTTCAATTTAACAAAGTACCTCTATATTTAATGTTAATATAAGCACCAATATATTCAACTTACTTGAACAACATTAGTCCTATCGAGACAGTCAATACAATTAACTCTGAAAACTGCCACCTGATCACAGATTAGTCCTCGATTATCTCTCCAACAGAATCTCATTTCATTGATTATTTCCATTAGAGCATTGATCAGAATGCTCACGTTTTCATAGTGCATTCCTCGACTGGTAACAAATAATATGGGATTTCTTAAATATAAATGATGAAAGAGAAAGGTCCTAACATAGAACCTTGGTAAGCCCATCATAAATCATGACAAAACGTGTTCAAACGGTTACGGAAAGGAAACGGAAAAACAACCGATTAATTTGATGTTTCAAATAAATACAATCCTAAAAGTAAATGTATTCGATTAGTCAGCATAAGGATAAAGTCAATAGCTAATTCAATCAAATGCTTATAATAAATCGACAAAGTTTGTATTTGTATTTAAGATCCCTTACCAGTATTCATGAAAATCGAACGTAGCATAGATAAGATCGTTGCTATTATATTTGAGCACGTGATTGCTGTAAGCCTCCCATATAATTCGTTCTCTGCCCTGTTGTTCTACTAAGTTAACTATGCACACTTGCTTGTAGGTGTCCAGTTCTTCACTAAAGTGTTTTTTGAAAGCTTCATGGGTTTCTTCTTCGGCTGTAGCAGAAAATATAAAAAACGTAATAACTTCAAACATATTCATTAAGTGAGATTAGAACATTTTAAAGTTCTCTCAATCCATAATTAAATTGTAATTTGTAATCTAAAATCAATTTAAATACTAGTAAATAATTTCCCTCTTATTTTTTAGTATATTAAGGATTTTACCATAGACATGTGGCGTAGTAGGTATATACACTTGACTAAACAAATCAAATCAATATTGAATAGTTTTCCTGTTTATCAGTAAAACTAAATGAAAGCTATATTATTGTGACTAACTAGAGGAAATAACTTTTGTTGCAAGGTCAATGAGCATTGTAATAACTTATTATATATTTCAGATGTTGTTAACAAATATTAAGCCATACAAAATGTTACTTCACAGTAGATTTTACACTATATTTAAAAGGTTGTATAGAATCTTGTGGAAAACTAACTTACATTTATCAAGACGAGGCGGCGGTCTAAATTTATGTTGTGGTTGACTCCAAAATATAGGTACAGATCCACGAACCTAAAAATAAATAGAAAAATCGAATCGTATGATAAACTTTTTCGTATTCATATAACGTTCAGGCGCGATTAGTCCAGTTCACAATTAATCCAAAATTATGAAATTTCGGGTGTTTAAATGTTTTGAGTATTTAAATAATAAATGAAAAAATACTAAACCACTATATGGATGGAAAATTATCAGCTTTTTTTTTCCAATGGTGAATTTTTTTTATGTTTACATTTCACTTAATTACTTGCGATAGGAATATAAGATTGTTTACTGATTATGTGTAAAGTGATATATGCCATACCTGTACGAAGGAAGCCCTGTGTATGCTGTCGGAACATATAATTGACACAATTTGTTCAGTCTCCACATAGTTTGCCACTTTCCCATTAGGTTCTATACCTCGACGGTTATACCTAAAACACGAATTTGCTATTACTAATACCTATTAAGTTATCCATTATGTTTTAACTTTTTTCCAAGAAAGTGTATTTTACTCTACTTTTACTTTATAGTATTCATTCAAACTTGGATTTCTATTTCAGTAAATAATTTAAATACTAGTGGCCGCCCGCGACTTCGTCTGGAAACCCTTCATCACGACGTGACAATATTGTTAACATAAGAAATACTGTAACTAAGCACTGCAGCACCCTAATTACAGGCCTATAGGTAGCTGCTGCAGTTTTGACTTTAACAGCTTTCACTTAAGATATAGGACTAATTTAGTAGGAGAAACCCATTCAATAGTTTTTACGTGAAAGAGTAACAAATATGCATCAGACCATACTTACAACCTTTCACATTTATAATATAAAAATAAAAATACATAAAGGATGGTGAAAACCACATTAAAATCCCTCAACTGGTTTAGGAGGAGTTAGCGGACAAACATACAAACAGACAGAATTAGCGACTTGGTTTATACTATGTAAAGAAGGTAGGATGAAATAGTTGTTATTTACCTAGTACCAGCTTGGTATCTAGACCTCCTAGATATAATTCCTAGTGTAAAAGTCTCATCGTTAGATGTCAAGGAAGCCAATGATTCTGTGTTTAACGGATTAGTTTCTGGTGTCTCCACGGGAATCTGAGCGAGGTGGACGTATCCTTGGATAATTGGCAGGATCCATTGATCACAGTCTGGACTCTGCGATATAGACATAAAGAAAAAAGGTGAGAATTATGCCATTCATCATTTATATGCCAGTCAAAAGACATGGAATTAAATTAACTAAAATCGAACAGTATTGGTATTTTAGTAGTCAATGAAAAAACATTTTAAGATGCATTATACTCACATCCATAGCAATAATGCTCTTCAACATGTGTTTATTCCAAAAAAAACGATCATCAACATATTTCCACCATCTTGACACATCAGTTATAGGCTTTGTACTGGTTTCAGCTTCTAAGTTCTTTTCAATTTCATATTGCCGTTGCAAACTGTTTGTGATATCAAGTGTGCGGGAATAATAGAAACTTTCAGAGTCCTCAAATATTTTATACAGCTCATCAACAAGACGCTTTTCAAAACGCTCACCAATTTTTGGTTCTTTCTGCTTTTTGACTGATTCTTTGACCTAGAATGGAAAGTATGTATTGTGTGTACTGTCAGTCAGTTGCATACCTACCATAGTTTTACAAGTGAAATTCACTACACACATATGTGTGTAGATAAAAGTGTTACAAGAGCTGAGTTTAAGATATTATACTCGGTTAAAATTGTATAGCTAACAGTTGCATAATACAACTTTTTTTAAACTTTTAATTCAACTTACTTGTGATGCTGCTTGTTGAGTAGTTGCTTTAAGTGTAGTGCCTACATTTTTCACAGCACCAACAGTTTTGTTCAGAAAAGCAGAATTTTCAAACAGACGAGTTCCAGGTCTTTTGCTTGCTACCTTTTGAGTTAGTACCGCTGAAGATGATCCATGTTTTGTACAAGGACATAACTCAATTTCCTCATACGCTGTTCCAGAACTTAAGAACGCCACGGATTTAATTTTATAGATTGTATGGTGGAAATAAAGTTGGCCAACTGGAACACTCTCCTTGATGATCATAAGCCGAGGTTCGAATATGTTTGTATGTTCTACTTTGCCTATGATTCCGTCCGTTATACCCAGACATTCTATATCTTCTATGTCGGAAAGATCCCATGCTAAAACATTTTTTTTTATTATTAGATAAATGTCAATTTATAAAAGGATACTTATTATATTAATTCCGAAGATAGTTTATAATCTAAATGTTTTAGAGTAAGTTAGTACAATTGCTTAAATAATTATTTCGTATTGGAACTGTATCAAAATAGGCAAAATAATATTTTTGTTATTCGCATACCAGATCGCACTGAAAAAGCCCCTGAAACTCTATTCCACCACAAACTAGATTCATCTTTAACGAAAATATAGTAAAGCTCTGATCTGAAGAGTTCCATTTTGTTAGATTTAATTCACGTTTACATAGTTTTACTTTATTTCCATTCTGTTTGTTGTTGTTACAATTTTTCTGTAAATTTGACAGAAAAAAAGGGGAGGAAGTGGTGGCAAAGGGGAGAGGGGAAGGAAAAGCGAAATTGACAGACAGGGAATCGAAACATTGTGATGCGTTCAAAAATATTTGGTTAATCCTACTAATATTAATGTGTAAGTTTTACTGTTTGCAAGTTAATATTTATTGTATTGTATTGATATGTTATTAAAACATGAACATTCATCACGAACATAGTTTTTCATTAGTGATATTTTGTTCAAAGGTAGATTATATAGTGGCAGATCGAACTTATCTGTTTAAACAGATATCCATTTCTCAGTTAATAAGAGAAATGGATATCAATAATGGTTTCATGTCATATTAATAGTAAGTTGTTTAAGGTTAAAATCCCAAACTAATTTACAGTTTAGGGCTGCCGCACACGGGCCACAGAACACAGGCCACAAAACGTCGCCACTGGCATATTTCCTGTTATTTTCATACATTTTATATGGACTCGCCGTACACGGTTGTCGCCGGTGATGGCCACACGCGGCTTAATAAAATGTATGAAAATATGACAGTGGCGGCGTTTTGTGGTTGTGGCGTGTGGCCCGTGTGCGAAAACTGTAAAACATTTCTTTATTCCTCATTATCAATTTTTACGTAAATCGTTTTAGATTCAACACTTAAAGAAGCAGTTAACGTAATTTTCATAGACATTTTTTATAAATTATATTTTAACAAATTTTTGTTGGTCGTATTTTTAAACAAAACTTAACATTTAGAACGCGTCTATAAGGAATAGACGCGTCCGCATGCCCCAATTTCGTTTTGTCATGTTGGTGCTTTGGTAAAATTTCCGCTTGTCAATTGTGTCAATGACGCCGGATTCGATGGGTTTTCTTCCGATTCTCTGCATTATTTCGACGTATTTCTAACAAAATGGATTGGCAATTAACATGCCGTGTGTGTTTGGAGACAGGGGACATGGTTTCCCTGTTTGACTGGGACGATAATAATGAGCAACTCGGTGACAAGTACGCGTACTGCTGTGGTGTCGAGGTATGAAAAAATAACCACTAAATTGAAACACACAAAATGGATGCTTTGGCCACCCTGTCGTTTATTTCGATCAAAATGTTGCTATTATTTAAGTATTTTTCGTGAATTTTGATTACATTATTTCAGTAACACAGAAAATATGTTTTGTTGTGATGCCTTTTATTTATGATTTCGAATTGTAATTTTAGGTGGAGAAAGATGATGCATTACCCACGCTAATTTGCTTGAATTGCGTTGATCGCCTAACATTTTCATATGAATTCAAAAAGCAATGTCTATCCTCAAACGAGACGTTGAAAGAATGTTTGGAAGAGTTTACGAAAAGCTCAGCCGCCGTTTCGGCGGGAACTTCTTCCAAAGGTACGTAAATAATTAAATCATTGTAATTATTATGATTGGCGATGGCATGGCGTCGGAAGCCAACATCATGATGCCGTGAACAGTAACAAAACAAATACGTGTTAAAATAAATACGAAAATAATTACATAACCTCAATTTTCGTATGTAATGATGAATTTTCAAAATTGTGTGGAACTGACCTCTATTTGTCATTCTAACAAAAAGTATTATTATAGTTGTAGAGACAGAAACTATCACAATCAAGCAAGAGAATGGTCTATTATTGCAATATGAACTTCCCGTGGAACATGACCCCTCAACCCAATGGAACCGGACATATTCAAAAGGATCCAATTCTGAATCTGGTATTATCACAAAAGCACCAGGACCGAGAAAAAGAGGAAGACCAAGGAAATATCCTAATGAACACGGTCAAATTGGTAAGTTCTAAGTATTTTTATACATTAGTAAAATAGAAGCAAAGTTAACTATTAAACTTGGATAGTGTTAGTGGAAACTTAGTTTTCACTTTATTTAGAAAATCCATCAATGACCCTATAAAACATGCTTGTTGAGATCGATATGTAGTTGGTTTGTGGTAGTTACAATATTTATCAACTGCATAGCCAGTTTATTTTAATTTTGATGCATATTTATCACTTTTTCTAGAGCTATCAAAGTACACAAAGCGGAAACCGGTAACACCTAAAAAGGAGCCTGTGGCACTCACTACATTACTGGAGTCAGGGGCTCTAGAGCTCAAACAGGAGCCTGATGAAGAAAGAGATGAAGCTCTAGATGGTAAGTAATAAGTTGACATACAAATGTGTTTTAATTTTTACTAGGTTTTTTTTTGTGTTTTGTAGTTTAGACTCAGTAAGAAAAAAGTAAATAATAACACAAGTACAAAACCAAAATTAAATATGTGTATAAAAGTAGCATTGTTTTTGTGTCAACTTAAAAATAATACTCTATCTGTTTCATTGTTTCTAAATTATTGATCAAGAAATTTCTTATTGTTTAGAGGCTGGTATTGATTTTGACGATGATCCAGACTTCAACCCTGATGGAGAGATGAAATTTGAAGACGACAATGAAATTCAAGAGGTACAATATACATTTGTTTTGTCTAACTATAACTGTTTTAAAATTAATATTTTTCAAGAAGATTCAATTTATTCAAAAAATTTACATTGTTATTGCTTGAAAAAATATTTCTGTTAAATAAAACTAAACTTAAATGTATAAAGTGATAATTAATTTATAACACGACCTATATTTTAACTTACCTATATTGTTTTTCACCAGGAAACTCCACGCAAACGCGGCCGTCCTAGAAAAGATAAAAAAATGAAAAGACAGCCAAAAACCGAGGATGACGACGGTGAAGATGTTTTACTGCAGGAGACGATACTCGCCTTCTCTGAACCCATTCCTGATGATGTACTGAATCCGAGACCTAAGAAAAAAGCTAAAGGGGAGAAGAAGAAATATGTATATGAGAAAATGTAAGTTAGGTTTCTGACCCATTTAGTATTGTTTTTAAATGATATGGACACAGTGCATAATAGTTAGATATCAATAGTCAAATTATGCAGTCAGAATTTGCAGTAAGGTGTCAATAGTAAAATCTTAATCAGTTTATGTGCTAATCAATTGTTTTAACAAAAAAAAATGTTTTTTACAGCCACATTTGTGAAACGTGTGGCGCGTCATTCACATCTAACGCCGTCTTGCAAGCTCATATAAGAAGACATTTGGGCATCAAACCATTTGTTTGCAGGTGAGCTGATCAATAGATTGTCAGAAAATACATCTGTGTGTGTTTAGCAGTCGGCTTCTATGTTAACTAGTCACAGTTGCAAAGAAAACTCTAAAGAAGCATTTGATAAGCTCATGTAGTTAGCTTACTTATGTGTATGTTAAATTAGACATTAGTTTAACACGAATGCAGGCTTTGATGCTAGAAAAATTGGCCACAGTTTTATTTTGGCAAATTTGTGGAGTTGTATGTAGAGGCTGACTGATTACTATCCTAATTATGTTATGTACAGTCGAATTCGAAAAGAAGAGAATTTAAAAACCGCATATTTTTGCTTGTGTACATTTTGCTGTGTAATTATATATTAATAATCGAATGGTTGTATAGAATGTATTGTTAAACTGAATTTCAATTGGATTTTTTTTTGTTACAATATGGACTTTCGAAATTCTCTCCTTGTATACATTTTATTGCACACGACTGTCCTGTCACACCACGTAAATAACTAGAGATTAAAATAATTGATTCAGTATTTTAACTTATTATATTTAAAAAAAAGTATAAATTTGGCTTTATTCATGCCTATAGGAAAATATTTGTAAACTTAATGTGTTATTTCCTCAAGTCAAATCCTCATCAGATATTTGTTTAACCGCTTTTATAGTATACATATTCTTTCATCTAGATTTAATTTAAATATTTTGTTGCAAATATTGCCTCCCATGTTTTTGCCGAGACATGGGTGCGGGTGAGATTAGTCAAAGAAAAAAAAACAAATTAGTAATTAATTAGCTACACCTGCGCCCATTCAAAACGCAACCGTATCCGTAAACGCTGCATTTTTAACATAACCGCACCCGCACTTTCGTCTCGATATAACTATCTTTATTTCTAAACGAAAAACCTATTATTTACATTCTATCCAAAACTTACGATCCAATTTCAAATCTGGAAAAGTTCGTCCTCTTAAAAAAAAAAAAAAGTAAACTTCCTCCTTCCAACATTGAAAAATTTCAGTGATGCCAACCCAAAAAAATCACTTCCCACAATTTCCCAAATTTCCGACCTCTTTTCTGTCGGGTGTAAAAAAAAAAACGAAATAATTAAAAAGTCGAATGATGATTGCAGTGTTTGCGGTTACTCTTGCGTATTGAATATGGAGCTCCGCCGCCACATGCTGCGGCACACCGGCCAGCGCCCCTACAAGTGCCGGATCTGCGACCGCCGCTTCGGGGACTTCGGCAGCCGACAGAAACATGAGAGGCGGGTTTGCTAATATACGGGTTGGGAGGGATGGGCTTGAAACTGAGAAACTAACTCGGAAATATGTACGCAAACCAGAAATAGTGCTATTTTCAATAAGTTAGGCAAGGTTTAGAGACACTCCTATCTTAAAAACATGTGCTAACTTATAGAGAGTAACAACAAACAGCTCTAGAATCATCTTGACTTGGTTTTCGAAGTTTCACACCCACTCACTCCTCAACCTTCCAAGCAACTTTTCGAGTGTACCCCTCGAAAAGTTGCATCCATAGTTACATATTGTACGTCAGTGATAAACCCCCGCAGCATTTGCGGCTACCGCTCGGACATGATGCAGAATTTGAAGCGCCATATCATGACACACACGGACCAGAAGCCCTTCCAGTGCCAGTGGTGCCCCAAGGCTTATAGGGAGAAGGGGGATCTGAAGAAACATGAAAGGTAGAAGGTTACAGGTGTTAGGAAGGACTACATTTGGATACTTGGTTTGATAAAACCACGTGGTACACAGCCAAGTAATCCATTCAAAAAATTGCGAAGATTATTGTTAATCGTATATCAATCATTTGCTTATAAGTTAACAGATTAAAATGGTTTCACTTCCATTTCAGTTGGAACTGAAATAAACTTTGCTGTATATCACAATGAGCATTTAACACGTGACCCGCTTGTCCATTTAATGCTTATCTCATAATAAAACCTATACAATGACCGGTTTAGATGATTCTCACAAAAATAATAAAGAAAACAAAAACTTCTACAAATCCAAATTTAGAGTTTATCTACTTCAAAGCTAACCATCATATTTCTCTATCCAGGTTACATTTAGGTCTGCGGCCGTACCAGTGCACGCTATGCGGGAAGTCGTTCACATATTCCTACGTGCTGTCAAATCATATGCTGACACACACCGGGGAGAAGAAATTCTCGTAAGTATTTTGAATTGGTTCACTATAGAATGATTTGACGACTATTTAATAGGTAAAATAATTTGGTTTAGGGGTTAAATATAACAGACAATAAAAAAAATTGGTTTAGAGGAAAGATATAACAGGCAAAAGTAAAAAAACATAAAATCAAAATAACGATAAAATGTGTGATATCCAAGTCAGAAGAGTTGTTCCAGTTGCAGATTTTAGACGCCAATACCATGTTTATTTTATAAAATCAAATCAAAGTCACTAAGTTTTTCCTGTTGTCCAGAAGTGTATAAATCCTACTTCTGTCAAATCTACACTATCAACTCACTATCAACTCACCATCAACTCACTATCAACTCACCATCAACTCACCATCAACTTACTATCAATCCACTATCAATCCACTATCTTCTCACTTTCTCAACCCCAGCTGCGGCCCCTGCAACAAGAAGTTCACCAAAGCCCACCATCTGAAATACCACAACAAGGTTCACCACAAGGAGTTATACGTGCAACAACAACTGGAGGCTGAGGCGAAGAAGATGAGACAACAGATGAATGCCAGCGGGGTGCTGGCCGGACAGATTGTGGACGGGACTATACAACTTGTTACTACTACTCCTGGTTAGTAGTTTTATAGATTTCTGGAATTGTTTCTTGAAATTGAAGTATTATTAAGTTTATTAGTTTGTATTTTATTTTCTAACGTTTTTTCGAGTATGAAATGTTTGACGAGTTTTGGCTGGTCTCTATATTTCTACTATAGTTAAAATATTTCTATTATGGTTATAAATTTTGGTTTGGGAAAAACTAAGATATAAATATCGCTAATTCTTGCAAAAATGCACTGAGCATTAGCTTAAAATGCCGTGTCATAATGCACGTACATTTTAGTTTGACAGCACTAAAATGATTACCTGTCTCTGTCTTATACTATTGAACAGTAAGTGACGGCGATAGTTTTAATTTAGTTTAGAGAGTGATTTAAGAATCGGGGCCATTATAAATATTGATACCTGTCTTTCTTTATCGAAGTATAAGAACCAGACGGCAATATTATCCGTTTGATTAGTCCATCTTCAGGATCAAAGACAATAAAAATAAATAAATAAATAGCCTATATATGTCCCATACTTGAGCACAGGCCTCCTTCTCGGATAGCGAGAGGGTTTGAGCCGTAATCCACCACGCTGGCTCGGTGCGGGTTGGTGGATCTCAAGATGGATTATTATCCAATCATGTGGGTTTCCTCACGATGTTTTTCCCTCACCGTTCAAAGACTGTATGTATGTATAATTGCAGACGGTGATATAACGACCGAGCTGCAAGTGTTAGAAGCGGAGCAAGCCGCGGACGACCCCGGCCAGCGAGATGAGACGGACGACGCCGTGCATCACATGCAGGGGGTTGGTATCTTATCTACATATTTATTATCACTAGTGGCCGCCCGCGACTCCGTTCGCGTGGAAGTCGGTTTCCCGTGGGAATGAGAAGTTTTCCCGCGGTGAAAAGTACCCTATGTGTTATTCTGATGTATAACCTATATTACTGCAAAGTTTCATCCAAATCCGCTTAGTAGTTTTTACGTGAAAGAGTAACAAACATCCATCCATACATCCATACTCACAAACTTTCACATTTATAATATAAAGGATTAGTAGGATGCAGCCTTACGGTCGTGTGAAAATAAATAATGAAACCCGACTAGGTGCTAGTCGATGGTTTTCGGAACCATACTCTTAAAAACGAATGTAAATTTTAACGGTCTAGATCACAATTCATACCTGGTGACATAGACGAACGGAAAGCGGTGACTTAGTAATAGAGTCCGTTTTTACTCTTTTGGGTATGGATCTCTAAAACTTGATAATTGATTAAAACTGCTTGATGACCTATGGTAGTCTTTTTGCTTTTAAATATAAAAAATGTTTTGTCTCCGTAACTAATTGTATAAACTTTTAAATATTAATTTTTCTAACAGATTTTGTATTATTGTTTCAGGTTGTAATGGATACTGACTATTGCATTCAAGAAGTGGAAGACGTTAAGCAAATCATCTAAATTATACAAACAAAAATCGAATGTGTTGAACCAAATTTAATTAAACAAGTGTTTGTTTTACCTGTACATTTTGTAAATTGACTACTTACATTATAATATTTTATGTAAACTTAGTTTATAGAATGTTTAAAATCATTTTAGCTGTATCTAAACTGATGCAAGTTATTGTAAAACAATCGTTATTGTAAGAGTTCTAATGATGAAATTTGCTTTTAGGCAAATGTGTGGGTTATGTGTAGGACATTGAAAATGTATGTTACGCTTAGTAATTTAAGATATTTTAAAATAAAGTAATATCATAGAAATACAAGCTTTTTTTATTACAGTTTTAACAGTAAGTTTGTAAAGATTTACGCCTTATTTGTCGTTTTATTAAAGTTTTATCTTCCATGAGTTTTAAAATATCTAAACAAGTTACCTAGATTTGTAAAAAAAAATCATCATACAACAAATGTGTTTTGAACAACCGTCAATATGAACACAATCTACTTTAAAATCGTTTTTCCTTAATGTAAAAAATAAGATAGAAAACTTTAGGACGAGAAAAGTTTAATTTTTCACCCGTAATGCGCTTATTACGGACGAGAGAGGATAGCGGCCCTCAAAGTTTCGGGGCGACAAAAGAAATTTTTCATGTCTTAATTTGTATGAAGTAAAAAAGTGGGAATGATAGTTTCTTTTCAAAAATGTTTTTTTCTAAACTACTTTCATTAGAAGCACATTTTAAACATCAAAATACATACCACAAACAAGCGTATCTTACTTAACCGACTCCTTGCCACCATCATTTTTCGAGCCTTTCCTCCGTGGCCCCATACAAAATTCAATGACATGCTAGTCGCGTCACGGGCCCTCCTAAATGATGACGCACCTAACGCGTCATGGGCCACTGGTGATGTTATTACGCTATTTTAGGCAATTTCAACTAAAATAATACAAAGTGAGACCTGTTATTGTTTGTTATGTTTCATTTATTGTATTTAAAAGTGTCGATCTACATGTTTTATACGAGATGGAAGGTATGTTATAGATTTCCACCACTGGTTGTCAACCTGTGGGAAGTATTTTATTGCAAATCAAAAAATCTTCCGTTTTTACTTTTAAACTATTCATTGGTGACCAAAACATAGTGATTATTTTTATACATTTGCTAAGTTCGAATCCTGGCTTTAATAATAACACTTTTCAATAATTTTTGAATGCAGTTTTAATTATAAGGGTATATATTTTTTATTGGCCCCTTAATTATATATTATAAATAATTAAGGGGCCAATTATACAATAATATAAATATATTAAATCATGTAGTATTTAAATAAGATATTGGCATCTAATAAAATACAATATTGTATGACAAGGGCAATTTCTACGTATCAACATTTCAGGAATCTTTTAACATTCCAAATAGTGTAAGGTTTAATAACCCCATACAGATATCTCACTCTAGCCATGGAAAATTAATGAGCGGTTTTCAAAAAAAATAAAATAGTTCATAAAAAATCGCAAGATGGCGCTGAACAAACTAAGTACCCGGGTGTTACCTTTAAAATAGGAAAAGGATAGAAAAAAACAAAGCTATTTTTTTCTCTAGCAATACTAATGCCGGTTTTGATTTGATTTGAATTTGAATAAAATAATAAAATTTTAATTTAATAAAGTTTTGTCTTTTGTCTTTTCCATTAAAAAAATAACGTTCGTAGTTGATCCATCTATCAACATAATATTAAACTAAAATTAACAGCTGTCAGAAAACCGTTCATTTCCCGTGAATCTACTGGCAAGAGTGTAGAGTCACTGGAAATGTTCATTTAGGCTTAGCATTACCAGTAATGCCACGGGAATGTAAAATTTCCCTTGACTCAACTAGTATTGCCAAGCGGTAGTGCCTAAGGAAACAAAGGAAAATAAATATTCTTTATTACGTACGTATTTTTTAAAATTTTGAAATATAGATTAACTAGTGGCCGCCCGCGACTCCGTTCCCTATGTGTTATTCTGATGAATAACCTATATCACTGCAAAGTTTCACCCAAATCCGTCCAATAGTTTTTACGTGAAAGAGTAACAAACATCCATACATCCTCACATACTTACAAACTATCACATTTATAATATTAGTAGGATAAACAGTTACCTGTAGGTAGGCACCCTATGGTTGACAGCCACTGGCAATTTAATTTTCCAAAAAAAAATAGTGGCCCTTGATATTGGTGTTCCTAATGAGTTAATTTTCATATAAAATAAGATATTTTATTGATTAAATCAAATAAAAATTTGAATTGCAACTATTTTCTAATGACGCATCTAGCGCGTCTGGGCCTCCCTGAAGGTTTCTTCATGACGCGCTAGGCGCGTCACGGGACAGGAGTCGGTTAATAACAAACCTACTGATTGATATCTATTGTATGGCGACGATTAGCGACAAGAGGGTAAGTATACGAATAAACCAAACATTAGTAGGTAGGTGATAAGGATATATAAGCAAAAAAGGGAGGTATCTTATACCTTTAAAAAGATATATTAGTACCTAATAAACAACGACAGATACGAATATGAAAGTGGTTCCTTACGCGTCTTTCTAGCCCCCTGGATAGAAATATAAAGAATTGACATTTTGAAACACGACAAAACTAGGCAATCTCTAACGCGTACAGCTACTAATAAATCGAATTATGATTGCCAGTCTTAATTCGTGTCTGTTACTTAAAATTTAAATTGTAGCAAGAAGTCTGAAGATTAGTATCTAAACATTTAACTTTACCACCGCAAAGAAGAAAGATATGACAAAAATCCTTTTCGTTTTTATACGCGAACTTCAGTAAATGATTTTTATTAAATTTTGTTTAAATAAGATTTATTATTGGAATGCACTATTGGTATGGAGAGCATGCTTATCATTATGTGAAATTCAGTAAATATCATAAGAAACAAGAAAAAATATTACAATCGAGTAAATAAAAAACTTTGAGCAGCACAACCAAATTTTTGGAGAACGTATTTTAACAATTTTTTCAAAGCGAACATAATTTGTATTAAATTTTATATACCTACATTTCAAATTGTTCTCAGAATATGCTTTATGAATCTACTGACTACCCACATTTTTTGGTTAGAGAAAATTCATGCACGTATTTGTTATAAAAAATTTGGAACTACTTTTACAATGTAGGTGATTTTACCATGGTGCCATGGTTTTACCCACTCTTACGAGTATTCTTGAGGCAATGTTACCTACATGTCCTGCGATACAAACTATTTAAGTACCTAGGTAGTTAGTTCTACTGTGATTAGCTGCTTTATCGTGATTGAGTAACAAACATCCAACATTTATTTATACCTATAGGTATATTAGGTATACTTAAGTAGGTAGGTACTACTAGATAGACCAGATATTCCATATCCGTCTGTAGGTATATTTTTTTAAATATGCGATTGTGGTGGTATACCTCGTGACCCTCCTCCTTTGCTCCTTTCTGTTATTTTTGTTAATAAAATACTATTTGTACTTACTGGGATGATTCGTTTAAGGATAGGTTTGCAACCGACCACAGCAACCGAGTATTTCCCGCCATAGAGTTACAATAGTTTTTTTTCACGCAATTACCGCCTTGGCTCAATAAATCTGACAACAGCATATACTGCCTTTTTACTTTCACTGTGGAAAAACGAAAATAATGACGTTAGTTTTCAATCAAAAAAACAAAACCACCAATGGGTCATTGGTGTCCTATTTTTTTATATTTGTGATAATGAATTTGTGATAATGTTTTGATATCTAAAACCCGGTGTTGTTAAACTAGGATGAATTTTACAGTTGATAATGAATTATACTATAATAGTTGCGGTGATTGCAATTGTGCTGTTGTTGATGTTTGCTAGATGGTTGTTGAAGAAGAGATCGATTAGGGCCCGCGCCGCGGTGTCGGCGTACCCTGCAAAATGTCCATCCGGGGCGATTGCTAAGGTATGAAGAACTTATTTGTTTCCTTGAGTTTCTAATAAGAAAAACATTGAAAGTTTGGTGTGTATTAAATGTCAAGTAGGGTCACTGGTCCTACATTGAGACAGATGTACCTACACAATGAGACATTTTAATATTTAAAAAACGCGACATCGTATAAATCGTGCACATTTTTTGATGCAATACGTGAATGGTAGATACATGTGTGGTATTATATCAATTAAGTTGAAATCAATCTGCTTTTTTTTGCATTCTACGAAAATACTTAACTTAACCAGCAAGTTAATTATTTTCGTAAATTATAAAAAAGCGTTATAAACAGCTATATAATCCAATCTGAACCCGATACCACTTAACCTCAAACAAATAAACTCCTTTACGTTCCTGTCTTCTAGCTGGCAACCCCCGACCTGCCCAGCGACAGCCAGCTGCACGTGATCCACCGTCTCTGCCCGCACAACAACGTGGTGCAGGGCTTCGAGGTGGAGAAGAAGGACAGCCTGGACGAGCACCTGGACCTGCTGACCAGGAAGCTGGCTGAGAAGGTTGGCGACGATATCGTACTGGGTGTACGTCTTTACTGTTAGGGGAAGAGGGAACTGAGGAGCGATTTTCTTGATTTACTGCTAACAATTTTTTTTTTTATTTGAGGTATTGTTTCTTTTCAAGCTTGGTTTTTTTTATTAATATTCTTGGTAAGTTTAGTTCAACTCTTGTAAATCAAATGATGACCTGTCGATATTTACACAGGTGCATTTTATATAAAAGAGGACAAACTTGACTTTGCATAAAAAGGACTTATGTTCATGAAAGTATCTAAATGACGTTTAACACTTTTTTCTTCATTGAAATAGAAACAGAAGATCGACAGGCTGCAAGAAAACTCACTTTTCCAGTAATCCTTTGCTAAACTAAACATTGCTAACCAGCCTATCCCCCTCAGGAGGGCCGTCTCCGCCTCTCGAAGTACAAGATCCGCGAGAAGCAGCAGGAGATCGACAACCTCCACGCCCTGGACCACGACCTGAGCTCCAAGTACCGCGAGATCATCGAGAACCTGCGGCGAGATCTCAGCTGCAACGAGCTGGAGTGCCGCAAGCTGCAGGAGCAGATCGAGTGGGTGTCGCGGCGCCGGGCCGAGCTCAAAACTGATGTTAGTAGCAGAACACACTTTGTGGAATACTAACGACCCGCCCACGCTTCGCAATGGTGTAATTTTGGCCGACTTGCTCACGAAAAATTGATATTTGACTAACATAAAAAAACTTTTTCCGATTGTTCTTTATTTACAAATTTAAATGAAAAAAATACCTAAAGGTTGGTGAAAACCGCATTAAAATCCCTTAACTGGTTTAGGTGGAGTTAGCGGCCAAACATACAAACATACAGAATTAGCGACTTGGATTTATACTATGTAATGAGGTAGCGGGATAACACGGGATATAAGTATAGATAGATTTAATCAAATAGCAAATTAGGCAAATAGCGGTTACTTAGTATCTAGAAGTTAGTTAAGCTACTTATTATAGAGGAACTCTGTAATGACGAAATTTTTAATCATAGGTATTTCGAAAACCACTCCGCTGTACTGTGATTCAAGAATTGTTTTTGCATTGACATTAACAGACCAATTGTTTTTTTATTTTTTGACGACTTGCTTATAGCCTCAACAGCTTATTTTTTTTGTTTTTTTTTGCGCATCAGGTTCAAATCGGCCACCGGCTGTACGGCGACCTCGCCGCCGGTATTGCCAGCAACCTGTCCGTGAACGATCGCAGTCGAGTCACTGACAAGCCGTTGCATTGCGCGCGCTGTCTACGTCATCGGAAGGAACCACTGCTTCCTCACGCCACGCCAGTAGGCTCCGTGGTCATCAAGTCGTCGCAACGGAACTCGCCCGAAAATCTGTCTTTTGTGATGCAAAATTAGTTGTGGGTTTTTTTGGTGCGCGTGTTCACAGTCGCGTGGACTTGAGATATTTAAATAGAGAAGACGCGAGTGTGAACGTGTTGCTTTTTATTTTATTTTTATATTTTTATTAAACGAATAAACAGAGCAATTTGTTTTTATTTTTTATTATGCTAGGGCTTAAAAGATGCCATAGTTATTTATAGGAATTTCAAGTTACGTAATCGATACGAAATACAAAAAAGTTGCATGTCCCCAATAAAGTTAGACCAACACACGCGTTTGTTGCAACAAAAACCGCGCTGTGCCTGTGTCGGCGACCCTTACTTTATCTCTCGTTAATACCGAGGGGTAAATCCCCGAAAAAGTGAGCACTTGCCTTGTTTACAAGGTTTTAGATTTTAATTTAGATTGGGGTTGCAAGCTGTCGGGCGCGAAACGTCGCAAACGTTAGCGGAATGCGCGGGAATTTTGACACTTATGACGTCGCAATATGGCGGAGTTACGTTCAGTAATGGGTGTTTGTGGGTATCCATTAAAATCGCATTCGTATGTGATCACCTAATACAATATCATCAAGTCCATGCGAGGGTACTTTGTGAATAATTTCGCGGCAATCTGCCCCCGTTTTCATCAGATTTGTTACAATTGTATAATATTATAATTGCGTTGGTTGCAATTTTTATTTACCTCGCTAGTTTAATAGCTTTTTAAAAAATATATACTTTTTTCATTCTGCTATTCAGAGGCTAGTTAACTTTCTTGTATCAATTAAAGCAATCTACTTTTTGATGAACTATGCCGTCACTTCATTCACTATGCCACGACATCTGTGCGGTACAAACCAATCAACTTTTTGTCTGTCTGTCTATTTGTTTTTCTGCCGCGCACATTTGTATAGCCTACAGACATGCTGTTCAAATTGAATTATACAAACAGATTTACTTACATTTATCATTACGGCGGTGGAGATTTAATTTGTTTATGTGGTTAAATTTATTTATAAATGACTCGTTGCTCCCGTTAGTTAGTCCCGTGCATGTCAATGTTAAGATATGTTAGCGCCAATGATCTTACTAAGCATGTATTTTACACCATTCTTATTCCAAACGGTAGGTACTTTAATAATCAATTACTATAAATAAATAAGCCCAAGCAGGCTACGTCAAATATGTCTACGAATGTAGAGTTCGTAGCATGGGTACCGATAGAGCTTTAATTTAATAATTTAAAATAAAGTAAACAATATAAATAAAAATATACCACAATTAAAACAATCAAGAGCATTTGGAAAGAAGTTTTAACCCCTTAACTGACGCAACATTATTCGACATAATCTTCTTGATTGATAAAAGGGGTGAAATAACAAGCAGTTAAAATTCCAGAGGCTTGTTCCAACAAAATTACAATTTTACAGTTTGTAAATTGCTTGTTAACACGGTTTAATGAGGATTTCATGTTGGAAAGTAATTTCGCAAGTTCGGTGCAAAGTTAAAAGCTATGAACAGGCTAAAGTTAATTAGTTAACTAGCTGATTACTCATTGCATTTATATTTAATTTAAAAAAGTAGTTTATTAAAATTAAATTTATTAAGTAGCTAGTTGGTATCCACGACTTCGTCGGTGTGGACTCATATTTGGTGTAGGGTATGTAAAAAGTTGCCTTTTTGATCACAGGCTGTTAAACAATGTATATTCCATTCCAAAATATCTTAAAATCGATTCAGCCGTTTCGATGTGAAAGCGGAAAATACAGGCAGGCAGACTTACACATGTTCATATTTAGTATATTAGTAAGGATAAGGAAGGATGTAAGTAACATGTTAATGTATGAAATGTATGTTTTTAGGTCCCTCGTCGTTGCGTCGGTATCTGCCGCCATTGTGATAAAGTTGGAAGAATACAAACTATTTGTAAATGTAATTGTAAAGGTTCACAAAAGAAAACTGTGTGATGGATTATTTATTCAAATTCAAGTTTAATAAAATATTTATTAAAATTAATCCGTATTTTATTTTAAAACGCTGCTTTCTTTATTTCCTTTTTTATAAAATATCATGATATTTGTGGTCATACAAGGTAGTTAAAGACAGTTTGAATTTAAAATCACAGTTACACGTCACAAAAACAAAACAAGCAGTTTCCAGAATCGAGGTTTTTACTATAGTCCAAATACTAAGACCGACCTTAAGACAACACGCGAAGTTAAGTAGTTTGCAGTCAAATTGGCTAGCTAGTTGATCCCCTTGCAATGTCCAGGCTGCGGGTTATACATCACGCAGCTCAGGTGTCGAGTGACGTTCACTGGGAGTCTATTACGTGAACTGCTAAACCGGTTTAATGCAGTTACAGCCGCTCTTTTATTCGATTCGTAGCATGGTAGAGTTGAAAGATTCTTTATTATAAACAAGCAGATTTTTTGTTTTTTGCTAACTTAGCTTACGATATTGGGCTAAGAGTTACAATAAAATAATCGGTATTGTAAACTAAATAAACTATAAAGTTTTTCCATAACTTAGCTCATGATTTACAAAACCAACCATGTTTGCAAAATGGCAACCTTCTGTAACACGAAAAGTAGATACCTACCCTTTAGTATGGATTATAGTTTACAATATGATACAAGAATAATATTTGCTGTCAAAAGAATTTGTAATTGTAACTGTTATAACTTTATAATGTTTTATTCCCATCATCTTTCACTCAACCGCAGGCGTGTCCTACCCATGTCCATTACTATTTGATTGATAAGGTGTCATCAAAATCACATCACACATATCTATTATTTTTTTTCTTTTGAGCTACCACACGATATAGTCCCCCGTCCGCCCCTTAACGGGGGCAATTACGTATCGTGTGCAAGTAAATTGAAAGGGGCCCAGTTTCTAATTGATTGTTTCTGGCCGACTGATTGATACGATTGATAGATTGATATGATAGGACGATTACTGACTGTGGACTGACGTCGTTAGCGCGAAGCGGTTCAGGTATTTGTAATTGAATACTGAATATCAGGGTTGCTAGTTACTTAAACTATGGGTGGCAAAATTCCTTCAACATATTTGCTGTAGGTATTGAATGTTTACTTTTGTATTGAGTGAGGACAGAGTTCTAAGTTTTTGTATGGACATTGTTTCTTTTGATTTTATGTAAGGTTGAAATCTATTCTGCTAAGCCTAATTCCAAAAGTAACCTTAGGTACTTGTAATTTTTACTTATAGTTTTGCATTTCGAATGCTAATTTATTAATTTTGAAGTTATACCTAGACACTGGAAAAAGAACGCGGGTCTCCGAGCATTAGGTACGCCACTGGGAATCGAACCCAGGACCTTTAGATAACCGGTCTAATGCTCTGACAGAGCCCATTTTTTTCCAGTGTCTAAAACTTCAAAACCTTACTTGTAGTTAGGGTACCTACCTGTAATTTTTCAATAACGAATTTATATCCCAATAAGCGAAAGCTAAAAAAAACCTTTAAACAACCACTACAAAAAGCTCAACCAAGGGATGCCCGCTACATTTGAACGTAACGTTCCTTGCGTTCCGTTCGACGCGCGATCTAAGCTGCGCGCGCGTCGATGGCGGACAGATTTACAGCTGGGGCTAATGAGATGGAGGGGGCGGGCCGTCGCGGTACGGTGGAGATGAAGGGGCTTTGAGAAGAAACGGTGTAGGTGTAGGAATCGTAGATGTCGATGTTTAGATTTTAAATGCGAAAGGAAGCTTTTAAGCCTTAAAATATGGAAACGAAGTTAATGTAATTTAAACGAAGACAAATAAAAAAAATGGCTACCTTTTATTGGAAAAATGTCTAGTTGTGATTGTCTAGCAAGACTTCGTTAGCGGAATATTTCTATAGCGAGCATAACATTGCGTATATGAATACTAATACTATCACTTTACAAAATCAGCGTAGTAATTTTTTAGCATACCTATAACTAAGGTATAATCATTTAGTGTTATAATAAAGATTTTTCGAACATGAATTAGCAACATTCAATAAACGAAATTCAAAAAAACAATTAGTAAAGTGCATGCATTTGTCTATAAACGTTATTATTTTATAAAGAAACTCTTTTATATAAACACTTTATGCTATTCACTTACCAGTGAACCGTCTATAAATTGACAAGATCACATTTCAATTGGACGAGTCTAAGTCTTCGTAGCTCTTCAAAGTCTTTACATCGGAATGTTCATCTAATATTCTTCACACGTCTATTTAATTACTGGCTACTGGGCGGGACATTTTTTTAGTTCCAATTTGTTACTAATTACGTCAAAAATATGTTGCGGCTTCCTTTATTGCGACTTGTGGATAAAAAAAGGAAGTAACGGATGTTAAAGTGTTACCTACTTCTCATAACTTTTCTTCGATTATATATTTTGTTTTTTTCCGATATTGTAGTAACAATTATAAAACAAAAGTTATATTGTAGAGCTGGTTAAGGAAGTATTAACAATGAGTACTCTTTATTATAATTATTATAAGACACACGTATTCACGAAGTTTTCAATGAATAAGCGTGTGATAGCTGCGGCACTGACAGTGAGGAAAAACATAGTAAGAAAACCCGTACTGAGCCAGCGTGGTGGATTACGGCTCAGCGGTTCGCGTTCTCCGACAAGAAGGCCTGCGCAAAACTGTAGTGGGACGTATAAAGCAAAACTGCTCTGATTATTTATTATTATATTGATTGAAGTGGGTGTTTTTAATACGTTCATTTGTTTTGTTCTTTCCAATTTAAAACACTTATAAGTAGTTACTTTGTAGGTATATCAATATTTTAATTTAAATAAAATGTAATAAAAACCATACTTAGTAGGGTACATCTCTTTCACGATTAAAACGATTCGCTACACAATTTCGTCATTTCATTTTCGCCCGCAAATAAAAAGACGAATTACAAAGTTGTCTAAAAGTTCCGAATAAAAAGATAATTTCACCAATGCTGGGATACTTTCCCAACAATCAGAATTCAAAGCGTCTACTTTAGCAAACAGACAACTTTTTATTTTTTCACGAAAATGCATTTTCTACGGAATGAAGTAAAGTGGATATGAGTATAGAATAATGGATATGCCTTATTTTATTTATTTGTAAAATTTTGTCTTCTATTAACTTAAAAGCTCGATTTATTGTTTGGTTATATAAAGTTGAATATTTAAATGTCTGGATGTTTGTTACTCAATCACGCAAAAGCGGCTGGTTGGATTTGGATGTAATTTTGTGAGTAATTAAATTAAAATAAATAAAGCTTTATTGTTTCATTACTTTATAAATGAACAATAAGAAACATGTTTATTTAAATTAATCACACTACAATCGTTTGACTTGCAAAGATCATTATTTGCATAAATTCTAGATTCTTATTAAGCATATTCAGGATTTTCTTAATTTCACATTCCTCAGAAATCACTGCTTACATACCTAACACGGAAAGTTAGTTTCCTAGATCCTAGAAAGGATCATTTAATAATTAAGACAGATTGCATGATAACTGAACCCTTGCATACTTCCCGTCGACGAAGCGAAACTTTGTAGCATAAGTAAAAGGAAAAATCCAAAAACTCTAAATATATAAAATTCGGTAGGTTATAAAAAAATTAACACGGCATAAGTTACTGTGGTTGCCGACAGAGTGTTTAAAATTATTTTGTCAAAATAACGCATTTTTACCCCGGTTTACAAAAACTATTTCAACCCCAAGAAAAAACTCATACTTAACTACTATATACAGGGTCTGTCGTAATGAATGGATAACCCGTTACCTACAGTTGATCCGGATGTGAGGCTATAAGAAAATGGTGTCTTCTTGCCAGGGTTGTCAACCATAAGAAAATGGCGTAGACTTTTAAACTTTTTTATAAATTTCGCTATTTTTTTCATTTATTCCGCTGCCATTTCTTCAAATTTTGATGTATTTGTATAATTCTTTTAGTATTATACTGCTGAAGACGTGTATTATGTAATTTAAATACAATTTTAGGTGTTATTCACGTTGAACATTACAAAATACTCATTTTAAGAAAAATATTTCCATTTTTTTTTCTTTATGTCAACTTTTGATCATCTCCTGTGGGAAAAAAAAGTATGACGTTATAGCTGCCCATGATCTCAATAAATTGTCTAGTATGTGTAGATTCTAAAAAGGTATAACGATGTGTACTTTACAAGCAACATTAAGTTACAGGAGCGAGAACACTAATCAAGGTCGGAATTTTTATTTTTCATGTTATGTTATAAATGGTTGTAAAACTTCGTCATAATGATTTTATTCTATCAAGATACTTTGCACAAACACTATCGGGCCACTAATAGGATATTCAGAAGAAAACCCGGTTGTTTTTGGGAAAAAAAATAACATTACTTCACGATAATAATGTAATGAAAATGTACAAATGAAAATTGTTGTGCTCTAATAGTTACATGCGACAAACATGTTGCGACAAGTTTATTCGAAATTAAAACGGATTTTAAAAATCGAACAAGACCGCTTTACAAAGAAAAGGGTACTCATCACATCAGTGTGATTTTGACCATCGCATGTCCTTTTGTTCACATTGGCCCCGATTCTGAAAACACTCTCTAAACTAAACTAAAACTATCGCTGTCACTTACACATCAATAAGACAGAGACAGGTTATCATTTTAGTCCTGTCAAACTAAAATGTACGTGCAATATGACACGGCGAAGGCAATTTTAGGCTAGTCCTCAGCGCATTTCGTTCAATTTTACAATGATGTGGACTAAATTTAGTGAGACCAATGTCTTGTTGTAATACGAAGCATGAGAAAGTGACAGCGATATTTTTAATTGAGTTTTAGAGAGTGTTTTGAGAATCGGAGCCACTATTTTCGTCAATTTGTTACTGCTTTCTAATATTTGACTATGATTTTCCTTGTGATTTGGACTTGATAACGTGGTGATACTGATGACTTTGCTCACATTTACGGACATTGTGTTGTGCTATCGATTGAACTTGTTGTTTTGGAAAAGTTTTTGCGTAGTTTGTGTATCATGCCGCAATAGTATACGCCGGCCGAATACGCGAACATGCATTACATTTACGGTGTATGTAATGGCAGCACCAATAGAGCTTCTAGTGTTTATCGTGTAAGATATCCAAATGTGCGAAATCCTGATTACCGTGTGTTCATTAAAGTGCACAATGCATTTATGGAAGGACGATTTCCTTCTAATTTTTTCGAAATTTTTGAATAAACTTGTCGCAACATGTTTGTCGCATGTAACTATTAGAGCACAACAATTTTCATTTGTTCATTTTCATTACATTATTATCGTGAAGTAATGTATTTTTTTTCCCAAAAACAACCGGGTTTTCTTCTGAATATCCTATTAGTGGCCCGATAGTGTTTGTGCAAAGTATCTTGATAGAATAAAATCATTATGACGAAGTTTTACAACCATTTATAACATAACATGAAAAATAAAAATTCCGACCTTGATTAGTGTTCTCGCTCCTGTAACTTAATGTTGCTTGTAAAGTACACATCGTTATACCTTTTTAGAATCTACACATACTAGACAATTTATTGAGATCATGGGCAACTATAACGTCATACTTTTTTTTTCCACAGGAGATGATCAAAAGTTGACATAAAGAAAAAAAAATGGAAATATTTTTCTTAAAATGAGTATTTTGATAATGTTCAACGTGAATAACACCTAAAATTGTATTTAAATTACATAATACACGTCTTCAGCAGTATAATACTAAAAGAATTATACAAATACATCAAAATTTGAAGAAATGGCAGCGGAATAAATGAAAAAAATAGCGAAATTTATAAAAAAGTTTAAAAGTCTACGCCATTTTCTTATGGTTGACAACCCTGGCAAGAAGACACCATTTTCTTATAGCCTCACATCCGGATCAACTGTAGGTAGCGGGTTATCCATTCATTACGACAGACCCTGTATATTCAATCGCATTTTAGGATTTTACTTCAATTTAGTTACTTAGTTTTTTTTTAACTTGCAAACCCGCTTTATGACCCAAAATAATACTATTGGCAGCTAAAACGATAGATTAATTTAATATAAGATCATTTTAAATCTACTTTTCATTAGGCTTAAAGAGTTCATAATTCTGTTAAGAAAATCTATCATATAATTTATAAAATGACCACTCCTCTAGTTTTCCATCTCCGCGGCACTCCGCAATGAGAAATTCAAAATGGCGGCGGCAGACTGAGCGCGGTTTCTTTACACGTAGGTATTACCAACATTACCATACTTCAGTCGGCGAAGCTTATTTAAATGCCCCACCGACTCCATTTACAGCTTGGAAAAATAAAACTGGGGAGTGGAACGCGATCTCTTGCTGAGCCGATTTTGTGGTAAATATGTATAAACCTACAAACAAAGAGGCCGTGTAGCCACGGAACGCGGCGAACATACAATATCACCTCTCTGTCTTGCGCGGTAAGGTACGCGGCGTGAAACGGAACGTCGCAAAAACATGGCCCCCGTATAAGTTATCTACTTTTTTTCGGCGACATCTTTTTATTTCATCGCATTTTATTTGAAAGACCATCTGCTGTTTGTGTGTTTTTTCCTTATACATTTTTGCAACAGGCATCATTTATTTATTTTACCAGCGTACCTGTTTGCTTTGCCTAAACTTTTTAAAAAAAGACAACGTATATACCTACTCTTAGACATTTTTAATCAATAAAAAAAATGTATGGCGCAAAACTCCGTCCACCCTTAAATTGCGCAAAACCTAACTCTACGAAACAAAACGAAAAAAAATTAGGTTAATCGATTAAAAAACGGTCCCGCACGGCAAGTATTTGAACAACGATTACATTATCTCTGAGCAAGCAGCATTGTCTCCACTTAGACGGAAAAGATAAAACAGAATGGCCGCCAATTTCCTTCCATTACTCTAAAGCACCGCAGAGTATACATTATCCGTAAAATGGAACGCAAACAAACTGAGCGTCGTTTTCCCGCCAACGATAACTTAATTTCAGTCCGCTATAAGTACGTAATTAGCGGCCCGCTGCCTTATCAGCCGGTGGGTAATTAACCTCTCCGGGGGGTATCCCGTCTCCCTCTAGTCTCACTCCCAATGCACCTTGAATACCTCCTCGATGCGTAATATTTCCGCCATATTAACTGGGGCCCGCCCACCTCCTCCGCCAATGACGTCGGTTCCCGCGCTTTTGTTTTGCGCTGTCGATGCCACGTTCTGAAACGGTGTAACTTGGCGCGTTTTCTTTGGGAAATTTGGCTGTATTCGACAGCGGAGTGCGGTCGGTTTTCCTCGGTGCGAGCTTGTAATGCTGTCGAGTCTCCGTGATCTTTAGCCGGAGTATTTGGTGTTGGTTTTTGAGCTGTATGTCGTAAGGAGTAGGGTTTAAATTGGGTGTTTTGGCAGTGGGATAGGGAGAGGAGTATCGTCAGTTCATATTTCATGTGTTATCATCTTTTATTGAGTGCGAGCAGGGTATTGTTGTCGGTTTATTGCGGTTATCTGGTGCGGCGGCGGTGTTTAGCGGCGCCTCGCTTGATTAATGGAATATTGGCACGGAACGTTATCTTCTACCCTATTGTGGGTTCATTACCTTCAAAATATGTTTCGTGCCTTTCGGTCTTTCTTTAGAGGAAGCTACAATTACTCTAAACATTGCTTAGAATAAAAATTTGTTAATTTCTTAAAAATTTAATACTTACAGTTAAAAAAAAAATTTGTTAAACATTTTCTTTTTCCCGTACAATTTTAACAATGTACAACCAGTAAATAATATAAACGTAGACTGCCAACTACTTTACGCTTGAATATTGCAACATGCCTCGTTTGTCAAAATGGCGCGGTAAATGCTAAGCCGCGTAATTTTTGGCGCGAACCGTTTTGGCGCGCTCTAATTGGGTGGTGGGTCGCTGCCGCCAAAGCTCGGTTTACACAGTATTTTAATTATAAGGTGTCGCCAACCGTGCAGCCAGGGGTGACACCCGAAAATCTGTCAAAACCAGAATTTTACACAGGTTATTTGATACCTCTGAAAAATCTGTCGATAAAAGATCATTAAAAATATAAATATGAGAATTTATCACCCTCTTGATAACTTATAGCACCCCATAAATGTAATCTTTCTTTAACCTACCTCACGTTAGCATAAAGAGCCTGGCAATCCAGCGATTGTGCGCTTTCTCGCCGTTAACTTCTGCTCCCGCAAGCGAAGCAATAAAAACGTTATAAAATTTGAAATGGGAAAACGTACCGAAACATTTCCTTTTAAATTATGAATGGTAACGAGCACCGAGCTCCCTTTGTATCGACGGAGAGCGTCGGGAGTTACGAGTTTCTTTTTAAATTGTGGTTTATGCGATGTGAAAAATAACATTGTCACACTTTCGCCAATTGCGCAGTTTCGTCACGGCTCGAGTTGGTTAATTGCATTCGTTAGGTGGCGGCGGAGTTCTAAACTGAAGTTTGCTGCACAACTCTACTTATCGTTCCATGCTGAAGTTTGTGGAAATATGTTTAAATATGATTTGATGACGTTTGTTTTTTCTTTTTTTAATTACTTAGTAAATGCAAAGCGTTAAAATTTACTCTCTAATTAAGTAATTTTAGCAAGCAATTTCGGTCAGACCTAAAAAGACAAAAGCATGTTACAATATAACCTCCTAAATAGAACCTCGTATTAAAACTCCATTAGCTGAAAGCATAAAAAGGGTCGAAAATCCTTTTATAAATCATTTAAAAGCGTATCCGAAAACTTGGAAGGTTTTTACATCTAAAAAATCGTGGAGTGCGCTGTCTCTTTTTTCGGCGTGTGTGTGAAAGAGACGCGTGTAAAAATGTTAGAAAGTATATGTTGGTGTTGCCAATCGTAATTTTAAGGGTGTGAACCGTGTGAAAACGTGCAGTTTTTCGAGAATTAATTCTGAGTCCCTTTTTTCGCCGCCGCGGGCGAGTAGGCAAGGGTATTAAAACTTGTTTATCGGATTAGGCGAAATTACTAAGTGCACGATAGAGTTAAGAGCGTCCCAACGAACTTTGCGAACGAATGGCTTTGGATTAGAGGTCTGGCCAGAACGAAATGGTTTTTAAAAGACTTGCAACTTTTAGGTTCAAGTACCTTCTGCTGTTGCGTATCTATTTTAATGGATTTTTATTTAAACTTTAGTTAGACATATCTTATCTTACTTACTTTATTTTTGTTGCCTCAATAGACAGACACTGGTCTATCTTAGCTTTGAATATTAATTTCGTGCCGTCAAACGTGCAGTGACCGAACATTAATTTTATAAGATCCTTCAATAAAAGGTGAATACAATTGACTTTTCCAGTAATGAATGGCATGGCCATAATAAGTATGAACTTATGTACAGTTACAGAATAAATAATTTAACAAAAAAAGACACATAATCGTTCTAACAAAGCGATTTAAACACAGAGTTAGTACACACATAAATCGCTGACGGCGCGCATTCGGAACGCGACAAGAAGCGCGCCATCTCGACGACTCTGAATAAAAGATGGCCGACATGTGTCTCTAATGCACTCATCAATTATTAGCAAAGCCCAACTCGTTCCAAAGCCTTCGTGCGAACGGATCAAATCGCTTTTGCAAGGTTTTCAGAGGAAGCCTGAGTTTAGGTAGTAAAGGATTGCAGTTAGGTTTGAAATAGGGCACGTAAGGAAGTATATTTTGGAGGATTTGTTTATGTGCGTATTATTTAACTTGTTAAGAATATATTAATCTTTATTTCATAGCAAAAACGTCATGAAGCCCTTGGTTTATACCTGAAAACGATTGAGGATATGTTTAACATAATTATTTAATTCATAAAACACCATAACAGTCAACTAGAACTATTCTTATGTCTATGAAAACATAAATTTTTACTCTGCCCAATTAAAGTATAGGTTTATATTTTTTTTCTTGACCACATTTTTTTTCCTATAGTATAGTTATACATACTTACATACTCCTAAATACAGCCTTGTAACACGACTGCAAATCACATCAGCTAACTTCTTGGCTTCCCCATCTATCCATTATTCACGCAGCGATCGATGAGCGATCCCATGCCCGTTATTTGCCATTAGATTGCAAACTAGCCGAACGTTGCCGAGGGTGGACGAACAAACACGAACATGATTTGAAGTGCAGTTTTGTGGGTACGTGTATGTCGCATTGAAGAAAGATAACCTAAAATTAAAAAAAAAAACTTAATCTAAAGTAACTCATAACTCAATGTAAATTTACCTCTATAAAATAAAAGATGGCCACGCGAATAAAACTATAAAAAGCTTTACTATAAAAAGATTATTCGTTTACGCGCGCAAATTTTCGTCGTTGCGTGATGAAATTGTATAGCCTTTTTCTATAAATGGACTTATTAACACATATTTTTTTTCAAATCGAACTTACTGACTGTGATACTGCGTGCAAACAAACAAAAACTCTAATCTTCATGTTTATGACCACGACTCAACTGATGACCTATGTGATGCAGCGGTATATACATATAGCGGACTACTAAGCCGATGGTTCCGGGTTGGTTCCTAGTGTCGGGCCAATTTCGTTAAAATGTTTTTTTTTATATTGGCTCGTGTATATAACACAAGTGCTTACTGCAACTTACTACTTATTATTTATAATATTAATAATATATATAAACCAAAACGAAACAGTCAATAAAATCAGAGCATTAGCTCACAAAACACTTTTTCTTACCAATCGCAACCAACGTAATAAACAATCTTAAACAACCTAATTTCCAAACCTTATTCACGCGACGAGATAAATGCCTCGCTACTCTATATTAATAGGGCTGTAGTAAGGGCTATTCTACCTGGAGAGGGTCTGTAAGGAAACAAACATGGCAAGTCGTCGCCACCAATCAACGCCGCCCTAGGTTTGGAGGTACTTACTTGACGTGGGGGTATCACGTATCGCTTAGTTTGTAGTGGGATACCGTTGGATTTGCGAGTGGGGAAAATATGGGTTGTGATGGCTTGAGAAAGTGAGATTCACTTGTAATTCAAATTAATTATCGCTATTTAAGTTAGCGTTTCTTAAGATTTTGCGGCTGAAAATAACCTCTAGTTGGGCGCATTTTCGTGTCTGACTGACTGACTAGCTGTTTTCGATAAAGGAAGCGCCTTGAAAAGAGTTGACGGAATTTAGCGAGCGCAGAAACGAATAAAGCTCTGTTTTGTTGGACAGATAGCCGTTTAACAATATTTGGTACCTCCACTGTCTTCAATCAAAAAGTGAATATAGGGCGCGAATTAAATGCGACCAAAAGTCATTTTCAAAGTGTAGAGCAGAAGGGAACTAAATAGTAAATAAATACCTAATATGGCTTTCAAGAAATCTTTAAAATAATTTTATTTTTTATTCAGAGCCAACAATATCCCAATACTGAGCAAAGGCCTCTCCCCTACTTCTCCACGAGTCTCTGTTAATTGCGGATGTAGTCCAGCTGGAGTCGAACGCATCCAGGTCGTCCCGCCATCGGCGTCGAGGGCGACCGCGCCGTCGTCTTGTTGCAGGTTGCCAGTCGGTGGTCATTTTGGCAAAGTTTCCTTCTGACATTCGACTCACATGGCCCGCCCAATTCCATTTAAGCTTCGCAGCTGTAGTTGCAACATCGGCTATTTGGGTTTTGGAGCGTAGCACTGAATTTCGGACCCGATCGGTCAATTTAATTCCTAAAATACTACGTTCCATCGCTCTTTGGCATACCTTAAGTGTGGACTTCTGCTTATCCGTCAACGACCATGTTTGAGCACCATATGTTAAAATGGGTAGAATGCACATGTCCATAAGCTTCCTTTTGTATTGTAAAGGTAGGTTACCTTTCATAAAAGTCTTCATGGACCAATAGCTTCTCCAGGCATTTTCGACACGTCTTTTGATTTCTTTATCTTGTCTGTCTTGGAAGGAGACTATTTGGCCCAAGTAGAGGTATTCTTGGACATGTGCAATCTCTTCCCCATCGATATTTAAGGGCCTCATTGTGCGATTAGACATCACTTTGGTCTTTGTCATATTCATCTGAAGTCCAACCTCAAGGCTCGCCAGTTTAAGGTCTTTAAGCATTGCTTCGAGTTCTTTAGCTGTTGAAGAAAACAGTACAATATCGTCGGCAAAACGTAAGTTTGTTAATTTCTGCGTGCCGATTTCAATGCCTTTGTTTATCCATCCGGGTATGAGTTTTCGAAAGATCTCTTCAAGGGTACTCGTAAAAAGCTTAGGAGAGAGAGGATCGCCTTGTTTCACCCCTTTTTCTATTTTGAATGTTGGACCATTTGCCTGAATATGTATTGCTGCTGTACTTGAACTGTATATTTTTCTGATTATGTCAATGTAAGTTGAGTTTATTCCTTGTTTAGACAGGCTATTAAATATGGCTGTATGATTTAAACTGTCAAACGCTTTGGAATAATCTACAAATGCAATGTATACCGGGATATTGTATTCTTGACATTTTTCTATTACTTGGTTTAGTGTATGTAAATGGTCTGTTGTTGAAAGTCCTGGGCGAAAACCTGCTTGTTCTGGGGGTTGGTGGATATCTAATTGTTTAGAAATGCGATTGTAAATAATTTTAATAAAGACTTTATAAAGGTGCGATATAAGGCTAATCGGTCTGTAATTATTTAAGTCGCTTTTATCTCCTTTTTTGTGGAGAAGGATTATTTGGGCGTGACAGAAATCTTTCGGAAAAGTTTTGGATACTATTATTTTATTGAACAAGTTTAAAATATGTGGCATGAGAGAACCTTTGCATGCTTGGAGTGCTTCTGCAACTATGCCATCTGCTCCGGGACTTCTGCTGTGTTTCAATTGATCTATTGCTACTGAAATTTCGTTTTCTGTAATAAACGGGATATGGTCGGAATTAGCGTAAGGTTCATTCTGTTCTGAATTTGGGTTGCTATAGAGTGTTTGGTAAAATAAATTTAACAGAATATACCTAACTTTTACAGTTTTCTTTATCTAGATTATTTCAACTGACTTCATTTTTTTTTTTAAATTTACGGTTTTAATATTAATATCATCGTGTGTATATCGTCGGACACGTAATACCCCCGGTATACATTACTAGTGTTGTTAATCTCACTCGCAGTAACTCACGGCGACCACGTAATTGCCCCCTTTGATGACGGCCACTAAGAATGGATCGCTATAACACTGTTAATTAGGTCAGAGCTTTACATTTGCCCATGGAAACAGTAAAGAAATGCTAGTGAAGTAAAAGGCGTTGTGTTTATTTTTCAGTAGGCGTTTTGTGAAGATCTAAGCTAGATGATTAGGATTCATGTTTAAGCACTGAATGTAGGTGAAATGAACTTGAAAGACAATTACATGTCTTTGATTTGAAGTTAGGTAACTGTAGTGTAAGTATACGTGAAAATCCTTTAAATATTTCAATGATCATGTAAGTAAGTTAAATTGTTTAATTATAACAAACAAGCGACCCGCCCACGCTTCGCAATGGTGTAATTTTGGCCGACTTGCTCACGAAACATTGAATTTTAGATAACTTAAAAAAACTTTTTCCAATTGTCCTTTATTTACAAAAATGAAAAAAATGCCTAAAAGATGGCGAAACCCGCATTAAATTCCGTAACGTAGTTTAGGAGAAGATAGCGGACAAACAGACAGATTTAGCGACTTGGATTTATACTATGTAATGATGATGTAACAATTAAACATCTCATCAGTACAAAATGCCTAAACCTTCCATATTTGAATACCTCCTACACAAATGACACAGATCCCCCCCGCGCCTCCCCCTGAACACCTCTCCCCACTATTCCAAGCAAAACACATTACCACCTTGTAAAATATAGAGGAGGGACTACCTTTCCTAGATTGCCTCATTAATTTCAAAGGCGCTCCACTTAACTAAGCTAGGCGTTTTGTTTTACCAAATCGTTACTCACACAGCCCTTATTACAATGGATTAAGGTACATTTTCGTGGGTGTATTGAGGTTAATGTTTTCGGGTAAATTTGGGGATGTTCGAGAATTCGTCACTCTTGTTCTAGAAGATTCTAGAGCTTTGATTTGTGGTGTTGTTCTGTCGATTTCTACTTACTTATTTATTTTTGTGATGTTTTGAAGATATAGACGAGGTAGGTGCGTTAGATAAAGGATTCAAATTGAGTTACATAAAAATTGGCAAGCAAGCACCACGCTTGAGTTTTTCTCAAGAGCAGAAACATAAAGTTTTGCTGAATTAATAATAAAAAAACTTTTAAGAAAAAAAAGGTTTTGAAAGAATAAGCGTTTGCATACTTATATACTTTATTTTTCATACAATGTTTAGAATCTATTTTTTTATGTATTTAGTTGGTAAGCCTGATTAAATAAACATAAATAAATATTTTCACATGCACAAATAGCTCTGTTGCTCGTCAATAAGAGAGATAAAAAAAAGTATGAAAAGTAAAAAAGAAGTGTTTAAAAATAATTGCTGTATCAAGAATTATAGTGATTTTCATGAGATAGCTTTCTTAACTGTCAGGGACCAAAAATATGTATTTGCGGATTTAAATTTATTTATACGTAAACTCATACCAAATAAGATTAAATAATTTAAACACATATGTTGAGTTTTGCCACAACACTATAAAAGTCCGTAAAAAAGCTATGGCATAGTTCTCAAAATTCACAAAATCTAATACATATTGTGCACCCACCCCTTTTAGCATCGGTTGTATAATACAAGGTAGCGAACAAGTGGCATTTGTCTTTATATTACCCGGGGGATGAGGGTAGTTTCTGACTACCTCTATAGAAGGTTCAACTACTATTACAATATGTAGTTGTGTTAATAGTAGTCCATATTTTTGAGGCAAAACATAAACTTATGCGCTGTTGCTGTGTTAACCTCGAACGAATAGTTACACCTGTAAGCATATTTGAAATATGCTAAAATCTGATATTTCCTTTCTATACTTAACTAGCATTGTTGTTATTTACCTTACTACCTACCCATATATTATAATACTAATGGGTAATATAGTGGTTAAACGGTTCATATGCAAGCAATAAGATATTAAACGTACTTTAAACCAAGAGCATAGCTCTCAGCAAGAGCTCGGTTGCGTTGACATACCGTTCTACCATTAAACTGCTTGACTGTTTTGAAAATAAGGACAACAAAATGTAAAGTAGTAACTTGCGCTGAAATTAATTTTAAATGTCTGAACAATTTATGTCTCTTCATACTAATAGCGTACTCAATTTTCCTTAAACATATGTGAATTTTATATACATAGGCGTCATTGCTTATAACCATGACTACAAAATCTTAACTGAGTTCTTTTTTGCGGCAGAATAACTTTTTTTATAATCGGGCTAGGTAGTCTATTTAAAATCTTAGCCGCCAATTCCTAAAGGTATATAAACTTGAACATTAAATCAAAAAAGATCATTGGCCAAGCTCTTATCCACTGAAATATGAGCTAAAATCTCATTTTGGTATTTTTATTACTTTACTACTAACTTGTATACTGTGACAACTTATAAAGAAATAAATTATACCTTTTTAAAAATGAGCGACTAATCTTCGTTATACACTTATCAATTCTAAATTACAACCACAAAAAATCCCGTCCCCCCAAATTTTGCCGCCCACCATATTCCCATATACCCCAACAGTTACATACCGCGAGGAAAGTGTTAAATGAAGTTGTCCATTGCCACCGCGTTATCTACCCAATTATAACTCACGCGCCGCGCAGTCATTACAGACCCGGTGACTGAGGGAGCGATAGCAGAGTAACTGTGGTAGGAGGTAGATGAAGGTACGACACAAATATGCATGACGCGATATGAAGAAGAAGTTGTAGAAAAGTTAAAATAATAATAATGGAAATATACGGTCAATTTTTTTAACTCTTTTGCAAACTTAACAAAAACAAAATAAAAAAATTATTTATAGCTCAAAAGGTTTCTAAATTATGTTGTTTCTTAGAACATCATTCTAAGGTCTACGTTTGCTACTACGGCGTAGCATGTAGCATACGCTTGATTTTCTATAAAAGATTTTAACGCACTTTACATCTCTTCTATTACTATAAACCTTATGCCAAAATACGTGGACAATTGGGTCGGTGACATTTCGGACCAAAAAAACTCGGACACCTTCGCCAATGTATGGATTTTCAATTTTAATATTATTTTTTTCCATACATTGGCGAAGGTGTCCGAGTTTTTTCGGTCCGAAATGTCACCGACCCGGACAATTTGCTGCATTGACCCATAAAAATGATAGAGAGCAAGAAGTCAGTATCACGAGTGACATTTCGATGAACCAAACTTTACCCGCAAAACTGCCAAAAACCAGTTTAAACCTCCACCCTGCCTGCTATCGCTACCGGGGGTGTCCGCCCCCCGTTAAACAAAGCCAAGCCAATTATTATTAAATATTCGTCCGGCAATTTATGTTTCCCGCGGTAATTGTGCAACCAACAATGGAGTAAAGCCGATCCTGTGTAATTATAGTAATTGCCGCTTTATGATTGGTGTTCGAGTAACTGGATTGAACCGGTTTCATGTGGTTTGATGAGGTGGTGTAGGTGTTTTGCGAATGTGTGTTTCTTATTAACAAGAATAGTACATGGTGATGGGATAGTTGATTTGATCAGAAAGGTAAACAATAAACAGAAAAAAAACATGTGTAACAAATAAACAAATTCTCGATGAAAAAACAAAATATAAAATCTTTCTAAGCTTGATAGTCTTGCGGTATGCATTTGGATTATTTAATTTGACACCAAAACTATTGTTTTAATTCCCTCTACGAAAAAATCTCTTTTGTTCACTGCAAACATACATAGTGTCAGAATTTAATTATAATCTTTAGCTTGTTTTACCTAATTAATGATCCATTTTTGTCAAATAAAATGTCTATGTCAAATGAATAGTACATTTTGTTAAATCTATATACCTCACGCTATTATTGATCTTAACACTGATTAATGAATTTAACGCTACATTTTTTTAACAATTCCAATTCTAAAGCCAATCTTTATTAATGATTCTGAGTAAACGGTTTCAAATCTTGATTAATTGTTTAATTTTATTATTTGATTTAAGAACATTCATAACATTAAACTGATTTATTTGATTTCTTAGTTTAAGAGTTTATTCTCTGAATGGTATACTTTAAAGAAAATCTACTTTAACCGCTTATTATTATATTTATAAACAAAATTAACACGTTTGCATTGAATTAAGATAGTTCTATGGTCAAGATGAAATATTGTGATTGAAATAAAACAAAAAGAAACTAAAGCAACATATATTTGACGCAAATCAGAATAAAATGCATTTAAGAACTATGACAGCTGAAGAATACGTTATAAGGAATGTAACGAGATTTAACAAATACAGTAATTTCTTTAAACATTTTGATGAAAACGTACCTTATTTTGACCATCATTTAACTTACCTTTATGTGTGTTACCAACCACTTACCAAACAAAACCACAATGCTACCAACATCTAAACAGCAATTATTATCGCCATTTCATTATATAATTTATATCAGCATTTAAAATAAACGACTTTTCGTAATGTCGCCCCGGGTCCTCCGGGACTCAAACCCCAAGCTTGCTGCCCTAATGACTAGTATTATAAGAGACACAGATGTCGTCTATAATAATGGAATATTGGGGTCGAATTCTCGTTTGTTTGTTTGTAGTGTCATTGTCTGTGATTAGAGTTAATTGCGTGTTAATGTGACAGTTGTGGCAGTTTGCTATCTGTCAGAAGATGGCCGCGGGAGATAGACAGTTGTTTTAAAATGGAACAAAGTTCACCAATCGCATATTTGTTGAGCCAATGCAATTATTTTAAACATTATCAAGGAAAAAAAACAAAAATGGTTTCATATTTACCACGTCAATAAGTTAATCATTTCATGGATCACAATTTAAACTTGCTCTTTTCAAATTTAACTTTATAATTTTTGCTATTCAACGTTTATAATCCCCAGCAGGTGTGGCATTGGACAATAGTTTCGTCACCGTTTCGCTGCCAATGCGCAAGTCCTATCCGTGGGGTGGCTCTGTGTCATTTGATATTAAATTAGGGTTGCCACCTGTAATAATTACTCATTTAGAATACACGTGTCTTTGATTAGGCACGTGCTGCTATTCAATCGGGTTTTTGGCAACACTATCAACTTTAAACGGTATAGAGTTTCAGTTTCTTGTAGTGGTATTATAAAATTAACTACACTTAGATTTAAGCATTGTTTAAGCTAGTCGACGGACTTTCCTTATCACACTATTGATTAAATCTGACATTACCTCATTGAGAGAGAGTGATATTCGCATTTTCGCAAAGCTGTTACTAGATTTTACTATGTTGTAATTGCTAAAAACGACATACTAAATACCAACTAATAGGATTAAGTTTTGTTTCAAAACGCAACCTTAATAGTTTGTAACTTTTTCGGAAAATAAGTGTCAAAAAATGACACCTGTACCATAAAATCGGTTTGGCGCGCAAAGCCATCTATAATCCGTTGAGCGATCTCCCGCCAATTAGTCGGTTGCTAGGCGACCAATCGCAAAACTGTCATGGCGGATTATAAATGGCGCCTTTTTCCGCCAGAGTTGGTTGTGCTGCAAACTAGATGATGGTGTTGATTTCACGGTGACGCTTGAAATATACCAACAACTATTGGCCGCCCGCGACTCTGTTCGCGTGGAAGTCGGTTTCCCGAGGGAATGAGAAGTTTTCCCGCGGTAAAAAGGACCCTATGTGTTATTCTGATGTATTTTATTACTTTAAAGTTTCATCCAAATCCGTCCGGTAGTTTTTACGTGAAAGAGTAACATACATCCATACTAGGGATGTTAAGGATATGGAATTTCGGTTTCGGTTTCGGATACGGATATTGATTTTTTTTCATATCGGTTTCGGTTCCGGATACGGATATGAAATTATTTCGGATTATCCGGTAGTTTCGGTTACGGATACCTATTAGATTCTAGGAATTTCAGAAGTAATACAAAAAAAATAGATAATAAAATGGTTTTATTTTTATAGAGAAGGACGATGGGTGAGATCGATGACGTCATAAACACCGCTTCATCGAGCTCAGAGAGAGAACCAACACTTTGGTCACAGTTCTGTAAGTGGTTTACGGAACGCAGCCAAAAACAACTTGTCCTAACGTGTTTCATTTAGATTTTTAGATTGCGCCACTATCCGAAACTATCCGAAACATTTATTTCGGTTTCGGTTACGGATACGGATATTTTTTTATTTCGGATATCCGGTAGTTTCGGTTACGGATATGGATATCCTTAACATCCCTAATCCATACATACTCACATACTCACAAACTTTCACATTTATAATATTAGTAGGATTAGGTTAGTACTTTTACTGATGATGTGTCAAATTTCTTTACATATGAAGGCTTATCCGCATTTAAAAATGGTTAGGTTAAAAAAAGCTAACATTTATTTAGCTGAAAATAGTTTGAAAACAGTTTGTATCCAAAAACATTGTAGATTTGTTAATAGTTTAATCCGAAAGAGTGATCGCGGGCAGCCGCACGGAATAACTACATGTGAATATTTAACTAAACGAATTCGCGACGGAGTATTCTGAATGGAATTTATATTTAAATTTTCTGGGTTGTAAAAATAGTTATGCCTATGTAATGCATGCAAAATAAAAGATCGTGCACATTTTGTATTGTAGCAAAACCTTCCATTTGTTAAAAATCAGTTTTGAAGAGTATCTATGAAAATATCGTAGGTTCTTTAGTGTTGGTAAATACGAGAGTTGTCGACATAAGGTATGTAATTGAATGCCTCATTTTAATCGAACTTTGGGGTTAAAATAGAAGATACTTAATAAAAACAAAGTTAATTGAAAGTTAAGCTAAATAAACTAGGTAAGCTGCTGACTAAAATGATAATTATTTTGATCAAAAACAATATAACATTTTTATTAAAGTCTAGTCATAAACGGTTTACATTTATAAGGCTTAGACATAGAGAAAAACATACGTACGCCAAATGCTTGTAGGGTTTCAAAAAATCATGTTCGTGTATATTTTAAAACTTGGCTAGTTATAAATATGCCGGGTCGCGTTATTACATATTTTTCACCAGAATAACGTAATTAACTGTTCATTTGGTATCATTCAGTATTCGGTATATATCACTACAGTTAGCGTGTATTTGGTCTGACTTTTTGCAGCCTATGTTCGTAGTAACATTAATTTACGTAAACCATTGTTAGAGACTAAAACATAGACTTGATAAAGAAGTGACTTTTAGATTTATGATGTTATCCATCGCTTTTAAAGATAGGTAAAATTAGTAGTGATAACTATTTTTATTACTTACCTTTAAGTAAGGGACCATTTCTTTTTAACCTGAGAAATTTAAGAACTATTAAATATTTTTATTTCAAGCTTAATTGTTTAATCATACTGTATACATTCGAATAATGTCGAAATGTATTTTTTTGTAGAATTTGATTTATCAAGCAATGGAGAATGGTCGTATCATCGACTACGGCGTAGCAATAACAAAACAAACAAGATTTTTTTCTCAAACACGTTAAATGGTTACCACCTACTTATAATAAAAAGTTGAAGCAAAAGCCAAAAAAAATATTGCAATTAGCATAATTATTTTTCTCATAATTAATTTCCATAACAATTAAGTGAATTATCTTCAAGATCCGTACATACCCGTCTGGCAGCTCTCACATACATTACAGGACTACACAACGATGCAGCTTACGTGGTACAGGGTGAGCCGGTTTGCGAAAAAACAGGATTACACCGGTTCACGCCGGCACTACACCGGCTGAAAGCGGTTTGGTTTAGAAAAATATTTGGTAAACCATTAAAAAAATGTTTTTATCGCTTCAATTGTAAACTATTTATATGTTGTTATTTTAATGTTTAACTTGTTTGTTATTTAATTTTCTATAGATTTTAAATTGGTTAATATCGTTTGATAACAATAGAAGTCTATATAAACAATTCGTTTAAATTTTTTATGTATTTTCATACGTAAACAAAAATACATTCCTATATTTTTTGTATTCAACATTGTCTTTTTGAAACGTTAGCAAAATGAAACAGTGACGAAAATAAAATAAAAATGGCCAACGTGTTGAGCTTTCATTCGTTTGTGTGATGTTCTGCTGCTTTTGTTGTGAGAAACAAAATACTACGTATTCTGCGCCCACTTCATTCATACTTTCAATGCTTATTGAAATATTTGTGGTCTTAAAAATTTGATATGCCTCCATTTTCATAAAAAGTTAACCAAAAAATAGATTTTCTTTAAATCGTATATAACCATTACAAAAACATTTTAACAATAAAAAAGCAAGCACCCTGTACCACACTGGACCCATTTAAATTGATATAAATTAATCCTTTAGCAATGCGCCCCTCAAGAAAGAAATCCCATTACGTCCAGATTCGATTAATGTTTTAACAACCCCCTGTTTCCCCCCGCACCCCCGCAGGTCCCCCAGTGTCCTATTTGTCCCCAGTTTTCTCGGTAAGACTTTATAGGAGTACGGAAGGCCAATCTTACCTTGTTTTGTTGGTTAGATCGATTTATACGTTGTTAGGTTTGAGATTAGCATTGGATGTGTAAAAGTTTTATATTTTTGATAGTTAGACTCTATGAGGCTGATTGACTCTATTGATTGAAAAAAGATAATAATTTCATGCTTCTGTTGTCTTTCTTAGTGTTTTAATAATGGTGAAGTTTAGACGGAAATAAGGAACTAGTTAGTTATTTTAATAACCTACGTATCTTATTAGGTACAGGACTAGCTTTATAATTGCTTTATTTTTCACCTAATTAATTTTGTCATCTAACGAGAATAGTTATCATAATGAAGCAATAACTCAAAGTAGGTTAAACAATGCCCGATAGATGCTAAGAATTAAAAAAAAATAAGTTACATCTATACTTAAAGTAAATCTGTAGAGAGGTCAATTCAGTACATGAAATAAATTTCCAAAAGAACTGGGATTGATACTGATGCCAAAAATGCAATCAATAAAATGTTTGTCTGTCGGTCTGTATTACCGTTATAGAAAAAAAACTACTCGACGGATTTTAACGAAACTTGGTACAATTATTTTTCATACTACTGAACTGGTTATAGTATACTTTTTTCATCACGCTACAATCAATAGGAGCAGAGCAGTGAAGGGAAATGTTGGGAAAACGGGAGAAGTTACTCCATTTTTTAAGCTTCCGTCGGGTGTGCAACCTTCATGGTTGAAGTTACACAGAAATCATGTATGACGGAAATGTTTTTCTTAAAATTATATAAAAATATCCCACGACAGCATACGTCTATTTTTTATGGTTGACTCAACAATAACACGTGTAACTCCCGATAGCTTAGCAGTTCGATGCTTTCTGATTATATTTGTCTACTCTTACGTTTATAACACTCTCAGTCATCCCTTATTAAAAAGTTAACATTATTAACTATTTCATAAAAAAGAATCATAGAAATCGGTACAGAAATATCAAAGTTATATAGGGTAAACTTCTCATTCCAACAGGAAACCGACTTCCACGCGAACGGAGTCGCGGGCGGCCACTAGTATTGAAATAGCTATGTGGTTTTAAATAGTATTTTGACTCACGTACCAATCTGTAATATATATGTTATAACAAAACTAAATATTTACAATCAAACGCAAACTAACCGTTTACTTTTTAACAATCTTGTTTGCTATAACCCAACCCAATTGGAATCCCATTTCCTTATACCAACATGCAAATAAGAATTGGACATCTTCAATCGGAGTTCTGTACCGATGCCCAAACACTTCTACAAGCGGTCAAATAGTTTTTCAATCAATGCGGTCCAGTCAATCTTGTAAAAGTTCACAACACTATGAGTAAACGAGACGATGATATAAGTCTATATACATTCGTCTCTTTCTTGGATTTGTTGTGTGGTAGAATGAGAAGTACCAGGATAATAGAAAGTAGAAGAGATCCCTAAGGGAGTGCGATGCAAGTCATAGACAGCTTTAGGGAGTAAAATCGAATTTGAAGTGAAGGTTTCAAGATTTGAACCCTAAGAGTTATTTGCATCTAACTACCAAACACTAGTTTAAACTATTTGCTTCTGTGTTTACAAATCAAAATTATACAACTCTTGATACAATCTTATAAACATACGAACTAGCTTTCCTTCTTTGTATTATTTTGTACTAGTGGCCGCCTGCGACTCCGTTCGCGTGGAAGTCGCTTTCCCGTGGGAATGAGAAGTTTTCCCGCGGTAAAAAGTACCCTATGTCCTTTCCCAAGTTCAGTTCTTTTTTCATACCAAATTTCATCAAAATCGGTTCAGTGGTTTAGGCGTGAAAGCGTAACAGACAGACAGACAGACAGAGTTACTTTCGCATTTATAATATTAGTAGGGAAGTAGGGATTTTACCAAAATCCGTTCAACCGTTTTTTTGCGTTATTGAGGCTCTAACAAACATGCACATTTTCACATTAATTATATACCTAAGTACGACAAGTACCTACTGAATGTGCAATCATCGCCCATGTCCCGGAATTCCCGGGATCCCGTGACTGCGGGATCGGAGGGTTGCGGGACTGATTGATTCGCCTAATCCCGCGGCTTGTCAACCTTGTTGTAAACGGAGACCGGGACACGGCGGCCATCTTTGATTAGTAATTTGAGAAGTGAGGTTAAGTAGGATGGTTAAAAATAATGTGTTTTTTGTTATATTTGTCATTTTTTAATCAAATTTTAAACTCGTTCCACTCATGTAATTATGCGCTACTGGTTAATGAAATGTTAAATTTAAGCTTAATTAAAATAACTTTTGCAGATTTTTCCTTATTTTTAAATTTAAGTGAAAAGATTCCGAAAACCGCATTAAAATCCGTTACGTGGTTTAGGAGGACACAAACATACAGATAAAAATATACTTAAAACATACATATATTTATTTAAAAGTTATAGTACTAAATCCTATTAAGCTTTGATCATAAGCTAAGCTAATGCCGAATCACATCACCTATTTACGTAACAGATATAAGCAGCAAATTGCGTTATTATTATTTAGTTACGTACGTAGTTAGTGTTGCCATTTCGCGACAAGCTATTGTACGTTGTCAGACAATTTGTGGCAATCTCTGGGGGCTACAATTTATGTCATTTTGATTTATACGCGTCTGGAGACAAACTTGTTTGTTTTTGATAGTGTATGCTATATGCTGTTTGTTGTTACTGGAAATTATCAAAATATAAAGTGACGTAATAATGATTGAGAAAATATAAGTTAGGTTAGGTTGACAAGTTAGGTTACCTATGCATTTTGGCAGGTTACCTACTTGAGATTCTACATGATTTTTAAAATAATAAAAAACGAACGATCACCATTCTTAAGTAGGTTAAATCCCTGATTATTTTATTTTAGGTATTCAATTTTTCTGTAATAATTTTATATTATTCCAAACTATTGATAGTTAATAGAACAATTTACATAATTTTGTACTGTATCCGCGAAATCACATATCGGACGATTTATTTGCGTGATAATTTATTTAATTTATAAACGGGCAGCTGTAAACGAATAACAATTAATTATAGAATTAACAATACAGCTTTAACCAAATTAACAGAAACATTTACGCGCCAAATTTTACATAACAAAGTGCTCATTGGCTCGAAGCTAATGTCATAATCAAATTTGGAATTATAATGTCAATGTCAAATGCATGATATTCGAATTGTTGGAATTTGCATAGGACCGTTTATCTAAATTGGACACGCCATTGGTTTTGAATAAAGTGGACATCAGGGGGTTATTGTCAGTTTGCATAAAAGCTATATTTACATAAAAAGATTTCCTATAAACTTGGCGTGTGTAATTTGGTGATGCAGCCATACAAATTAAATTAACCTTTAATACATTTTTATGTACTTCTAAGCAGCTTAAAAACTTATATATTTTTTATGTGTTTATTAAATGGATAACCTTTAGTTTTAGCGATTAGGTATGCAGGCTGCATTTACCGGATTATAGTAACAGCCGTAGTATCTTAGCTACGGCTGTGACGTTTTTAATTAAAATATACATATTTGCATTATTTTAAAGTCGCTTTTCATTTTGCAAGTTTATCATAAAAGAAGACGTTAATCGTATAAACTGAATAATTATGACACATATAACGACTATTCATATTTATTTCATAACAATAAGTATCTTCACACCATTGTCATCCTTAACAATTAGCTGATCAATCATTTCCTCACGTTCGCGCCACAACTTACGTCAAACTTGACAACCGATGACAAACGATTCTAGCCCTTAGTGTTGCCATTAGAAACGTTAGAAAATCACCCGCACTATTTTGTGCTTATGAAACATGTATTTATTTGGCAGAATTCGCGTCAGCTTTTTTGTCTCAGGGGACTTTATTAGCGTTGGCGACCCAGCCATTATACATTTTTAAACCGTATCCATATAAATTAATGCCAATATCACCCCAGTGTAATATCAATCTCCTGAGTAGTTGTTCGCGGATTATGTTACAAATAATATCATTTTGCACGGTGATTCGCTGTGAATGGTGCTACCTACGCGATAGAGTGATAAATGATTTTAATATTAGGATATTTAGTGATTTGGAGTTAGGGTTTAGCTTTGTGTAGTATTAGTAATTAGGTTTTAAGATATTAGTTATTTGTGATTTATGTGTTGAGCTTTACCTTGTGAATTTGTCAAATATGAGTAACGTTATTTATCAATTGATAACGAGGTTCTGGAGATAAGGCTCTTTTCCTTTGGTTCCTAAGCGTAAAGTCGTCGGTAAATTTACGCTTTAAAAATTGTCACATACATAACGAAAAATATCTTAAGCGCCTGACTATTAAAGGAAAAAGGATCAAAACTACCCAATCACGGTACAAAAATTATAACGAACTGACTCCCCCAGTGGAGGGTTGCCAGTTTACTGTTTCTTTATTCCATTATGTTTTAAAGAGAAATGTCAAAGCTATCATCCGTGTGCAGCGTGCCTAACGCACTCAAATTGCTACCGAAATGAGGAGGAGGGCGCCAACAATCACAATTTAAATTTCGAATGTCTGATGCTTGCCACTAATTAAAGTCATAAGTTTTAATTAGGTGTAACCACAACATCGGAATTTTAAAATTCTCGGTACTTTGATACCTATAAATATTTGTATTATTTAATATCTAAAGTACTAATCGTTGGAAAAAGTAAGATAATATCACTCAAAAATAAACACTGGATAACAATCTTTATTACTAAAGCCGCCAAAACATTTTCCCGCGCAAAAAGTGATGTGAAAGTAATAAGAGGGGACAACCAGTGTCTCATCAAATAGTTTTGGGGTAACACTTATTAGTTTTGCGATAAGATCCCAATGTCAATGATTGTGATTTGATAACTGATACCCTCGCCTGGGACACTTTGTTTATCTAATAATAGCGGTTTAAAAATATACCATCACATTTCTTTGTTGTATTCTAACTTAGGTGTGCAGTACAAAAAGAGTGTACCTATAAGGTTATTTCATCAAGGTAACTTAACGTATAAACAACCATCTTTATTTTAGACCGTAGATCAAAATTAAATTTAATTAAGTCAACACTATGTCAGTCAAACCACATTTTTTTCCCAACGCACTATTAGATTAAAATCGCAACTTGAATAACGGAGCCACGTGCCACACACGTTCGCTTTTCAAACTTGACAGCTAAACAAACGTGGCCGCCGATAACGGAAATCAAATTGTTATTAATAATATATCTGCAAGCAATGATTCTTTGCTTAGTGCGTTGCGCAAATATATTTTTTGTAATTGATTTAGTTTTCCCCCCATTATTTTCTCTTTAGTCCTGAGATTGTTTAATTTTGGGGTTGTTTTGTGGTTCAATTACTTAACTGCCGGTATGTTTGTTTGATTTCTTAATTAAAGTACTTACATTACTTGCTGAAATCGATACTTCACCCTACTTTTAACAAAGCTACCTTATCTTATTGTTATGTGATAACTTACTTATTTTACAAACTACAACTTGGCGACAATGCTATTATTTTTACCATGGATGAAGAAGTGAAAGGATAGACAATAGCCATACAAAATAGCGTATACTTTTTTTTAGTTCTCAAACTTTCGATAGATGACATTACTAGTCTCAAAACACAAATTTGTATATTTTAACAAATTTTAGTTATAATACACCCGCTAGATGGCGTTGTAGTAAAACTATTTTGCTTTACACATTAAAATATTAAATCAATTGTTTATTTAAGACCAATAAATGTCGATTTAAACCAAAAATTATAAATACAAAATTTATGATTTAAGTCGATTTTTTTTACTGGCATGAACAGAACTTGATAAAAGTGAAACTGACAAATTTCAGTCTACTTTTGCAAATGTCTACCGCCCGCAGTGTTCCCAACCTATAGTGAGGCCGTTTCCGTTTCTTTAAAATGTTTAATGATGTTTTTTCGCTAAATTTATCAAAATATTATCGTATCCACTAAAATAGGGTCGAAAATGTAAGTATGAAAAAGTCTCCCAAATTAGTCAAAAATCTTCGTTCTATCTGCGTTAAATACTTATTTGATATCGTTCTAGGCATAAAATAATAGTACCTACGGTTGTGAACACTGGGCCGCCCGGCCGGCCAGCCATACGTTTTCTGAACGGATACAAATTTATAAACGCGTAATAGGTTTTTGTATACTTTAAATACCCACCGATTTTTAGTAGACAATGATAATAGAATGAATGGTTATATACTTAATAGGTGTATCAAAATAAGTATAATGATTAAAATTGGGGAAGGCTAAGCTAAAAATAATACCAGACATCTTATTTTTTGAATGTGGTCTATTACAATTCCCAGAAAACTTAGCCAGGATAATCTAAATGTGACCATTTAACACATAGTATGTTAAACATACAGTGAATGTACATTTTTTTATGAATAGAAACGGTATCTATAACAAAATTGATATTTGATTAAGCCCTAAAATATTTCTACACAAAAGTAGGTACGGTAAGCTGCAAGAGTCCATAATATAGTTCACATAGTTGACAAACATTATTGCATCCAGTGGTCATATTCACACACACTAACGTTAATAAACTACTATTTTACTACTTCTTTCTTAATATCAACCTTAACTGGACAGTTTTAAAGCTCAATATATTTTTATAAATTTTTGTGGTTGTTGCAACATTTTCTTAAAAACGAAGATGTTTATTTCGGATCTCCTACACTCTAACCGACACCATTCTCAACCTTAATTTGAGAGACTTAAGGTCCAGCACTATTCTATAAAATATTGTGGTTGTTGTTTTATTTCTTCTATTCATCTATACGATCGCTAAAACAATCTAATGGTCTCAGAGTTATTATTTCGTCCTAGGATCATGTTACCCCAGTTAAAATCTTAACCATATTGTATTTTTATTATGAGTTTCATTAATTTTGCTGTTTAAGTCGTAAAGAAAGAATTAATAACTAAATGATGGTCAATAAATATAGAAGGTTAAATAAAAGTAGGATACTTTGATAAAAAACAGTTAGTATCCAAGAAAGTTTATTTAAGTATATTAAATACTAGCGACCCGTCCACGCTTCGCAATGGTGTAACGACTTGTTCCCGAAACCCGAAATTTTGGCTAATTTAAAAAACTTTTTCTGCATTTTCCTTATTTACAAATTTAAATGAAAAAAACCTAAAAAATGGCGAAAACCGCATTAAAATCTGTCAACTGGTTTAGAAGGAGATAGCGGACAAATATACAAACAGACAGAATTAGCGACTTGGATTTATACTACCTATGTAATGAAGAAGCTTATTTTACACTTGTTTACAAATATATTTAGGTAATGTGTGACATTTATAACAAAATGTTGTTTCCAAATATTTCATACTTACAATAAATCGAGTCTCGTAAGGTGTTTGAGTAATATCATGTACTTACTAGTGGCCGCGCGCGACTCCGTTCGCGTAGAAGTCGGTTTCCCGTGGGAATGCGCAGTTTTCCCGCGGTAAAAAGTTCCCTTAATTCTTTCATACATATATTTTTGGTTTCTAGAACCGTTTTGGCAGCGCACGCAACGGAAGCCCTCAAGGATGAATAATTTTCCCCGTTTTTTTCTCATTTTCCATTATTCCTTCGCTCCTAATAGTTGCAGCGTGTTGTTATATAGCCTAAAGCCTGCCTCGATTAATGGTCTATTCAACACAAAAAGAATTTTTAAATTCGATCCAGTAGTTCCTGAGATTAGCGCGTTCAAACAAACAAACAAACAAACTCTTCAGCTTTATAATATTAGTATAGATTGAGTCACTAGTATATGATATATAGCTTTCCGCCCTGCGTTTTCACGGTAAGGTAAATAGCTTTTCCTGAGTGTCGAACTATCTCTATTCCAAAATCAAGACAATCGGTTCAACCGTTTTTACGTGAAGCGAACACACCAACAGACAGACATACACATTTTCACATTTAAAATATTATATTTAGTAAGGATAGACATAAAAAAAATACCTAAAAGATGGCAAAAACCGCATTAAAATCCATTACGTGGTTTATCCACTTACCACGCTATCTCCTTAGCGGACAAACATACTTACAACAGACAAAATTGGATTTATACTATTATAATGATTATATGCATTTCGATAATACGCATTCTGTCCTGCATACTTATATTAGCTTGCATACTTATTATAAAACTTAGAAATCAACTTTATCAATCTCAACATAGGCGAACCACAAAGTATGAAACAAAATATGATTCAATCATTGTAGGATTTGGTTATTTTCATTTTACACTCAATGTTCAACATGTTTTCATAGTTAACTCGCATTTCAACTAATGTATTTAAAAATGTTAAGGTTGACAAAAGTAAATAAGTTGTTACAAATTATACCTACATTTATTGTCAATGTTGTGTAATTTGTAGACCTTACACTCTATAATGGACTATAGCATATAGGTACGCTGTATAGCATATAGATGTAGATGCGGCGACAAAGAAAAAGAAGCACTCGACAAAATCTAATTTTTAAACGTCACCTATCAACTTTGCGCAGCTGATTGTTTTTTTTAATGGCATCACTGGAATTTCGTATGAAAATGTTTATTGTATTAGCGCCATCTAGTTAATTTAGATTTATTTTTTTCTACAAAACTAAATTGACCTATTTTAATGACAAATTGCTAGCGCCATCTAACCTTATAAATTGAAATGTATAGCGCCATCTAGATTTATACTACTTTTTTTCATATACGCTACTTTGTATGGCTATTGTCTATCCTTTTACTCCTTCATCCATGTTTTTACCAAACAACTTCCTTAAATCTTAACCCCTGTTAAAACTCTTAACTCTTAAACTCTGTTAAATCTAACCGTCTACATAACCATTCTCCTTACACAATTACTTTAATACCATATGAAATGAGAACAGCGATATTTACTCGACTGTGCAAGAAGCAGCTATTAATTTACATACTAATTTATCTTGTAATTAAGTCCGTAGCAAATTGCTATCTCAGCCCTTGATAATCCTTTCACATCGACGCTCTTGTCTCATTCTCTCCCTAACTTATATGGATATGACCTTAGTATTTTTTTTTCTTATACCCAATATGTATAAAGCATTGTTACCAGCGGGGTAACCGTCAGCTTAATGGCTTTTCACACGGTAAAAATTACGACGTCTTTTATTCCAGGTTATAGCCCATTTATACTAGGTTTCATCCAAAACCGTTCAGTAGTTTTGCGTAAAAAAATAACAAACATACTCACAAACTGACCAAAGTTGCAACATATTTGTATAGTCATACGAAGGACGCCATAAATGTCATTCAAAAAAGTGGAAGTCATTTAAGCGAACAAAATCTCATTTTTTAAGAAAAACGAAAAACGAAAACAAATTTAAGTTTACTCAAATTCAAAAACACCTCATCTTACGTATTGGTGTCATAGCAAATTACAAGTTTTCTAAACTGCTTCGTATCGTCGTATCCACGCTACGTCAGTCGGCGTAGCGTAGTCGACAAGCGTTGCCGCGGATTACGCCGCTCTGCATCACAAAGCTGCGGCCGGCCGCTGTCATCCGGCCACCACCACCGACGCATACGCAGCGACGGAAAATATAGGTCTAGAACTGTTGAAGTATGTGTAGATATGGAAGTTTTGGAAATTGGCGCCCAGCAAGGGACTGGTTTAGGTGTGGTCGACGCTTTAAATACAATAATTAATTAAGCTGCGGACGGTCGCGCTGTCACCGTCCACCACCACCGACGCATACGCAGCGACGAAAAATATAGAACTATTGTAGTATGTGTTGGGATATGGAAGTTTTGGAAATTGGCGCCCAGCAGGGGACTGGTTTAGGTGTGGTCGACCCTTATATACTATATTAGATTAAACTTAAAATCTTATATAATTTAAACAGCTTAATATCACGCCGTCATCCGTCCACCACTGTACCATGGGGCGGAATATACAAGTTTAGAAGTTTTTATATATTTTGGAGGTTTTGATATTGGCGCCCAGCAAGGGACTTTTAATGTAAGTAATGACTGAAATATTAGAAATTAATTACCTATCTAAAAGTTTAAAGTAAAAGATCAGTTATTTTACAATGCATATAACAGTTTTACACATGGTAAACACATAATTCTCAAAACCCACTGGGGGCGCCAGTTTCGTAAATATCACCCAAACATTTAACTTAGTTTTAGTTAGTTTTTCGGATATACCGCGTACCACTAAACAAGTAACTTTATTTATTTAGCCCTAGCGTAGTTAGCGTAGTCGGCTGACCAGCATCAATATTGTAGTTATATTAATACTCTACTACAACTTTGACTCGACAATAGCCCGACCAATCTTCAAGCCAAAGCCATAGATATCACCAACTTCCCTCTAAACTCCTTGCAAGAATCTCTCCATTGTATTGGGATCTTGTTATCAGTTCGGTTGGTAATTGATTAGCGGCATCGAGGGGGCTCTAACAATTAATTGCTGCGGCCTGAGGGGTCGGAACCAGATCATTTGTTCGATAGGTCAGAGGCCTAACAATAGGTACTTCAGGAAAAAAGAAGAGTCGTTTTTGTTTTTTTGTTATGAATGTTGCAAAAATGTTTTCGGTATGACCAAATAGACTGTAACGTTAGAACAAATCTCCACCCAATGTAAGCAAAAATAATGAAATAACATTTTTAATATTTGGTACTTTAGTACCTTTTGGGTTAAGTTTCATAATAAATCGTCAAACTAAGAATAAATATTTTGAAAGTTGCTTTCTTCCTGTCATCTAAAACTATTTGATATTTATCTGCACAACTACACCTAACCCACTCCTCACAGTTTCCATCTCCATCGCAAAACTTCATCTTATCAATGTCAGCACTTTCGGATTTGTTTGCAAACACACTCTTTAAGCCGCTTACGATTACAATGCGAAATTAACATATCACTCAACGAGATCCCATCAAAAGAAGCCGGAGAGCTGTCATCTCTAGGCTGGGGTCTATTAAATTGTGTCCCCGATCGATGGAGGGTGTAAGGGACCCATTTCACGGATGAACACGTCGCATCACAAACTGTGTAGGCTACCGAGGGGGTGGAGCGACTTGTCTGTTTGCACGTGTGTGAGACAAGGTTTTGGACTTGATGGCGGAATTTGTGTGTTAAATACGTGGTATGGTAGGTTTTGTATTAGAATTCATAAGATCTTAAGTACTTGTTTTTTTTTATGAAACATTTTGTAAATGATTAAAAAATTTGACCTTTCTTAATTATGCTTTTCGAATCATGCCTCAATGCCTTTCGAATCTTTGATTTATGCAAACATATAAAATGTTATGAATCGAGCCGTAAAATGTATTTTTGATGGAACACAAAGAGAGCCGAAGGTAAAGCTGTAGCCACTTCACATACGTATTATAGCACGTATTCGGTTCCGGGATTTGCGCGGATCCCCCTGTGAAAAACTTCGACAAAATGCGGTGAGAATTTGAATGTTGTGTTTGCGATTTATCTGAACGAAAAGAGGGTGTTTTGTTACTTTGTGCTAGAATGTGGCTTAAAGTTACACGATGTAGTTTTAACTCCGCATGGAAAATCTAATGATTAATGTGATTCATATTTTAAGTACTTTAAACTATAAATATAATGTTCGTCATTAAAGGGAAAATCCAATTAGTATACTTATATCGTCTTAGAGCCGGCCCTTACGATCATAACCATGCAGTAAACCTAATCACCCTATAAAAACATTGCAACACAAAATTCCCTAAATGCGTTTCTAAATAGCGCATTAAACCCTTTTATTATAATATAATAGAGCGGCACGCGACGTCCGCTCGCCGCGACTGCTGGCTCGCGACTGCATAATTTTTAATCACACAACCGACTGAGCAGCTAATACGCTGAGCGAATTTGAGGGTAGTTAAGCTACGTCGGCGTTTGTGAATACCGGAATTGGCTTTCGCAAAGAGCGGAACGAAAACCAGTTTTTTCTTTGGATATAGTTATTAATACGCCGTTGGTTCGGTGTTTAGGGACGGTGTTTTTTAGTTGGAGTTAGGAGTAAAATATTGTGATAAAAAGATGATATTTAGAAGTGTGAAGAAAATACGTTGAAGCTGGGCTTGCCAGACTTTTAGGCAAACTTGCTGTAATTGTAACTTGCTGCTGTTGCTTGTCTTCGAGTCTAAAACTTCTTACTTACCTTTCACGACATCTACAAAAAAAAAACAAGTTGCACCACTTAAACCAGCTTTCATAACTTACTGATCATTGGAATCAAAAGAAACGAGTTTATACTTTTGCTGTGTGCACGGACAAAATCTGCTCGATTAACGATTTTATTTGTAACATTGTTAAATCATCCAGTCCCGTTGCACCATAAATTCATCTTATTGTTATGCTAATACAAGTGCAGTGATCTATATTTTAATTACACGCCTCAATACGCTCGTAATAAGGGTGAATATGGGATGGGGGTGTCAGTGGCATTAAATGTGTTTAACGATGGATATCAAATACAAATAATATTAGTAGGAAATCACGTTAAACTGGTTAAAAAACAAGGTAGAAACTTGAAAATGATAAATACTCTTTGAGTAGGTATATCTATTACAGGAACAAAAACAAGCCATTTGTATATTAAAAACAAATTCTACGTAAAAATAATACCCATGTATAACGATAAAATAAGTGCGAAGTTATACTTTTACTTAAGGTAGGTAGATATTTACAGATACTTTGTTAGTAAATATATTTTTTGTTAAACTTAGATAAAATAATAGGTCAATACTTAAAATTGTAGTTTAAGAAAAATGAAGAACATTGCATATTGTAAAATTTACTCTTTAGGAAGAACTAAAATTCTTCTAAGAACATTTCCTTCTCTTCCTTAATGTTCAGCCCACGATTGTAATTTCAAGACTTACAGTATCCAAGTGCAGCCACTTTCCGTATGCAAATGCAAACGCTTCACTTTATCGCCGTTCCCACTTAACCTTTTTAATAAACATTTAAAAATAAAAGTCGTCTAATAAAAGCAAGGATCAGTCTAATCCTTAGGGAGTGGATACCGAGGAATTTATCGTGAAGAAATCGTCGTTTAAACGTAAAAGTCGACGCGAGTATTCAATTCTTTAATAAATTGCCTTCTGAAGCTTCGAGCTGTGGGAGGTGCGTTTTCATTGGCTACACTTAGGCTTTGACTAGGTAGAAGCTGGAGTTTTCTTTCAGGAAATACCTCAAAAAACTTGAAAAGTAATGTTTATACAAGCAATAACAAAATCTAAACTTGATGTTTAGGATATATCCTCTATTCATTTACTCATGTTTTCTTTGTCATTCTCACCTGAGAATTACAAATTATCATAATAAAGAGAGATAATAAGCTGAAAGAGACGTTTAATTAATTAATTAATGGTATGTTAAGGTTGTCATTAGTTTTGGTTCCTGCTTGTAAAGCAGAGAGCAAATTTTTTAGTCAAATAGATATAAACACAGATATATGTTTTAAACAAACGAGCCTCGTTATCTAATGCGAAAAATATAAAAGTAAAGTAGGCTGCTACATGAACCATTTAGATCGGTATAGATGATACCGATCTTTGAAGTAAACAAACATTTTTATTATACCTTTTTGTCTAACGCCGCTAAATTGCCTATAGATATTCCACGTATTATCGTGCGACAGTGGACACGTGCAGAATGTAAGACTTCATTTAAAAGCTGCATATTTAGGCTAAGCTGGGGCGAGCTTTAAGCTTTTAAAAAGAATCGGAGTAACTGTAGAGTACACCCGCATGAGTGACTCGTGCTATTTAAAATATCTACCTTAAGTTTCTTTATTTGTCATAACATAATTTTTATAAAAATCAATGACGTCTTTTCGTATGTCTTGCGTCCATTGCTTGACATTTTTTATAATGAAGCCTTAACATACATTTTAATACTCACGTCTTATTAAATAACTGACTTTTTCAGATCACTGACATGGTCTCTGTATTTAAATGATCAATCTCAAGTTAAGTATTATCCTACTAATATTATAAATGTGAAAGTTTGTGAGGATGGATGTTTGTTACTCTTTCACGTAAAAACTACTGGATGGATTTGGATGAAACTTTGCAATAATATAGGTTATACATCAGAATAACACATAGGGTACTTTTTACCGCGGGAAAACATCTCACTTCCACGGGAAACCGACTTTCACGCGAACGGAGTCGCGGGCGGCCACTAGTATTAATATAATTTAGATATATAGAAGAACATACGTAGAAATATAAAAAATCGTTTAAAATAGCTTCATCTTTAAAATATCTAAATATTCCGACAGTGCAGCCTCTGTACCTGTCGTCGCAGCTTCACTAGAAAACTTCGCATTAAAACGTATGAAGGAAATAGCTTTCAGCTATTCGTTTTGTCAGTCGCATCGCCTTTGAATCTTCTGAAATAGGAGATAAGAAATATTGAAATTGAGATTTAAGTATTTATTAAGAGTGGTAAGTTAATGCTTATAGCTAGTTAAATGAACGTGATTTCATATTTTAGTTAAATTAACTAATGATGTCCCTTCTTTCATTTAAAGGTAAACTAAAGCTAGAAACTGTTATGGATTTTTGTACAACCCATATTACTTCAAACATTCATAAGATCATTTGAACACAGTTTTAGGTATATAACTTTACATTTATTTTATTCTCCGTTTATTTTCGTTAAGTATTCAAATATCCTTCGACAATCATCTTAATTATTTTCGCTCCGCTCTTTGATGAGCGTCCAACACAATTTAGATTATAGACTTGAAAGAATAAACCACATAATACTTTATCATTGTAAATTATTATTTGCAGTTCATGTTTTACAGGTTAATCGAGTTAAAACGTAATAAATTGGTGCAGAAATCTTTATAATCCTCCAAACATTTATAGCTTTTTAATGTTTTAGCCGACACGGTGTTATAGGCAGAAAAACCGTCACGAATCATAACCTCTCAAACGTTTCTTTTATCTTTTTTTCCTCGCCATCACTCAAAAGCAACAAGTACTCAACATGACGTTGAAATTGGCGCCAACTTGGAATCTGCGACGGCGGAAAAATATTATTTTTGAGGTTGTCAACTGTTGAAGCAGACGATGGAAAGATCTGAGAACATCACGCCAACCCTTTGAAGACTGTGACAGTCCGGACATGGATGGCGTAACGAAGACGTCGTCGGCCGCCAGAAACACATTACTCATAATACACCATTTGTCACCTTTAATTGCCACTTGTTGCTTGTCGAAAATGTCTGAAGAAGCCATATATTTAGTTTATTGTGGAGGAGAAGGTAGCCGTTGTTTGTACCGCTCCGAAATTAAGACATTACAGGAGCGAAGGACGTATTTATACGTCGTCAATGATTCTGTTCGCTTTGATGTTAAAACTAAACGCATAGTAAACGACCGGCCATTTTGTTGTAAAAATGTTATTTTCTTGATCTTGGCGCCAACAGCCGTGACGGACGACTGTATCCCGCAGCGATGATAAGCACATTAAAAAAGTCTAGCCGCTAACCCAGAATAACTCCAACTGCAACTAATTAAAATGAATCTCGTTACGCATTAATCCGAGATTTAAATGCCAATTAGAAGCAATTTAATCGAGACTAAAATAATAACTGCTGATATTATGCAATAAATAGAATAAGTCATCATAATCCGCGGGAACCAATTAGTGTTTATGTGTAGTGTGTAGCCAAATCGATGCGGTTCTAACGAGCGCTCGGCGGTAGTAATAGCTCGTTTATATCGCAATAAACTAAATATATTCCGCGGCGGAGCGTGGCGTGGCGCGGTTTGACACACAATTAAAAATGACAGATGACAGGCGGCCATCTTGCGGCGGCTGTCAAAGACGCCGCTCGCCCGGAATGTCGTGAGGTATTTCGCTTGAACAACTACTGAAAAAACCTCTCAAAGTATTTCAGACAAGCTTGATGGGTGATCCGTGTCGAAGTGTCAATCAAACACGTCTAACGAAGTGTAGAAAGCAGATTACGTACATTTTCAGAATAGCTTACACTACGATAAATATACTTTAAAGTAATTGCGCTTTTTTTTCCAGTCCTAAAGAGGACTTAATTGGCCGTAACTGATGTTTTTCACGACTGTAGGTAGGTACTGTTATTCATTTAGTATCAACAACTTTTTATAGGAAGCTATTTAGGCACGTACGAGTAGCTCATGGAAGAGTCATGATCGTTTAGTTAATTTATAGCTGGTGTTGAAGACCATTTTTTCATTATACAGAATCATTCTTTGTGAGTTATTAGACCAGTTATTAACTTTTTTTGTTTATTCTGTAAATAGTTTAATATTGTAAGTAGCTACGGTATTTGAATATAACCCTACGCTTTCTTTTTGGATTAGTTATAACTTTCAGTCGAATTGCTGTTACGTTCCATTTCTAGAAAATAGTTTTGCTTTACACTAAAGAGTTAACAAACAAACATACATATAAACTGCGTTTAAAATGAATCAAAGTCACTAAATACATTTATATGACCAATAAAAAAAACATTATATTCTAATTCAAGGTCAAACTTCATGTGCTAATAACACTGTTGTGTTTTTCTAATGAACCAATAAGTACTTACCCGCTTGTGTTGTTTCATGCGGGGGTGGAATAACTATTGATTAAGTTACCACAGTTTTAAGTAACAGTGTAATCTTTGTATGCAATGTGGGCATGGACAGGTGAGGAAGGAAAGCCTTATTTGCAAATATTTCCAATTAGCTTTAACACGTGGGTATTTTCTAAGGAACTCGAAGGCAATTATAATGACAATACGACTGATAAAAGCGCTTTTTCCAAGGATTAAGTCGACTCCATTACCATGACAAGTGTATTGCTACACTGCAGGTCAATTAATATCTCGGTTGTCCTTAATAATTGGTAGGTATTAAAACAATTTATTTTCCAATCAACACTACTGATCAAGATTCTCGTACAATATAATAATATTTGTTATCAGCTATGGTTTAATTAATTGATTTCTGACTCTGAATACTTTATTATTCGTAACAATTTAGAATAATAAAGTGAATTATATTTTATTAAAACCAAATTAATTTTATGATTGATTGATCATTGAGATATTTTAAATAAAATACAATATAATATAATATGTCAAACTAATAAGAATATGGTATTCAAAATATCATACGTACGGTTTTTTATTATATCGGCCGTAATTTAGGTTACTTATATAAAAAAACGGTAAAAGAGGATATCAAAATATTTATATGTTTCAAACAGCGCTGCTATTGGATTTTTTAATAAAGGAGTAAAGAAAAACAACAGTGCAACTTTTGAACTATTTTATGTCAACATCGAAGTTTAAAAAGTCTTCACAGAGCTATTTACAGCGATCCAAATATTACAAAATGTCGTTGGCATCAGTAACACACTCTTATATTAAGTTACAAGAATTTACAGCTAAGGTAAGATCGATTTGGCAACACGAGAAAAAAACAAAAAAAAGTATTGTTTACCTACAGTTGGGATACAAAATAATATAATTATAAAATCTATAGGTACGTAAATATGATTAAAGTTCTAAGTTACTTATAAGTAAAGTAATTTATTATTTTGATAGAAAAATATAAAAGGTAAAGCGATTTTTTAAGCTGTCATAATTTTGAGGATGTATTGAGAATATGATCTCAAGCCTTTAATTCTTTTAAAAAGTTTTTTTTTAAATATATTCGAGATGTAAAAATGTTTATTAAGGTACTTACAAATAGTAAGTAGTTAAATCAATTTTCAGTTCAGAATTATTCTCTTACTAACACACCCTCAAAGTTATTGCAGATTAATACACTTGGTTCCTTTACTGCATCAGGTTGAAGATTATTACTACTCCGATTTAAACAATTTTTATTTTTGATATTCACTGTTATTTTTATGTATACCATAGAGTTTAGATAGTAACATAAAAGTAACAAGACTTAACGAATTAAGTAGAGCATCATTATTTCTTAAGTAGAGAAAACGATATATACATTTTATACAATAGTATTTACATGTTTCAATCCTAGAAGTTATTAATAAGTTTAAATAGGATGAGTAGGTTTTTTATCATGATATTTTACAAGTTATTATATTTTGTTGAGTAGTTCTTTAACTAAGGTTTCTTTTGCATATCAATAAAAATGTTTAATTTTAGAAAATATGAGACAATCATTAAAATGTAAAAAATGAAATGAATAAATTGCGGAGTCAATGTCGCATTGTGTGTTTTTGCTAGTCAACCGTTAGTTATTAGGTATTAAAATAATAGGAAATAAAAAACCTAACTTACACACAAATTATGTTGACTTAGGGAAAGCGCAGTAAGCGCTTGAGTTATAGCCACACAAGGGACGGAAGATACTAGTTTCACGTGTCAATTTCCGAAAATCAATTTTATAGCGAAATCGGCCCGAACCGAACATCGATCTTCCGCTCAACAGTCTGGGATAGGTTGTATATACCGATGCGCCAAAGAGGTCGTCACAAAAAACAAAATTTCGCTCAGAGGCAAAATAACTTTTTGAATCTTATGGATGCTTATCACGAAAATATGCCTGATGAATCTAGCATACATGTAAAAGTAAGTAGATTCTGAATACTCTAAAATTGATGCAAAACTGAGGGTAACCGTGTAACGAAGAAATGTTAGACTTAATTATTTTATTGAGCTTAAAATGCGAAAGCTCCCTTATTCTTAACTTTACGATTCAATTTGAATACACTGATCTTATACCTAACTTAAAACAAACCTTACGTACGCATTAAACCAAGCATGCTCTTAACATTAGATATCACATTTGATTCATAATTTTAATTAAAACAATTGCACTAATTAATTATTATTTCTTCACATATTCACCGCCGGAGTATTTCTATCAGTTACATATAAAACAAAATGGCAAATGTCACTTATCTCACAGGACAACCGTCTTTATCGGTGATTAGCACTTTGAACCTTAACCCATGCTAGCACAGTTCAATTTGGCGTGTCCTGGTCCTCCCTCGACTCAGGGCCTGGCCTCTGCCATCACGTGTGGCTGTGGCCTATGCTGGAGTGCGAGTGGTGGTGGTTGGCCAGATGGTGGAAGTACGGGGCGTAGGGCCCCGGCCCTGAGAACGGGTAGGGCACCCCGTGGGAGTACAGCAGGCTGCCGGGGTAGGGCCCGGAGGAGAAGGCCCCGGCGGGGGGGGGGCGGGACGGTGGGACTGTTGACGTCCATGCCGGGATTCTGCTTCTTCCATTTTGTGCGCCGGTTTTGGAACCAGATTTTGACCTGGGGGTTGAAAGACGATTTTAGATGGAGGAATGGTTAATGGGATTTCAAATGGTGGGTTAGAATAGTTTATCGCCAAAATATTACGGTTGAGAATATTTATCAAGACAGTGTTAGCCGTCGGCAAGAAGGCTAAAGACAAATTTTCGATTTTTCTAGTAGCAAGGTAAACGAAATTAAACTTTCAAACAAGGTTTAAGTTATTCTAGAGGTGACAGGGCAATTTAAAAATACGGTAATTTACTTAATTTGTTTTCACATTTTGAAAAAACTGAATGATTAAAAAACAGTAACAAGCTTGGTTCAACGAGGCTAGCGGATACACATACATAACGTAGTTTAATAGCGACTTCGCTTTTTACTGTTCAAAAAATCAAAAATCAAAATTTTCTTTCACCAATTATCTCACCTGAGTCTCCGTCAAGCTGAGACTGAGCGCCAAATTCAGTCTCTCACAGACCGACAGATACCTCGTCGTCTTGAACTTGTTCTCCAACGACACCAGCTGTTCGTACGTGAAGGCCGTCCTTGCCCTCCTCGGCTTAGTACCTCCCTTGGAGTCTCTTGAGGAGGAGCTCTTTCCTTTCTTAGAGCTTGAGCTGACAGGACTCTTGGGGTCTCCGTTCTCGTCGAGGTCGGACTGCGTGAGGACGTCGTCGTCCAGGTTGGACGTCTGGTCGTCGGTTTCAAGGTCATCGGCGTCGATGTCCGAGTGCTGGTGGTCTTTGACTGGAAAGAGGAGATGAGTTAGGTTGGGGGAGTGATTGGTGGAAGGTAAGTTTGGGAGTCGTTTTTGTTGGATATAGGTTAATCAATTTCTGTGTTAGGTAATATTTTTTAAACCTAGTAACTATTTTTAATGTTGACTAATAGTTGATAATAATATTATCAACACCCAGAACAATACTGTATTATCTCAAAAAATCTCAAAAATCGACTTATTTAGATATTTGTATAGCCAAACAGCTTGTGATAACGGTTTTTCGCCAATTGTAAAAAAAAATTATTTTGACTTAGTGCAGTGTTGATCTGGGTGTGCGTTATGTAAACATGTGGATAAGCAACTTAGTTTAAATCATAAGATATGAAAATCAACTGTGAAGTGCAGTTTACAATAACTGTATTTTCCATATTAATGTAGGTATCTATAAAAACCAAGGTGAACAACGCTGCGACACTGTATCTATTTTATATGTGTAGGTATGATGGCTGAAAATAACTATTAAATGCAATCAAAGGGATTTGTTTATTATGATATTTTAATTTCGATTCAATGAATTTAGATAAAAAAATGTTTAAAAAAAAAACTGTTAATCAAACCCAACTGATCATCGTTTTTATATCGTTTCATTTGGTGAGCACATGTTCAAATCGTTCCGCTTGTCACTAACAAACGTCACTCAGCCTCTCAAATCCTAATTTCGTATAAAGCTACCCAAACAAAGAGTCAGCAAAACAAACAAGCGAGCTTATAACTAAATTGTCACTTAAAATGATGGCGTTTAATGTCATCGGGGAGTTAAAAGTCGGTCTTAATTCCGTCGCTACATAGTCGCAGTCGATTGTAAATCTGTCAGCATGCCAGCTGCAATGAGCTTAATATCTGTGAGTGGACAAGCGCCTTTATAACAAACATACAATGCAAGTAATCAGTAATTTAAACCTTAACGCGTCGGTAGTACAGTTGAAAATAAATTGACAAGGATATAGTTTTATAAAGGAACAGTGTGTCCGATCTGTATGTTTTCATTTGTCATTAATAATTAAATCTAGAATATTTTAATGAGAAATTGATGTGTTGCAGTAAAATTCGTTGTCATTTTTTATTGTATCGTCAGTTTTAGATGAACACTATTAGAATGCTATAAAAATATTACTATCTAAATGACAATTTTATAGTTTCCTCGATTTGTGAAAACTATTTCGCTGAAATTATGTGCGTGCTAATTTTGTTAATATTTATATTTCCTGTCGCCCATTATATTTCGTTTTTCACAATTTTTTCTAAATACTGAACACAAAATGTTTAAATTACGTTTTAAATGTGTCCGGTTGATGACAAAAAAAAGAATTTAGTGTGGCGATGTGTAAAAATAATTTCAAAATACGAATTTAATTGAAATTATTTAGCACTGGTCGTAATTCAACGTAACGGAAACGGATATGTCTTTTAAATAATGAAAAAACTATGAGAAATTATTATTAATATTAGTGGATTGTAAAGGAAGCTATAAAACAATATGATTTAAGTAGATTGGGTCGTGAGTGGGAGCTATTTCTGATCCAAAACATTGTGTCACTCTTACATTCTATGGGTAAACATTTGTGTGTAACACTGAGTCAGATAATAGTGGTTTATCATTTGTTTTCCGATGTATTTTTTCAAATACTGTTTGAGCTTTAACTTTACTTGCACGATCGTATTGATATTATACAAAAAAGGGACTAAATGCAACGTTAAAAGTATAATATATAGAGTGTAATCTTATTAGTAACTAGAACAAAATAACAGTTCGTTGATATAAAACGTCTCAGCTCAGGATAATAGTATTTTTTTTGTATAAACTAAAGCTCATGAGAATAGTTAAACATGTTACTTTCAATATGTAGGTATGAAGAACTAACACTGGACAAAAGTAGTTACCTAATTGTGTATTTTTTTAAAATACTCATACTTTTGTAGTACATATTATTGTGCTGTTAAAGAAATAGGTCTCTGGGTGAAATATCTGCAAAACAGTTTTAATCATACTATAGAAGAACAAGATTTAAAAAAATATCCAAAATATCATAAAACTGTCTAGATATTTTGAACAGTTGGTTAAAGCGCAGATAGGTGATTTTGATCTACTACAATTATTTTTATTTTTATTGAAACGGAATCATAATTTCATTTTATTAAGATTTTTAGCGACAACAAGCTACTTTAACAATATTTTTATAAGTGTGTGAAGTATTGCAGAATAAGATTTTGCAGCATCTAACTCACTACCCTTTAAACATGATAGTACAAGATCCCGTTTAAAGTACTGAGACTCCTGCAGACGTTTGTTACCGCAAACACTCTTAGTTGGCAACCCCGGCCCTAGAGGGCGCCACTTGTAATCGAGAGGGCTTTATTAATTACAAACTTCGACCACAACCCCAGGGAGAACCAATCCTCAAACAATTATAAGCTTAAACTACAAGCAATTAGAGTCAAAAATCCAATGTACAGCCATTACCAAAATTCAACCTTATCTTTTGGGCGTAAGCGCTCTAACAATGAGAAACCGTTTTGTGGGTAGCGCAGAGCATTTAGGACCGTAATCTGTTGATTTTAGAGTCGGTTTTCGAGTGGGCATGGGATTGATCAATTTGTTAAATGAAGAGGCTGAGGAGTATAATTTTGGGGGATCGGTTACATACCTATAGGTAGGTACTATACTATAGTGGGTAGGTATATTCGTATTATTATAGATTACACTTTTTAATAAGAATGGAGGTCGTTAAAAACATAGTTTTATTCATTGTCAAGATACATATTTAAATAAATAACCTTTATTAAAATTTTGAATTCCCATTTATATTTTTCTCGTATTTTTCTTTTCCGTGTGAGTATAACAAATAAACTACCGGGAACAATTTAAAAGCATACATCCCATTTTAAACCGTCTATTTGCTGAATATATCCAACTTTAAAGCACAAGCTCCGAGTTGTAAGCCACAGAACTGAGCGAGTACTTAAAAACATAAACACCAAGTAATTGGTATGCACGACGAGACCCCAAAATGGCGGAATTTTCACGTAATTTCGGCAAGTAATTAAAAAGTCAGCGAAACCCGCGAATTAACGTCAATGCTGTTAACAACCCTTTAAATTGTCATAATTACCTTGTTGTAACAAATACTTTGGAAAGTTGGAGTAGGAAGATGTTTTAGGTGATAAAACTGAGAAAATTATTGTAAAATGATGTGGTGTATGGTAGGTAAAGCAATTATTTAGATCGAAACTTCGTTGAAGAATATTAAGTAGGTAAGAATATTATTTGATTCACAAGGTTTCGTTTGTGATAATCTATATCGAAATAAACTTCATTTAGAAATCAAAGACAGGCGCATAGAAATTAAACTTTTATTAGTTTATTCCGTAATATGGAAGTGAGACAGATGTCGTCATATATCACTGTAAGACAACTTAATGTGTATCGTTATCACACTTTATTGGATTTCCATTAAACGTATCCAACTTGAAGATTAGATTATCCATCCGATCGCCCTATCACATCAGATCTACGCCGCCCATCGCACTGCTTACTTCCACCGGTCGAATAACCTCCGAAGGGCCGAAAATAAGCCAATTTTAACCCTTGGAACTGCAAAATTTATACCAGCTTGACCCCCGGAACGCTTTATTCACCTTTTATTTTTATTTGAGTGAGCAAGGAACAAATCTTAGCGCAAAAGGGATAATAAAATAATCGTTGGATTCGTTTAGACGAGTCTAATTTCACGGATTGTTGCGCAAAAGGACGGAGGGGACGCGGGTGTTTTGTCTCGCTCTCGCGCGGGGCAGGCTGTCTCGCTCTGGCGCGGGGAGGGGGTGCGATCTTATTTTGTTGTTTGCGGGTTTCATGAAAGAATCACTTTATTTGTAGCGCTGCGGTTATAAATATGTAAGAGGTCTTCGCAAATTGATGTTTTGGGGTACATGCAGAGTGTACGAGTAGGTATATGATGCAAGATACATATCATAGGTGTATATTTAGGTACGTTTTGTATAAAGAAGTATACTATTTATTTTTGTAATGGCTTACTAAATAAGTATATGCAAATATAATATAAAAAACAAACTATTTGTCAAAATATATCGTATTTGTTGATGTAACATCATGTTAAAATTGGTTGCATTGGTTTTTTGCACTTCATTGTAAAGTGTTAAAAATATAGGTAAGTGTGCCTTATCCATAATAATGTTATAAATGTACCTATATCTCTATCTATTTGTCTGTCTGTATGTTCCGCTTTCACAAATGAAATTTGCCTTTAAAATGTTTTCATATGTATATTTTTAATCGCTTAGTAATTTATATATCAAGTGAATGAGTAACGAACTCAAAATTTCAAATAAACCGAATAGCAATGCTATCTTACTTTTATTTTAACCAATAATAATCCATCTTGTTTTGCTCGCAAGTATCACAGACAACAATTATTACCTTGGCATTAATTAATATTTCATTCTCATACGAATCGATGTAATTCTTCAGTGCAAAGTATAGGTAGCCCAAGGAACGTTGGCCGCTGCCCGCTGACAGGTTAACAGTTTCCGCACGGACCAATTAATGGGGAATACAACACGGGGTATTATTTATTGTCTTGTACACGTAAATCTTCGATGAAATAACATTGGGTGTATTTTAGTGTAGCGAGATATATTTGTTTGTGGGTATATGTATTGTTGAAGCACTTTTTTTGATTTCATCTATGATTTTAAAAATTTCGCAGATTTCTTTTATGTTTGTCTACCACGTTTTACTATTGGATAAATCGTATTGTACACAAAAGTATAGTAAAATTAATGAAAGGAGGTACCTTGGTTAAATAATTGCTCAACGGTGATTTTTTAATACATTTTAAGTAACAATGGCTAAGATTAACATAATTTATACCTGTCGATTTGAAAACGTACCTTATAGGTTTCAGCTATACTCAAAGTGTGCTTGGCGAAGCCCTAGGGCTATATCCGAAGAGAACCGCTTTTCTAAGGTATAAACCAAAATAACTAGTGTTTTGTAGTAGTAACTAGTACTTAGTTACGGCTAATAATAATTTATTAGAGCCTGAAATGCTAGAAGAAATAATATTACAACTAGTATGTAACCCTATCTTATTTATGGAGAGGCAGTACATAATACAGGGCGTCCCAAGACTGGTACATCAAGGGAAAGTACCTTAAAAATCGTAGATAGGATATTTTGCTGAAAGAAGACTTTATTATATTTTTAAACTTAGTAATTCTGCATTTAAAGATTTTCTAAAAAATACTTGCTTCGTCTGAAAATCGAACCCACTTAAATGTGAAAAAAAAATTAACCCCTATTTTTATGATGCCAATCGAAAGAATAGACAAAAAGTATCTTATTAATATATAATATAATAATTCTTCTTAAGTAACATAGTATCTTAAAAGAAAGGAAAAACGCGAAATCAATCATTTTAATCAAATTAAAAACATACGTAAAACTGCCAAAGTAAATTAAGTATTTTTTTGTAAATTATTTAGATTTTTTTAAAATGCAGAATTACTAAGTTTAAAGAATAAAATAAAGTCTTCTTTCAGCAAAATATCCTATCTACGATATTGAAGGTACTTTCCCTTGATGTACCGCCTTGTATAGTTGCTGAAAATAATATTGGAACATAATGAGCATGCTTAAGGCAGATTTGCATGATTTTTTTAAATTTAAATGCATTGTTCTATCTTGCAAAGGTTTTATAAAAAAGCGATTCATCAAGACCAAGAGTCCATATAGTTAAGTATATTATTACCTACTATAAGTTTCAATACAATATTATATGAACAATTAAAATGTAAAAACGAATGATAGGTAGAGTTGCCCGTTGCCTAAATATTTCGTATAAAAACGGTAAATTTTGAGAAAACAAAACAAAGTCAAATTATTAGAATTATAAAAATCCTTCTTTTTATCGCTATAGACTAAAATTGATGGAATCAGGCGTTACTTTGCGGAAATCCATTTAGATGACTTTTTAGTAATTACTGTGTAAATCCGCTATAATTTCTCTACTGGCAGTCCACTAATGCACCGCCCGCCCGCCCACTGTTCATGCGCAAGCACACCATACGAAACGCGTCGAGACGAGTATTTCTTTTTCTGGTGGTGGTAACTATTGCATGGTGTGCTTGCGCATGAACAGTGGGCGGGCGGGCGGCGCTATAGACTAGTTTCCCAAAAAAAAAAAAGGTGACCACACTTTATTATCACGATTGATTTTTAAAAGCCATACACGTATAGATTTTGATAAAGTTTTAAAATATACGTAAAAAACGGTATAATCACTGCCGAAGAAAGGATGACCTATCCTTTGTTTATTAATTTCCTTAAGCAATTTATACTCGGCACATTTTCTTTGGAAAACTTTATTATCGTCATGCCATGTCAAGTCATTCAAAAGCGTTAAAGGCCAGTTTCCTAAACTATAATAAAAGATGAATAAGTGCTGCAAAGGCGTATTAGGCATAGCACGACAAAAAGAAAAATATAATCTAACCCGTGTATAGAATAGCACGTAAAGCAATCTCAAACCTTACAATTTTCGGCTTTCCTTAAAATTAAATTGTAGAAAAATAAATTTAGATTCACAGGAGGTTGATATGATTTTGTTTACCTCTACTTATACATTTTCGGCCAGACCAATAATATTATAACTACCTACAAAACAGTTCATCGTGGAAACATTAGTTGAAGCAACTTTTAGCGTATACAGGGTGTAATCGTTAAGTGTGCACAGGCGATTATTCCGTAACTATTACAGATATCAAAAAACTTTAAACTGATATTGAAAGTACTTTACCTAAAGAGTAACATAACGTTAATAACTTTTTGAAAATAAAACGAGAAATATCCAAAAACTTTACATTAAACACTCCCATACATTTAGTATGAGATAGTAGAGATAAAAAAACACAACTTTAAAGCATTTAAGATAAAACCAACTCAAACGCTGCACAGTGATGATTCTGCTCGTCGGCTGGTCTATTATAATTGGCTAGTCAATAATTAAGACAATGACTAACGTTTGGGGGAAACGTGAAAGAAAATAAAAGATTTTAATCTTTTTCAAAGCTTTATATTCAAAGCATAAAAGTGATTTTAATGTTATGTGCCCACAGTCCGAGCACGAAAATATGACTCAGTCTGGAAGGATGCTGTCAATATCTCATTGTTTCTTCTTTAGAATCTATTTAAATAATATAAAACAATAGCTGCCAGTATTCCAGCCTACATAAGTTTCCTACAAAGTGCTTATGCACATTACATCCCACCGCCTACGAAAAAGATTTTGATACTAATCAAAATCGGCATCACTTCCAGGCACATGTCTTCCTAGCCTACCTAAGTTAGGAAGCTCCGAAGTAAAAGTGATTCGACCCAATAGTTGTAGCTAACAACCAGTCAGGTTAAAATGTGGAGTAAACAAATGAAATGAGAAAGATAAATAATTAAACAAGTTAAACTGACCCCATCATGCAAAAACCTAACAAAAATACATGATGTATGGGTGAATCACAGTATGCTAGTCCAAAAACTTCACAAGAACTTAAAAATAGGAATTTTGAAAATAGACGCAAAAAAAACTTAAATATTTCAATCACAATCGTAGTGGTTTAATCATCATGCATCTAGGCAGCATCCAGTAATCATGGCTGCTTAGCTGCATTATCAAATTATCTCTATAGATACATCATTGTCCAAAGTCATCATCTGAAAATTATCAATGTTACATCTCGCTCGACAAAAGACAAAAATAACAATACAAAACACCACATAATGACTCGACATAACAAATGAGAAATATTATTATCGAACAACTACTCCATCATCCACATACCTACACAAAATTCATTTAATCAAATTTACCTACTTCATCAAGATTTTAACAGTCTAAGAAAAACCCTATCTTTACTCAATATGAAGTTTCATAAATTAAATACGTATTTGATTATTAAATCTTTGGGGCAAATAGTGAAAACATTCAAATATTCCATACTTGTGATAACGCTTAATAAGAATCAACAATGATACAACAAACCAATAAATAATCTCTTCACGCTCCCCCTGGAATATGTGCAAATCATCTCTAAATAGAATCAAAGATTCCCTTCTCCAAGATATTCTTGTTAAGAAGTTTTAGATAGGGAATGACAGCGATTCCACACGGCAAAAACTAACTTTCCACATTCTTTTTGTCGTATCATTATCTACTTTTCGGTAACATCATCCATTTCGAAACATAATAATTATTTAAATTATTTCATATCCGTCACCATTTATAAACATAAACAAACAATACTGACTGACCTGACATAAAAAATTACATGACAGTACTGACAGTTGTTCTTTTTTTACCAATGTCAACATCCATAGACAAAGCAAAAATCTAAAACCTATAATAAGTATTTTTTTTTATGGTAATCGAGCAAGTATCCGTTTCTTAATTCTATTCATCAACTTAATAAAAGACCTAAGATGATACCATATAGAATGTTATTCCATACGTTACCATTTCTTATACATAACACATACCTTATACCATTAAGATAAATGAAATATCTTAATTCACCTATAAGTAAAAGCTGAAACTATTACACAAAAATATAACACAAATACATCATGAAAGAGAATAGTGTACCTACCTACCTATAATACACATGTATAATATTCTAGAAGTTGGGCAAAATATATTACAATCGTAATTTGAACGGTTTCATAGAATTATGTTGATATGCTAAATCACGAGTAGAAGAACCATTTACATTTATTGATTGTAACGGCGCAAGGAAATTAACTTTCTTTCTTTCTTGACAATTTTTACAACTAGCTATGTAATCATAAATTTTTTTATCGACGTTTTCGATAAAATATCGCTCACGAAATTTACCTAATGTCTTCGTAAGACCAAAGTGAGCTCCACACCAAGGATCATCATGAATCTCGGACATGACCTCTAAAAATAAACATTCTGGTAGTACAATCCTATCGATGAACTGACCACCTATTTTAATTTTATGGTATAACCGACCATTTAATAAATGAAAACCCTTATAATTCCTACTACGACAAGCATTGATTTTACTGACCATATTTACACAAAAATTATCGCGAGACTGTTTAGTATCGATATCGACAATATCGATTTTATACAACTCTAAACCATCAGACATTTGTGGTTGAGTTTTGTCTGAGGAATTGTCATCTATTAACGGATTCCTACTCATAAAATCTGCCAACACATTTTCCTTTCCCTTACAATATACAATATTAAAATCATACGACTGAATAGCGAGGGCCCACCTAGCCAATCTACCATTCATATCTCTTCTATCTCGCAACCAAACTAAAGCCCTGTGGTCTGTTACCACATCAAATTTTAAACCCCATAATAGATGCTCAAAATACTTCAATGACCAAACAAGAGCGAGACATTCTCTCTCGGTGATCGTATATCGCGTTTCGCAGTCAGATAACTTTCGGGAAGCGAAAGCTACTGGGAATAACCTATCAGTTCCCTGTAATAAACACGCGCCCAAAGCATCACCACTCGCATCCACATGCAATCTGGTGGTGATATTAGAATCATTTGAAAAATGTCGTAATAATGGAGGGTTACTGATTAATTTAAATAGAGTATCATAAGATTCCTGTTGCTCTTTAAGCCACTCAAATTTTACGCCTTTCTTTAACAAACGTGTTAAGGGCATCGCGATTGCCGCAAAATTACCAATAAATTTCCTATAATACGAAAATAACCCTAACACAGATTTGACATTTTTGGTGCAGGATGGTACCTTTAATGACTCTATCTTTTCTATATTAGCGTCATCCGGACGAATACCTTCAGCCGATATTTTATGACCTAATACCGACACTTGATCGTACGCAAAATGACATTTACTGGGTTTCAGGGTCATATTAGCCTCTTTTAGTCTTTGAAGAACCTTCTTCAAAGCGGTGCAAAACTCATCATAGTCCCTACCATACACTAATATATTATCAACGTACACTATAGCGTTCCTATACTTTAAACCACCCAGAACCTTGTCCATAGTGCGTTGAAAAACAGCCCCACTAGTTTTAAGACCAAAAGGAAGAACATTAAATTCAAAAAGACCCGACGGCGTCACAAAGGCAGTTTTATGCTTATCAGCTTCCTTAATAGGAATTTGCCAGTAACCTGAATTTAAGTCCAAGTCTGCAAAGTATTTAGCTTCTGACAGATATGACAATAAATCATCTATGCGCGGTAGCGGATAAGAATCAGTTATAACCTTTTTATTTAACGATCTATAATCAATGCAAAAACGCCACGAATCGTCAGGCTTTTTAACTAACACAACAGGAGACGCATAAGGAGAACGCGATTCGCGAATGATGCCATTCTGCATCATCTCGTCTACCTGTTCGCGAATTATCCGATGTTGCTCATGCGAAGCACGATACGGAGACTTATGGACGGGTGTATCATCAATAGTGTTGATTTCAACCTCCGAAATCGAACACGATCCTATTTGCGTCTTATCAAACGCAAACTGCTCTTCATATTCTGATAAGATTTTAACTAATTTTCCTTTATCATTTCTGGATATTTTATCAGAAATGTCTAGTGTATTCAAACCCCTATTTTCTGAAAATATTTCTCCTACATTCTCGCCCAATGCCGTCTCATTATTTAAAAAAAACAATTTGTCTTGTTTTGACAAGTACGGCAAATGGCATTGTTCTGACAAGTATGGCAAATGGTCATTCTCATCTGCACGCAAAAATGGTATACACAAATTATCCGGAAAAATTAATAGATTTTGCCCAAAATCTATCGAAGTCCTATGAATACTGAAAAAATCGCAACCTAGAATTACATCGGTTGTAATACTTTTTACAACAGCGAACGTATGTTCGAATAAATAATTTGACAAATAAAATTTTATTTTGAGTGAAAGAATAATGTCAAGTAATTTGCCATTCGCAACACGCAATACAGGCTTTTTATTATCTACGCTACTATTTACAATATTATTATGTACAAACTTATCTATATTTTTATAGTAAAAATCTTCCGACATGACCGAAAGACTGGCACCGCTATCCAATAATGCGGACGTGGTGATACCGCACATCTTCACTTCTACATAGGGCGTTGTAGTGGAACCTTCTCTGTCGTCGGTCGCTAGTGTGGTTCCCTGTCCTAGCGCCGCCGAGCATTTGGGTGCTCATTTCGCACGTCTTGAGAAGGTGGCTGTCTATTCCTTAAATTATACCGCTGTTGTGGTTGCGAAAATGGCGGCCTGCTTGTTCCTGCTTCATCACCAGCGCTTCTTCTAGCAGAGTATGAAGCTCCCTTGGGTTGTACATGGCGCTCCGGAACATGTGGAGTTCTTGACGACCATGGTGTAGAAAAGTTATCACTGATTTGACGGGGTGGATGTGTTAACCGCACATTCTGGGCACCGTCACCCCGCGAGTAAGTATGATTGAAGGAACCAGAGTTCCCTAATGTTTGTATCTTGACCGGCAACGCCAATTGTTTTGGTTGTAAATTCAAAATCTCGTCCTCTTGCAATGCTGCTTTTTTAAATGCAGTCAAGTCACTAAATACATGTGTTGCATATCGTGTTCTATTATTAAAAGTTAAAGATTTCAAAATTTGTTTTATTATCTTCTCATCTGATGTAATTCCAGCTTTTTTAGCCAACAATGACATTCGGTAGATGAAGTCTACTGTCTTTTCATCATGATTTTGCCGATTTGAATAAAATTAAGCGGCGTAATCCGGATCTGAGGTGAATTCTTGTTTCAAAGCCTCTACTATATCTTCAAAAGTTGAAGCATCATCACTGATGGTGTGAAAATAATTGAGGGCAGGCCCCGATAAATAATTTGAAATTAAAATCGCCTTGGTATTGTCATCCCAGGAATTTAAAGCTGCTAATGCATTGTACTGCTTAATAAAAACATCAATATGAGAAGAAACGCCGTCAAACGTTTCCATGTTGGAATGTGTACCTATAGTGTATTTGTAGGTACTTATCTGTATACTATGCTTCTTGAGTTCCAGTCAATATCCAATATTATTCCAATTTTTCGTAGCGTATATCAGCGTATAGTAATATTCTTGTATACGTAGTTGCAGCTGCACTTGGCTGGACACGCTACCATGTGTCTATCCCTGAAAAGCACTGATTTTACTCGCGACAGTACCCGCGGTACTCGATACGGCGCCTCCACCAACTAACGTTTGGGGGAAACGTGAAAGAAAATAAAAGATTTTAATCTTTTTCAAAGCTTTATATTCAAAGCATAAAAGTGATTTTAATGTTATGTGCCCACAGTCCGAGCACGAAAATATGACTCAGTCTGGAAGGATGCTGTCAATATCTCATTGTTTCTTCTTTAGAATCTATTTAAATAATATAAAACAATAGCTGCCAGTATTCCAGCCTACATAAGTTTCCTACAAAGTGCTTATGCACATTACACAATGTAAGGTCAATTTTATGGACCGATGAAAGTAATGTTTCAAACTGCGGCATTAATAATAGAAAAAACATTATTGTTCAATTGACAATCCTTGTCAAACTACCGAAGTTAGAGCTCAGGTGCGATTGTCAATTAATGTGTTCTTGGAGATCGGATCATTGGGCCATATTTTCACAGTGGAACCTTAACTGGCCAGAGATATCTCACCTTTGTACAAAACGATATGCTAAGTCTCTTAGAACCAATTACAGACGATGAAAAAAGATCGATAATTTTTTAACAAGATGGAGGACCTGCACATAATACAAATGTTATGATGAATTTCTTACGAAACTATTTTAATGGCTTAATAGCTATTAATAGTGCAACCTCTTGGCCTGCCAGATCACCGGATCCCACGCCTTTCTTCCTATATGGGGATTTGTCAAAGAACGACGTGTACGCTGAGCGAGTACCTACATAGCCTAGAAGAGTTACAGAATCGTGTTAGTCGTGCAATTGCTTTAATTACTCCGCAATTTTAAAGGAAAGTTCATTTAGAAACTGTAAATAGAGCTCGTCATTGTACTGCACATCAAGAACGTCACATCGAACATTTGCTTTGAATACAAAATTTTGTACTTACCTACTAAGTAATAAAATATATGGGAGAGTTTAATGTGAAGTTTTTGGATATTTCTTGTTTTATTTTTAAAAAAGTTATTAGTGTTATTTTACTCATTAGGTAAAGTACTTTCGATAACAGTTTAAAGTTTTTTGATATCTGTAATAGTTACGGAATAATCGCCTGTACACACTTAATGATTACACCCTGTATATGTATTTTGAAGTTATCGATTCCCAGTCGCACAATGCTCGGGAATGGAATTAATAAAATTAGCATTTTAAAAATGCAAAACCAAAATTAAAATCTCAATCTTTAGCGTATATACATAGTTGCTCGTTAATAAAATATTTTCAACGAAACCAATCAGCAGAGCGATTCTGTAACTGTCGAGTGACATAAACTGCAAATCAAATCACATCAAAAATCCATTATTTGTATGGCCGAATTCAGAATTTAACGTTTATTCTCATAGATATTAGGACAATTTAGGTATGTTACACAATCGCTCGGGAGGTCATCTTTAAATTTTAACTATGAGGGAATTGCTGATTCTGACGTTTCACGTTAAAACGTTTTTCACACAAAAACGCCAACGGCAAATTAATGAGTAAATACTCGTATTTATATTTTTTACTACTTATCAAAGACCTGTTGGCAAATGTAAGTCGACATTGCCTATTGCTGTTTAGATTTACCTACGTACAGGAATATCAGTAAAACACTATATTTTAATACTGCTTTTGTCATGTTTATATTCAACCTCAAGTGCAAGAGCATACCAAGGAATAAGGAATACCCTTATGTATAAAAATGTTAATTGCAAGTCATGCCGCATTAGATCATTTTGTTCTTATAGCTACCTAATCTCTATAATCCAGCTGTGAATGTTTTGTTATTTTTGTTACATTCTAAAAGTAACCAACTCTATAAGTTATGTAAATTGTAGAATATTTGGACAGGCAATAAAACATAATTGTTGGATAGAGCTATACGTCTTCGGCAAGCCGTTACTTTTTAAAAGTAATACTTTTGAAGACAGTTAGTTTCTTAGATATCACGTTGTACAGTCCAACCTATTTTAAATAAAGAACTGAATTACTAATGAATTGGTCTTGTTAACAATAACTTGAAATAACTTAATTAACCTAAAGCACCGGCGGGTAAAACTTTAGAAATGCATGCCATTGGATGAATTTAAATTAGTGTTTAAAATAATTACCTAAACAAAGTTTATGTTCTACATTTTTTACACAATCGTGAAAATGTTTAATCTGAATTTTACATATTACCTACATCTCACAAATCAGAGGCAATGCCTTAGTTTTCTGTTTTAAAAGTATCTCTGGCAAAAGTATTCTAAACTAAAATGCAAAGCAATCAGACAGCTTAGTTTTTTTTTAAATTACATTAATAATAATAAAGATGTAGGTGCACCGATTCCTATTCAAAAGCTAACCGTGTAACTTACCAATTACATATACAGGGTGTCCAGGAAACAATGGATAAGCTCTGAAGGGCTAATAGTAGAACTAAAGGCAAGCCTAAAAAATATTTGATAAAAAGTATAACCCTTGCACTGCTAGAAATATGGCGCTTTAAAAAAAAACTTCATATTTTTTTGACTGTGTTCATATTTTTACTCGTAACGATTTCAAATCACTTAATAACATCATTATTTCTGTGCTAAAATAATTAATATTAACCGCATCAGTGAATAACTTTCAAATAAAATAGCTAACAAAAGTATTTTTCTCAAAAAATAATGTTAAACTTTTGATTTGTGTAAAATTTCTGAAGAAATATTTTTGATGCGCAACTTTGAACAGCTCTGGTGTAAAAAAATTATATGAAAGTAACAGTGACCAATGATTTCAAAATATTCCTGGTTTAATAACGTTTTTAAAAAGATGTAATATGTCGTTATTGTAATGAAAAAATATTGAACTAATGGTATTATTGTGTAAAATGGGATAATTATTTAGTTCTAGCAAAATTATAAAAATACAATAAAACTAAAGAAATATGATTTTCAACTGATATTAATTGCAAAAACATTAGAATAATTGAGAGCAACTGTTCAAATTGTCTGTCCCCATCCTGATGCAGGCCCTACAACTACGAATAAAGGATCTTCAAAAAAATCGCGCGTGTCGTCGATCATTGATTGCAGCGGCCTGAACACGAGCTCGTAGATCTTCTAATGAAGTTACTGGTTGCCGGTAAAACTCTTCCTTAAAATACCCCCAGTAAAAAGTCTAAAGCGTTTAGGTTTAGGCGGCCTACCTACCTGTTAGGGTAGGTTTCGTCAAGTATGCACATAATGCAACAGCATAGTGTGCTAGACAGCCTTCATTTTGAAGCCAATATGTGTCGCGAAGCTCTTCGGACACGTCTATCAATAAATTGGGTAAGTCATTATGAAGAAAATTTGGATCACTTTCTCCTGTTAAGTTGATTTCTTTGAAGATTTTTTTCTTTATTCGTAGATGCAGGGTCTGCATCAGGATGGGGACAGACAATTTGAACAGTTGCTCTAAATTATTCCAATGGGTTTGCAATTAATGTCAATTGAAAATCATATTTCTTTAGTTTTATTGTATTTTTTTAATTTTGCTAGATCTAAATAATTATCCCATTTTACACACTAATACCATTAGTTCAATCTTTTTTCATTACAATAACGACATATTACATCTTTTTAAAAACGTTATTAAACCAGGAATATTTTGAAATCATTGGTCACTGTTACTTTCATATAATTTTTTTACACCAGAGCTGTTCAAAGTTGCGTATCAAAAATATTTCTTCAGAAATTTTACACAAATCAAAAGTTTAACATTATTTTTTGAGAAAAATACTTTAGTTAGCTATTTTATTTGATAGTTATTCACTGATGCGGTTAATATTAATTATTTTAGCACAGAAATAATGATGTTATTAAGTGATTTGACCTCGTTACGAGTAAAAATATGAACACAGTCAAAAAAATATGAAGTTTTTTTTTAAAGCGCCATATTTCTAGCAGTGTAAGTGTTATACTTTTTATCAATTATTTTTTAGGCTTGCCTTTAGTTCTACTATTAGCCCTTCAGAGCTTATCCATTGTTTCCTGGACACCCGGTATGTATAAAACATACGCTGTATATTAACTTAATGCGAAATAACATAACGCACGAAATACCTAGTCGTCTATTGGTAGTTTTTGGCAAAAATAACGGAACGGGTCGGGATATAAAATGGTATCAAACAAACGAAAAAATTAAACACAACAATGTTTTGGTTAATATTCGAGTAAAGATTAAAAAAACATATTAAACAAATTTATTATTATTAATTTACTAAAGAGTGACTTTATGCATTGAAGCGATCTAAATAATATGTTTCCTTTCAATTCAAAATACTACTTTTGCAAACCAAAAAGTATACTAACTAATCATATTTTTTGTGAATACACTATCAATCTAATAGTTTACGTGACCTAACTACTTCTACCAACAAATACTCTAAAATGAACTTTAATTATAATAAAATACGGTTCATTCTAAAGTAGTTTATATTATGTAAACAATAGTACTGTCTGTTATAAGTTTTCGTTGCGCGTTGATGTCTTTATTATGGCATTTTAAAAGTAGCTTTTGTCAAACGAATTGCTATATTTATTGAAGTTTAATTATATTTTTATTTAAGGTATTTTAATAGACTGTAAAACATTAAAATTACATTAGTTCAATACATTTTTATTTTGTAAAGATATAGGTAGAAGGTAAGATGTGTCTCCAAATATAGATTCTGTCACTTGCAAATTGCAGTAATACCTACGTCGTATTTCAAAATAACATTATTTTCAAAATAGATTTTTAAGAAAACACATACTGGGTGTAAAAGACCTGCTTCCGAAAACAAAAACTGGGCATTGCTGGAGGGGTACTGGTTACGTTTGAGCAAAAAAATATTTTTTTATGATAATTTTGTGATGATTTCAAATTAAATAGGGTTTCAATTTAATTTGCAATGTAAATAATCGCACTTGAACCGACAGTTGATGTATGAGCGATGATTTCAAGCGGCGAACATGACTTTTCAGTCCTTAATAACTTTTTTAAATTGAGTTTTCTGGGTATATGCTGTTAGTGAATTTAGTTATTATTGTGGCTCAAGAATACATGGTTTCAGGCTTCGGAAGTGGTCTTTTTACACCCGTTATAATACCATTCTTGTATATCCGACACAGAAAAAAATGTAACAAATTAAACAAATGAAAAAAAAACAGTTCGATGTAGAAATGTATGAAAATTACATAGAAGTTCCACACATACATACAAAATTGCTCCTCAAGTAAACGAATAGTTGTAGATATGATTACTAGTCTCTCAATATCAAAAATACAACAAATCAGAACATAAAAACAACTATGTTGAAGTCACTGTCATTGAATACTTTAATTATCTAATTGCAGATAGGTGCCCGTTTGAAACTTTAACGATTAGACCGCTGCTAAATCTCCTATACTAATATAATAAAGAGTTAAAGTTTGCGAGTTTAGATATTTTGGATATTCTCTGGAACTTTTGGAAAAAAATTAATACGAGTCGAAAGCTACGTTGTAAGTGAGTCACATATCTTTATTAAGTCGTATTTTATTTGCAGGCAAGAGAAGCCTAAGGAGGAAGAGCAGTCATAAAATGAATTATATTTTCTAAAGTTACTGTATTATCGCTGAAATTTGAATCAAATTGCTCAAATACTTAATGAATTAACATATAAAATTACTGAAATCGGCATTTATTTTACATCGATACGGGATGCTTTAAGACGTTAGTGGTTAAACAATATTACAAGACCGTCGGTTTTTTTTTAAAGAAATTATTTATCATATATTTTATTTATAACAACTAAAAATACCGCCCGATTCGTTTATTTTAGATATCAACATTTATTGTATAGCCTTTTAATAAGATTTACCTACATTAATCAATATTTATCAGGTCGTTTTGAATGTAAATATTTATTAATATCCTACTCATATTATAAATGTGAAAGTTTGTGAGGATGTATGCATGGATGGATGTTTGTTACTCTTTCACGTAAAAACTACTGGACGGATTTGGATGAAACTTTGCAGTAATATAGGTTATACATCAAAATAACACAAAGGATACTTTTTACCGCGGGAAAACATCTCATTCCCACGGGAAACCGACTTCCACGAGAAAGGAGTCGCGGGCGGCCACTAGTATTTATATAAACAGTAGAGCCTTCAATCGGTTATTTCATATTTTCTTTCTTACTGGATTCTTATAAGAATTTTCTTTAATTTTTTTCTATGTTAAGTGTAAATAATTTAGATAAGCTCATTTAAATTCATTGTATATTAGATATAAGTAGTAGATATTTGTTGATCCATGTTAAACGGTGAAAGATTATTTCATGTTTCTAAGCATTCCACATTTATAATATTACTAGCGACCCGCCCAAGCTTCGCACTGGTGTAATTATGAGCGACTTGTTCCCGGCACGTTGAATTTTGGCTAACTTAGAAATACTTTTTTCTAATGTTTTTATTTACAAACTTAAATGAAAAAATTAACTAAAAGATGGTTAAAACCGCATTAAAATCCTTCAAGTGGTTTTGAAGGAGTTAGCGGCCAAACATACAAACAGACACAATTAGCAACTTGGATTAATACTATGTAATAATTAAGTATGTATACCGATTCCTAAAAATCTCGCAAATAAAAAAAACATTGGTTTAACATAAAATTAGCATACGGAGTATTTTTATCGTAGGTAGGGGAGCGAGGGGCTTGTTGTAACAGTTTTCAGTAAAACTAGTATATCTTGAGATCTATTGATTCAATTTCTACTAAATAAAGATTGATGGATACTGTAACTCTTCCTCTACCAAATCAAGTAAAAATAATATCATAACTATTGGTCATTATTTAACAATCAATTATTTTCTAAAAGAAGTGCGGTGTTACAACTTACCTCGTGATTGGGGCAAGTTGTAACGTCTACCGGGGCAAGTAGTAACGACAATAAAAAACGACATTAATACCTCTAATCATTTACTCTTTATTTATTTTTAACAAAATTGACATCTTTCCAAAGTAAGTATTATGTAATTCTTATCAAAAATCAACTCAAATACACTTTTTTGTAATCAACACTTAAAAATTAAGTAATTAAGAGTTTTATTTAGTTAAACACTACTTATAATCATAATAGCACTTTTAAATCACAGTAAGTAATTAAATTATTTATTTCTTATACACTCTATCCAATCTTTTTTGTTTGTATCTGTGTAAGCTTCACCACATACCAGACAATGCATGGTGTAACATGTTACAACAAGCCCCGGGATTTTGTTACAACTAACCCCATGGTATGATTTTTAACATTTATCAAGATAACTTATTAAATAATTTAGCAATCATAAAAACTGTTACACAATATCAGAGATAGATAAATTTGAATGTAAATAAGATGTAGAAAATTTGAAAATAGGCAATATTAAAAACACAAACCAAAATTTTACGACAGTACAATTTTATATCACCTGGCAGAAATGAAGGGAATGTTCACATTTGCTCACTGCGCCAACTGGCGGAACACTGGCTATGGCAATATGATGTGGTGCGGTTTATGGGTTAAATCGAGTCAAAGATATACGTTAATAGTGTTGAAGATCCTGGTGAAAAGAGCCTGTTACTACTTACCCCTGTAACAACAAGCCCCTCGCTCCCCTACATTTATTTCAAATAGCTCCTGAATACAATTCTTACTATGTAGGTCCAACTCACCAGAATCGCTGTCATCTCTATCATAATGCGGCCTCCAGTACTCGTTGAACCTTAGCGGCACCTCGGCCCGGCCGGTGAACTTGTTGGGGTCCAGGATGTTCTCCACCGAGAAGGCTATCGGCGCCCGCGCCGGCGGCCGCGTGAGCCCCAGCCGCCGCGTGAGGTCCACCGGCGCCGCCTCCTCGACCCCCACCACGTCCACCTCGTGGCCCTCAGTCTCCAGGCCTTCCTCAGGAACGGCCGCGTGCTCCTCCGACTCGCGCGCCATCGCAAGCATCGTCATATCAACGTCAGTACGAACACAGTACACTAGTCACATCGTATTCAGCTCGCACTGAAATCCAATCGACTCCGGCGCCGGCCCGGTTCCGACTGACGAGAGGCGGGATCACACGACAGGGAGAACAGAGTGGGGGGGGCATTCTGAATGCGACGCTCTGATTGGCCGGCGCCAACGAGGCGTGCCCGGGGTGGAGAAACGTAATCGAGCAATAAGGTTTAAACAATTTCGTTTAATACCTTGAATTATGTAAGAGAGCGGCAAGCAAGTAATCGCGCACAAGCGATAAGGCCATTTGCGCTACTTCGTTACGTATTAATGGGCCAGGAAATTGACTTATGAATATTGGAGGTCGCGGATGAAGATCGCGGTAAAGCGGCCCCGTGCGGCCCCTTGCGGCCCGGTTCTCGGAGCGCTGAAACAATGATGTGTATGAGTTTTGAGTTAATGGGCTCGGACGGGGCCACAGGCGGCGCGCGATTAAACTGTTTATGAACCGACCGACGCTCTGTCTACCTACATGTAGAGAGTCATCTATGTAGGCATTCGAGGAGTAATTCCGTTGTATTTTGATACTGAGGGTTTTCTTATCTTGTTGTTTAAATTGGTGTGACGTTTACTCATACATGTAAAAGTTTAGTAGAAAGTAATTACGTTTTAAAATGTAACCACTTTAATCCCAATTTATAGATAATAAGACACTATAACTAGACAACAACCTATACATTTTTTTATCCCTGATTGTTTTCTAATTTACGAGTATGTTGATCAAGTTATTCTTAGAAAAGGCGATTTTCTTAGTTACAGTCATAGTAACAATTACAAATTAAGTTTCAGTTCTAAAAATTCGTTTACTGATATGAACATTGTTCTAAGAGTAAAATATTTTCATGGTTTTAAAGATTTTTGAACTGACTGCATAAAGGTTTCGGTTTTATTTAATTCAAGTTTATTCTTCTTAAAATTGGATTGCTCTGTTTTTATTAAAATCAGCGGATTTTTTTTTAATTATTTCCTATAAAAATCGGTTACTTTTAAATATCTTTCCCTGTGTGCATTGAAATAAAGTAAATTGGTACCTACCTAACTTAAATCAAATTTTAAACAAGAAATTTTCAGCATCTTCAAGAAAGTTGTTTTTTTTTAACTTCGACCACAATCAACAATATTAAAAAGTCTACAATTCCCAGCTGTCAGTTGTCTGTCATTGTTTTTTTTCAACTTTTTTATACTGACTAATCGACGGTAAAGAGCGTAGTTTAGAAACACCAATGACATGCACGATCTCCGCTGCCCGACACGGTGTAATTGTGAAATAATATGTACAGGGTGTTGCGAAATATAGGTATAAAATAAGTGAAATGAAAAATTTAACAGGCTTTATGCTCGAATAGGGTAATTGTTGCTAGTTAACCACTATTAAGTGGAGCAACTGCTTTCCATTATTTTATAATATTAACATTAGAACTTTAGGTAGGTACCATTAAATTTAAGTAGGTAAGTGGATTGACGATAAAACCAAAAGTAACTTACAGCCTTTTTATCTAGACACACTTAACAGTATTTTGGGTGTAACTTAGCGTTAGTTTTAGTAGTTTTATTAAGCTGTGCTTATTTTTGGTAGTTTAAGAATTTTTGAAATAAAAATCATAATGCTTTTATTTTGTCTTAGTTGGGCAATTTAAAAAAAGCATGGAATAGGTTACCACATACAATAAATTTTCTTAAGCTAATAACAGCATAAAACAATGTGTTTTTCATAAAATACTACTTACCTACTTTACAAAATGATCAGATAATCTATTTCCCCCCACCCTGTATATCAGCTACTGTCCCAAGCCTGCATTCCTGTGCGTACTCCGAGGTGCGTTATTTCGATTACCACCGTGCGCCCGCGCAGCATTGTGCGCAGAATTGACCCACGCTGCGACTCGAACCCGGGACTTAGAGCATGCGGGTGATTGAATAAATAGATAGTTTGGGATTTAAAGGTTTATTGTATTAGACAAAAAACTGAAATGTGAAAACTTAACACAATTGCATAATGCATTTTAGAAATACGTAAAGTACGCAGATATTATTGATAATAACCTAACATTAAATGCTAATCAGTCGGAAAATAAAACTTAAATTTTCGTTGTTGTATTATATTTTACAAGACCATTATACCCTAAGTATGGCGCTTTACGGCTTAAAACCATAACGAAAAATAAAACATATTGCTTTTTTTTTAGCAAAAGGTAACAATAAAATTATGAGTAAGAAAAAATATATACTTACCTACATATATTTATATACAAGCAAATCATACTCCTCCGTCACCACTTCATTTAAAATCGTTCCAAAACTTCGTTCGACCAAAAAAAAAAGAAATTTAAAAAACACCGGAAACTGCGTTCATTAATAAACAAGTCTGCCACTGAAAACGGAGGCGCTGTCAGTTCCGAGCATGGATTAATTAAAAAGTTTTAATTAAAAAAAATATAGAGCACCCTGGCGGCCCAATTAAAATTCTGCCTCACTTCATTAGTGTTCTTATTTTTTAAAATGGTCGCCAAGAGATCCTTTTAAGGGTTTATTTATCTACTTAGATACTTTATTGTAACGCTTTAACCTTAACTATGTTAGTACTTTATTAGTTGTAGAGTAAAGTGTCCAGCATTTTACAAATTATTGACAACTTGATCACAACATATTGCCATCTGTACCTACTTGTCTTTATTTCTACAAATCATACTTCTAAAAAAACAATCCGTTGCAAATTTTAAGTACGTAAAGCCCTTAAATTAAAGATCACTATCGAGGAACCAACAAAAACATTACAATAAGTTGATACTACCAGTTTCCCTCCAACAATATTCTAAAACCAAATCGTCACAGCGAAGGCACGTCAGGCATCTTAATAACCAATTTGAATTTAACAAATCACTTCTGAACACTTTATTTTTTCTCAAAGACGCACTGAAAATTACAAATGATGTCTTTCACAGTTAATTGAATGCTTTTCGTATAAATCAGAAATAATTTGTTCGTTTCCGAGCCAAAAATCTTGGAAAAAAGTTGAATTCTTTGATGTAGATGAGTAAGTACACATTAGTGCGTTTTGTCAGTAAGGGCCGGTGCTTAATTGATTTAATATTTTATGTGGTTCTAAATTAAAATATGGAATACTTACCTACCTACCAAGTCGGATTTATGATTTTAGTATTTTATGTTAAAGTAGCTAAGGTTATATTATCTTTCATGTTCAAAGTCAGGTAACATATAACCAATTAGTGACTAATAAAATTGATATAAAGTTACCAGATTGTGTTGTTAAATTATTATGGTATTAATTGGCGTATTTTATACGCATTACGTAGTGCCTTTTCAACGGTTTACAAGCAGCTTTATTATATTTTTATGACATGCCTATAATGAATTATAATGACACGTAAAACATGCTCATTTACACCATAATGGCATAAGCTAGTATCTAGTTCCCGGGTAGGTGTCTCGACAGTCATTTGTCACGCTCCGCGACCGAACGGCCTGACAGCGTCAATGATTAATCGCCATCCGCACAAAGACATCTCCAAATAACCCCCCTCGTAAAACAAACACTCAATTTGACGGCAATTACGCCGCCAAAATAACCTCTATTTAACGCGCGCAAAAGCACACTTTCCCGCCAAAAGTTTGGCGCGCTTATCGCTCTCGTTCAGTCAGAGACGTTCCGTTCCTGCCCTAATTGTATGCAACCAACGCATTTGTCAATTGTCGCTACCCTAAAACGGAACGTAATTAGTTAGTCAACTATTTCGGGAACGCTTTGACGGCTTATTAAGATTTCAAATTGAACACAAATTAGATGTCGTAGATAACTAATTTCTAACCTATGTCGGTGTTTTCCTGTTCATTGAAAAATGTTAGCGTTGACGAGAAGACAGCTTAGTTTTCCGGACATCAAAAACCGATTTGTTAAGTGATTGGTTTTTTATTTTGGAACACTTTTGATTATGAAAGACATATTTTAAGCATTCGACTGAAGATCTTTTTATTATATTTTGTAGACGAGGAATAGGTACCTACCACATCTACCTAACTTATACTTTAGGTACTTTAAACGATAAAATTTGTAAACAGTATTTAATTAAGTACCTAGTAATTTAGTAGTAAGATAATAAGGGAAAAAAACGTTTATATTAGCTCTATAACAGAAGAGAAATACGTTTTAAAATTACTCTATTATGGAAATATACCACAATTTGGCAGTTGAGTAAAAATCTGCTTCCTGCATGACTACTTTACTTCTAAATGAAATCGAATTCCATCTCAATAAAGCCTGACAAATGAGGTGTTTCGCCCACATGTCCACAATCAAACCACAATCTAATTTAATCCTGTCAATACAACAACTTTTTTTCTTAGTATTGCCATCTGGTAAAAGGCAAGGGACATCCAAACAGACAGCCTGTCGACAACCGACTAAATCGATTCGATACATCGACTCAACTTTTTTTTTCGTTAACACGCAACGAAACGAATTGCTACGGAGCCATCAATTAGTGATCGCTCTCGGAGTTCGATTTTTAAAAACACACCAATTCTAAGCTGATGGAATAAAAAGTTAACGCTGGTTATCCGTTATGGTAGGTTCAAAAAAGTTTCAATCGCTTGTTATACATTCCTAGCATCCCATTCTTTTTCAAAAATTAATTTCTTTTTATTTTCTAAAAATTCATATTTCTTTGATCCAGTCAATTGCTACAATATAAATGGTATACATATGTATTTCATCCCATTTTTAAGATAAATCGGTACTTACTGTCTTGTTTAAGGATTTTCTTGTTGGATGTCGGTAACCAATTGTACCCAAAAATTAGGATGGTTCGTGCCAACCAAGGAATTTAGTGGAAATTTTAAAGTAATTTCTCTATACTGTCTAAGCTGACATTATAAATCTGTAGGTACTGACGAAAGCGAATCTCTACCTTCACGGGCTCTATCATCATATTTCGTCCATCTACCCAAGTATATTCATTGTTCACTTGTGTTGTTAATGTCGCATACAAATTACAGTCCAAGGATGGGTGACCGCTAGTAGCATTATATCACGAGTTTCTCCGTGCTTTGGAAGGCACGTTAAACCGTTGGTCCCGGGTACTGTTCCACCTTGTCAAGCTAAGTCAGGTTTTTTTATAATATAGTTAGCAAACAAGCATGCGGGTCACCTGATGGTAAGTGATCACCGCCGCCCATGACTACCCGCAACACTGTGGGTGTTGGGGGTGTTTTGCTGGCCTTTGAGAAAATTGGGCACCGGATATCGCACTCCCCGAACGAAACGCAGGAACATCGTCCCTACTTCACGTCGGTTTTCTGTGCGACGGTGGTATTCCACCGGTTGAGTCAGCCCAGTAATCGCTGCAGACAGAGCCTACAGCTAGACTCTACCAGTCTAAAATGGTTCCTATTAGAAAAGCGGCTTGAAAAATACTGACATTAGGGTAGTCTGCAGGAACCACGACAAAAGCCCTAATAAGGCGGTTCCCAAAAACTTGACACTAGATCAATATGTGCTGCAAAAGTGCATATTCATTACACGAAAGAAGAAAAAGGCCATCTCAACAAAACAAAACTACTAATTACCAATTTTAGAAAAAAAGCTTTCGATGCATTTACTAATTAATACTATATATCTACCGCACGCGACACCGTTCGCGTGGAAGTCGGTTTCCCGTGGGAATGAGAAGTTTTCTCTGCGGTAAAAAGTATCCTATGTGTTATTCTGATGTATAAGCTATATTATTGTAAAGTTTCATTCAAATCCATCCGGTAGTTTTTATGTGAAAGAGTAACAAACATCCATACACACAAACTTTCACGTTTATAATATTAGTAGGATAATAGCTGCTGTAATTTTATGTAAACGACGTTAATTTAAATTGCAAATTAAGATAATTTTTAACTTATCAGAACTACTGGTACAATGTTAAAGAAATTTACTGTTTTATATTAACTATTTTAATAATGTATTACCAGCGTATGTTACAGAGCATTACCTTAAGTTGTGCATGCTGCGTTTCTTTGCTGTTAAAAGTGACACCGTGAAAGTAGTTTTAAATATTTTTTGTGTACTTTGATTTGCACACCAAACAATAAAAAAAACACTATTTCATCCAAAAAATTGATAACCCTATTTTTTATTTTCATGTTCTTAGTTTGCACCGCCATTATATATAATTATGAAAAAAAATATTTTATTAAACGAGAAAGGACAAACTTGGTGTTGGGCCTGAGTGTTGTTGTATAAATTATACACCAAAAAAACGGTCATTTTTTACTTTAAAAGACTGCTAAAAATCAACAAAATTGGCAATGGCCAAATATATTTATTTTGAAAAAATGTATGGCAAATTGTTCTGAATCGAATCGTTAAATCGATAAGTAAAAATAACGATTTATTCTAAATACTTATTTCGTCATACATAATGTATTATAAACCAAAAGTTTTATTTAGCAAAGTATTAGATAAAATATTATATTTTAAGTAATATACGATAGGAAAACAAATAAAAATCAATTATCGATTATTAGGTACCTACATTGATTATTTTAGCTAAATCGGTGGCAGCCATCTTGTTTGCATTTGTCAATCAAGTCATTCGCTTTTCGTATTTTTTTTTGAGTGGATTATTTTTCTTGGTTTTCTTTACTACCTACCTACGAACTGTGCGTGAATACCGGCCCCTGATTCCTTAATGATTGACTTATCGCTGCGCTAACCCTGGACACCGAATCCTGCTTTTCACTTTGACCATTGCACGAACAACGGATTACAGTACCTTGCCTATCGTCTACGCCGGCGTAATAATCATGAACCTGTGTAGAAACTGCGGAATAGCAATGGACCGTTGCAATACTATAGGACGACGTTTGTTGAACGATGAAACTATACTTTCGGTTGTTAGAGAATGGATTGCACCAAAATCAGTAAGTATACCTACATCATTTATGTATTTACTTTTTCACAGTAGGTACATACGTACCTATTCAATATGTTTATGATATTGTTATGCATTCAAAACTGTCAGAAGCTTAAACATGTTACAAGAAGTTACTATCATACATATCATCTCGGCTGTAGTAGTATGGGGGTAGCCAGGGCTTTAAAATCAATGATTTATCAACCACGACTAGCAGTAGTTTGAGGTAATGATAGTGAAAGAAAGTGTTGTTAGTAACTGGTTGCAAGCTGCATCACCCAATCATCACCTGAGAGCCTCTGGTCCCTTACTTCCCTTAGTCGCTTTTTAAGACAACCATGGGGAGAAATAGTTAGTATTTTTAACTTAATCCATATTGATGTAATTAGTTTAAAGTTATCAGTGTTTATTGCCTGATTACTATTATTAATTTGTTTTTAGTTTTTATTTATTACTTAAGTAATAACTACTTTATCAATTTTAGGTAAATGAAAATGACTATATTTGTCAAGCTTGCTGGAATCAGGCAAGCTCAAGCATTGGAGAGAACAGTGTGGAGGTTTCTTCTGTAGGACATCATCGTGTGTGCATTTTATGTGGACGCTCACTTCTACGTCGAATAAAATTCCATTTTTTGAGGACTGGTTCCGAGAGAGAGCGGAGAATATTCAATGTAGTCAGAGAATGGATATTACCAAGAATGGTAAGTACTATTTAAGATTTAGGTTTTTAGTAAGTATTCTCCATTTCGTTATAACATGTTGACCAAATGATAAAATGTCAGAGATATATCCAATCTCTAGCGAGACATTTTATTATTTATGTTAACTAAGCTTTGTATCTAAAGTAATTTAAGTAGGTGTATGTAGAGAACTAAATACTAAGTTCTTTTTTATTTTAGGTACATGCTAATAGCATAATCTGCGAGCCTTGTTGGATGCGGGCAAATAGAGCATCAAGACATTTTCATTCTGGCCCAACCACATCGACTGCGTCTATGTCTTCTATGAATGAGCCTGAACCAACAACTTCTGCGTCTTCACTACCTGTGAATGAAGACATTCCACCTCAAGAAGTTATGTCAATAGTACAACCGCAACCAGTACCTAGGGCACGTATTACTGTTGGATCTGCAATAGTGTTGCCTGATTACAGTAGACCTGTAGAAACAGAGAGTAGATGTTTTGTTGAAGGATGTCGAAGACGAGAAAGAAATCGAGTGACTTTCACAATGCGTCAACAATTGCTCAAAATGTACAATTATTATGTTCCATCAAATAATCGCTTATGTGATTTTCATTTAACATGTACGTCTTGGAACTTTCTCAATGATATTACTGGAAATATTATAAACATTTTTACGGCCAACCATATTCAAGACATGCTATCATTAAAAGATGCCGACCCACGGTTTTTGAATTTCGAAAACATAGAGTCTATCCAAGACCATCACTTTTATAATTGGGTTGGGTTCACCAAACTACAGTTTAGGCAGATTTTGAATGAAGTGCCTCAATTTTTAGGATTGAGAAGGGGGTCAACAACTTTAGCTGCCTACTTAATAAAACTAAGGACTGGTGATTCAAATGATAGATTATCAGCTTTACTTGAAGTACCAAAAACTACTTTGAATTCACTTATAAATTCAGCGAGAAATCTTTTGTATGAGCATTTTGTACCGCATCATTTGGGAATTAATCATATTAATAGAAATCAAATTGTAGAAAGAATAATACCTGATGGATTATTTGGAAATCATGATGGTGAAAGGAAGCCAATTGTGATTTTAGATGGTACATACATTTATGTACAGAAAAGTTCAAATTATCTACACCAAAAAAGAACATATAGTCTTCATAAATACCAAAATCTGGTAAAAACCATTTTTAATTGTGTGTTCAGATGGATACATTATCGATGTATTGGGACCCTATCCAGCAACTACATCAGATGCCGCTATAATAAGCAAAGAATTTAGAGATGAAACAATGGATTTAAGACGATATTTTCAATCTGGTGATGCATTTATTCTGGATAGGGGTTTCCGTGATGCCTTGCCATTACTAAACAGTTGTGGATATAGGACTTATGTACCAGATTCTTTGCAACAAGGGGAACATCAGTTGTCCACACTGGAAGCAAATAAATCCCGGGCAGTAACAATTTGTAGGTGGGTCATAGAGGCTGTGAATGGAAGATTCAAACGAGATTTTAAGCTCTTAAGGCAAGATTTTTTTAATAGAGCATCAAAAACATTAATGGTTGATGTTGAAGTTTGTGCATCCCTTATTAATGCGTTTCACCCTCCTGTGACAAACCGTGATGATGCTCAGGAAATACTGCAGAGGATTAATGAAAATATGTATGTCGAAAATAGATTAGGTGATTATGTAAATAATTGTAATTTGAATAGGCGTAGGGCTCAATTTCAATTAATTGATTGTGACAGAAATAATGTAAGCGAATTTCCAGAACTCACTATGAGTCAGCTGATTTTAATTTCTTTGGGTACATACCAAATCAAACAAGCCAGATCTTATTATGGGGAGCATATAAGGGAAAATGGCACTTTTATCATTGAAGTGTGTAGAGAGGTAGACGAGGACCTGCTGCAAGAGCTGTCAGCATCTAATACATGTTGGCTTTTAAGAGGGAAAATAAAATCCAGACATATAGGTAATAAAATCTATTTTGTGTACATTTTAATTGACAGCTCTTGCAGTGGAACAGACGCTATAAAAACATATTATTGTAATTGTTTAGTAGGAAAGCGAACAGTAGGGTGCTGTGCCCATACCATGAGTATTATATGGTATCTTGGTTGGGCACGGCATCAAGAACACATAGCGCCTCCTGCACATTTTCTAGACACAATTTTAATATGTCATGATTATGATATTGATGATGTGAATGATTAATAAATGTATGCAAAAAAAAATAAAGGCTGTGTTTTAATTGCAGTAAAACCTAAAACCTCGTCTAGGCTATCGATTCTAGGTAGGTACCTACTCACCAAAGTAACATTTGAAAGATGTTAGGTTCAGTATTAGAGCTGCAGTCATGCACACAAGCAGCTTGAGGCATTGTAATCTAAATAATACCTACTAACCTCCATTATATGTATACTTACCTAGTTACCTAAATTGCACAAAAGTTGATCGCCCCCTAAGATATATTAATAAAGAATTTATGAGGAGAGTACCAAGTGGAGTACACATTAGAACCTAAAGATTTTCTGGCCTAACTAAATTAAGTTCAAGTAAGTAGGTACCTACGTCAAACAACTATTTGACATAACCTAAAAAATCTATTTTCATTGCATGATTTTGTCAATTTGGCCATTGCCAGTTATTTGAAAATTATGGTTGTTCTCACTATTTTTGAGTAACCAAAATACTGTACAATTTCCATCGGAAAACATTCAGGCCCCAGTTTGTATGAGCTTCGGTTTTGTCCTTTTAATTCGTTGTAATGTCCCAAAAATCCTAGTTAACTCAAGGGTCTTTAACATTAAAATACGACTAGCGCCATCTACCGAGTTTTTACAAACACTCGCTGCAATACGTTTGGCCGACATCATCACCAACTTGAAGCTAGCTTCGTGAAGTAGAGTTGTCATTTATAATTGAAAGATGGCTCTTATTGCTAATTATACTGCTCGTGCGAGTTATTTACGCAAATTACAAATCCATGTAGATTCTACATACATTGGAGAGGCGTGGATAAAGGATATTTATAGCTAGGCATAAAAGGTATCTTCTCAAGTAACTTTGTCTATTTTTGCGTATTTTTATTTCATACAATCATAGTACAATTGTAGATAATTATGCTCTATTGTCTATAAGGAATCAATATCCTCCTTCCTAAACAAATAAATGTAAAAGTTTGGTTATATATAAAGATGATTGTTAGTTACCAAAACACCTTAATGTGGCTGATGTGACAGAATAACCGACGAGATAAAGAAACTGTAACTTAAATGTAAGCAAGTTTTTGATCAAAATAGAGGGCGCCTTATGTACCTATTTGTCAACGCTAGCAAAGCTGCGGGAAGCTTGTGTAAAATATTAATTAAGTTGATAAATATAATCATTCTGTCAAAGTTGAATCGACCATGACAAAGCGTTTAAGACCAACTCAACTAAAATGTATGTTACCCGATCCTATCTTAAACTGAATTAAATCTTGCACCAATGAAGGCTGTTTGAACCGGTCACACGACATTGTTGTGACAATAAAATAATTAAATATGCGGAAACTTATTGTTAGAACGAGTAGGTACTGAGCCGTGTCATACTACAAGGCAGACATTGGAGTCGATTTTCAAAAAAGCTGTATAACTAAAGTATAAAGACTTTTTAATCAATTCATTTTAAAGTTTGCTTCTTTCAAATCAACGCTATTTTAAAAATTATATAGTTATTATTGTTTTTAAAGTAACATAAAACATTGCCACATTTCCGAGGCGTAGCTCGAGGAAACGTTCATTAGAAAAGACATCAACGCAGTGCAAACAATGCAAAATAATAAAAAAAAGACATAAAACAATACGTCGTATTTTCAAAAACATTGTTAGGCTTTTTCTTTTTTTTAACACTGACATTTGATTTAAAACCCTGTAGAATATAATTTTTACCATACTTTAATCCTTTAACAAAACCTTACTCATTACGCTATTTGATTACTTTTAAAAAACCTACTTAATTAAAGTCACCACTACATTTAACCTTTACTTTTAACTTTGTGCCTTATTGCCCAATTCTTAAGGTCGTTTTAACATTATTTTCTATATATAAAACCCGTTACACACAAGATCAAGGTTGCACTAATTCATTTGTTTTTTGCTTCATTGATTGTTGATAAATTGTATTTATTTAGCTATTGACTGACAGTAGCTTGTGACGCAAGGTCATAGAAACAGAATTAATAAATAATATTTCAGAAGCTTTATATCCTTTGAACGCAGTTATTTCCTCGATTAAGAATGGTCATATTAGTGGTGGATTGCATTTAGCACTTATTCATAGCTATATTAATATAACTATATCAGGGGTGGCCAACTTAATTAAACCGAAGATCGACTTTTCACTAACGACACTCAGTGCGATCTACCGGTAACAGTTACAGTTAGAAACTAAAGTATAGTTACTATACTTTAGTTTCTTCTTAAAAACTTGTATGAAACAGCATAGTTAATCAATCAAAATGGGTTCTATGTAAGTATTTATATTAATTGCCTTGCCATGATCGACTGGACTAAAGACAGCGATAAACCACCCCTGAACTATATGATATCAGTTAAAATATTTTTTTATAATACCTACTTAGACGTAGATATTTCCCGAAGCAAGAATCTAGAGAAAGTTTCGATTTTATAATTTAATTAGCTAAGGATAGCAAATAAAGTTGATTAATTGTCGTAATTATTCAATATAATTGCATGCCAGTGCAGGAAGTACTTTCTTATCCCGTTCGCACTAATTGTGACTTGAAATTTACCTACTTACTAATATTATAAAGAGAAAGCGTTAGATCATTGCTTGTCATCGATAAAAGTTTAAAGCACTATATTTATTTTGAAGATCATAAGTAACGCAAAGCAAAGATTAATATAATTATTCCTCCAATAATATGTTTTTAAGAATTAGTGTGCTAAACTGTCTGTCGATTTCCCGAACAATTTTATGCCCAAAACTATTTGAAGCCCAAACCGAACAGAGCAGTGTTAAATTTGATATTTAAAGTTGAGGGAAATTAGAACATTATTACTAACATTATTATTTATATCTTTACTTACAATTCCAAAGTTTGCATAATCATTGTAAGTTAAGATTCTGTATACTTTTACTCCAAACATCATTCTATTTTGCGAGATAGGTAAATACCTATGTATAATGCAATTGCCGTTAACTACTGGACTAATGTACATATGCCTAAACTTACATACTTATCTGCCAATTTTCCTATGACCTTCTACTTTTTGCCTTTTTCTAGCGCTGTAATCAATTGTCTTTAAATAAATTAGACAATTAGAATTGTAGAAAAAGCTGTGAAAGGAACAGTAATTTGTAGATTCAATCAAGTTGAAACCCAGTAATGTCCAGTGCTAAACGCAATGGCTGGACGCGCGAACGTCTAGAGCAGTGCGTCAAAAAAGTTTAAAAAGTTATTGTTCGAAGTTTGATAAATAGTGACAATGTTTGACACATTCAGAGGAGAGTTGAAATTAAAATGGCGGCAATATTTGGCGGCTTCTTTAGGTATTTAAGTATTTTTTTATTTGTTTATGTTTTTTAAAGGAACTTTAGACTTATTTAAGTTATTGAAATTGTTGCACCCACGGAATCGATAAAGCTTTCGGTCACTTTTATTAAATTTGAGACAATTGTTCGTATTAAATCGTATTCACCATTTTTTTACTTGCTTTTGTCGCTTCCAATAATTAAATAAAATAAAAAATACACCTTTAGTGTAAGTTCTTTAGAGTGAACTCTTCAGGCATACCTACTAGTTGACGACACTTAGGTTTAAAATATAAATGAACCCTAAGTAAAGCGATCTTACTTCATTTGCAGGGCCAATTGCAGGGAACGTTTTAACCTCGGGTTAGCTTCGGGTTAGCTAACTCAGGTTTAAATGGCGCCACCATCGATTGTAACTACTTCTTATTACAATCGATGGTGGCGCCATTTAAATCTGAGTTAGCTAACCCGAGGTTAAAACGTTCCCTACAATTGGGCCTTACAGTAAAGTTTAGGTTATCCAATTATTCCCAAAAAACATAATGAAACGTTGGAAGATAAATCAATATTCTTAGGCATTTTATTAATCTATCTATAATAGGTACTTAATAATATTGTTAAGAGATTGATTTTTAAATTTATAGAGAGATTTGAGAGTCTGATGTTACTACATACTAATGAGTTATGTTTGAACAGATTAAAAAAGTTCTTTCACTGTAAGTTTATTCTACTTTTTATTTAAGTAAATATGTACTTCCATATTTGTAATAAATAAAATGATATACCTATTAGTATCCTATCGGCCATAAACTTAGTTGCTAAGACACTCTCATAAATATATTAAATATTCATAATTGATCGAGCTGTTTGATAGCTATAAATATGTTTTGCAAAACAATTATCTACTACACAACTACTTCAGGTATTATTTTATGGCCCTAAACCACGGCAGATTTTTCATAAAGAATCTTTAAATTAAGTGGGTTTTTATATTATGATTTTTTTTCAACAGTAAATGCATGCAGTATAAAAAGAACAAGCCACTGGTCCATTTTTATGAGAAAAAAATATTAACTGCTCAGTTTCGCTTCACTAAAGTGGAACCACATGCTAAATAGCAAAACTCTTTTAGTAGGTTATATACATTTTTAAGTTTCCTTCATAGATGATCGAAACAAAACAATACGCTTTACACGCGAACTGCAATTGATCGACGTTAACCTACACCCCCGTCTTATGCCCATTTAGTATTCAGCTCCAAAATCGTAGAAATCCTTATTTTATTTGATTAACCAGACACTAAAGATTATAGGATACTATGGATTTGTGATAGGTTGTAATGGTAAAAGTCTCTTAATCGTTGACGTCACTTAAACATTTTTATGACCGTCTTTTTCTTACTTCTTGCATTATCAACCATATTCCAGCGTCATACGGCAGTCTTTGCACTGGCATGTCAATGGGATGGACTTCCCCCGTGCTGCCAGCTCTGCAAGGCCCCAATTCGCCTCTGCCAAACAAGCCCACACAGGTCGAGGAAAACTGGATAGCTTCCTTACTGGTCCTTGGAGGGCTGATGGGTAAGTGGTTAACCATTCACCTACTATAATAACCTATACAGAGAATGCACGGTTGCACGTCGGCTGCTAAATTTAAGCTGTACCTATGGGTTTGCTGATGATGGTTAATGTTAAATAGTTATAGTTTCTTACACTGTTGGTGTGACATTATAAATCGTTGTTTAACGTTGGCTTTTTAAAAATTACGTCGTAAGTCTTACGTTGCTCTACACACTAGTAAACCTTTTTTTATACCCACTTTTTCCATACTAACATTTCGACATACTTACTAACTCCGAGTCTCTCATAGTTTTTGATAAACATATAATATAACAAAAGCAAAAAAAACTGATTTAAAACATTCTATTAATAGTAGGTAATTTGGGGTAGATAATACAGATTCCTGGTACTTACTAAGGATAATGAACATCGAATGACAATCAGTTTTAAAACCGTGAAAAAACCATTTCCGTGAACACAAATTGCATTATGTGTTTGATCCAACATTTGATTATTTTAATATAAAAACAAATCTGCAACAACAAAAGTTGTGTGATAATTGGTATTCTATATTTTAAAATAACTTATTAAAATACATTTATAACAGAATCAATATTTTAACATTAAAAAGTCAAACCCTGAAACCTCTAAAACCCTGCAACAGACTTGCAGTTAAATAAATACTAACTTTCCCGCGGGAGAAAGCCTCAGGGATCATTCCGGGTTCTATCTTTATACTGAGTTTCAACCAAATAGTTCAAGTAGGTTTTATATGAAAGATTAACAAAACACATACACAAACTTTCCCTTTCTTGTACAAAAATCTCCCAACGGCTAAATAAAAATTGTAACTACACGCTAAGGAAATAACATTTTGAAAACCAAGCTCCAGTAAACAAGTTCTATCATAATCTTGCGGCCTTCAAAATGAACTTCACTGACTTTATACCAGTCCTTTACTTGTTCGAAGGGATTTGTAGGACTTGTTTCCAGCCTTTAACTACTATTTCATTAAATATTGATTAGTATATAGATGCAAGTATTAAGGTAGTAAGACTTCGATAGTCATTGACGAATGGAAAATACTGACTGGGGAAACCCTAATGTAAAAGCTGACGGGTTATACTAATCGTTTTGTTTTATTTGTGATAAATAGGTTACCGCAAGTAATATAATGTAAATTAATTTATTAGTAGGTATGTGTATATTGCGACGGCATTAAGTTTGTGGTTGGTTGTGTCTATAAGAATGAATTGCCCGTTTGTGATTACCCTTTGAATTGGTTACGGTATTAAAGGATCGACTATGTTGTTCTAGTGTTAACATTTTTATTTACGCAAATTTAATTCATGTATAAAAATGGGAATAATTTAAACAAACTGTACTTTTAAAATAATCTCAATAAAAACTCATATTTTATTTCATGAAAAATTGCATTTCATATTTTTTTATTCTAACAGTACGACAAAACAAACAATTATAAACTCCTTGACTATTTATTACTGAGTTAGTTTCAATGCCATCTTAGACTTCAATTATTAATTTATTATAAGTCGTGACCATATCTTATGGTATCTTACTAAGTAAGTTAAATAATGCTATTGAAACCAATGATGGATGGCGGAAGTAGTATTATGCTAAATACAGGTCGTCTATAGCCTGCGTACCACATAGCATTCCCATTGCATTGGTAATTTTAAATCCTATGTTTATTTTAAAATATCACAATTACCGGTTCTTCAATTACCAATGACATAATTTTGTCCAGAAGTGAATAAAACTTCGATGAAAATAATTTTCATCCGCAAGCGTGATCGTGGTAAATATTTTTCGGATATTTACTTACTTTTTGCATTTGTATTTGTATATTTTTAAAGCATATTGGTCGAACTTCGTTTTGAAAATACAATACAAAAAAGTCATCAAAATTAAAGTTATTGCTAAAACTTAGTTCTTGCTGTTTGTTCATTGTCATTCATTCGTCTGTGCCGTAAATTTGAAAACCTGTTACCGTAGGTAGATTTATACTTTTTATTTAGGTATTATATGTTTGCTCAAGTACATACAAGTTAAAAGTAAGTACTATTACAATAAATCAAAAGACGGTCATAAAGATTATAACTAGACTGTTTATTGAAGCACCGAAATTACAACTTTACTAAGCTAAACCTTCCCCATCACGTAAATATGTAGGTATTAACCTACTTTCAACTTGTCTATTGCTTTCCCTCCCAGGTCCATTGATCACCGTGCCAGCCTCCCGCTACATAGGTCGCCGCTGGATCATCATCTGGTCTAACATTCCGCTGCTGCTCGGCTGGTTGCTGGCCGGAGTGACCACGAACCTGAGCACGATGTACGCGGCGCGGATCATGTGGGGGTGTGCCACAGGGATGCAGTTTGCAACCGTTCCTATTTATATTGGAGAGATTGCTGAGGTAAGTAATATGTTGTATTTAAGGTTATTGTCATATTTGGTCATTTCCGTGATTTTTAGCCTTCTTAGGAACATATAAATGAAAGTTAAATTAAAGTTAACTCTTCAGTAAGATATAAAACAGCCCTAAACATATCTGAAAATATATGTATATCTAATTTTGGAACAAATAAATGAACTTCATTTTACTCGGTTTGAAGTGAAACTGTGACACAGATAAACATGACAAATTTTATCCCTTTAGTCTCTTGGTCAAAAGAAAAAACTTCTTTATGTTTTAGGACAAAATCCGCGGCGCCCTATCAGCCTTCTTCCTGCTATTCATCAACATAGGCTTCCTCCTCGCGTATGCCATCGGTCCATTCTCCTCGTACTGGGGTCTGACAGCCGCTGGTGGTATCCTGTCATTGTTCTACTTACCCTGCACCTGGTTCATACCTGAGACGCCGTTCTTCTTGGTTTATAAGAGTAAGTGGTGAAATAAGATGATGGGGAAATAAGGGCAGTAGAGGTGTCTTTATATGGTTTGATGATTTACTGATGAATCTCCATTTTTTTAATATATATCAAAAATGCTGAGAGTAACTGTTTCATCACTTTTTCAATAAAAACAAACGTATATAAATAGCTTTAGCTTAGATTCATAAACAAACATTCCGAAAATTTTGGAAAAAGATGTCCAGTAGTAAACATATGCTACCTTGTAATAAAGGCATCAAAAACCCCACCACCTTGTCAATAAACCCTCTTCTCCCAGACCGTATAGAAGAAGCCTCGTCCGTGCTGCAGAGTCTCCGCGGGGGGTCGAAGTCCTCGGTTCAGTCAGAACTGGACGCGCTACAAGCGATGGTGGCGCGCGAGTTCAAGCAGGAACCCCGGGTGCAGGATCTGTGGGCCACCAGGGGGAATGTCAAGGCCTTGGGTGAGTAAGCTTCGGTAAAATTTGTGGGTATTAATAATGAAGGTGGTAACCGTGTAGTATGTTACTTAGGATTTGGCAAATTTTGTGTTTTTGAACCCTGTAACGGCTTTTGACTCGGTTTTATCGGTCTGAAAAAAGGGGTTTGTTTTAACTATGATGTGTCGTGTTAAATTAGGTACCAGGTTTTTTTTATAAAAAAACAAAAACGGCAATCGTAGGTATTTGATTACGCAGCCAGAAAAATCTGATAACAACATTTAAGTGGTTAAACCTCATTAAATTCCGTCTTTACCCACACCATTCATCCCAAAAAACACATAAAACCACATCTAAACATCCTCAAGACTGGATACCCTGGTGTCAGGTATCTGCGTGTTCCTGGCGATGCTGCTGCAGCTGTCGGGCATCGACGTGCTGCTGTTCTACATGGAGGAGCTGCTGGGGAAGGTGGGCACCAGGATGTCCGCCGCCGACGGGACCATCATCATGGGGGTCGTGCAGGTAAGGGTGGTGGATAGATTTTTTTTTGTGTTATCTAGCTTTTCATATAGGGTCTTAGTATTTTTCATAAAAGATTCTTATTATATTTCATTAGATTTTACAGGGAAAAAGTTCACAAAAAAAATTAGGTAACAAATTATAAGAAATCAATCAAAGATTTGATGACTTCTAGGGATAAGGCAAAGAACAGGTACAAGCGAAATCCATCAGAACAAAACTTTATTACTTTCAAAGATCTTCGTACTCGCTGTACTCGCAGGTGTAGGGATGCTAAAAGAAAGTATTTCCACGATTCTCTGAATACTCGCAACTCCTCGGACGTATGGCGCTTCCTAAGGACTGTTGGCATTGGTAGCAGGTCTTCCACGTTTGTCAACGACTTTGAATTGGGGTCATTAAATGATCATTTTTCCTCACCTCCTGTCAATCTCGACCCTAATATCAAAACCCATACCTTAAATGAAATATCCAAGCTCCCGACCTTTCACCCAACCTTTAATTTCATAGCCATTTCCGAGGAGAACGTTAAAAAAGCGGTGCTATCTATTGGCTCTGCGGCAGTGGGTCATGACGATTTGTGCTCAAGGATGATCACTCTAATCCTTCCTGTCATACTTCCTGTCCTTACTCATATTCTCAATTTTTCACTCTCCTCATCAAAATTTCCATCTTCTTGGAAGTTTGCTCATATTATTCCTATTCCTAAAGTTTCCAATTCTACATCACTTTCAAATTTTCGCCCAATATCTATCCTGCCTTTTCTCTCCAAAGTCCTTGAGCACGTTGTTCATGATCAATTATCTGCGTTTCTGATTTCCAACAACCTACTTAGCCCATATCAGTCTGGTATTCGGCCTGGCCACAGCACAGTCTCTACACTTATTAACGTTACCGACGATATTCGCTGGGCCATGGAAGAAAAGCATCTTACTACATTGGTTTTGTTGGATTTTAGTAACGCATTTAACTCTGTCGATTTTGATATTCTTCTCGGAATCCTTAGATCCTTAAATCTGTCCTCTTTCGTTCTCTTCTGGTTTGAATCCTATCTTCGTGGCCGTTCTCAGCGAGTTCGCATCAATGAGTCTTTCTCTGACTGGTGTGATCTCGTTGCAGGCGTGCCACAGGGCGGTGTGCTATCTCCTTTACTTTTCTCCATATTTATCAACTCTGTGACCAGAGTAATAACCTCCAAGTATCACTTATATGCAGATGATCTGCAGATTTACACCCATTTCCCTGTCTCAGACATCGATGCAGCGATTGCATTTATCAACCAGAATCGAACCTGCATCTACAATTGGGCAGAGTCTTACGGTCTACTCCTTAATCCTAGCAAAAGCCAAGCGATCATCATCGAAAGTAAATACTTTCGTGGTCGACTTGATATCTCCACTTTACCTACTGTTTGCCTCGCTGGTATTCCCATTGCCTTTGCTATGACGGTGAAGAATTTGGGTGTTACTTTGGACACAGTCCTTAATTGGAATGCCCACGTTTGTAATGTAAGTAGTAAAGTTCACTTCTCTTTCCATTCCCTGAAAATTCTCCAGTCCTTCCTACCAGTAAAAACTAAGATTGCGCTTGCTCTAACTCTTATTCAGCCAATTATTGATTATGCTGACGCATGCTACATAGATGCCACCGAGGAAGTCCTGAATAAGCTGGAGCGCTTGCAAAATTTGTCTATAATATTCATTTTTGATCTAAAGAAATACGACCATGTTTCCGAGTTTCGCAAAAAGCTCCAGTGGCTTCCGATCCGCTTTCGTAGGAACACTCGAATCCTGTGCCTCCTTTACAATATCCTACACAATCCTTGTTCCCCTTCCTACCTGCGTCAGCGTTTTCGTTTTGAACACTCCGAAGACGCTGTCTGCAGAGCGCATAAGAAGACCCTTTTGTCCACACCATCCCATACCACCGACTTCTTTTCCTATTCCTTCACTGTCCATGCTGTTAAGCTGTGGAATTCCTTGCCTTCGGACATCCGTGATTCCCCAACCATTTCTGTTTTCAGAAGACGTGTAAGAGAACACTACTTGTCTCAAAGCTAATATATATTTTATATGTGTATGTATATGTATATGTTATATATTTATGTTTATATTTATATTTATTATTCATTATGTGTATGTATGTGTATGTTTATGTTATATACATAATTATATTTATTTTATTCAAACGCACAGAACTTGCTTTCTTACCTCCACTCCTATCATAGGACTACTGTAAGAGATTCCTCTAAGGGATAAGTAGTACCTTTGTACAATGTTTTCTTTTACTGTTTTTATTTTTGTGTCAATATTTACTGTGCATTTGTACATTAATTATAAATAAATAAATAAAGAAAAATTTTAGGTACTATTTCAGTACCTATAATACCTATAATTGTTTATTTTCGGTTTAATATTCACGATAGTTGATTATTATCACCGTAATGTTCTAAAATGATCAATATGACTTTTTTATTTAGTTTAGTATAAAGTTTAAACCAATTTTAATTTATGTACATTCGCAGTTTTAATTCTATTTCCTATATAATTTAATTTCCTATAATCCTACTTTGTTTGTTAATGGTCGTTATTGTACAGTGTTGGTTGACTAAGTACTTCCCCCCAGGTGGTTACGAGCTGCATCACGCCGCTGGTGGTGGAGCGGCTCGGAAGGAAGTTCCTCATGTGGACCACCTCGCTCGGACTCACCATATTCTTGGTGAGAATTTACTACATATATTACACGCCTACTAGACTATATTCTTGGTGAGGATTTACTACATATATTACACGTCTACTAGACTATATTCTTGGTGAGGATTTACTTCAGATATTATCGGTACGTCTACTAGACTATATTCTTGGTGAGGATTTACAACATATATTACACGTCTACTAGACTACATTCTTGGTGAGGATTTACTACATATATTACACATCTACTAGACTACATTCTTGGTGAGGATTTACTACATATATTACACGTCTACTAGACTATATTCCTGGTGAGGATTTACCTTCTTCAGATATTACACGTCTACTAGACTATATTCTTGGTAAGGATTTACTACATATATTACACGTCTACTAGACTATATTCTTATTGAAGATTTACTTTAGATATTACTGGATGTGGGCCTTGTTTTATAGGTTTCCAGAGTAATGTTGGAGGCGTAAGAAAACCTATGAAATGGAATTAATTTGTCTATTACGGAATCTGTCACATAAGATTGTCCGAGTATTACTAAGGAATATGCAATTATTAAAAATCCAAAATCATGACTACGAAAAATAACCACTAACTAAAAAGTGGAAAACAAACAGTAGGTATAATTTTAAGAGGAAAGTACCTACATAGTTCAACGATTTAAATATTTCTTTCGATACTTACATAAGCAAATAATAATAATAAATTTGATTGTATGAAATATATTTCAACAGACTATAATCGGTATCTACGCTCTGCTGGACTCATACTACAAATACGACGTGGCTTCGTTCGCGTTCTTGCCGCTATTATGTCTCATTGTTTACATGATTCTCTTTACTTTGGGTAAGTTTATAGTTTTCTGTATATTTGTTTTACGATCTGGTAGGTGGTCAGACAGATACGTCTTAATAAAAATTGCATTAGAATTCAAAATTGATTCACACAGGAAGTCATCAAATATCGCCGGTACAAAAAATAACTTTCTTGTTTGCAATCAATTAAGATATCCTTTCTCAAATATACCTATCATAACCTGATAATTAGTTATAAAAAACCGAAATCGATTAAAAAAAATTGTAGGTATATTTTTACTTCCTTGTAGGTCACAGATCACCCCCTAATAGATTCCGCATGTTCGTACATTTACGTTGTATCAGGGTCACCAAAAGTTGAAGTGCGGGGGAGGAAGTAATGACATTTTGATTGGCTAGTTCAAAAACGTTCTAAGATGCACCCGTCAAATAGTGATGAAAAAGTGATTTAAGTATTCGATAAAAGTATCGATAAATTATAAATATCGTTTAATAAAAATATCGACAGATTTACATTTACCTGGTTGTATGGCTTTCAATTTTTTTTTTTTATAATAAATGAGACTATTAATGTTGAGCCCAAATTAGAAAAGTACCGATCAACAAAAATTTTTTTTGCACTACTAATTTTTGGCTCAAGTTTGCGTGGGTTTCCTTTCTTATTTATAAATGTTAGATTCAAAGTAAATATGTTTTACCTAATTAGAGGGTGCTACACGATATCTAGTTTAAAATTTGGTTAAAAAGTTAAGCAACCTCTTTTTACGAAAAATATCGATCTATCGACAGCGTTGATGTATAACTTTCAAACTCTAATATTATTCGGGTAAATTCGTGCGTTTTTAAGAAAATGAGATGACCGTATACACATTTGTACTGACAGAAAGAGATATCCTTTGTTTGTTTACAATAAATAAACCAACGCAAGTTGAACTCCACAAAAACTAATTTTCGATGCACAAATACGCAGTGACACGGATGCGTACGTGTCTGACGGTTGGTCATGACTAAATCAAAAAATGTAGGCGTGGCTTGCACTACGATTTAAATCGCATAGTGGCGAAACATAGGTCGTCGCCTCTAATGCGGAATCTATTAGGGGACGATCTGTGTTGTAGGTATATCTGTTATTTTGCGCTTTCACGTCAAAACGGCTGAACCAATTTCAAAAATGCTCGATAAATTCTAACAGATCAATTTTGATTGTAGGCGACTGAACAAAATAAACTTGTATTAGATAAGTTACTAAATGGCTCTGGGTCGGGCCCCGTAACGTAACACGCTCGATATAGATAATTCCGAGAAAACCCCGGGAAAAAAAGGCTACTTTTACAGCGGGAATAAGTCTTATACCCATGAGAAAATCACATTTACCTTCTCTTCACTGATAACTAAAGAGTCAACGAAAAAAAATTAAGAAAATGTTTTCTTTAGCTCTTAGGTACTATTTGCTCAATTACATTGGGGAATGTCAGTCATAAATGAAATACAAGATTTCCATACAAATAATAATAATAAATAATAATAAATCTCCAGACTAACACACCAATTATGTGGCCCTAAAGTAAGTTGCAGTAAGCACTTGTGTTAAAGGTACCACACAATGGACTAGGGGAGAACCTAGTTACACCTAGACACGAGCCAATATCGAAAACCATTTTTACGAAATCAGCTCGACTCGGAGATCGAACCCGGAACCATCCGCTTAGCAGTCCGGTGTATATACCGCTGCACCACAAAGGTCGTCACCCCCCTTAATGACTATCTCACTGCATGGTATGCCCCAGGCGTGGGCCCGGTGCCGTGGATCCTGGTGGCGGAGATGTTCCCCGTGAAGACCAAGTGCCTCGCGAGCGGGATCTGCTCCTTCATGTGCTGGCTGGCCGGCTTCGTGTGGACCAGGTATACAGGGTGTCCCAAAAATCAACGTCAAGCCGAAAACGTATGACGGGCCAAGGGATGGTGGTTCGCAAAAAAATAAAAAAGAATCTAGCTAGTTTTAATCAAAAACTATAAATAACTAGTGGTCGCCCGCGACTCAGTTCGCGTGGGAGTCGATTTCCCGGGGGAATGAGAAGTTTTCCCGCGGTAAAAAGTACCCTATGTGTTATTCTGATGTTTTACCTATATTACTGCAAAGTTTTATCAAAATTTGACCAGTAGTATTTACGTGAAAGAGTAACACTACATCCTCACATACTCACAAACTTTCACATTTATAATATTAGTAGGATAATATAATTTTATTAGAATCATTCTAACACAAAAAAAACTTGTCAGTCTGTGACGAATTCACGACTAAAACTCACTAAACCGATTTTGGTGAAATTTTCTAGATAACGGCTTAGATTTTGAAAAAGAACAAAACTTGAAAGAGTTTAAATTTTACAAATTAATTACTTAAAATCTATACCTACTTATAATAAATCTTAAGAGTAGTCAATTCTGTACATGAACTATATTTCCAAAATAACACACATCAACAGTTAGTTCAGGTGCGATTATTTACATTGCAAATTAAATTAAAACCCTATTTAATTTGAAATCATCACAAAATCTGATAGTATAAATGCAATTTTGTACAATTAAGTATTTTTTTTCTGTTAATCATAAAAACTTTTGTTTTCCTAAAAACGTAACTAGTACCCCTCCAGCATTGCCCAGTTTTTGTTTTCTGAAGCAGTTCTTTTACACCCCGTATAATCTCTCGAAAAATACACAAATATATACTTACTAGTGACCCGCCCACGCTTCGCAATGGTGTAATTTTGGGCGACTTGTTCCCGAAACATTAAATTTTAGTTAACATAAAAAAAAACTGAATTTTCTTTATTTTCAATTTTAAATGAAAAAATACCTAAAGGACGGTGAAAACCGCATTTAAATCCCTCAACTGGTTTAGGAGGAGTTAGCGGCCAAACATACAAACAGACAGAATTAGCGACTTGGATTTATACTATGTAACACTAAACCCCATAGTCACTCGCTATATTTGACATAAACTAAAAATATGTTTTCTACTATATCTCAGATTTTTCCGCGACGTAGCCGCCTCCTACGGCATCTATACCGCGTTCTGGATCCTCGCAGTTTGCTGCTTCATAGGGTTCGTGTTCTCCGCCACATTGCTGCCAGAGACTAAAGGGAAGACCTTCGACGAGATACAGGATATTCTTAATAATAGGTAAACTAGTTTTTAAAAAAAGGTCGAAAGTTATATAATGCCTTTCTAATAGATTTGCGTTTTATAATTTTGGTCACCATATAAGTTATTGTATGAGAACGCTAAAAATTAAACTATGGCTTGAAAAACATTTTTAAGATATGTTTAGTTAAAATTTTAGCTAACCTACTGATTATTAAAATATTGTTTCTTTTACAGGACCAACGAAGTGAAACCCGTCGACGTCTAACCCTAAGTTAACAAACATTGTAAATACAAAATAAAACCTTCCAAAAACGATATACAATACTTTATTAATAATCATAATCTTAAATAATCCATATTACATAAACCTCAATTACAATATTTATCTCTGGAACTGCAACGGACAGATCCTTAGCCCCATCACATCTTTCCCTATTTCTGCCACTCCACAAACGGGGCATAACTTCCCCTTATGTTCTGGTAGAAAGCTAGCGGCACACAATGGACACTTCTCTTCAGGTTTTCCTCTATAAATCGGCTTATAACTGATCCCACAGATATTAAACGGATTGTGTTCATCGTAGAGCAATTGGTGTTCGTCCGAGGGCGTTTTTTCGCAAGCTTGGAGTATTTTTCTCGCTTGTTGTGCCACTTCTGGTCGAGGTCCCAACTCCAGGAGTCTCCTAGCGAAGGAGGCAGCGGTTCTGAAGTTTTTCAGCTTGAAGAACATATTGAGGGCAGTTCGAAGAGTTAGGATTTGATGGATTGGCTGTAGCTTGCAGTGGGTGAAGTAGGCTGCCATTTCGCAGGTGCGTTTCTGCTCTTCGAGCGTCGATTTTGGCATCGCTGGAAAGTAAAATTTGGTTATGGAATCTTATTTAGAGACATATTGGCCCCGATTCTGAAAACACTCTCTAAACTAAACTAAAACTATCGCTGTCACTTACTCATCCATAGTATAAGACAGAGACAGGTAATCATTTTAGTCCTGTCAAACTAAAATGTACGTACAATATGACACGGCGAAGGCAATTTTAGGCTAGTCCTCAGCGCATTTCGTTCAATTTTACAATGATGTGGACTAAATTTAGTGAGACCAATGTACCTGTCTTGTTCTAATACGAAGCATGAGAAAGTGACAGCGATATTTTCAATTTAGTTTTAGAGAGTGTTTTGAGAATCGGGGCCATTGTAGGCCATTGTTACTTCGAATATGTTTTGACTCTGTTATTAGAGAAATTTTACACATGGAAGACGGAGACGAAAATAATTTTAGCACAACATTAAAAATGCGTTAATGATAAGTTGAGTATGAAATAAGAAATAGTTAGACCCAAACTGTTATTGTACAAAAGAGTGAGGAAGAAATTTAACATTGTATTTGTAGATAAACAAACTAGTCTAATACATAGTTGAACAGTATTTTTGATTAAAATAGTATAATACACTACCGTCAGGATAATATTCTGTAAAATCATAATAAACTTTATTTTGTTTTTTTTAATGCCTACAACTTGATAATGCACTAGGCTATATTACATAATGAATTCATGAATGAAGGCACTATAAATAAAGAGCAAATCTCTATCATTTTAAGATATATATTTTCTTGTTAGAATATTATAGGTCTTTAGACACAATTTATCCATATATCGATATTGATTTAAATCCGTTTTGTAGGTATTTTATTTTTCCAGGGAAAATTATTGAATCTTATTATTTATAAAAATAACGAATTTAACTACAAAGTATTATAACCAATATATAGCAAAAGAGTATTTGTCTAAAGACAGTAATAATAATAATAATAATAATAATTTATTTCATCCAAGCCTATTACAAGTTATTTAAGGTAGTATTTTTATAATTACATGCAAGACTTAAAAAATAATTATTTAATGACCCCTAGCTCCCAAACTAGAAATATCTGTGACATGGGAGCTAGTGTTCTTCGTTCGTACAATAAAAAAGCAGTTGTGCAGAAAAGTGATTGGAGTGTAATGTATATGTGGGTAATGGTATTATGATTTGTAAATTAATATAAAGTTAAATGGATCAATGATAAATATTATACATGCATAAGTCATAAATACATAGAATAATACATATATACATACATAGATATATCCCAAATATATAAGCCCTAACCTTCAGCCATAAGTAAAGATTCAGTTTCCAAGTAGTCCTTACCAAGTAGCCATGTTTTAAGTATATCTTTTAGTTCATAGGTTGTAAGGGGCGAGATAGAAATTTGCTTGTTAATTTTATTATAAATAATAGAGCTTTGTATATTAAATTGTCTATCAGCAAACACAGTTCTAGCGCTTCTATATGAGCAGGCTCGACTTTTCCTCCGGCTAATAGTCGCTGGGAATGGCTCATGAGTGACGCTTTTATGACGCCGAGATACGGATTGATGGATATACAACTGACGTACTGTCAAGACTTCAGCTTCGTTGTAGAGACTGGTGGTTGGATGACGAAAATGTTTAGAGAGCATAACTTTCAGCACAGCTCTCTGTGCTCTCTCCAGTTTCAACAGACACGTTTTGTCAGCACCCCCCCAAACAGATATGCAGTATGTGATCAGTGATTTACAGAGAGCATTGTACACCATAAATAGAGTATCTGAATCAGCCGAGGAACGTAGTTTTTTCATAACAAACATGAGTTTACGCACTCTAGCGCAAACACTTTCTATGTGCATGTGCCAGTTGAGGACGTCGTCAAGGATGATACCTAGGTATTTGATGTGGTCGGTTCGAGATATAGCTTGACATGAGCACGATCTCGAATGTTGAAGTTGACACACATGTGCTTGAATAATGAAGTCAGCTGGAGGTTTGTTGGATCTGCGCATTGAAAAAGCCAAGAACTTGGTTTTATGGACATTAAGTGTTAGTAAATTTCTATTTAGACAATTCATAACCACTCTCAGGGCAGATTCGGCATGTATTTTGGCATTACGCCAGCTATTTGCGGAAATCAATAGTACAGTATCATCAGCGTAAGAAAAAATCTTACAGCTTGGGATGGAAAGTTTACATAATTCATTTATGTAAATTTTAAATAGTGTAGGGCCTAGGATACTCCCTTGGGGAACTCCGTAATTCAGGGTTAGCTCATCACTGATGGCGTTTTCAATTTTTACGATTTGGGATCTATTATTCAAATAAGATTTGAATAGTCTGAGACAGGTGTCCCGAACGCCGATAGTCTCGAGTTTATTTAGAAGAATAGGTATGGAGACAGTGTCGAATGCCTTCGACAAGTCCAGAAATATTCCTATGCATTTCTTATTTTTGTCTAGATTATCCACCACAGAATCCGTCAACTGAATAATCGCATCCTCCGTGGATATTCCAGAGCAAAAGCCAAACTGATTTGGTGCAATGATATTATATTTGTCTAGAAATTTATTGAGGCGTTTGTTTATGACTTTCTCTATGATTTTTGACAAGGCTGGCAGAATTGAGATCGGCCTATAGTTGTCAACTATGCTGGTTGAACCATTTTTATGTATCGGGTGAATAAGTGCCCTTTTCAAGATCTTAGGAAAAGTGCCCGTGGTTAAAACTAGGTTACAGATATGTGCGATTGGAGGAGTAAGCACAGAACAACATAGTTTTATTATGTTTGTAGAGACTCCGTCTGCACCAACCGCACAGTTTTCCCGTAGACTGAGGATGATAGATTGTATTTCATCACAATCAGTCGGGAGCATAACCATTGAATGTGGATTACGATTATTAAATGAAAAATATGATTGTGAAGGTGATTCAGGGACAATATTTTCAGCCAAATTCTTGCCAACCTCAGTATCTGTATAAACAATGCAATGACTAAGATAAGACTTGAGCTAAGCTAAACACATATGCAACATAAGGGTTATCCACTCATGTTGGAAAGGGACTGAGACAAATCTCTCGCTATCTCAACAAAGGGGTGGAAAGGGTCGGATTCTTAAAACGTCTCCCTTTATTCATTGCTTAAGAGGCCTTACGTTTTTTTCTCCACCGAAACGCAGTTATCGTGATTTTTCATACTTTTCAACGTTCAATTACGAGAGAATGGTTAAATTTGTACAGGTAAATATTAGCCTAAAGTATAGGAAATTTATTCATCTAATGAAGTGACAGAGAAAAAATCAGGTTATTTTCTTTTATTTTGTGTATTAACTGTTTTTTCACGTACCCTTTTCGCAGTTTAAAAATTATGGTCTTCTATGCCGTTCGATAGGTACTAAAGTGATAAACTTGAATTCAAATAAAAATATCTATTAAATTCTTCATACAGTGTTCCACTGAAGTGACAGAGAAAAATATACAAATATTTATTGTTTCATTACTAAAATAATTGAATAAAACGGTCGAAATACGTTAATAATCGTTCAACTTCATCGCGATGTTTGACATATTACAGATATTCCATAAACAATGATTTTAATATATATTATACATTAAAATATGGACAATCTAAATTGAAAATAAAAATATTGAATTAAAGTCATTATATTTTTTAACAAATACTTTCATGAGCTCCTTATTACCAAGCGCATGAGCCGCGTGAAATCAGTCCCGGCCGAGGCCTTCAGGAGAGAGGACGTATCGCATCGTTTCCCGCGCGCCTGTTATGCATTCCGGCGTGCTTTTAAGTTATATGCGGCCTAACGTTGTTTGATACTTGGGTGAGTAAAGTAACAATTAATTAATGCATGTAACTGAACTATGATTGTCAGAAAATTAAGATAATTGTATTGTATTCAAAATAAATATTAATTAGCGTGTGCAATTATTTATTATATTGTATGTATTTAGTTTATGCTTTTTACTTCATTGAAGTTTTATGCTTGTAGGTATCAAATCAGAATCAGAATGGGCAATAAAAGAACAGAATTCAAGTAGAAAAAGAAAAAAGGGCAAATCTTGAATTTCTTAATCATGCAAGAGATATTAAAAGGTTAAAAAATTCTCATACGGATAAGCTACCAGAAAATGCCACCAACACAAACAGTATTCAAGTAAGTATGAAAATCGAAATAATAGAGAAAGATAAGGAGTTATGTAACGTCATGGAAAATAAACTGAAAAAAATCTAATTCGACTGTTTTCTCTCGACCTGAAACTATCGATTCGAGATTAGACCGGCAAATGGAAATAAAAGAGCCCGAATACATTTTAGAAGCAATCAAAAAAGGGAAATGATTAAAAAACGAAAAGTTGACGAAGAAGAAGATAATAATATGTGAATTGTGATTATGTCATTTTTTTAGGTTTTTTTATGTTTGTTACACGTTATAAATTAAATAATCAATGCTATGTTTTATTTTCCCAATATTATTTCATTTAAAGACAAAAAGTATCCAAACTATCAAAAGATCAAAACCGTTAAATCGTACTAGACAACGACGGCTCCGAATTACGCAATGCACACACGCGTCCGAGAGCTGCTGCGTTTGTGTGGGTGCGAGTCAAATACCTATTTTGACCCGTCTCGAAAAAACGTAAGGCCTCTTAAGGGGGGAGGACAGGAGCGGTATAGGCTTCTTTTGCATAATTAATTTTCTTCACCCACCTTTCCTGGCGGTCTCCATCTGCAGCCCCAGCAGATACTCTCTTCCCAACACCACCAGCTGCTGTGCTTCCGCCAGCTCCGCCTTGCTCTCCACATTCAACAAACAGACGGATCTAACGATGGTTTGTAGCTTGTCGATGGCCTCGGTGAATTTGCCAGCTGTGGTGAGCTGGTAGCACTGTTGTAGCAGGGTGACGAGGTCGTTTAGCTTTGTGGCTGGAAGCAAAATGGTTTAGTTTAGATATAGGTTTTGAAATGAAGTATTTTGAATATGCACCAGCAGTGTAACATTATCATCGTTATTGTTACATAGTAAAGCAAAGTCGCTATTAGTGTTTGTTTTTATGTTTGTCCTCAAAATTTTTTTTTGCCACGTAATGGATTATATTGTGGTAAAAATTATAGTTTAGGTATTTTTTGGAATAAGTTTTTAAGTAAAGTATATTCAGAAAAAAAAACTGTAAGGTTAGCCATGATGCAATGTTGTTGGTATTTTAACAGTCCGCGACCAAATTGCTATGGATCTAATCCTAGTATTCAATAGAAGTATTAGTAAATTCAATCCGCTAAAGAAAAACAAGGAATCGCAAGACAAGAGAGTTAGTACGGACGTTTTGATTTATACACAAGAATGAAGACAAGCAATTGACAGATTACGTTGAGATTATGGCACTGATTTCTTGATAATTTCTCACACCTTGTAGTAACTATATCAGTTCATATACTCACTGACTATCGGCAGGAAGTCCTTACTGGCTTCCCTCCAGTCGCGGGGAAGAAGAGTTTGTAGCGGCGGCAAAGAGGCGCAGCCACCTTCGAAATTATTGATGAAACTTTAGTTAGTGACGTTTAATGTTGATGAAAAAGTTGCTCTAAAGATTGTAGGTATGTACGGTCAGCGTTACGATATATTAACAGTGAAAGGAAGTGTATATTAATGTTAAAAAGAGAAACTTACTAGAGTCTTTACATTAATCTGCAATCTGTCCTTTGGTAATTATGGGATTAGATTTTCAAGGAATGTGTATGAAAACAAAATCATTTTCTACCAAAAAAATAACTGCAGATGGAACAATTTAAAGTTGTAAAATTTCAAAAATGTGTTTATTTTTAAGTCATCCTGTAATCTAAATTAACATAATATTCTTGAAAAAAAAAATACTTACCGAATGTAAGCCTGGAAGCAGCGAACATGTTGAGGAATATCTCTTGGTACGGCTCGAAGTTTACGATGCCCACTTGCTCGTTCATTAGTCTACGAGAATATTCATATATTATTGGCAAGGGCTTATAAATTAGATTTTTGGGATTATCATTCCATTTTTAACCATTTATTTTCAATATTTAAAGGAAGTTAGAATAAAGAATTTAAAATACGAAAACTCATGGGTAATTGACAAGAAAAAATATGGCGTAAAATTTTTAACTGACGCACAATAATAATTATATTTTCTTTTTCAAATATTTATCGATAGTTTAACAAAAAAATATATATTTAAGATATTTATTTTACGAATATGTATAGCAGCATTTGTATCCCTTGACTTCAATATGATTTTCCATTAGGGTTTTTATGATAAAGTTTTCCCGCGGTAAAAATTACCCTATGGGTTATTCTGATGTATATTATATATTATTATATAACCTATATTACTGAAAAGTTTCATCCAAATCCATCCAGTAGTTTTGACGTGAAAGAGTAACAAACATCCATACATCTATACAAACTCAGATACTCACAAACTTTCACATTTATAATATTATTTATTTTTGATAAATAAATCCCCAATTGTTCCATCATTACCCACCTCATAGCGATCTCAAACTGCCCCACAGTGACGTGATCGTGCGCAGTATTTAACTTAGCAAACATCTGCGAGTAGTTGCCTCTAGAGGGCGCCGCGAAGTAAGAAGAGGATTCGTCGCCGCCGTCGATGTCCGCTGGGGGCATGTGTTCTGAGTTGTTATTACGTAGCGAGCGAAGGTTTTTACGAAGATTTTTATTAATAAACCGAGGTTTTGTTTTAAAGCTACTTCCAACAGACAAGGTGTTATGTTGGAGGTTTGGAAATAAAATTTGGGCGGAAAATGTGATGGTAAACTGTTTTTTTGGACAATTTAATTTACAGTGAAAATTAATACTTCTTTTAATTTTGTGTATGTGCATTGAAAGTGTGTATATGAATTGTACAAATCTAAAAAACACAGACATGCTAGAAAAGCATGTGTAAATAGAAAATATTTTTCAAGTAACTGAATAACCTTTAAAAAATATGAGATAAAACTATCCACCGTAGAATATGTAACAACGTTTTTAATCCTATTTAAATATAAACTCTTTACACAAATCACTTTATAATTATGACATAGATTTTGACAGACACATCTAGTGTCAAAACTCCACCCCCCACAACTCAGCAAATCAACCTTCCTATTAATCTACATAACATACCGGACACTTGAAACGAATACTTCTTTTAACTTTGTGTATGTGCATTGAATAACACCAAGTGTGTATGAATTGTACAAATCTAAAAAACACAGACTTGCGAAAAAAGACTGTACAAATAGAAAAATCCTTATAGATTCACTGAAAAACATTACTAAAAAGTGTGATAAAACTACTATATTAATATTTATTTATCAATCCCGTAATAATTAAAAGCTTAATACCCCAATTTTAGTCTAACCATAATAGTCCATTTTGACAGACTCTCCACACAAGTCAAAATGCCAACCCTACAAACTTGTTTAATATAATATTTCTTCATAAAGCTATGTAATATCTCTGACGACCTCTGTGGTGCAGCGGTATAAGTACCGGACTGCTAAGCGGATGGTTCCGGGTTCGATCCCCGGGTCGGGCCAAGTTCCTCAAAATGGTTTTTCGAAATTGGCTCGTGTCTGGGTGTATCTAGGTTCTCCCCTAATCCATTGTGTGGTACCTATGGTACAAGCTTTGCTTAGTTTAGGGCCACACAGTTAGTGTGTTGGTCTGGAGATTTATTTATTTATTTAATATGTTACCGGACACGGGCACCAGTTCCTCCGGCAGCTCTAGATCCTCGTCTCCGACGTCCCAGCCTCCATCATCACACGCGTCTTCTATAGGCTCGTGGAACTCATCCTCTTCCTGTTATGATACATTTATATGTTTTAGATTGGGTATGTGACTTTAGGATGTTTTGATGAATAATTAAATAAATAAAGCAGGTACTTGAGATTAAGTAAATTAAGGAGGTTCTTGAAATTTTAGTTTTAGTTTTGCATTTAAAATGATAATTTATTAATTTTTAAGTTATAAATACTGAAAAAGAAATGCTCGAAGACCCGCGTTCCTTTTTCCAGTATCTATAACTTTAAAATAAAGCTGGTACTTATTATGAGGTTGGAGTCTCTTAATTAAACTATAAAGTATTGTCAACATTGAGCCCGCTATTATATAAAATAGACTCAAGATTTTTGAATTTAGCATTTAAAGTTAACTTGAGCCATACTTAAATAATACTCAAATATAAATATATTTTTAAAGTGCACCGGCAAGTTTCGACTGCTCCTCAATAAATTAAAACAAAATTTATAATAGTTTTGACAAAATTCGTAAGACCAAATCTTCTCCTTCTTTTATTAGTAATTACAAGAAACAAAAATAAAAAAGCACATCTCGTCGAGGATTTTCCGCCTCTTCATTTCAGTAGAAATACCTTTACAGGATATTTAACTACTAATTAAGATGAAACTAACTAATTGAGATTTTACTTTAAATTTTGCATTATAAATGCTAGTTTATATATTTATTTAAAACTTATAGTACTATTGTACAATGGCGTACTTAATGCCCATGGGCATTGTCTCCAAGTCAACCATTTGGCTAAAGTGAGAAAAACAATAGCGGTTTTAAATAAAATAATAGAATATAATTAAATTAAATTAATTTTGAAGTTATATGTACTGGAAAAAGGAAGTTCCAGTATCTATAACTTCAAAATGTCTTGTCTCATTCAATCCACTCCACACTACCACCACACCACCTGAGTCACATGGGTGATGGTATTAGCTCCTACCTTTTTTTTCGTTCTCGCGGGGAAATGCATTTACGCACCGTACCCCCCACCGGGGTGGCGGGGGGCGTGTGTGGGACTCCCACCTGAACGACTACCCACTAAAACCCCGCGGCGCTCCGTCTTCTCCTTTGGTGGAGTCATGGGCCCGGCCGTCAGCCCTACGCCACGAGGATCAGTTCCTACCTGGTCTGCGGCCAGCACATCCTCGTCGTCCCAGGCGCCGGCCGCCTCCACCGGCTCCTCCGTGGGAACATCTCCTGACATGGCGCCGGTCACCTCGAACAGACTCCTGGGGAAATGGAGTACGTGGTACAGATATACTATGGTTATAAATATACTGACGTATTGCTCACCTACGGCCGAAACCAATATTCTACTAACCTTTGACGCCTTGTTATTTGTGTAACTATGGTAACTATTATCCATGTTTTTGCCTCGCAATAAACTATGGTAGATAGCCGTTGATATGGAATGACAGAAACACGTCACAAAAAACAAACTAGCAGTTTCCAATTACCAAGGTTTTAACTATCAGTAGAATATTGGTTTCGGCCGTTAAAGAATATTAGAACGTAGAAAAATATCAAGTAATTTTTAAATTTTGGTAAGTTTACTGAATATAATTTATGGGATCACGACAGGAGTAGAAACACATTTAAGTTTTGACAAGTACTCAACTATTACCAAACCAAATCCACTTATCCACACATTTTGTAAGGTGCATTGCACGCTAGATAGGAAATTTATTGCTTAAATACTGGCAGCTATTATTTTATATTATTCAAGTAGAATTTGAAGAGGAAACAATGGCATGTTGACGGCTTCCTTCCAGACAGATGCTTATTTTGCTGCTCGGAGTGTGAGCACATAACTATTTATTCATTTTATGCTTTTCAATATAAAGTTATTTCATTACCAAAGTGTTTAATTCTCTTGCACGTCTCCCCCAAACGTTAGTCATTTTTCTCTACTTTCCTTTTCCAAAAATCAGTTTTTGTTGCCCTTATGACCTTCTTAAAAACTAATTTTATTTTCATAGTACTTTTTGACCCACAACTTACTTAGAAACAGCCAGCTGCGGCCAATTACTCTGTCCCCTTAGCACCGGTAGTGGCGGCGTCAGAAACTCCGCTTTAGGATTAGCGGCCGGAATAGGAAGACCCGCCTCCTCTAGTTGCTGGCGCAGGATCGCGGCTTCCTCGGGCTGGTTGTGGTTGATGGCTGTTAGGTAGGCTAGGGATGTCTGTAGGGAAAAAATCAGTAAATAATTATTTGCGCATGAATAGTGGGCGGGCGGGAAGAGAAATTATAGCGGATTTGCACAGTAATTACTAAAAGTTTTCTTTAAATAGATTTCCGCAAAGGAACGCCTTATTCTATCATTTTTATAATCATAAGTAATTTGCGTTATACATTTTTGACGATTTAAAACCGAAACATTCAATGCACAAAAAATCAAAATGTTCTTAACGACAATGAAAACCTTGTCAAAATCCGTAGCGTCGTTTAGTAGAAGTTACCTCATATACATAAAATCTGACACTGAAATCGACTTTGGTTTATACTCTTAGTTACTAAGAAATGTGTATTATGGCGTTCATTATTCACTATACTTTAACAAAATACAATAACCATGGTCAATGGCCCCGATTCTCAACACACTCTTTAAAACTAAATTAAAAATATCGCTGTCACTTTCTCATGCTTCGTATTAGAACAAGACAGGTACATTGGTATCACTAAATTTAGTCCACATCATTGTAAAATTGAACGAAATGTGCTGAGGACTAGCCTAAAATTGCCTTCGCCGTGTCATATTGCACGTACATTTTAGTTTGACAGGACTAAAATGATTACCTGTCTCTGTCTTATACTATTGGTGAGTAAGTGACAGCGATAGTTTTAGTTTAGTTTAGAGAGTGTTTTCAGAATCGGGGCTAATATCACGCTAAAAGTGTTGTGAATAAGACAAGTTTATTCCGTAACTAACCTGGCCGGCATTCTTCAACAGTCGGATCCTCTCGGCCACATCTCCCAACAGCATCGCCCCCTGGAACTGTGCAGATGTATCTTTTCTGATCTCCGCGATCTTCATCATCTTGCGGAGTTTGTCCAGGTTGCCCGTGATGAGGTAGAGGAACGATAGCTTGTCGAAGTTCTTGGTGCGCTGGTAGCACATCTCTACTATCTGTGGATTTAAGAACAACAATCAAGCTTAGGTTACAAAACATTTGTTTTAAACTAAATAATAAATAAATGAATCTCCAGACTGACACACCAACTGTGTGGCCCTAAACTAAGCAGAGTTTGTACTATAGGTACCACACAATGGACTAGGGGAGAACCTAGTTACACCCAGACACGAGCCAATATTGAAAAACCATTTTGACGAAATTGGCCCGACCGGGAATTGAACCTGGAACCTTCCGCTTAGCAGTCCGGTATATATACCGCTGCACCACAGAGATTGTTTTAAGAATAACAATTAAGCTTAGGTTACAAAACATTTGTTTTAAAATGATTTTTGTTTGGATGTTATATTTGATTGGTAAAAATTCGATCAGTTTTGCTCTATATTTTAAGTAGCAATAATGTATCGGAAAGTTTTATAGCAAGCTACTCTCTTTTGTGTCACAACTCGTAAAATATTGATGACAAAAACAATCTGTTTGCTATTATAGAAACTAAACATACGTCAATTTAAATAATTGAATATCAAAGACCACCAAAATATCATATCACATTTTAAACCTTTATTAGTAAAATGTTTTATCTCTCGCTGACATTTCTGGAAAGGACATATATTTTTAAACTTATATGTTTTTAAAATACATTCACAAATGAAGCTGCTCTTTTTTTTATAATATAGCAAAGCAAACGAGCATGCGGGTCACCTGATGGTAAGTGATCACCGCCGCCCATGACTCCCCGCAACACTGTGGGTGTCGGGGGTGTGTTGCTGGCCTATGAGAATTGGGCACCGGATACCGCACTCACCGAACGAAACGCAGGAACATCGTCCCTACTTCACGTGCGACGGTGGTATTTCACCGGTCGAGTCAGCCCAGTGATCGCTGCAGACAGAGCCTACAGCTAGACTCTACCACTCCAGAAACCATACTCTTCTATAAGTTCCCTCACCTGATGGTTGCCAGTGTCCAGTGCTGCAGCAGCGAGTCTCCGCCAGGCGTCGGGCTCGTCCACACTCTTGGCCGCCTCTAGAGCCGCCTCGATGTTACCACATTGAAGAGCTAGGGAAAGGCGAGTGCGCGGGTCTTTGACGAAGTGCAACGCTACTTCTGGGTAACCTAATGGGGAAAGATGGGGTTATTGGCAAGTTTTTGTTATAGTAAATGAAGTGAGAAGGAAGTTTTATAACCCTTAAATACCCCAAGTATCAAATTTGATACCGAACGTTTATGTCGAATTCATGACATTTTTATTAATTCTTAATGTAAAACATTTACAGAACATTATTCCTTATTGTAACTAAGCAAATGAACACTTGTATTGAAATTAACTAAGAGAAGGAATTAGAAACATTGGTTATCACGTTAAGGTGTAGACAAACACAGATATATTAAACTTCATTACATAGTATAAAGCAAAGTCGCTATTTGTGCCTATTTGTGCCTATTTGTATGTCTGTCCACTTTCTCCTCAATAACCATTAAAAGGAGTTGCTTCGACAGATATTAAATTTGTATATTAAATAAATAAAAAAATACTAGGAATCTTTGACTTATCTATTTTCATTTTGTAGGTAGTAAACAAGTAAAACAAACTTTAAAAGAGATATGGAATAGTTTGTGCTGCTAGATAATACACAAGTCGTATATTCAATTTAAAATCTCTTTTAAGAAAACATGATATATTCTACAAAAACGCTGGGCATGTTCACAGTCGACGGTCAAAATGAACATTTTCATATATTGACTAATTTTTCCCTCAATCTTTATCTAACTTATAAAGATTAGTTTCACTAACACTAAGGCCCACTTGCAGAAAAGGTTTTAACCTCGGGTTAACTAACTCAGGTTTAAATGGCGCCACCATCGATTGTAACTACTTCTCATTACAATCGACGGTGGCGCCATTGAAATCTGAGTTAGCTAACTCGAGGTTAAAACGTTTCCTGCAAGTGGGCCTAAGGATGCTATTTATTCTATAACACACAATTATTTCTTAGGTATATCACTATTAGAACTGTACCTTTCTCTTGCAGATAAGCGATGATGCTCTGCCCCACTAGTTTGGCGGTCCGGACCATGTGTAAAACTTGGTCGTATTGGCGAGTGACCAGCGCTAACTTAAACCTTAAATATATCATACAGATTTTGGTTAAAAAGAAAATAACACGATAACTTACCAGCTCTAACTTGAATGTATTATATAGATGTTAGTTCTAAAGAATAAATAACACGACTATTTACATATTTTGTGGGTGTGGGTTCACAAATAAATAAAGTTTTTCGACTGTTATTTTAAAATAATAAAAACATGTTAGTTTGCATAATGTGAAGAACTCTATCCAATGTCGAAACAGATTGTCAGAAAACTGTTGACAATATTCAGAAAGAAGAAAAACACGATTGCTTAGGTGGATTGTATTTGGATTAGACGCAATTTATTTATAAATACTTGCTTGTTGTAAAACTGTTGTTCTTAACGTAAGATATGCTTTTCATCAATTAATTCCACAACTTTCTTATATGTCAAAATATAATGTCAAACTCTTGTAATCACATTTATTTTTATGTCAACTTTATTCTCGGTTTAAATTACAATGTTTTAATGTTAAGCACACATGCAAATCTGTTTCTTTACTTTTATTGACATCTAGGTTGCCTTATTACTTTGAAAACACATTTTTTTCTCCCATACAACAAACATTACTTAACACTATTTAAGGGCATATAACATTACCTGTATTCAGTAGGGTCTAGCTGCAACACCCGGGGTCTACACTCTCTATCGAGACACACTACTTTGGCGGTGGTTTCTTCTGCAATTACTTTAATTGCATACACGGGGACGTCTAATGTACGGATTATACCGTGGTCACTGGAATACAAGGCATTTGTTAATATTTAGTTACTAGTGGCCGACCGCGACTCCGTTCGGGTGGAAGTCGGTTTCCCGTGGGAATGAGAAGTTTTCCTGCGGTAAAAAGTACCCTATATGTTATTCTGATGTATAACCTATATTACTGTAAAGTTTCATCAAAAACGGACCAGTAGTGACTGGAATTGTAGAATATCGAATTAAATGTAGTGAGATTAGTAGAAAAAAGTAATAAGCAATTGTAAAAATATTAAGTTTATTCCGGTTTTGCAAAATGAAAAAACTAAGCGAAAAAGAAAAGTGTTAAGTACACGGATAACTTTGAAAAGATCGATTTCGTGCTAAATTTTCACCAATTACTTAAATATTATTAAAGGCTCTAGTTTTAATTTAAAATCTGTAACAAAATGCAATAAAATGATTTATTTGTGTATAAAACTGTATTTACCCATCTTTGCAGCAGTATTTGATGTGATTGGCGGTCGTGTATATGAACACGGGCTGTGGTGTGGAGTCGTCGAATGCACCGGACTTTACTCGCGCTCCTGTACATAGTAGAAAGAGATAAAAATTACTTTCTTCAAAACACGTTTTGCTATATATGTGTAAATTATTTAAAGTGGTTTAACACGTTAAGCGTATCGCCCCTAAAGATCAAAAAAATCAATCGGCTGACTATAGAGAGAGATCACGCTTTGGTAAGTTTTTTTTAACTTTAACAAAAAATACTTTATACCTGTCGCATATCTCTATACTTTTAATTAAGTAATTCATTTATTTAGGTACAAATAAATATCGTAGAATAAATTAACTCTTGTTTATTATAAAATATAAATATTGATTATATAATTATAGCTAATACACTATAAAACTGGTGTAAAAAAACCACTTCCGAAGCCTGAAACCATACTCCATCATCATAACCATTTTATACCCAGAAAACCCAATTTAAAAAAGCTACTAAGGATTGAAAAGTAATATTCGCCGCTTGAAATCTTCGCTCACACATCAATTGTTGGTTTAGGTGCGATTATTTACATTGCAAATTAAATTAAAACCCTATTTAATTTGAAATTTTCGCAAAATTTGATAGTATAAATGCAATTTTGTACAAATACGTAAACAATTTTTTTTTCTGTTAATCATAAATTAATCTTTTTTTGCTCAAAACGTAACCAGTACCCTTCCAGCAATGCCCAGTTTTTGTTTTCGGAAGCAGTTCTTTTACACCCCGTACAAATAACGTTACAACTATATAATTGACGACCACTGACTGTGGTTCAGCGGTATATATACCGGACTGCTAAGCGGATGGTTCCGGGTTCGATCCCCGGGTCGGGCCAATTTCGTAAAATGGTTTTTTCATAATTGAGTGTTAGTCTGGAGATTTATTTTTTATTTTTTATAATTGTAATAACTTTCACCCACCTTCAGTGATACTGCACAGTTGTTCCAGTTTCTTAGTACACAGCGTGACAGTATGTTTCCCCAACAGAGCCACCATCGACATGTCCGAGTTCCACACCGCGTAGCGGCATTTTGACACCTTCACCTGTGTCAACATATGTCAAAATATATTTACAACTATAGTTTGCATTCGCATGATAATTTTTGCGTGGTGATTCTAATAACATTTTGTTTGATTGATATTTTTACGTATTAAAACGAAAATCCATTTAGATGAAATTTGGTACTGTAATTACTGTGTAAGTTTGCTTCAAATATTTTAAAAAATGCTCTCGTTTTTGTCCTCATATCGTTACTTGTAAGTAGCCCGGAATTAAATTCAGCGTTACAATTTAATAATTTGCTAAATCTTCAACATATCCATTTACAACCAAAAAAGATTCTCGGACTATACCCACTGTTATTTCTAACAATCTATAACTTTATAACTGCCATTATATTATTACTAAGCCCGCATACGACCGTTTCAATTGCCTATAACTTTCGAACCCCCCTCCAAACGTCATCTGAAGTAGTAGAGTCTAACTGTAGGCTCTGTCTGTATCTTTTACTGGACTGACTCGACCGGTGAAATACCACCGTCGCACAGAAAACCGACGTGAACATCGTCCCTACGTTCCTGCGTTTCGTTCGGTGAGTGCGGTATCCGGAGCCCAATTTCGTCAAAGCTTAGCAACACTCCCTCAACACCCACAGTGTTGCGGGGAGTCATGGGCGGCGGTGATCACTTACCATCAGGTGACCCGCATGCTCGATTGCTACCTATATTATACTAGTGGCCGCCCGCGACTCCGTTCGCGTAGAAGTCGGTTTCCCGTGGGAATGGAAAGTTTTCCCGCGGTAAAAAGTACCCTATATGTTAATCTGATGTATAAGCTATATTACTGTAAAGTTTCATCAAAATCCGTCTAGTAGTTTTTACGTGAAAGAGTAACAAACATCCATCCAACCATCCATACATCCTCACAAACTTTCACATTTATAATATTAGTGCGATAAAAAAACTGTCAAAGTCACTGTCACTGCCACTGTCACTGTCACTCACGCTGGCGATGGTCCTCTTCTGCTGCACGTCCAGCAGCGTGACCGCCTCGGGTTCCCGCAGCAGCAGCACGCCGGTGCCGCAGTACATGATCTCCTCGCAGTTGGGCGTGGAGATCTTCTTGGACACCTCGTTCTTGAGGTTCTTGATCACCAGCTGGGGAGGTGGAGGTGTCAAAATGTGTAACGTGCATAAGCACGCTAGGTAGGAAACTTCTTATTTAAATACTGGCAGCTAGAATTCTCGAATATATTTAAAGAGAAAACAATGAAATGTCGACGGCTTCCTCCCAGGCACATTCTTGTTTGGGTGCTCGGACTGTGAGCACATAACATTAAAATCATTTTATGCTTTTCAATATAAAGCTATTAGAAACAGTAGGAGGTGTCAAAATATGTGCAAATAGCAATATAATGTCTTAGGTCCTAATTCTAAGAGCTCGCTCTGAACTTAACTTGAAATCTTGCTGCCAATTTCCTTTTTTTAGTGTAAGAAAAAGTTATATTAGAAAAATGTCCAAAGCACGAAATGTGCTAAGGAATAATTCAAACGTGTATTACACCCAAAGTTTAGGCTGGAAAGACTAAATTTGTACTCGTCTTATGTACCGCTGTATAAGTGATAGCAATATTTACAGCTTAGTTTGGAGAGATTTAACTTGACACTTTTGTGTTAGAGAAACGATAAATAAGTAGTTCGTACATTTGAGTCAAATGTTTAAAGACGTAGCCTATTGTCAAATCATTTGACAATAGGCTACGTCTTTAAACTCATAGGTTACGTTCAAAAACTTTTGCTGTAGACTCACAGTTTGGTTACTGTGCCAGTTATTACCCATTCCAAAATTCCAAAGTCGCTAATTCTAACTGTTTGTATGTTTGTCCGCTAACTCCTCCTAAACTACTTAACGGATTTGAATGCGGTTTTCACCTTCTTTTAGGGAATTTATTCATTTAAATGTGTAAATAAAGAACATTCAGGAAAAGTTTTATTGAGTTAACCAAAATTTGATGTTTTGTGAACAAGTCGGCCAAAACTACACCATTGCGAAGCGTGGGCGGGTCGCTAGTCAACATTATAATGACCTTACAAGCATGTTATCGAATCATGCGTGCTTAACCTTACCTACCATCACCTTTTCCAACTTCCTTCTCCAACTGACACCACCTATATCTAACAATACTTATTAACTACTTACTAACTAATATTAACACTATATCTTCCACCAACCTGGTTGTTCTTATCGAGCGCCGCGAACCTATTCCTGGCGACCCACACGGCGGTGGTGGCGGGCCCCCGCAGCGGCTCCGCCCCCGCCCCCGCGCCCCCCTCGCCGCCCCCCTCGCGCCCCCCCTGGTACAGCTCGTACGTGCAGTTGTCGCCGACGCGCCAGTTGACGAGCACGCAGAACTCCGCGTGGTTTAGCGACATGCTGTTGACGAATAGGTGTCTTTTACCAACTTGTAGTTGTCTTTTACCAACTTGTAGTTGTCTTTTACCAACTTGTAGATAACGCATGGGATCTTGAAAAGTGAGACGATGAAGAACAGCTAAATTGCCATTCGTAGTGTATTATTAGCTGTCTGTACGTTAGCATAAAATTGCACGGTATAAAATTTAAGAATTGCAATAGAAGCCTGGTAGAAAATTGTTGGGAACACCTTTAAATGAAATTGAAACACCACCATTTAAAAAAAAGTGATTAAGGTAAAATGTCAAAATAAAGTATCTTTACATTTTCAACCAAACGGTATAATTTTTCCTAAAAACAGTGCAAAGTCGAAGACAATGCAATATACTTTAAAAATAACCATCATGCATTTTCATTGGGATAACTTGACCACAAAATATACAATACTACGCAGACATTATAATAATAATCTAATTTTTATTACACTCAGGAGCACATTTAACCGTCCACTCATCTTAAATGCCCTATCGTTTGTTTCTGTAAACTTGAGTTTTGACTACTAGGTGTTACTTGATAGGTTGGTATATCTTAAACATAAAGGAATAAACCACTGGGCTCATGCGGGGCTAATTGTCGGGAACTAAGAACGAGAACGGGAAAAAAAAAAATTAGGTGGCAGGTTAAAAGTGCCCCTGAGTGTATATTAAATTGCATTATTTGTCTATTACCTGTAGGGTTGGTGGCGGCCGCCCCCCTTGATCTGCATGACGGGGGCGTCTCTGTTGGTCTGCATGTCTAACTTACGCAGTTGTCTACATAAAATACAAATTATTGTTATACGGCAAATAGTTTAAGAAACTTAACTTTATTTATTGATTAAAAACTTCGGATAAAACATAGTTTACGTATTTCACAATGGCTTCAGTTATTAATAATAATAATGCTAACTTAGACAACAAACGCCTTCCTTTTAATTTAATAACATCAACAATTTAGCAGATTTCATTAATTTAAATTACATTCAATACAAGAAAAAAGTAAACAAAAGAATTTCACACTAAGTAAGTATTTAATATTAACATTTAAATCAATAAAAAACAATAAACAAATATTTTATTGCAAAAAGAATCAGAATACAATAAACTAGCAAAACAAAAGTAGAGATTTTACTTTTAATTTTGCATTATATAAATTTTTGAAGTTACAGATACTGGAATCGGGCGCGGTAGCTCAGTGGTCAGAGCATTGGACCGGCATTACGATTTGATAGTTTGTATGATAAATAAAACCACTAACTTCGATAGTAAGTAAACTGTATTGATTTGATATTACTGCTAATATGATAATGAGCCGCGCGACCTAACTGGTCGCGGTGCGAATGCGAACTAACTAGTGTTACGAAACCTGTACGTTGTTGTACCGTAAAACAATGGTCCTGGGTTCGATTCCCAGTCGCGTAATGCTCGGAGGCCCGCGTTCCTTTGCCAGTATCTATAACTTCAAAAACAAAGGTTGTAAATCTCACCGATCCTTGATATAGAAGAGCGAGTTGTTATGCACCGCGTAGGCCGGTCTCTCTCTCTGCAGTTTAAACAGCAGCATGCCGGCGTCGTGGCCCGCCGCGAAAAGGTTCAAGGACGGGTGGGCGGTCAGCACCCAGTAACTACATAACAATATACAGGGTGATTGGTAATGCGATACATTCCTTCTAAGAGGTTAAAGTAGAGCTTATTTGCAGTCAATTAAGGCATTATATGCTATGTCCGAAAATTGATAATTTCTGAGATATGCAACATTTTTTTTTTATAAAAAAAAAACCATTTTCGAAGTTCAAATGAATCTTTTTATTGAAAAATTCAAAATTGAGTTTAATGTTTTGTTGTTTTATGGTAGCTTGATAACTAAAATTAGATTTTAGATTCAAATTTGCTAAAATTAATCGTCCTTATTTTAGAAAAAGTCAAGAAACCAAGAACAACTTTTACAAAAGCTAAGTTTTATGGCAATAAAAAGCGATTTTCTAAAAAAAAGTCCAAATAAAGTTGCGGACAAATTACATAAAAAACTTCCCCAATTCATAAGCTATTCAAAAAGGTACATTTTTCATACTAAAACTAAGTATTTGATTGACAACTCTACTAATAAAAGAAGTAACCTCTCTCTTAGAACGCCTCTACATAGTGGTTACCGCGCACTTTTGCAGTGTTTTCTTTGTTTGATGTCGACGTCTTGCACAGGGATAATGCAATAACATTTAAGATCTGCCGTTAAATAAATAAATTTTCTAAAAAGCTAAGCTTCAAGTGGTGGTACCAAATATGGTGCTAGACAGAGTCTATGTGACATCGAGAGAGCAGCCGTCAGCCGTCTCAAGCTGTGGTGACGAGCGGTTGGAAATGTGATCCGTGCCTTCTTGTGAATTAACCGAATGACCTACTGGTAGCTATCGAGAAAAGATAATTACAGCGCCGAAACAGTGTAATCAACTTTTTTTTTTATTCTAACACATTACCCCACGTACGCCCACAATTGAAAGTTCAGACGGCCCCTGAAGACGGCTCTGCTAACGAAGGTATCCTGCCGTCTTCGTCATATATTTATTAACATTTTTGACGAGAAACATATAAAAAATGGGTACCATTAGATGGTTTTTGAACTAGCCAATCAGAATGTCATTACTTCATCTGCTCTTAAACTTTTGGTGACCCTGACACAACATAAATGTACGAACATGCGAATCTATTAGGAGATGAAATGTGTTTTAGTCACAACATCACCTTCCGACAACTTGAACCAATTGACTACTAACCGTTCATGCTCCCTGCGGAAAGTGTTCAAACACGTCCGCTTGGTCATGTCCCACACCCGGATGGACTTGTCCTCGCTGTTGGACAGAATGAGCTCGTGCTTGGCGTGGAACACTGCGCAAGAGACGTTGTTGTAGTGGCCGCGGCATGTGTCTACCTCCCATGCCTATAAATAAAGATTGTTTGTATTAGTTAAACAGTTGTGAATTAAGAACTTGTGACCAAATGAGTTTTATTTTCACCAGCTAAAAAATATATAAGTTTATGTTTCAGGCAGTGGATATCGTTAAATTGGGCTTTGGAATCAATTTCGTCAGTGACGATTATGATATTCATGTTTAGAAAATATGTTTGTATAATTTATCTTTATTATATAGGTGTCATTTAGTTAACTAGTTTTTTTTATATTGGCATAAAAAATAAAAAGTTTGCGTTTTTCTCAAGTCTATAAGTAAATTGTTTAAGTAGTATGATGCAACATTTAACTGCTAAGTCCAAAGATTACGTTCATATAACGGCCTATGCATATACTTACACATAAAATTTTATAAACACTTGTTAAAACAAAACAAGATTATTTTATTTGAGTTATAGTATTCGTGATTTTGTCATTAAAAATGGTTTCACAAATGTATAGCTTGAATGTATCTAACTTGTTTAAAGTTAAAACACAAATAAAAAACCACAGAGGTAAAATTATTATTCTGAAGTTGTATGCCTTGATTTTGTACGTTTGGTGATGGACAAAAGAGTGCCGAGTTTTTTTCCGCCAGCGAAAAACTCTTGGCCTACTGATTATAAGCTGATGATCGATATTTTGACTTTCATCGAATGTAATTAAGTTACTTAATAATGAAATAAATTATTTTTATTTTTTTATTTAATTTTTTTTCCGACCCATATCCTTTCACCTAATACCCCACTCCCTATACCCCCCACATATCTATCCCCCCCAATACCTTAGCATCGTTCGTCCGCCACAGCTTCACTTGTCTGTCGTCCGCAGCGGACACGATGAGCGGCAGCGTGGGGTGGAACCGACCCATATCCTTCCACCTACTATCCCCCTCCCTATACCCCCCACATATCTATCCCCCCTTACCTTAGCATCGTTCATCCGCCACAGCTTCACTTGTCTGTCGTCGGCCGCGGACACAATCAGCGGCAGCGTGGGGTGGAACGACGCCCAGTTCACGCCGCGGTCGTGGCCTTCTAGCACGTGCTTTACTACTGCGTCGGCCTGGAAGTGGTTATATAATAAACTAGCTTTTACCCGCGCGGCTTCGCACGCCTTAAATTTGGAGTAAAACTGATTTCCCTGTACTATGTTATTATACATATAAACCTTCCTCTTGAATCACTCTATCTATAAAAAAAAACCGCTTCAAAATCCGCTGCGTAGTTTTAAAGATTTAAGCATACAAAGGGACATAGGGACATAGGGACAGAAAAAGCGACTTTGTTTTATACTATGTAGTGATATATGTAGTTAGTCATATACAGGGTCTGTCGTAATGAATGGATAACCCGTTACCTACAGTTGATCCGGATGTGAGGCTATAAGAAAATGGTGTCTTCTTGCCAGGGTTGTCAACCATAAGAAAATGGCGTACACTTTTAAACTTTTTTATAAATTTCGCTATTTTTTTCATTTATTCCGTTGCCATTTCTTCAAATTTTGATGTATTTGTATAATTCTTTTAGTATTATACTGCTGAAGACGTGTATTATATTATTCACGTTGAACATTATCAAAATACTCATTTTAAGAAAAATATTTCCAATTTTTATTCTTTATGTCAACTTTTGATCATCTCCTGTGGAAAAAAAAAGTATGACGTTATAGCTGCCCATGATCTCAATAAATTGTCTAGTATGTGTAGATTCTAAAAAGGTATAACGATGTGTACTTTACAAGCAACATTAAGTTACAGGAGCGAGAACACTAATCAAGGTCGGAATTTTTATTTTTCATGTTATGTTATAAATGGTTGTAAAACTTCGTCATAATGATTTTATTCTATCAAGATACTTTGCACAAACACTATCGGGCCACTAATAGGATATTCAGAAGAAAACCCGGTTGTTTTTGGGAAAAAATAACATTACTTCACGATAATGATGTAATGAAAATGTACAAATGAAAATTGTTGTGCTCTAATAGTTACATGCGACAAACATGTTGCGACAAGTTTATCCGAAATTGAAACGGATTTTAAAAATCGAACAAAGACCGCATTACAAAGAAAAGTGGAAAAAATTAAAAGTAAATCGTCCTTCCATAAATGCATTGTGCACTCTAATGAACACACGGTTATCAGGATGTCGCACATTTGGATATCTTACACGATAAACACTAGCAGCTCTATTGGTGCTGCCATTACATACACCGTAAATGTAATGCATGTTCGCGTATTCGGCCGGCGTGTACTGTTGCGGCATGATACACAAACTACACAAAAACTTTTCCAAAACAACAAGTTTAATCGATAGCACAACACAATGTCCGTAAATGTGAGCAAAGTCATCAGTATCACCACGTTATCAAGTCCAAATCACAAGGAAAATCATAGTCAAATATTAGAAAGCAGTAACAAATTGACGAAAATAGTGGCCCCGATTCTCAAAACACTCTCTAAAACTAAATTAAAAATATCGCTGTCACTTTCTCATGCTTCGTATTAGAACAAGACAGGTACATTGGTCTCACTAAATTTAGTCCACATCATTGTGTTATTGGACGAAATGCGCTGAGGACTAGCCTAAAATTGCCTTCGCCGTGTCATATTGCACGTACATTTTAGTTTGACAGGACTAAAATGATTACCTGTCTCTGTCTTATTGATGTGTAAGTGACAGCGATAGTTTTAGTTTACTTTAGAGAGTGTTTTCAGAATCGAGGCCAATGTGAACAAAAGGACATGCGATGTTCAAAATCACACTGATGTGATGAGTACCCTTTTCTTTGTAATGCGGTCTTGTTCGATTTTTAAAATCCGTTTTAATTTCGAATAAACTTGTCGCAACATGTTTGTCGCATGTAACTATTAGAGCACAACAATTTTCATTTGTACATTTTCATTACATTATTATCGTGACGTAATGTTATTTTTTTCCCAAAAACAACCGGGTTTTCTTCTGAATATCCTATTAGTGGCCCGATAGTGTTTGTGCAAAGTATCTTGATAGAATAAAAACATTATGACGAAGTTTTACAACCATTTATAACATAACATGAAAAATAAAAATTCCGACCTTGATTAGTGTTCTCGCTCCTGTAACTTAATGTTGCTTGTAAAGTACACATCGTTATACCTTTTTAGAATCTACACATACTAGACAATTTATTGAGATCATGGGCAGCTATAACGTCATACTTTTTTTTTCCACAGGAGATGATCAAAAGTTGACATAAGGAATAAAAATTGGAAATATTTTTCTTAAAATGAGTATTTTGATAATATTCAACGTGAATAACACCTAAAATTGTATTTAAATTACATAAAACACGTCTTCAGCAGTATAATACTAAAAGAATTATACAAATACATCAAAATTTGAAGAAATGGCAACGGAATAAATGAAAAAAATAGCGAAATTTATAAAAAAGTTTAAAAGTGTACGCCATTTTCTTATGGTTGACAACCCTGGCAAGAAGACACCATTTTCTTATAGCCTCACATCCGGATCAACTGTAGGTAACGGGTTATCCATTCATTACGACAGACCCTGTATACACATACTAGCGACCCGTCCACGCTTCGCAATGGTGTAATTTTGGCCGACTTGCTCACAAAACATTGATTTTTGGCTAACTTAAAATCACTTTTTCCAATTGTTCTTTATTTACAAATTTAATTGAAAAAATACCTAAAGGATGGTGAAAACCAAATTAAGATCCATTACGTACTTTAGGAGGTGTTAGCGGACAAACATATAAACAGACAAAATTAGCGACTTGGATTTATACTATGTAATGATGATATACAAAGTTTTTTGTAAGAAAGACCCATGGGGAAAATGAAAACTGTATTGGAAGTAGATAGTCAATAAACATAAGTAAGGCAGCAAATTAGACTTTGACCAATACTTTTTATATAAATACTAGTGGCCGCCCGCGACTCCGTTCGCGTGGAAGTTGGTTTCCCGTGGGAATGAGATGTTTTCCCGCGGTAAAAAGTATCCTATGTGTTATTCTGATGTATAACCTATATTACTGCAAAGTTTCATCCAAATCCATCCTGTAGTTTTTACGTGAAAGAGTAACAAACATCCATCCATCCATCCATCCATCCATCCATACATCCTCACAAACTTTCACATTTATAATATTAGTAGGATTAGGCTGGCTAACCAATGAAGGCACAATAGTTAAAAGCATCTAAATTGTAAAAAGTTCGAAATTAGCTTTTAAATATATTATGTTACATTACAAAGTCTGACTGTACTATATAATATTCCATTGAACAGATTTTTTATCTTTACAATGGTGTGTTAGATAAGGCGCATTTCAATAATGATTTAAACAGTCAACATGCTAGTGAAGCAATATAAGCTAATGTTGTATCAATTATATGTTCAATTAAAATGGTTGATAAACTATTCCAGTATTACCTTTTTTATTTAAGCTTAATATTTTTCTATGTAATGTTACCAAATAAGGTTTTGATAGTATATTTTTGAAGTTTATCCAATGAATAAAAAAAGAAGTAACCTACAGTGAAAAACTTAGCATTCAATTCTATATTATTGTCCCTATATTTTACCTGTCCAAACAGATCTGTAGCCTGTGGGTTTCTCAAATGATCAGCCAAGCCTGCTGGTCCAGGGGCTACACTCTTCTTCCGTAACCCGGAGAAGTCCCACACTCGAACCGACTGATCCAATGATGCAGACACCAGCAGATCCTCAGAGGGGTGGAATTGTGCACACATCACATAATGATTGTGGCCTGTGAGAACACTTATGCACTGGCGGGACTGCCAGTTCCATATTCTAATGGTCTAAAAAGAAAAAAGTTGATTAGTTTCCTAAGCAAAATAAAAAAGTATTTAAATGCAAAATGGAACAACTTATCCACACCATTAATTTAGATAGGTGTATTTCTAGGAAGGTGATTAAAAACCCCTTGGTAGAAGGAATAAGATTTAGAAATATATCTGTTTTTGATCATTAAATGGATAGGGTGGCTAGATGTAAACTACAGACAGTCATCCTACTAATATTATAAATGTGAAAGTTTGTGACGATGTATGGATGGATGGATGGATGGATGGATGTTTGTTACTCTTTCACGTAAAAACTACTGGATGGATTTGGATGAAACTTTGCAGTAATATAGGTTATACATCAGAATAACACATAGGGTACTTTTTACCGCGGGAAAACATCTCATTCCCACGGGAAACCGACTTCCACGCGAACGGAGTCGCGGGCGGCCACTAGTAATTTATAGTTCTCAACAGAAAATTAAGTTAAAGGTTTACCTGATCATCAGAAGCACTAAGAATCCATGGGTACTCATGATGGAAATATGTTGTGCGGATATAATCCAAATGCCCCAGCAGAGTGAAGAGGCAGCGCCTTTGTTTGTAGTTCCAAACCTAAATATACACAGAATAATGTCAGTAATTGCTACTTTTCTTAATTGATGACATCGCAAATCTTCAAAACATATCCCTAACAAGCTGTTATTGACTGACGATGTAAAAACGAAGAATTATACGTTTACCTTGATTTTATAGTCGTCGCCTCCTGACACGAACAACGGCTGTTGACTGTGGAAGCAGATGCCTCGCACAGGACCATCATGCTCGTCAAATTTCTCCAACAATGTACACATACGATAATCCCACAGCTGAATCACGCCATTGTGCAAACTTGTTAAAACCCAGGGTCGCTTGCTATGAAACGATATACCCTTCACTCGCGCGGACTTAGTCTCAAACTTTATCAACATTTTGGCTAATTTTCACTGCAGAAATTGAAATAAATCCAATTTCTCAAAAGTATACACGCAAGCGAACTACAATCGGCGAAACGTCAATGTCAAACCGGCATTCGTGACACGTCCAAACTAGTGACGTTTACTAAATTTGATTGAATCGATTTAAGTTTTAAGTCATTAGCAGGCCGCCTTTAACAGTTAGCTCCGGATATCTATTGGGTATACCTATGTCTAGTAATAGCTAGTAATAGACGCCTTATGCCTTTGGCCTTTGGTGATGGTGATAACGTAGTTATTAACATGACAGGCATCAAATCTGCTACCTTTGCCTAAAAAAATTAGACTGCTAATTGTCATTGTCAATCATTTTTTGCTGGCTGGCTGGCTTATGTCCATGTCAAAATTGTCAAAATAGTAAACAATACACAATGCTATTAATTCCTCGTTGCTGCGGGTTATCTTACTTTTTTTCATAAATAATTTAAAAATAACTAGATATTATCACCTAAAAACAGCAGAATCGAAGAAAGTAAATTGAATTTTGTACCATATTTTCTTAAGAAGCAAAATAAGTTGAACCCAGGAATTAAAACTCTAACCTTAAATAAAGTCAACATGAACCCTGAAAAACTGAAACAGATTGGAAAAATTTGCATCCCTGGGATGCGAATTGGACACGCAAACAAGGAAAGTATTGCTGGTCCTGGAACCTATGAGTTGAGAGGTTATATTTACGCTACATTAGCTGGTGTACTCAAAACGAATGTGGAAGAGAAAACTAAAGTTAGTACCAATTAGGATTTTTTTATTTAAATAAACCTACCATGCTTCATCTATAGTTACTCCACCTTTCATACATCTTAAGCCAAACAAACACTTCAAATTTCCTATAAATTTCTATTTCAGGCCACAATTTTCTCAGTTGAGAGTCCCAGAACACCAAGTGTGCTTCCCAAAACTGGAGACATTGTCACAGCCAAGGTAACAGTTGTAAACTCCAGGATGGCTCAATGTACAATACTTTGTGTTGGTTCAGCAGTCTTAGTTCGGCCATACAGGGGAATCCTAAAAAAGGAAGACATAAAAAGCATGGACAAAGACAGAGTGGATCCTTACAAATGTTATAGGCCTGGAGATATCATATTAGCAAGAGTTGTATCCTTTTCAATATTAAAATATCTGCATAAGAGACCTCATATTCTTACAGGCTTTAAACATAATAAAATAAAATAGATAATTTTTTTTATCCTTAAACATTGATCACAGCTACCAATGACTGAAATCCACTGGTACCACTTGTCAACAGCAGAAAATGAACTCGGAGTAGTCATAGCATCAGCTGAAGGCTCACCACAAGGAGTCAACATGGTACCCATAAGCTGGTCGGAGATGCAGTGCCCAAAAACATTGGTAAAAGAACCCAGAAAAGTGGCACGAGTCATTCCAGAGAATATTAACCAAAATCTTTTTCCAGTTAGTAGTAAAGGAGATACAAAGGATGAAAAAGTTGAAGATAAGAAAAGTTCATAGCGGGATATTTTTTTCTATGAAATTAAAAAATGACTTATTGAATTCGTGTTTTATTCTCACATTAAACTTTATACTATCCTGATTTAATACTAACTAAGAGACAAGTTAAAAGAAATTATTTGCCTTGATCAACTTTTGGTTAAAGCACTCACTTAAATACGAACAACAATATTATTTACGCAAATACCACCAGGAGAATTTCGTATGTTACACATGAGAAAGTTTTGTGAATAGGAAGAAATAAATTTTGTTGGCCTTGACCTGAAAAAATAAAAATAGGTAACCAACTGTCACATATGCCAATGTCAATCACAGATGTTTGTCTTGTCAATTAATTGTCAAAGCATGCTTTGAAAAGGCAAAATATTTTCGTAAAATCACAATAAATATTTGTGTATTTTATACGTAACAGTGTTAATTTATACGTAAATCATTCCATAGCGTAGCTGAATATTAGTTTTATAGCAATGAGGTCACCGTCGTCCAGTTATCACAAAATAAACTAACATTTTGTACCGTAATCCTTAAGTATATTTTCCTTAAGTGTAATTTAGTAGTGTTCAGAAGTCGTTCTTACTGTAAAGACGTGTAAAGTGCTGGAAAAATGAAGTTCGCGGAGCATCTTAGTGCTCATATAACGCCTGAGTGGCGTAAACAATATATAAACTATGAGGTATGTTGATACTTAGTGTGTCGCTCTTCAAGAAGTAATAAACAAAATACTTGGCTGGCGCGCTCATTAATCGCTTTATCAGTAATGATTGTCAATATACTATCAAGTTCATTGTATCTTGTTGAGGGACACTTGTTGAAAGCTTCCCAAGAATTTATACTGGGACAGTAGAATAAACTTTATTATAAAAGTTACTTAAAGCTTTGTTCACTCATTAACTTTAGACAAATACTTCCAAAATATATTGTTATATTATCATTCATCTTTAAAATAAATCTAGTCATTCTTGAAAATCTTTTGATGGCAATAATTTTGCCTTAACCCTTTCTTACTAAATATGTAAGCAAAAACTACAATAAACCAGTTAAATCTGATTATAACATTAATACTTCTTACTATATTTAAAAAAAGCTGTTGGCTTAGTAACTTCTTTAGAGTTAAATTAGGTTTTTCCCATCTGTTCAGGAAATGAAAGCGATGCTGTATACAACCGTGGAAGAAGCTCCGTCCGCTGAGAATGTGGAGCCAGAAGTTCTGTCCCGGCACTTCGCTAACTTCGATGAAACATTCTTCCATTACTGTGATCAAGAGCTTAAAAAAATTACCACTTTTTATTCAGGTACCATTTAACTTTTATTATCTATATTTGTACATAATTAAAGCTGTAAGGGTAAAGTTTGAAAAGTTTATAATCCTTTTACATTGTTACTACATTGTTACTTTGTATACTTACTGAGTTCACTGAAATCATTAATATTCCTAAGGGATTTTAATTTTAAAGTCACATATTATGAGGAATAGGGTTAAAATGCCTTTTATATTTCACAAACTTTAATTAATTGAATTTAACTCTTGAGATGTGCTAAAATTGTATAAATAAAAATTCAATCCTGAAATTCACTCGGAAAAAGTTTTTATTCTTTTCCTAAGATACATTACACTGAAGGAAGTCGCATACCAATGTCAAAATCTCATGAAATCTTTGAGTTTTATGTTATCATGAATACCCCAGGTTTCAAAAATAATTTGTTGTAACACAGAAAAACTAGCCGAAGCAACCCGCAAGTTCGCGACACTGCAAAGCGAAATGAAATCCCAATTCGACATCATGAAGCCCAAAGGCGGCGGCGATACAAAGAAAGCAATCCCACGTAGAAAAGTTCAGGAATTGAAGCTTGCATTTAGCGAGTTTTACCTCAGTCTGATCCTGCTACAGAATTACCAGAACTTGAACTATACGGGGTTTCGGAAGATTTTGAAGAAACATGATAAGGTAGGTGCCTAATTTAGAACTATTGTTAAGTAATATGTGTCTATCAATAACATATCTTTCAGGCAAAACTTCTATTCTGATTTTTCCTCGAAACACACTGAGGTAGTTTTTACCGCGGGAAAATGCGTTTAAATGCGGGTGAAACCGCAAGGCCGAATGTCAGAATTTATTATACTTTGAATAAAGGATCTATAACACGTCATTATAAGTCAATTATCCAGGTGGTGTTTTCGTAGAGTATTTCGTAGAGGATATAAAGTTATATCCCATCACTTAAGTCCTTCCAGAAGTTTCGATACATTCCTTCCATTTATTCAGTTACTAAACGTGAGCAACGGGGCGCAATGGCGGGCGGTCCACGTCGAGACTTCTCACTTCTACACCAATAAGGATATCGACAGACTCATCAGTGATACCGAAGCTACTGTTACCAATGAGTTGGAAGGTAAGTTTCCTATTTCATATATATTGTATCTGTATTGTTAAGCCTTATTTGCGAAAATAAACAGAGTTAAACTTTTAGGTAATGAATAGGTGTACCAGTAAGGCCAGCATTTTTTCTCTTACTTGCATTTTATTCTCTTTATTGGGTGGCTAATCGTATCGAAAATCTAAGAAACAAGGCTTACTACCTTAAGTCCAAATCTTTAACATAGATCCGTCAAAAATTCCTTCGTCAATGACGACCTCTGTGGCGCAGCGGTAAATATACCGGACTGCAAAGCGGATGGTTCCGGGTTCGATCCCCGGGTCGGGCCAATATCGTAAAAGTTGTTATTCGACATTGGGTCGTGTCTGGGTGTAACTAGGTTTCTCCCCTAGTCCATTGTGTGGCACCATAAACACAAGAGCTTACTGCACTTACTTAGGGGCCACATAATTGGTGTGTTTAGTCTGGAGATTTATTATTATTATTTATTTTTATTATTCCTATTACCTTCCATATCTTTCTTTCCCACCTAGATAACTAATAAGTCATTTATCCAGGTGGTGACAGACAGAAAGCGATGAAAAAGCTCCGCGTCCCGCCGCTAGGAGAGCAACAAAGTCCTTGGACGACATTCAAAGTGGGACTGTTTTCTGGAAGTTTCATCGTGTTGCTGATCACTGTTGTTCTATCAGGTAAAGTATGTCTATAATGTTCTAAATCTAAATTAATCCTTACTAATATTACAAATGCGAAAATGTGTATGGGTGTCTGCTTGTTCTGTAAAAATCAATTTAACTCTCGGTCGAATACCTTTAATTAAATATAAACAAAATTTCGTTGCGACCTAAAAAAGAAGCTTATGTTTGCTTGAATGTTTAAAACAACAGATAGTTTTGTAAAATAATCAGCATTATATCGGTTTTCGACGGTACATACTGGCCAGCTTAGATTAGACCACTGTCTTTTTCTGTTCGATATTGTTCTAAACGTTTTGATAATAAAAATTAAAGCTTCCTGATTCGTATAAAGAAAAACAAGAAAGACCCACAAAATTGTTAACAAACTCAAAAACGATTGGTTTTTCCTCTGAGTAGTTAATTGTCTGGATATATTTTTAAAGATTTTCCTTAATTTTTTTACTAACACAATAATATCACGCACAATCTAGGGCGTTCCGAGGATACACTTCCATTTGCCTAAATATTAATTCGCTTAAATAATCGCGCATTTTTGCTAATATTAGTATTAGTTCATCTCTTTAAACCTATAAATCTGATAAAGTAAACAGATAGTTATAAATATAGCTTATCTGATAATAGGATTATATCAACAAAGAGATTTAGATCAATTCTTGTAATTTACGAGAGCCACAGATTTTTATTGCAAGTGTTTATTTTTTCATTATTTTTATGTCATGAAATTGTAGCTATGTCATTCATGGAACTATATGTATAATAAATGTAATTTTAAATAGTAAAAGTTATTTTACCCTGCAATTTAAAATGCTTTATTTTTTTTTAATGCAGAATAAAACTTAAAACTATATGTAATTATCTAAATATTAGATTATCTTTATAAAATAAAAATATTCTTTTGCAGACAAGTCATTAAAAATTTGAAAAATAATTAAAAATAGTCTGTCCAGGATTTTTTTAGCAAACCCATTTTTAATATGTTTTCTAATATACTAAATTCATGATAAAATATGTTTCGTTCTATTATCACCCCGGTGAAGGTCGATTTAGGTTCGGATCTTCTACTATAATATTAGAAATGCGAAAATGTGTATGGGTGTCTGCTTGTTCTGTAAAAATCAATTTAACTCTCGGTCGAATACCTTTAATTAAATATATACAAAATTTCGTTGCGACCTAAAAAAGAAGCTTATGTTTGCTTGAATGTTTAAAACAACAGATAGTTTTGTAAAATAATCAGCATTATATCGGTTTTCGACGGTACATACTGGCCAGCTTAGATTAGACCACTGTCTTTTTCTGTTCGATATTGTTCTAAACGTTTTGATAATAAAAATTAAATCTTCCTGATTCGTATAAAGAAAAACAAGAAAGACCCACAAAATTGTTGACAAACTCAAAAACGATTGGTTTTTCCTCTGAGTAGTTAATTGTCTGGATATATTTTTAAAGATTTTCCTTAATTTTTTTACTAACACAATAATATCACGCACAATCTAGGGCGTTCCGAGGATACACTTCCATTTGCCTAAATATTAATTCGCTTAAATAATCGCGCATTTTTGCTAATATTAGTATTAGTTCATCTCTTTAAACCTATAAATCTGATAAAGTAAACAGATAGTTATAAATATAGCTTATCTGATAATAGGATTATATCAACAAAGAGATTTAGATCAATTCTTGTAATTTACGAGAGCCACAGATTTTTATTGCAAGTGTTTATTTTTTCATTATTTTTATGTCATGAAATTGTAGCTATGTCATTCATGGAACTATATGTATAATAAATGTAATTTTAAATAGTAAAAGTTATTTTACCCTGCAATTTAAAATGCTTTATTTTTTTTAATGCAGAATAAAACTTAAAACTATATGTAATTATCTAAATATTAGATTATCTTTATAAAATAAAAATATTCTTTTGCAGTCAAGTCGTATTAAAAAAAGTCAATAAGAAATAATGTCACCTATCATTTGATCCCTACTTATCTAACATAGATCTTATTTCAAATTAATTGGTACGATAAACTTGTTGAATCACAAGGTTAAAACAATTTGCTCTAAGTACATGAACTAGTTAGATTTGGTTCTATGAATTTACGTGTTAAAATCTTTAAAAATCTACATCTAAACTAAACTTTATAAGATTAACGCAAAAGAAAAAGTAAATTCAGGCGATGATATAATTTCTTATCGCACTTTAAATACGAAATTCTTTCAATTAACATTCCTAAATATAACTTTTTGTAAATACAGGCGGGCAACGGTAGAGCAAACTGTAAAATGGATAATCCTATGTGTGTTTATTTTTTGATAATAACGATGGTCAGACAGATTTAATATCTAAATATTTAGTTGGTCAATACTACTCATAGAACAATTTCGAAGGTCTTGCAGATATTTTACAGTTCTAGTAATAGTTTATCAAAAAAAGTTCTATAGCATCTATCTCTCTTTTTAAAAGACTTATAAGTGAAAAGAAATACTCCTAATTCGTCAACGAGATTGTAACTAATTGATTTTAGAGATCAAATTTTAGAGATTGGTCATGTTGAAAGAACATGAGTTTGTTAAAGAATTGTTTGAATTGAAAAGCAAGCGGTTGTCTGAACCGATAATAAGAACTTAATGCTTTATACACCTGCAAACTTAAGACACAGTAAAGCGTCTTCGACTCTAAAGACTTTACATTTTAAGTCTCAATATCTTTAATTCTTTTAAGGTTAATGTCCTTTCTATATCAAACGGAATACGCTAAACTATTTTGCGGTAAAAATAAGCGCTAATAGGCCAACAAAGGCTGTGCTCTAAATGCTAACGAAACTTTTCGCATTTTGTTAACACAATAATTGTAGTCTCATTACGATATGCACTACGTTACTAACGTTCCTATTGACAACTATCAAGTAGGTATGATGATCGTAATCGATTGTAAATCATTGATCTACGATGATTTACGTTTGATGGCGCGGTCACGATCTCGTTGACATGCCATTGTTGTCAAAATGCAAGTCATATTTTACAACTGTTTGTTGTAATCATTAGTATACCTAGTTATTATATTCGCGTTAAGAAAATAGTGATAACTACAGGATAAGGGTGTATTCACAGTGGAGTAAAAGTACGAAAGAAAAATAATAATTTTATAAACAGTATTTTCGGACATGCCGCATGCACTTGCTGTTTCTATGACTATGCTCTCCACAGTTGCATTTAAATCACACAATTTAAAGTACTTATAAACATTGTAAATTATGTGTCTCTCTCCACTATGGATTATTGATCCACTTTTATTCTTTGAAATTGGTGAAGTATTCATTTTTTCAAAATTTATCGTTAGACAAGTCACGCAAAATCCACAACCGTTTTCTTCGAAGGTCAGACTTCAACTGGTCACTGTGAACTCGACTTTTTAATTTCTAGCATTTTAATTGGCTGGGGGGCGTGGCCAGGCCGGCTGACAACGATCACTCACTATTTTCTTAGCGCGAATAGACTATAGCTTTTTAACACCTGCAACATAGGATTAGCTATGGAGGTATGGTATGCCTAAGATACATCTATTTCAGTGATTTGTTTATTGTACAATCAAAATCCTTATAAATTTTTAAGGCATTTTCTCGACCGCATTAGTTGGTACCTACCTACACATCAATAAAATTTTGACGACCTCCTTTGCGTAGAGGTAATTATACCGGTCTGTTAAGCTGAGAGTCCCGGGCTCGATTCCCAGGTTGGGCCTTAAAATAATAAAAATGTTTCAAAATTGGCTCGTGTCTGGTTGAAATCTATATATCCCTTAATCCTTCGCTTACTTTAGGGTCACATAATTGATATAATAGTCTGAAAATTCATTTAATTACCCACACATGCTTGTACTTAGCTTTTACTACTTTGTCCCTCATAATCACTCTCGTATGCGGTAGTCGATATATAAATCACAATTTAATTTGTTCCAGCCCTGTTCCACGAAGGCGGCACCGACAACTTCAAGACCGCCTTCCGGTTGTACCGCGGCCCTTTCCTCCTCGTGGAATTCATCTTCCTCATCGGTATCAACGTCTACGGCTGGCGCTCCTCCGGCGTCAACCATGTGCTCATCTTCGAACTAGACCCCAGGAACCACCTGTCAGAACAGGATCTGATGGAGCTGGCGGCGATATTCGGTGTCATCTGGGCGTTGAGCATATTGACGTTCATATACAGCGCCAGTTTGAGTATACCGCCGTTTGTGAACCCGTTGGCGTTAGTCGTGATCATGATGGTGTTTTTGATGAATCCAGTGAAGGTGTTTCGGCATGAGGCACGGTTTTGGTTTTTGAGGATATGTGTGAGTATATTTTGTTTATGTTTGGTAATTGTCTGAAAATGACGCCATTGTGTATGCCTACATATTATCAGTTTTATCGATTAGACCCGCTTTAGTTTAGACATGAGTGGAAATGGAAAATGTTTGGTTTCTTACTGACTTGAGCAATAGTTTTCACAAAGGAATTATTTCAATCTTTCTTTAAAAAGAAACGCTCTATTCTACATATCACCAATTTTAGACATAGTCAAAACATTTAAGTTAATTTAAAAAAATAATTATTCACTTTAATCAATGAATCACTTGATTGACCGACTGACAGTGATCAATCACTTGATTGACCGACTGACAGTGATCAATCACTTGATTGACTGACCAACTGATTGATCAATCAATTGATTGACCGTCTGACTGACTGATCCCCCCCAGGGTCGCATCCTGGCGGCTCCGTTCATGCCGGTGCTATTCGCGGACTTCTGGCTGGCGGACCAGTGGAACTCCTTCGTCACAGGGTTCTTAGATTTACATTTCTTGCTGGCGTTCTACTTGGCCGGCGGCGATTGGTTCACTGTAGACGGTGAGATGTTCTTTTGATTGATAATTTGTTGGTGTTTGATCAACTGCCGAATTTTGAATTGAGATTTAGAAGTTTAATAAGTATTGATCAAAAAATGTTTTGTGTAGTCAAAAAATAGTTTTCCTTTAAACTTACTCTTAATTTTTATTGTGGCTTAATTTTTTCATTAAATAGTTTTCAGAGTAAATAAAAAAAAACCTATAACCTTGTGTATAAAAAGTTGATCATATCAGTGAACACAAACTGATTTTGTATAAAATTGACAGATACATTCGAGAGATCGAACTGGTTTCTAATATCGCGCGCGCTCGTCAACATCGTGCCTGCGTGGACGCGGTTTTGGCAATGCCTGCGGCGATATAGGTAATTAAATAAATAAATTAATAAATAATAAATAAATAAATATAAATAAATCTCCAGACTGACACACCAACTGTGTGGCCCTAAACTAAGCAAAGCTTGTACTGTACCACACAATGGACTAGGGGAGAACCTAGTTACACCCAGACACGAGCCAATATCGAAAAACCACTTTTACGAAATTAGCCCGACCCGGGGATCGAACCCGGAACCATCCGCTAAGCAGTCCGGTATACATACCGCTGCACCACAGAGGTAGTAAATATTAACTTGTTATAATATTTACTACTAGTGGCCGCCCGCGACTCCGTTCGCGTGGAAGTCGGTTGGGAATGAGAAAATTTCCCGCGGTAAAAAGTACCGTATGTGTTATTCTGATGTATATAACCTATATTACTGTAAAGTTTCATCTAAATCTGTCCAGTAGTTTTTATGTGATACATCCATACATACTGACAAACTTTCACGTTTATAATATTAGTAGGATATTACTTATTGAACTTTGATATAAATACGGAGCGTTAATTATTAAATACTTTGACCGTTAATAAAAATAACAAATGTAATTGTTTACATTCGCCCCAACTCTGAAAACACTTCTAAACCGAATTCAAAATATCGCCGGCATTTTCCCATTCTGAGTATAAGAAAAAGACAGATATAATGGTGTCACTAAATTTAGTCCTCATAATTATAAAGTTCAACAAAATGCGCTGAGGACAAGTCTCAACTTGCCTGCGCCCTGTCAAAATGCACGCAAATTTTAATTTTGACAGGACTAAAATGATCCCTGTCTTGTACTATTTCGGATAGTATATGACAGATACAGATGGGATGTCAATTTGAAATGACGGCGATATTTTTAATTTGGTTAAGAGAGTTCGGGCCATTCTGACTTCTCTTTGATGATAAAGTTCAAAGGAATGAATTGCAAGCTAGAAAGAAATGATTTTAAAAATAAAAGCTGTCCAAACATTGAAGGAATGTAACGGCAATCCCTACTAATATTATAAATGCGAAAATAACTCTGTCTGTCTGTCTGTTACGCTTTCACGCCTAAACCACTGAACCGATTTTGATGAAATTTGGTGTGAAGAAAGAACTGATCTTGGGAAAGGACATAGGGTACTTTTTACCGCGGGAAAACTTCTCATTCCCACGGGAAACCGACTTCCACGCGAACGGAGTCGCGGGCGTCCACTAATCTTTTAATATAAAAAAAAAACAAAAGTCAATACAGATAAAAAGCTCATTTATTTTTAGTGGTGCGATATTAAAATTGATTTATTGTTTTATTTGTTGTTCCCAGAGACAGTAAAGAAGCATTCCCACATTTAGTAAACGCCGGAAAGTATTCGACAACGTTTTTCGTTGTTTTATTCCAAACCCTTAGAATTATGCATGGCGGTAAGTTTATATTTATTTACTTTCATTATCATCATCGTTATTATCATTACATAGTATAAATCCAAGTCGCTAATTCTGTCTGTTTGTATGTTTGTCCGCTATCTCCTCCTAATCCGCTTAACGGATTTAAATGCGGTTTTCGCCATCTTAAGAGTAGGTACTTTTTCATTTAAATTTGTAAGTATAGATCATTTGAAAAAAGTTTTTTTAAGTTAGCCAAAATTCAATGTTTTGTGAACAAGTTGGCCATAATTACACCATTGCGAAGCGTGGGTAGGTCACTAGTTAATTATGACAATAATCTAATCTGTCAATCTGTCAAAATTACTTTAATGTCAAGTAATAATCGCGTCAATCCAATAAGTTCCTTCATAATAATATTTTCTCACCAGCAAGCTACAAAGACACATACGACAACCCGTTCCTCTACCTGTGGCTAGTGTCACAGCTGTTGTCTTCTGTTTACACTTACACGTGGGATGTCAAAATGGACTGGGGTCTGTTAAACTGCCCCCCCACGGCCGATAACTTCTTGTTGAGGGACGAAATCGTTTATAGTCCTGGGGTGAGTTTTTTTTTGCATTAGCTTGTTGAGAAGTCGTTTTAAACTGTTTTGGATGTGGCATTTTTGTTTAGCTAAAAGAGACAAAACATATTTTGGCTGGTATAGGTCAAAATGTGTTTATGAATCTTTACTAATTTTGCGTTGTATAAGAAAACTTAATTTATACCACGCATCGAGTTTTTTTACAGTTTTCATCATCAGTTAGTGGTCAATTTCAGATAAATGCTATCCGACTGAAAAAAAGAATAGTGTTTTTATTTGTGTGTGTTGATATTTGCACTTTATGTGGGACTAGCTTTCCGCCCTGCGGTTTCACCCGCAGCGTATTTTAGTTTCGTACAAAATTTTCATCCTTTATTTTATCCCCTTGGGGGTATAATTGATCAGAATCCTTTCTGCATGACAAATTTCATCCCAATCCGTCCAGTGGTTTGGGCTGTGCGTTGATAGATCACTATGTCTGTCAGTCACCTCTGATTTATATTAATTTAGATATCGACATTTTTTTAAATAGTAAAAATTTGTGTTTATTTATTTTCAGTTCTACTACTTTGCGTTAGTAGAAGACTTTGTGTTACGTTTCCTGTGGGCGGGCGCCTTCTTGCTCACAGAAAACAAAATAGTTGCAGGAGAAACTATGACTTCCATAGCCGCACCACTTGAAGTATTTAGGTAAGAATTATATTATGTATATTTTAGATATTACTAATTTAGTGAAGTGGTTTAATATTCCTTATAGGTATGGTGCAAGTCTAGGTGAACATTAAGTCCATTACTTTTACTTTAATTTTAAATGAAAAAAAATATTTTATTGAAGTAAACTGTAAGGAATTTAGATATCCTAGAAATAAATAACCGTGTCAAATATTTGTTGTTTACGAACTTACATTAAAATTACTTTATACTTAAAGTTAAAAACGTTGGAGCTACGACAAAAACTACATGACTACTAACATGAATCTCAAATCCTAATGTCGTTTTCCGATGTTCTGTATCTTCACCAAACCAACCATACACGATAGCTATTTTCACCTGGACTGGTTCTTAATGTTTATCATTTTTCAAAACCCCCAATTTGATCTCCCCAGACGTTTCATCTGGAACTTCTTCCGCCTGGAGAACGAGCACCTCAACAACTGCGGCAAGTTCCGAGCAGTGAGGGACATATCCGTCGCGCCGCTGGACTCCTCCGACCAGGCGGACATCCTGTACATGATGGACCACAGCGACGGCGTCGTCAACAGGTACATGATGGACCACAGCGACGGCGTCGTCAACAGGTACATGATGGACCACAGCGACGGCGTCGTCAACAGGTACATGATGGACCACAGCGACGGCGTCGTCAACAGGTACATGATGGACCACAGCGACGTCGTCAACAGGTACATGATGGACCACAGCGACGGCGTCGTCAACAGGTACATGATGGACCACAGCGACGTCGTCAACAGGTACATGATGGACCACAGCGACGGCGTCGTCAACAGGTACATGATGGACCACAGCGACGTCGTCAACAGGTACATGATGGACCACAGCGACGTCGTCAACAGGTACATGATGGACCACAGCGACGGCGTCGTCAACAGGTACATGATGGACCACAGCGACGGCGTCGTCAACAGGTACATGATGGACCACAGCGACGGCGTCGTCAACAGGTACATGATGGACCACAGCGACGGCGTCGTCAACAGGTACATGATGGACCACAGCGACGTCGTCAACAGGTACATGATGGACCACAGCGACGTCGTCAACAGGTACATGATGGACCACAGCGACGTCGTCAACAGGTACATGATGGACCACAGCGACGGCGTCGTCAACAGGTACATGATGGACCACAGCGACGTCGTCAACAGGTACATGATGGACCACAGCGACGTCGTCAACAGGTACATGATGGACCACAGCGACGGCGTCGTCAACAGGTACATGATGGACCACAGCGACGGCGTCGTCAACAGGTACATGATGGACCACAGCGACGGCGTCGTCAACAGGTACATGATGGACCACAGCGACGTCGTCAACAGGTACATGATGGACCACAGCGACGTCGTCAACAGGTACATGATGGACCACAGCGACGTCGTCAACAGGTACATGATGGACCACAGCGACGGCGTCGTCAACAGGTACATGATGGACCACAGCGACGTCGTCAACAGGTACATGATGGACCACAGCGACGTCGTCAACAGGTACATGATGGACCACAGCGACGGCGTCGTCAACAGGTACATGATGGACCACAGCGACGTCGTCAACAGGTACATGATGGACCACAGCGACGTCGTCAACAGGTACATGATGGACCACAGCGACGTCGTCAACAGGTACATGATGGACCACAGCGACGGAGGAGTCAACAGGTACATGATGGACCACAGCGACGTCGTCAACAGGTACATGATGGACCACAGCGACGGCGTCGTCAACAGGTACATGATGGACCACAGCGACGGAGGAGTCAACAGGTACATGATGGACCACAGCGACGTCGTCAACAGGTACATGATGGACCACAGCGATGGAGTTGTCTTATTAGGAAAGCGACAGGAACTGAGCTGTAATCCACCAAGCTTATGGTGAATGTAACTACAATAAATAATCATTCTTTAATATATTTCCCCACGATGTTTTCCCTCAACGCACGTCCGCGTCAAAATGAACATTTTTGAAAAATACCAAATTATTAGTTCACTCAAGTTAGGAATGCACCCGGAACCTTGAGTAGCCCAGTTTCTTAGTCATGAGGCTTCTGTTCACGCACTTGATATACAATCAGGATAATAATTGATCATAATATTTAAAATACTAGTGGCCGCCCGCGACTCCGTTCGCGTGGAAGTCGGTTTCCCGTGGGAATGAGAAGTTTTCCCGCGGTAAAAAGTACCCTATATGTTATTCTGATGTATAACCTATATTACTGCAAAGTTTCATCCAAATCCGTCCAGTAGTTTTTACGTGAAAGAGTAACAAACATCCATCCATACTCACAAACTTTCACGTTTGTAATATTAGTAGGAAGTAGGATTGAAGCTTAATTTTGTAATTGAACATCAGCTTATAGTGAAATTATATCATCGAGTTTCAAAAAGACCAGTAGGCTGTCAAAATAAAACTATGTTAACCAATTCCAATCGTTTATAATCAACTATAAACTTTATATTAAATCTAAATTATTAATTTGATAAATGTGTTTTTCACAGGTTCACGAAAAAGAAGAACGCGAAAAAGACAAAAGAGATAGACCGGCGTCCACTGCTAAAGAAGGAGTCGATACAAGACTTGCAGATAGAACTGGACTTGCCCGCTAAGATGTTGTAATGTAACCCACTGTGATACAAATAGTACTTATCATTTATATTGTTATTATAGTATTATTATGCGAATTATATTTACATACAATCGATGTTTTGTTTTAATGATTCTGTGAAGGTTGTGTGGAGTTTAGTTATTTATGTGTATTATATCTAAAAATTTAGGTAAAGGAAGAAATTTAACTTGGCAACAAAGGTTTGTGGGTATAAAAAAAAATATAAAAGCAATCCTTAGCAGCGTTTAGAGCTTTATGAGTAAGCTTTAGGTGTAAATATGGTCGGAAAGAAAAAAACCTTTATAACACAGTGCCTTTATTTGAATTTTGGGTAAAACAAATTGCAATTTGCCGACTTAAAATTAGTAGGTCCATCTATATTATTCGAGGTTCTAAAAACTTGTGATACTAATTATAAAAATCAATTGTGTGTTGAAATCGAACTAAAGTAAGCCGTTTTAAAAAATAAAACTAATCTTGAAAAAGTGCCCATGTCAAATGAAATCCCCCCTTTTCTTTCAGTAAATAATTTTCTTCTTTCTGCTTTAAGAGTATTTATTATCGTGAGTCTATGAAAGTTTTCTTATCATAAACTAAATTAATAACTTTAAAGTGTTATTGAAATCCTTGTCAGGGATTAAAACAGACAAAATAAAACGTTAAATTGTTTGAACACAAACAAATCTTGAAGTTTATTAAATAATGAATTAAACAAGCGGATTTAAATTTCGTTTATCAAAATCGGTTAAGCATAATCATAAGTACAAAGTTCAAACTTCCCGTGTGTTGTATAAAAAAACGAAATCTCTATTCAACTATCTGACAGATGAACTATCTTACATTAATATGCTGCTAGCAAATCATAAGTTAACATTGTAAATATAATAAAATCTTTAATACATAATAATTAATTACAACAAATATGTACAAAAGTTAAATATAAGGCATATTTTATGGTTAATTTACAATAATACGATTCCAGGCTTGTGGATTGTGAGTTGACAAGATTGGTCACTGAAAGAAAAATATTACAATTTTAATGTCATTATTAAAAAGTTGAAAAAATTGTTAGATTGGCAAAGCTAAGTTTTAAGTGTAATAAGATGTTTTGGTATGCTTCTTATTTTTTGTATCTTTTCGAACAGCTCATCCCGCGGCCGGACTTATAACGAAAATACCGATTTCGGTCCCTTTCAAACGCTCGATTCAAGTAAAGGCCGTCTGCTGGTCAGGCTGCCAACCAAAATTTCCCAACATTCACCAACGAACGCAGTGTTTGTTGGACTAGTGAAAGGTTGAAATGATGATGATGACGTTGATCATGACTAGAGTTGGCGCGAATAGTGGTTATAGCGAAAAGTCGATTACCGATTTATCGCCATTGAATATTTCGAATAATATTTCTAATCTCTTCTAAGGTTGTGAGAAAAAGTTGTGATTAAAAAAATATATTTTTTTAACTCATTCGTTTTTTTGTTCGTTAAAAGTTTATTTTAGACGACTATTCGCCGAATGCCGAATAATACTAGCTATTATTCGGTATTTGACGAATATAAAAAAATTACGAGTAATGCCGAATACCGATAATAGCGAGTATTCACGGCAACTGTAATCATGACGTTGATGATGATAATGATGATGACGTTGATGATGATAACATTCATGATAATGTCGATGATAATAATGATAATGATGACAATCTGATGATGTTCATGATAATGACGATGATAACAATGATACCAACCCCACCCACCTAAGACCTCAGCGCCTCGAGCCTCGTCCGCATCTCGTCGAGCTCGGCCTCGTCCGGCGCCTCGGCGGAGGTACTCGCGGCCTGCTCGCTGGCGGCCGGCGGCGCGGGCGCCTCGCCCAGCTTGCCTTGCGTTAGCTCCCAGAGCACCTGGGTGGAGTTAAGATTTTGAAGTTACTAGTGGCCGCCCGCGACTCCGTTCGCGTGGAAGTCGGTTTCCCGTGGGAATGAGATGTTTTCCCGCGGTAAAAAGTATCCTATGTGTTATTCTGATGTATAACCTATATAACTGCAAAGTTTCATCCAAATCCATCCAGTAGTTTTTACGTGATCCATCCATCCATCCATCCATCCATCCATACATCCTCACAAACTTTCACATTTATAATATTAGTAGGATAGATACTGGAAAAAGGAACGCGGGTCTCCGAGCATTGCGCGACTGGGAACCGAACCCAGGACCTTAGATAACCGGTCTAATGCTCTGACGACTGAGCTACCGCGCCGCTACGGTTACCAAACGAAATTAAGGAATTAAGATGTAGGTACTTAGCGAGATCATTATGATGATCGGAATTTTTAACTTAGTACAGAATTCTAAATTTATGCTAGATTATTGAAAAAGGAAGCAAGCCTAGAGGATGTATACTTAGTCTGGGCCAGAAGTGTTTGATTTAGCGCCTAACCGAAATTTCTTATATACAAAAGCATGACTTTGTGTTTCTCATTTTCGTTACCCAAAAGTGAACCGATTTTTAAAATTATTTCAAGAAATATTAAGTGCTTTCAAAAGTTGCCCATTCGACAGCCCTATTGCCATTAAAGTAGATTGTTGACAAACTTCCTACAAACAAACCAAATTTACGGGTCAAAGACACGGAACACTTTCCAAACCGATCGCTACTGACCCGTGACAAATCGAATACAATAGATTTCAGTCTTTTAGTTTGCCACTTTCTTATTTTATGTCGTTTTAAAGAAAATATAAATGTATCCACTAACAAATTGGATTGAATGAATCCTCACAAATTCAATAAAAAAAAAACGACACATACCTATACAAAATAAAAAAACAATAGCAAAAGAGTAGAAGTAAAAAAAAAGATAGTTATACCCGTAACAACATCAAAAGGAAACATTTTACCTACTTTCTCGCAAAGGAATTCAATTCAACAAATACTTAATATGTCCCTGCCTCATAATTTACAAGTAGGATTTTTTTAAATATAAAATAGGGAGCAAACGAGCATGCGGGTCACCTGATGGTAAGTGATCACCGCCGCCCATATACACCCACAATTACATATGCATTGAGGGTGCTTTGCTGGCCTATGAGAGATTGGGCACTGCTTTTGTATAAAACCTTATCGATCTCGGTCTGCGCCGCGTCCTCCACCTCTTCCTCATCCTCCACGCTGCTCATGGTCTCGTCCAGCATCTCTTCAATGATGCCCGCGCGCATCATCTGCTTGCTGAGCTCCTGCATGGTGTGAGCCACCTCCGGCAGCCGGACCAGGGCTTGCATCGCCTGCATCACCTGGAAGGGAAGGTTGTGACAATAAAGATTATTAATAAAAGACTAGGCTGTATAGTCGAATGTGCCTTTGCCTTTTAAAAAAAAAAAACAATAAAGATTATAAGGAGATGGCAAAATTAGGCTGGTTGTCGCTACATCCTGAGGTGTTATCAAACTGTTGATATTTTTATTGTTATAATATAGGTTATCCCCTAGTCCATTATGCAGTTTCTACAGCACAAGCACTTACTGCTCTTACTTTGGGCCACATAAATGGTGTATTAGTCTGGGATATAATTTATTTATATTAAAACAAAATTTATTTTTGGAAGTATCTTAATTTTGTAAAGAACATTGGTATATAAGAATTCTGAAACCACATTAAATTAAAACACATACAAGATTATCTTGTTATATTCTGAGCTAAATTCAGGGAGATAATTAACTAAATTAACTTGACCTCAGACCTACTGAGTTGATGAGTTGGTCTACAAAAGTCATAGGAAACATTAAATAACTTGAAATTAAAATAATTTTAACTGATTATTTGGACATTCTGACTTTTTACAAATGCCATAGTCACGGATAGATGTTACAATGAATTAAACTATATAAGACTAGAAAGCTAGTCTAGCCGCCCTGCGGTTTCATCCTTAACTAAATGGTTTTTCCCGTGGCATTATCTTACAGAACCCTATTTTTTTCAAAAATAAAATATAGCCTATGTTACTCGTGGATTACGTAGCTTTCGAATGGTGAAAGATTTTTTTTAATCGGTCAAGTAGTTTTGGAGCCTATTTATTTCAAACAAACAAACAAAAAATCTAATCTATCCTCTTTATAATATAAGTATAGATTAATTGTGTTCTTTCAAAATTTGAGAATATCATCAGTATCCCTGGTTTTATAAGGTACTAAAGTATTTTGATATAGTCAATCAATATAACATATTTTTTAAATTCAGAAGGCTGTCTTTAATGATAGAGGAAAATTATATTTCATGAAAAACTTCAATGAGGCAATATTTATAAAGTTTTAAGGAAGAATAAAGAATGAAAGATGACATACCTACTAAAAATTGACTTACCTCAGTTGATTTTTGTAATGATCCGGCCACTCTTAAAGTAGCTGTAAAGAATATTATACTTTCATTGAAATCAAACATTGGCTTAGAAAATACTTGTATCACAATTTAAAATAACAAACTTAATGTAAAGTATTAAATATTTTAAAATCTAAATCATACTATACCTAGCTGATTCTTCATTTGCAGCTGTACAGAATTAAGGTGTGCTTTGCTTGTGTAGATTTTAGTAATTGCTTTCCGCGATCTTATGACCTCTTTCGCAAGGATAGTACACACTTGTTTATCACCTTTTGCAGCCGCTTCTTTTAGAGATCGTTTTATTTTATCTTCTTCGCGCTGTATTGCTGAAATAAAATGAGTATGTTAACACTACAAAACTTGACTAAGTAACAAGCAAAGTCTTCACAAACCTCGAACTTGTCTATCCAAATTATATCCTTCTTTCCGGAGTTTGTGTGACCATTCATTTACCTGTTCATAAAAGGTATCATATTAACAATTCAGGAAAAAGTTGATGTGCGATATAAAAATTAATGAGTAGCCTACCATTTCCTTGGGAGTTCTTTCAGGAGATTTACCGAATAAACCCATTTCGACTAATTTAAAGTTATATGAAATACGAAAACAAGAGTTTCGACTGCTCGCTGTTATTGTTTTGACTTGATTTTTTTTTTTTTTTTTTTTGTTAGATTCTTCCGTCATGCGGAAAGGCAAAGAGACTATGCCCATACAGCCATGTCATCAATAATTTGGTTTTCTTCTTTCTTGTTGACTTAGTTTTGTTTAGTTTTCAATAAGAAGTAACATTGACGATATTTTATTTCCTCATAAACAAACATAATAAGGACCAAGTCCATGTCTTTAATAATAAAATGCTAATATATATTTGTTATGAGTATACATAAACATTTTCATCAGATATTACACACTGTAAATTTTATGAATTTATACATAGGTAAGTAGCATTCAGTTGTTTTTAAAAGTTCTTGAGTATTACGCGGGATATTTTCTAATGTTTTATAAATTTCTAATAGCTCATCAATGAAAATTAACCTGTCAATATGAAATTGAGGACATTCAAAAAATATATGATCCAATGACTGTACTGACTCATTACAATATGAACAACAAGGGGAAGTTATCATATTCATGCGATATAAGTGTTCATTAAAAGCAGCATGACCTATACGAAGACGACAAATTGTTGTATAAAAATTTCTATTTTTGAAAGAGCCCTTGGTAAACCAAGGAGACGAAATTTTTTGGTTACATACGGAATACCACTTGCCCTTTTCTTTAAGAGAATCTTGCCAAAATTGAAACCAATTATTAATCATTTGATTTTTTATTTCAGGAAGAAACTCTGAAATGGGAATTGCTATGTTTTTTAATTTGCAAATGTTGTTATCAGTATTTGTAATGATACTAGCTAATGTATCAGCTAATTCATTACCACTAACACCAATGTGTGCTGGTGTCCAGAAAATGACAATTTCTTTATGTTTCAATGATAATTTATAAATCTTTTCCCGGATCTCATATATAAAAGGATGAATTTTACTAGAAAGACGGGGATTATTAATAGCTTGAAGAACACTCATACTATCAGAAATAATAATCCATTTACCAGAAGAATCTACAGAACTAATCAAATCTAAAGCAAACAGAATAGCAGCAGCTTCTGCCGTAAAAATACTGCAAATATTGGACAGCTTATAACCATGTGCAATTTTCAAAATAATATCATAAGCCGCTATCGACACAGACTGAGATGTTTTTGAAGCATCTGTGTAAATTTGACGGTAATTATCATAGTATGATAACTTTTCATATACTTCATATTTATTTTTTAAATTTGTGTCTATAATGACATCAAATTTAAAAAACTTACCTTCATATGTTCCACTATAACAAGGTAAAATATCATACTGAGCAATATTTTCATTTTTCAAATAATTAATGAAATCAAAATTTTTACATAAATAAGAGTAATTAGATATCAAAATCTTTTTGTACAACGCATTATTAGAAGTTTTCATCAAATCAATTATGAACCTTCTTTTCAAATAATCAAACCTAAATTTAATGGGACAAGTGTTAGTTTCAACTTGCATTGAATTAATCGGAGAAGTACTCATGGCTCCTAGAATTATCCTGAGATTTTTATTTTGTACTTTATCTATTTTATTTATAAAATTATTGTCAGAAGCAAAGCAAAAAAAAGCATATTCAAAGTGACTTCTAACTAATGATTTAAACAGCATCAATAATATTTTAGGATCTGCACCAAAACGACAACCAGTAAGGCATTTTAAAATATTTGTAGCTTTTACAGCTCTATCTATCAATATTTGCACATATTTTTTAAAACTTAAATTTTGTTGAAATACTACACCTAAGAATTTTATTTCTGTACAGTTAGGAATAAGGTTACCATTATATACACATTCTAATTTACAATCTTTATCTCTAGAGAAAACAAGAGATTTACTCTTTTCTGTATTTACAGTTAAACCTAAGAAAGAAAAATAGACTTCAAGCCTTTTACAGGCATTATTTAAATTCGTTTGCACATCTTTAAGTTTTTTGCCAGAACAATAAACAACAAGATCATCAGCAAACTGCAGATTAGAAACATTTGCGCCTAATATCTCATTCAATTTATGAATATAAATTATATACAGTAGAGGGCTCAAGATGCCGCCTTGATTGACGCCTTTATAGGAATTACGTGGACCATAAAAGTTGTTACCCAATTTAACATAGACCATTCTTTCATTTAGAAAGTTATATATCCAAAGAACCATTTTTTTTGGAATTCTGAGTGATAGCAAGATATTAGCAAGCGTTTCTAAACCTACATTGTTAAAGGCTCCTGTTACATCGAAAAAATTACAAGCAAGATAATTCCGTTCCTTTATGGATTTATTTGCATCTAATAACAAATGTGCAATGCTTTCCCTAGCCGAGCGTCCACGCCGAAAACCAAACTGATTACTAGGAAGAATACAATTTGATTCGATGTAATATTCCAGACGTTGTTTGAGCAGCTGCTCAAAAATTTTACCAACACAAGAGGACAACGCTATAGGTCGATAAGAATCTGGACTATCAAGATCCTTCCCTGGCTTCAGTACAGGGACCAGACAATCAGTTTTCCATTGATTTGGTATTAAGTCATTTTCAAACAAAATATTTAAAATTATCAAGAATTTACATAGATTTTTATGACTGAGAAGACGAAACATTTTATAGGAAATACCATCTAAACCACAAGTTGTATCTTTTCTTGATTTTATGGCAGCAGTAAGTTCAGAAATTGTGAACGGATCAAGCAACGAAAGATTTTGTCTATGAAATTTGTTATCTGCAAAAATAAAAGGTTTCGAGACATAGTCTGGAGTGTATTTTTTTAAAAAACTATTTACCCAATGATCATTTTCACTTCTAGAAACAAAAGTTTTGTTAAATCTGCGTATTTTATTCCAGACATGAGAAATTGGAGTAAGACGATTTATAGAATTGCAATAATCTTGCCAAGATTTCTGTTTTTCAAAGTTTATAGTCAATTTCTTAGAAGCCTGATTTTTTTTAAAAATCAAATATTTTTCTACAGAAGGATCATTTTTGAAAGCAACAAAAGCATCTTTACATTTTTTAACAGCATCTGCACATTTGCTATTCCACCAAGGAACGGAATGTCTTGCCCTTTTTGCCCTAAAACCTGAAACGGAACGTGAGCATAAATGACAAAGATTTTGACATTGACAACAAGACTTTGTTTTCGTTTTTTGTTGTGACATAGATTTTTCAACTGATGCCAATAAAATATCACAAAACTGCAAATAACTTTCTAGTGAACATTCAGAATTAATCATAAAACTATTCAACGAAGTATTAACAATATTTACATACAAATCCCAATTAACTAAATTCAAGTTTAATTTCTTACTGACATTTTGAGAGTGAACACAATGTTCTGAAGATATAACTGGAGTTTGAGACAACAGAAGTTTAGTAATTGTAGGCAAATGATAACTTCCAAAGGAATCATCATGAACAGACCATTCACAATCCCATGATAAAGCTGGACTAACCAAAGAAAGATCTAAGCCATTTGGTCTCCAGGACGAAGTTCCTACAGTCGTGACTTCTCCTGAATTTAACAGAACAAGGTTATTTTCATCAAAAGAATCTAGTACTTCTTCACCTCTTTTATCCACTTTTTGACAACCCCAAGAAGTATGGTATGCATTGAAATCTCCAGCAATAAAGACTGGAGTTGGAAGACTATCAATTAATTTTGAAAATTTTAATTTTGAATAATGACACCTAGAAGGACAATAAACACTAACAAATGAAATATATTTACCACCTATTTTTATCTGTACAGCAACATTTTGTAAGGAATCATCAAAATAAGTATCAACTTTTAAGAATTGTAATTTGTTATGAATTATTATTGCAACTCCATTATGTGTATTACCAGTGTCATTTCTAACTATTGTGTATCCCTTTATGTTAAAGGTATGATGTGGTCTAAGCCAAGTTTCACTTATTAAAGCGATATCAACATCATTACTATAAAGAAAATATGTAAATTCAGATTTATTACTTTTAATGCTTTGAGCATTCCACTGAACTATTTTTAAATGAGCCATTAGGATGGATTATTAGCAGATGACTTTTCATAAATATCACTTAATATTTGTAAAATATTTTTAGTACTGATGGAAGTTTCCTTTGTTTTATTTAATGTAATTATTTTAACAATAGCCTCAACCAATAAATTCAAAGATTTATTATCTTTTTTCAAGTGACTGAGCAGGTCAAACTTTTGTCCTAAGGCTGGAAAACTCTCTGTATTTGCAACTGAAGCATAAGACAAAGAGGATAAACCAATTTTAATATCATTAATTTTTTTCTTTTTAATAGGACACTCAGCAGATATACTAATGTGATTTCCTCTACAGTGACAGCATGTAGCCTTTTCCCTAGGTACTGTACATTCTTTAAAAGAATGTGCATCTCCACATATTGAACATCTAACATTATTTTTACAGTACTTAGCCAAATGTCCATACCGTAGGCATTTAAAGCATTGTTTTACAGGTGGAATGTACATCTTAACTGGAAACCTCCAGCCTTGTAAATCAATATGATCAGGAAGATAAATGGCAGCAAAAGTTATGATTACTGTTTTAGTCGGTTGTAATTCAAAGTTTTGTTCATTTTTAACCTTCCTTTGAATTCTCCGAACAGAAATAATTTTTTTATTACTATTAATCACTCCAAAAATTTTTTGATTGGACCATTTAATGGGCACATTAGTAATAACACCAGTAATTTCAGTAGTTTTTGCAGGAATAGTTGCTTTGAGTTTATATTCTGATAACAAAGTCTTATTGTTAAGAAAACTATTTGCCAAATTTGCACGGTCAAAATGAACTGTAACTTTGTATTTATTAAGATTTTGCATATATTTTATGCCTTTTATATATTTCTTTAATGTTGATGATAAAGAAATCATATCTCTTGTTGAAATAGGTTTGGACTCATCGTTTGATTCCAAGAAGACAACGAAATCTGTAGCTGAAGAATCCTCAGGATACCGACGTGTATAATCGGGAACGAAATAAGTTTTATATGGATCGGACTTAGCTGAATTGCAGTCACTGTGCATGGAGTCGGAGTCCGAAAGCAGCGAGTCTTCCCCTGATATTACTGCCTCCTCCTTCTTTTTCTTGCGTTTCGCCCGAGACGTCATTTTAATAAAAATTAAGCTTCTATACTATAGTTATTAAAAATATATACAAAATGTACACTATTTAACAAAATTGAAAGAATTAAATGAATTTTTAAGTTCACGAAAAAATTTTTCACTTCCAATTTTCCCGCGCGCCTATGAAGATTCTGTTTTGACTTGACATGTTTGACAATTCATTGACAGCTGGATGATGTCATCGCATGGTCCGAACCTAAAATCGATCTTTATGTAAATAACATTAATTATTTGATTAAGGGCCGATTTTTCAATAGTCAGTTAAGCCTTCAGATAGGACTTATTCTATGGATAGCAAGATTGTGAATTTTTCAATTAACGGATAAGCTCTAACAGAAGGTTAAACTCGATAACTGGCGGATAAACTTAGCTGCCTCTTTTTACCTCAGTTAAGCAGTTATCTAACAGATTATTTGACGTTTCTGTCATCATGCGTATGTAAATATAGGATAATTTATTTGTGTTTTGCTTATTTTTTGTAAAACCATGGATATTTTACTTTATTTGAAGACAATAATGTATAGTTATCAAAACGAGACAAAAATATATATCACAAGAGGTTTAATTTTGAATATCTGTGCAATAAGCTATTGTTGACATCAAAGATGTATACATTTCTAGATGGAGTAATACGTTTGATGTGTGCGTGTCACAAATAACACACTGCTAAAGATACGCTATATCAAAATGAGGATTTTTTGAGAATTATATTAAAATACTAAGTAGGTATTAAGACATACAGTAACATAAAGTATCTCTGAGTATATGAAATACCAAATCGATTTTTTAAAAAAGCATCAAAAATATTCTTAGCAATCAATATAATAAGATAGAAATACTTTCTCAAAGTTTACAGACACATGTTAAAATATATTGTATTTGTAACTTTTATTTGTATTTTTTTTCGGTGGGCTCCATCTAGTTTTCGGTATATCTATGTATTATCGTTGACGGCAAGTCTTGATGTCATACCTAATTTTTTGTCAATTGGGACACCCGCTGTCAATGCGTTGAAAGTTTACAGTCCTTTTCTAACAACTGTAAAATATATAAGAATGTCTCTTTCTTGCACAAATATCATTAGGATAGCTAGCAGAGGGTTATCTGACCATTGAAAAATTGAAACTTTATTATTCGCCTCAGTTAAAGCTATCTGTCTGTTCGATATCTGGCGTTTTAACTATCTATTGAAAAATCGGCCCTAAGTAAAATATTTATAAAATAAATGACTATTAGTTTCTACTAAAAATATCGAATAATATTTAAGTGGTTTGAAAATCCACAAATATAATAAAATGATATCAAATTAAATATACGGAGCACAATTTTAGCTTTAGAAATGTGTGCACCCAGTTTCGAAAGCTTTTAAAAAGTGACAGCAGCAAGGCTATGTTTACGCAACTTTGGTGGATGTAAAAATTTTTAGTCTAATGAGTAACAATGAGTGCAAACGGCTATTACATTCCCATATCCAATAGTAGTCAGGCTATGGAGTTAAATTTACTAATTCAATATATAGTTATTATTGAAACAAGTTAGCTATTACTTCCTTTAATACAGGAGATCATTTCTGTTCTAAAATTAAAGAGATTGAAGTGTATCAACAAGGGGCATTGCTTTTGCTCTTTCATTTACGGACTCTCCAGTACGGCTTATACAATCTCACACTTTCAAAAGTTAAAACATAGCCTATAAGTGTGTTTTTTTATTAGTGTATAAGAGTGTTCCTAATTAGTGCATGGAAGTATTATGAATAATTTCTTGTACTAATAGGGAATTATATAGGGAATAGTTCGTTCTCGGTCAGCTCACAATCATTCCTAGTACATTTACTTCACTAGACATATTTGTGTCAGTGACAGCTGTCAGTAGCATTTTATTTATTCGCTAGTCAGTTTGGCCGGTTTCATTTCATTTAAAATTCTGGAATTTATTTTGTTTTGGAATAGATTTATCTCTATTTCATTAGTTGATTGCCGAAGTTGACGCTGCAGTTATTCTACTTGTAAGGACTGGTAAGTCTTTTATTCAATCTACTGCTAAGGTTCATCAAACTTTCGATGTGCTTGCAAAAGTTGCAAAGGCCATTACACAAATACCACCTTCCGTTGTGTATAATTATGTTTTCATAGCGGTTTTATGCAAGTTGAGATAATAAGCTATTAAGCGAGTTTGATATATATTTATCAATCATTAAAGTAAGAAATTTTCATTAAAAAACAATGTTTTTTAAATAGGTACTTGATTTGTTTTTTTTCAATCTAAATTTTATTATTTTCCTTTTGTAATAATCTAGATGAGGTATCATGTGGTGGCAAAGAATCCTCAAAGTGCCTATTTTTTACTCTTAACATTCAAAGCATTTAGAGCATTGTAAACCACTTCACCAAGCTCACCTGAAGTCATTCCTTTTCCATACAATATCTATTAAGAACTCTCTAAATATTGAAGTGTCTTTATCAATAAGCATTAGGCTCTCATTATGCAACAATAAATTTTGCTATAGGCAGAAACGTAATAATAACTGCAGACCTGCAGATAAAAAATGTTGAACAGATAACTTGGTGTTTTCTTAACATAAAAAAAACTACAGTATTTTTTTTTACCTTGTTTTAAATATAAAACTGAGAGCTATACCTGCTGTTTTGAAATCAGATAATCAAATACTTTGATTGTTTAATGAGATTATTAAAATACTTAAGTTAATGTTTTTCACATAATACCAAAAAAATCTTATAATTAAAGTTCCCAATTCCTGAACTGTTTGTTAGTTGGGTTTCATTTCAACATGTCTTAAACAAAAGTCTTTTTTACAGTTATAAATAAAAAAATAAAATGAAACTTATAGTAAGTGCCTTCTTGTCCGAAGGAATTATGAATATGTAGACGGATATTGATATTGTATGATTCAATGGAAAGTCACAATTTCTTATGATGGTCTTGTAAACAAATTACACATTGAAAGCTTTGAAACATAATTTATTTAATGACTCAATAATATAACTACATCTTATAGTATACAACAATTTCAGAAATATACTGATAGAAATTTCAAACCTTCAATATTAAACTGTCAATCCATAATTTTTAAAAAAAGTAGCTGACCCGAAAAACATTGTATAGCTATATAAAAAAATATATTAGGAGTGGACAACTCTTATCACTTAAGGGCTTCAAAAAAAAGATGTAGCCTCTGACCGAATTAATATGCATATAAAATTTGGTAAAGCCGTTTCGGAGGAGAAATGTAACTAACATTGTGACACAAGAATTTTATAAATAAGACTTATAAGTTAAATGATACATACAGAAGCAAAATAAAGCCCTCACATAACTCCATTTCAATACCATTAAGTAACCAATCTCTCAAATATATTTTCAATCAATTTTGCAACACACTTAGACATACATGTTTCGAAAATGTACCCTACGCAAGTGGTGATAGGGGTGTAATTAACATACTTGCGCGTGAGTGACTGCCATGTCGCAATTGACGGTGTTTCAGCGTGTGTTTGATATCCGCTGTGGTCAGGAGTAAGCGACAGATTGCAAAACGAACAGATATATCCGATGGAGTAGGTATCCTACTAATATTATAAATGTGAAAGTTTGTGAGTATGTATGGATGTTTGTTACTCTTTCACGTAAAAACTACAGGACGGATTTGAATGAAACTTTGCAGTCATATAGGGTATCAGAATAACACATAGGGTACTTTTAACTGCGGGAAAACATCTCATTCCCACGGGAACCTGACTTCCACGAGAACGGATGTATTCTAAAAAGAAATGTTCGCTTTCTTAGTTCAAAACTATCTAAAAGACCTAGTTAAGTATATTTTCGGATGCAGTTGTACGAGGTATTAACGATATTTAATAGGTGGTTAATATCTTAATATACGGATTGTGTATAACTTGAACGTAAACGTAACGTTGGAACGTAATTGATAAAGCGTCTGTATATGTAATTTCACAGAAAGGTTATTACGCCGTGCAAGTATTAACCTTTTTAACTTTACAATATTTTTTATGGACTGAACTAGAACAAGTCACTATATCGTCCCGTGGGTAACGGGCAGCAGCGTTCTCTTGTGTTAAACACCACACTGCGTTTTAAAATCTCAACAACCTCCTTTATTTAAAGTAGGCCAAAGGGCACAAGCTTTTAAAATTCATAACGATTCCTTGCTATACAATATACAAGGCTTGTTGAACAAGCTCATCGTACGAAAAACCTAAATAGGGCTGTTAAGGTCTTGATTTGAGAGCATGTGGAAAGGCTGCATGCAGGTTGGATGTCTTGGAAAACATTCCAGCCCTGATGACTACAACGTTTTTATTTAATTATATAAATAGGCAATTCTGTTAATAGTAGGTGCAACTCTTATACCTACAAGTTATGCTGAATTATGGAAGTACCATACGATTGACGTATTCGTTCCTAAAGACTAATTATAACTCTTTTGAATTAATTGAACATTTGACGTCGTGCAAGTGGCGTGATCAAATCTTCAAGGCGATGGACCGGTTTAGTTCAACCTATGGTAATAGCAATACCAATAAAAACTTTAAACTTCATAAACAAAAAAAAAAGTATTGAACGTTATGTTTATATAAAAATAGGTAAACGCGAAATCGGTCTGTTTTCTTAAAATCAATAATATTGCTATACAAACGAAAAAGCCGTCGTTGCTTATTTGTGAATTAAACTTTGTTGAGATACAAATTATTGGCCACAGTTGTAACTATAGTTCCACGTCCCACTTCTAGGAGTTCTATCTAATAAGAACAACACGACATGTAGTTTACGGGAACGTGGTTATTTCCTTTTTGGTTTTGTAAAAAATATGTAGTTTTTATGCGTTAAATTCATTTTGTATAAAATTTTCTAAAGGGACAGTTAAAAAAGAGTTTGCCCATAGTTTTTAGCATATACCTATCTTTTAGGCCGAAAGAAGTTAATCACCTGGTATAAAACCGAACGCAAAGAGAATTTGCAGCTACATTTAGATATCTAGTAGTACTTACTAGTAGTATTTCTTACATATTTGTACGGATTGCACCGAAAATGCACCGCTATTCGATCGAGTCACTGGAATGGAACATAGGAATAATAATGCGTTTACGCAGTCAGCGGTATAAATACAAAAAAACTGGCAATTGCGAGTCGGATCTTTAAAAATATCAAAAAAATACGTTCGTTGTATGGGAGCCCCACGTAAGTAAAATTTTAGAGAGAGGTACCTACTTTCATTCTACGTAGATATTACTAACGTACGTTTGTTGTAAATATTAATTATCCGTTGCTGTATAATGAATTTTTAGAATTAGCAGAAAAAGTTAGATTTGGCTTAAATAGTAGGTAAAATTAAAAAAAAATCATATTAACCAGAAAGTTATCTTAAAACAAAATCGAGGAAGTACCTACATATAAAGATTTTTCAACAAAAAGTGGTTTGATAAACATACGCAATTAAAAGGGTATTTTTTATTTATAAAACCCATACCTAAACATATTTGAATCTATCAAAGGTAATATTCTTGTCTTAGCTTTTATATAAATATTTTTTAGTTCCTTCACCAATTAGTTACCTTATTAAATGAATGACGCATTTTGTGTTCCTATTACACAGTTCAATACATAAACTAACTTTGTGATCCCGACAACCTTTCCTGAGTACGCAAGCACTTGTTGTAAACAGATATGTAGGTACTAATGCTATTAATATGCCAATGTCAAAAATGGCAATCTAATAAGTACGTAATGGAATAATCGCTTAAAAAATCGATTTAAATAGCGCAGTTTTTAATTATCTTCAAATTGTTTGTGAGTGAAAATTAAGAATATCTGTACCTTGTTTATTTCAAGCGTATTAATAGTTTTGACTTATATTTGCGCACAGTTTCGAGCATAAGTCTATTCAAATCCTATTGCTTGTTTATTAGCAAAGCTGTGCATTTACAAGCTTATTGTTTTACCAACGTGTATAGACTCGTGCAGTATAATGACGCACTCGTGTTTTCGGATTTATAGACTTTACATGATGTGTTTCGGTGGTAAAACAATAAGCCTATTCCTGTCATTCACTAGTGGCCGCCCGCGACTCCGTTCGCGTGAAAGTCTGTTTCCCGTGGGAATGAGAAGTTTTCCTGCGGTAAAAAGTACTCTATGTGTTATTCTGATGTATAACCTATATTACTGTAAAGTTTCATCAAAGTCCAGTAGTTTTTACGTGAAAGAGTAACAAACATCCATACTCACAAACTTTCATGTTTATAATATTAGTAGGATTCAGCCTTCTCCTATTACATAATGTGTTCTAATACTCTTAGTTCGACTGTTTTAACATCGCAAAGCTGAAACCGTTGAATCTTTAACGTGGGCGTCTAACTATGAAAGGTATGTAGAAAATGTAAAATAAGCTTTGCTGATAAAACTATAATTTATATGATAAACAACAACTGCCAGAATGGTAAGTGAAAGTTGATTTACAATCATGATTATAATACCATCAATCGTCACAATCAGAAGATATCCGTATTATATTACAGTCATAAGACTGTTTATCGGAATCTAGGATTTTGCCCACCACTAGATCCGCTTGGTGACATACAAGCAAACAAATTATATTATTTGTTTTAATATTATATAAAAAACAAATAATATAATATATGAAGTTTTTGTAGTGTTAGTCGACAATGTTTAATTGTGTGTGTGACAATCACTAGGTATAAAAGTAACTTTTTAATTAATAATTACGTGTAAATTCTCTGATGTCAAAGCATTTTTTGAATATAGTGGTCCAAAACTTTGGAGAACTACGTAATAAGATATGTAAAACTTTGTTGACTTTAGTGGCAACTATTTCTAAATTTTATAGTAACTTTCTGCACTGCGGTTTCAACCGCAGCTAATTAGCTTTTTCCGTGGGAAGGACAAGTAGGTATCATCCAAATCCGTTGAATAGTTTTATATTAACGAAAGAGTGTATATTATGTTTTTATGATTATGTACAAAGTATTTGAATATTTATGTCAGATTGTATCGCTCAAGAACTCTACAGAAACTGAACACAAACACACCTTTTTCATAACAAACACAAACGTTGCCATAATTTGTCTTCTTTTTTTGTAGGTTTAGTTCGTATTAATAAGTATCAAAAGTTTCTTTAGTAGTTAGTTACATCAACTTGAACATTTGAAACATACATTTAAATACAAAATCGCAACACAATCAGTTTTACGAACAATTGGGGTTAAAGTTTAATTGATATATTAAATACGAAGGATACGAATATACAATTATAAATGTATGAGTAGTACGTATGTATAGGTAAATGTTTTGATTTAGTTAAATAGTGAATAAAGTGGTCATGTGCAAGAACTCGCACACCGAAAGCCCGTACAAATATAAAAACATACCAAAATGTTAATAATTCGTTTGTCATTATTCAAAATTATTAAAAAGTGGTATAGGTGTTATTCTTCTGACCTATATTACTGTAAAGTTTCATCAAAATCCGTAGTAACAAACATCCATCCATACATTCATCCATAAATACTCACAAACTTTCACGTTTATAATATTAGTAGGAGTTTACTAATATCTTGCTTTTGTTTTAAAAGGCACGGTCGATGGAATGTACTCACCATTTGCTTGAATGTACTAACCTGAGCTTAACAAAGAGAATTAAAATAAAGCCATTGCGTAGTAAAATGGACAAAAGATAATGAAAAACACGGTTACGAGCTATTTTAACCCAGATTTTCTTTCTATTACACTACCGTATAATTACTGTATGAAATTCGGCGTAGTTTATGAATATCGCGATAATTCTAGATTATCTGAAGTAGCGTAATGTTTTGTTGTTAAACATTGGTAACAGTAACGCGTCACAGACGGAGGAAATTGCGATTATGCGCATGCTCAGTTTATTGAACTTATTGTAATTTAAAAATAATAAATTTAGAGATAGTAAAATTTTGCAAGTACCTAAATAAATATGTGATTGACGCTCTTAATACATATGAAAATGGTTCAGACTTTCATATTCATATTTTATGTCTAAAATTTACGGAGACAATCACCAAAAAGTTGAAAATTGTCGTTCTAAACTATTTTTGCTACTTTATATATTTTGCAATTTTGGTAGTTAAAATAATTCACCATGCGTAAAGAGTAAAAGAAACTCAACGAAAGTATCGGCTTAACTAAACTGGTACTTAAGGTGGGGTCTGATCAACTATCTCTTAGATAAAACGTTAAAAAACCTATCATCACAGGCCATAGATCCCGTGGTATTTACGCTAGACATACTTCACTTTCTAAGCTATAAAAATGTTCTTCATAAAAACCAGCCAAGCTGTAATAATACCTTGGAGTACGCCTCCGCTATTACCCTTTGCAACTGGCTCTTAAGCATTTTTTAACATCGCCACGAACGTTTTTTGCCAGCAATAATTTCCAGCCATTAGCCTAGACAGATGCATCCACATTCATATATCAAATCAGTCTCTAAGTAAATGGAGTAGGGCAGAATATTGCATAATAACACTCGCCCTCCCGTTGCAATTGACTTTCTAATTGAAATTTCAGGCTGTAATGTGTATAATCCACAGTCGGTTATTGTTACGCGTTTCGTTCGCGATCTAGTTTACGTTTAATAACGTTCGCTCAAAATATTGGTATTTGGTTCAGGTAATTAGGTAATACACGCTGTTACAACTGGCGAATTCACAAACTTGTTAAAAATCATAAGAATCTTTGATGACGTGACTTTTACGAACTTGACTTTTCTTACATTCGATGGTTGCTAATTGGCATAAAGCATTTTCATTATCAATATCTCCCGTTGAATGAGATTAATTTACGTCCGGTACTAAAGTTCGAATTGTAATCTATTTTATCACTGCCTTTTTCATTAATAGATTCGTTACCTTCGTATTGATCTTTGTTTTTTAATGTTGGTAATAAACTGGCTTCAATAAAAGACCCACAGTTGCAACATGTAGATTGCTATATTTTGAAATAATTTGATCTGAATTAACACACAATGCAATAGGTGCGCGTGCACCGAATCTAACGATGATTCATTTAATGTTTACAATTTTGTAATAACTTCAAATGTTGTTAATGAATTCTGATCTTCTGCTTTGAAACATTTTCTCTTATTTCTTATATTACCAACGGCGTCATTTTAAATGACCTTAGGAAAGTAAAATATAGGCGAAACCATGTAAGTTAAAATGTGTGCTATCAACCTTGATATAAAGACGAAATTGTTATGTAAATCAAATAACACAAATAGGATCAATTATACTTTAAGGTACATAATTAAATAGATATCTAGCGATTGGTATACCTTTATAAAAACCTCATAAATTGTGTATTTCCTCTGGCAATTTTTTGTGGACTGAGTAATTATTATTTTATTGCAACTGTAGGTACAGTCTTGAAGTTGCGAACAAGTCAACTCGCTGGTATTCAAAAAAATAAGCCAATGAGATAAAATAAAAATTATGTTACGTCCAATTATGTATGAACCTTGTATTAAAAAATTGAAAAAAACCGTTTTTGGAAAAATGTTGCACTTCGAAGTTCATGGTCTGACCTTGTTTCTCGAAATGTTGAAACATTGCTTAATGGACTGTTCTGGAGCTTATTACGTAAACATTTCGAAAATTATGCTTAATTGCACATATAAATGAAGAAATACAATTAATGTAGTGTTTTGGTGTTACGACGAAAATATTCCACCGTCCCCCGTCTCTTTGTGAACTGTGATCTCGTATCACGCGGCAATTGGGTCGTGTTAATTGTCACTGTTATCAGCCGGTATCTGTCACGCAGTGGGTCCCCGATCACTCGAGGGCGCTGATAACAGCGGGTCATCCGACCGACTTCGCCCCGACACGCCAGTCGACGCCGCATCGTCAGTCGAGACGCACGGAGAGTGAAATCGATTTCGCAACGTTTGCTTTTTTCGCAGGCCACTAAAAAAGTTAGAACGTTCGGTTTCGAGTGACAGTGACAGGTGTCAAGATAGGCCCGCTGGGGTTGCTGGTAGGGAACTGCTCGCGTGGTGATGTAGTGGGGATTGCCAGTGATAATTGCACCATGGATACGATGATCAATGTTTGGACTGTGGTTGAGAATGTGAGGGTAGCCAGCGGCGCTGCCGAGCTCGCTATCTTCACGGCCCTGCTGTATTGGTTCTTCACTTCTAGGTAGGTTTTTAACTGTTATTTGTTAGCTGTTGAATAAGAGACTGCTGTCTGTTAATAAGTGGATCATTGTTTTTTTATTCCGGAATTATTTCTTTCAAGGAATTGACTCCGAGAATGTTATAATATGCTTATCGTTTATAAAACTGTTTTCAAAATACATGCATTTAAATTTTTATTTGTATCTAATGAAGCTAACATTCAAAGAAACAAAAAAAATCAGTTAATCTCTCATGTAAATTTATAAAAGACATTAAATAACATTCAAATTTAAAATCGCTGCTTAGCTTAATGGCACCTAATTGTAAAGTAAATATATTTTTTAATTCATTTTAAAGTAACTACAATTGAAATAATTCTGGACTTACGAAAAATACTCATTTATTTGATTTTTACATTCTTACGATGATTTATTGTCATCTTAACCATTTACAAATACGCTAAACAATTATTACCCGTATGATGGTCGAACTTTATTCTAGTTTTTCTTATTTATATATTTCACAGCTGTCAGAAAACAGTTTATTTTGGTTCTGTTAATAAAATGTTTCGTAATGTGTGATCTAGCAGTTACCCAAAAACAATTGTGCATTCTCAAAATCGATCCTCATACTCAAAGCGAGTTACTACCTCTTCCTTATTTAGGTACAACCGCCCTCGTATTTTGGGTACTTTGGCCGACTTGCTCACGAAATTTCGAATTTTAGCTAAATTGAGAAAACTTTTTTTATTGTTCTTTATATACAAATATAAATGAAAAAAATCCCTTTAAGATAGCGAAAACCGCATTTATATCCGTTAAGTGGTTTAGGAGGAGTTAGCGGACCAACACACAAACAGACAGAATTAGCGACTTCGATTTATACTATGTAATGATAATAATGATAAGTTTAATACATTTAATTTGGGCAAATCCTCAACCTTGTGGCATCGGAGGAAGTAAACACAGCTTGCAAGTTTCGACGCAAACGCAACAGCAAATCACGGTCACAGTGCTTTTAGGGTTTTGTACCTGAAAAAGGGTCCCTTATAAGATAACTTGGTTGTCCGTCGGCACTCTGTTTCATAAAAACGCGTTAAGTTATTAAGTTGGAACAGTCCTATAGTCTAAAACTGTAAAATAACAATATCCTAGGTCCATGCTTTGACAATGCAAGGGAATCAGTTCACCTGAATCGTGAGATTTTGCTTTACGGAAAGAACGCACAAGTTAATGAAATTATCATCAAAAAACAGTGCAAAAGAAAAATTAGTGATCTTCAGGCTTGATTTTTTACGATAGCCTCGATGCGTGATTTCTTCTCGCTTATGCTCCTTTTTTTAACAAATACATAATTCGTTTTATTTAGTTTCTGTAGACGGTTTTGAAAACTGACGTCGCTAGATCGATATCCTGTTATGGTTTCTTACAAATATTATAAATATAAATTAAGCTTCAATAAAAGTTATAAAAACGAAGGGCCAACAGCAATCGTTCGAAAATAAGTAGGTAATTTCTTCTAAAAATATACTGTTTTTTTGTATTAATACTTTATATTCAAACATAAGCTTCCCATATTCTGAATCATCACCGGCTTCTATGGTATGGTCGTTCCTAAGGACATTAACCTTACAAACTTTAGTCATATCAAGACACACTTTTGAGTGGGACTTTATTTAGGTAAAGTCTGTAAAATAAATAGTAAGTGTAAGTCTGGTAAAATCTGCAAAAACCTGTAATATGCAGTTTTTGTTAGTTATTTTACTTAAGCATATTCAACTAATTAACATTAAAGCAACATATAAGAATTATAAGATTAACGATTCGTTTATTTTATTCATAAATATTGTGGATATCCTTGAAACGGTTTAAGTTTAGGGAAAAACCTGAATTGAATTTGTACTTTCTTAACATTAAGTGTGTAATCAATGAACAGAACGTTAGCACGTAGTTTACATCGTTTTAATAACACGTTGTGATTTATGACGGGTAGGGCGGGGGGTGAGGTAATAATCGTCGCGTTTGATTGGCAGATTTAATTTTAGGATGGCGAGTGACGTCATACGAAGACAGAGTCATTCGAATGCAAGCATTTATTCCCATAGATTTATTATCTTCGCTCTCGCTCTTTCTAGATGGAGCACTGGTACTCGTAAAATGCGGCAAAACATAAGTGTGCTGAATTCAGCATACTCGAACCTACCCGAGCTTGTGTCAACTTTTATGCAGGGGCGTAGCCGCCGTATCAATTTTTTGGAGCCCCCGTGCTACAGGGGCCATAAAATAGTGAAAACTTAAAATGAATGCATTTTTTTAAACCTACACATTGAATATAGCTAACATGATTCTTTTTTTTTTAACAAAAAAATCTCCATAAGTCCATACGTTTCCAAAGTGACGGTGTTAAAAAAGTAAAATATTTTTTACAAGATATGGTCTAGATATAGGATTTCTCGTTTGAAGATGCATAGTAAGATCAAAGAGGATAGTCTGACAGAGGATATACTCGTATATAAATAAGTATATTTTGATGAAACTAGTAATAAGCTACTTTAATAAACGAAAACTGGTTCTAAAAGTCACTATTTATTTATAATAAACCATCCAAAACCCTAGAAACGTGTATAGTAAAACCCATAAATGAATAAGCAAAAAGAAAAATATTCTTTATTTTGTCTATAATTAGTGCTTTTACCTTCTCTATTATCCCGCATTTTACGAGTACTATGGGCGAGGAGTAATTGTGAATCTATGTTTAATATTTTTTATAGGGCCCTTAAAAATATTGTTACTCCTACGCCCCTGTTTTTATATGACATAATATTTGACATTAACCCTTAACCATCTAGCACCTATTTTTGTCCTGTTACCACCACCGTGCGGTCGCAAAGACCGCTAATAGATAATTGCGTTGATTTTAGGATTTCAATTAACAAATTAAAGTTCCGGAACAAAACATGTAACTTTATACGCCAATGCTTCGTTTTAGCACCAAATATTTGCTATTAAATTATAAATGTCTGTAAGAACTGAAAAAAAAATAGCAATTGTTTCGTATTTTTGTAAATTTTTAACATAAAAAGTAGTAAAAAATAACCATCAATTTTTTTTATTAAAATTATATTTGAATTTTATAAAACATTACGGTCTCTGAGACCGAAGGTAGGTGGTTTATGGTTAAAAAATAGTCAATTTTAAGAGTAGTTACTAAAACATAACAGCTTGCAAGGAATGTCAGGGGTCATATGTAGATGGCGTTTCAAAACTTTTGAAACATTTATTTGTTATTGCCAAAATGATTGAAAAACGACAAAAAGACAGATGTGTAGTTTCCGTTTTGTCGAGCTTGAATTTTTTTACGAATTATTTTGTTGCTCAGCGAGGATGATGAGTAAATAAAAGGTTTGGACTTAAGCGACATCTTGGTTTGTTCCTAGTACTAAGTCAGAAAACATGTCATGGTTTGGTCGGAAGCTTTTCGAACAGTTATGTATGATTTGACACACGAGTTGGCACGAAAATAAAAAACTGCCGCAAGATCAAAGCTATTGTTTACAGGCAGTGCTCCATCTAGTAAGAGCGAGAGCGAAGATAATAAATCTATGTTTATTCCATTATTTTTTGGTTATAATTGTTTTGAAAATAACTGTGTAAGTGACTATGGGCGTTTTATATTTGAAACTGAATAGACTGTTTCTATCTCACATGCTCATTCAAGAGCCCAAAGACTGCCAACGGAAATTTCTATACTTCTATATAAACCTTCCATGGAAACCTTAAATACAGCATGAAGAAAAGCTATATTTATGCAATTATTAGCTAAAGCAACTAATTATTAAGTGGTCAAATAAGTTCTAGAATGTAAAGAAATCTTTTAATACGTGGAAAGAAAACTTTAATCGTTACAAGGTAGACGTGTTAACGGGTTGATTCCATCGCTCCCAGGTATCAAAAACCAGTATTAAATACCTTGGAGACCTTCTGAGGTTTAAAAATATGTGATTAACTTTTTGATTTGCATCAAGTTAATATAAGTTGAAAGGTACTGATTAAGAATATGATTGCAGTCCAATAAGTTTTTAAACAGCTATAAATTTTTAGAATTAATATTTTTCTAATATTAAAATGTTGCTATATTTTGAGGAATACTTCTTTTTTATATTTACAACAGGCAAATTAGAGGACAGATAAAAAAACACGGAAAATAAATAAAAACAGTTCACATTATTGTAAATACATTGCAAAATCCTTTTCACTTAAGTTGAATGATCTCAAAAACACATGATCGAAAACCACACGAAGCTTGAAGAACGAAAGTATATATTATTTGTAATGTGGTGAAAACGTCAGTCTGCCACATTTCCTAGTAGAAACCCTACATTTACTGTACGTATGTAAAACTGTCATTCGATCAAATGTGCATTAGTTTGATGACGTTTGTTCTTCGTGTGTGTGTACAATAGTATCTACATTATGTTAAATGGACGAACTCTCGTTTTGATCTCTTAAAACAGTACTGCATAGTTTTTATTCGGTAATATTGACAAAATCGGTTCTTAGACTTATTTATGGACTTGATTTATCTTAGGTGTTACTAACAAACTATTGTAACCTTAAGCAGGTGAAAACCGGTAATAAAGTCGCTGTTTTCTTCATAGATTATTTCAAGTTTTAAGCACAATACAATCAAAACAGTGGGTTATATCCAAGAAAACTTTGTTTTAAAAGCTTATCGCCGAAAATTGCCCTCGTACAAAGTTCACTAATAAGTTATATTTATTTATTTTTATCAAATTTCAATAACTTTACACGCGTTCAAAGTAGGTACATTCTTAAGTAGCACGCAGTTCAAATTGCATGCGCCAAAGAGATAACAAGGTTTATAATATGCTGTTATCTCATACCAATAGCCAACTTAATGTTTTGCCCGATTTTATAATTGCCTAGATAAATGAGGCAATAACGCCTAAATGAAAACAATCGCGATTACAGTTCATAAGATATTTCATTTTTTTATTAATAAAACAGGTACTAATAAATGTCAGTAAAGATAACTCTATCGTTTACTTAATTCCATAAGACAAATGTCAGTTTCACTCAAAATTATGAGCACACTTACTATTTTCTAATATCAGTTACGCTTTATATTTTAGCTCCTGCCTTATTGTACTTTACCAGCTTCACAAGTTTGTCACCATTGTAGTTCTAAGGTCCATCGATACCTCTTCATCGATCGAATCCCCTAACTGCCCACAATAACCTCGCTCAAGTCTCCTAACATGAGGTTGCCGAGTGGATTAAAAAAAATCCCACAACTAATTAGACTCTTAGGTCCCCGAACACACGTAGGTGCACAGATACACAAAAACACAAACACAGTTACACATATGTTATGGGTATGCATTCCTTGCTCGTTAGGTTTATTTATATTACTTTAATTTAACTCAAAACCTTCTTCTTTGTAACCTTAAAAGTTTTTTTTTATAAATTGAGAATCTGTTATTGGCAGTTAGTTAATCTTACACAGATACACAAAAACACAAACACAGACCCAAGAACACACAGATACACATATGTTACGGGTATGCATTCCTTGCTCGTTAGGTTAATTTATATTACTTTAATTTAACTCAAAATCTTCTTTGTAACCTTAAAAGTTTTTTTTTATAAATTGAGAATCTGTTATTGGCAGTTAGTTAATCTTACACAGATACACAAAAACACAAACACAGACACGGACACAAAAACACACAGATACACATATTTTATGGGTATGCATTCCTTGCTCGTTAGGTTTATTTATATTAGGTACCTACTTTAATTTAACTCAAAATCTTCTTCTTTGTAACCTTAAAAGTTTTTTTTTTACAAATTGAGAATCTGTTTGGGAGTTAGTTAATCTTGTTGTTCCCTGCTATGTAACATGTTTAAGTGCTGTTGATTCTATGTCATTAACCCGTCAAAATGGCCTGCAGCCGAGTGGCAGACATGCTGGAGGTGGTCGGCGAGCGCGTGGGCGGGTGGTGCGGCCGCGACTCCAGCGCATCGCTGCGGCAGGCCGTCCGCCGCCGGCACCGGTGCGATGTCTACTCGAAGATCGAGCAGGATACGCAGGTGAATATTGTGCTGTGCCTCCAAAAAGAGCAAACTGTCTATGTTTAACCCCAATATAGTAGGGATTGCCAAGCCATATGACGACCTCTGTGGTGCAGCGGTATATATGTTACGGCTAATACCCGAAGTGCGGCTACACCTAGTTTTAGCCGGTTAGAAGTGTTTTTTATATGGAAAACTGTAAAAAAAAATTATACCTATGTATATAAAAACTGGCTTCAATCATGAGTCGACGGAGTCCCGCTACGCGGGACTCCTTTTTCTGGGTGGTATCAAAAAAGTAACCTAACTAACCTAACCTATTGATGTTCTAACCGGCTAAAACTAGGTGTATCCGCACTTCGGGTATTAGCCGTAACATATACACCGGACTGATAAGCGGATGGTTCCGGGTTCGATCCCCGTGTCGGGCCAGTTTCGTAAAAATGGTTTTTCGATATTGGCTCGTGTCTGGGTGTAACTAGGTTCTCCCCTAGTCCATTATGTGGTGCCTATAACACAAGTGCTTACTGCAACTTACTTTAGGGCCACATAATTGGTGTGTCAGTCTGAAGATTAATTATTACTGTTATTGGTTAGCCATAAGAAGATATGCATAGGAATGGAGTGAGTGACAAGATGACGACTGATAGATATTATGGGAATCGCTTGTGGTTTGCCTTTGATTGTGTTACTTGAAGTGGTATAAGGAAAGTGAAGATGGTATGGAATGTGGGGTTAATATACGTTATACTGGTGGGGTACAGGCACAAATAGGGATATCAATAGGGGAATATGGTGAAAAGAGAAAGTTTTCGAAAGTTTGATTTTATTAAAAATACTGATGAATTTTTAATTTAAATTTAAGTTATACCAACAAGAAATTTAGAATTTATTTTATTTACACTGTTAAATACGTTCACGTTAGTAAATTTTTGATCGCAAAATACTTTGATTCATTCTACGGTCGGGAAAGATTTTTTTATACTTTTCTCATGACTAAAAACTGATTCACCAATCATTTGTTATAAGATTTGTCTTTCTTAACAGCCAGTTCTGCAGAATTTAACATAATGTCAAACTTAATGCCATTGCCTTTTTATTTTTGTAACAGTTTAAAGTATGCTTATAATTCTTAAACGACGCACGTAGGATGTTTCGAAATTCGACGAATTTTGTCACATAAACTGTCCAAATGTCAACAGACTTTATCGCATTACCAAAACTAAGTGAAATTATGATTTAAAGGTAAAACTAACTAAGTAATCTTTGGCAATATTTGGTTCCGGTGACAGAATTTCTACTATAGAATATTCTAGATTCATTTTTCGATCATATCTTCTTTATTCTTAATTACATCACTAGTAGCGTCTGCAAATAAAAAAAGGTTTATATTATTCAAAGAAGATATTTAAATTGCCATACACACCAACTTTATGCGTCGTAATTTTTTTACTAATTTAAACTTAAGTATCTTACGTATATTTGACTCATATACTTAATATTATGCTCTTAAAAAACAAAGGCAAGAAACCTTAATTGCATTAATATTGTATATTATACAAGTATCCTGCAAATGACATTGCGGTATAAGGAAGTTATTTTCTGTAGAAATTACTTTTATTCGTTGACAAAATGATAAAAGGTCATCATAGGAATCCTGTAGTAAAATGTACTTAACAGATATAAAAGTAAGTTTGTATTTTTGCAATTAACTTCTACACTTGTTAATAATCTTTGTAGGATTAATGGACAAAATAAACTAAAATCATATTTAGATTTATAAAATGTTTGATGCTAGCAACGATCTTCTTTAAAAAAGCGAAGCTTGAACCGTTTGACTTACCACGATTCTGAAAAAACTGTGAAAACTAAATGTTAGGGAATGTAGGGCAGAGATACAAAGCACAGTGGAAGTTGTATAAGTAGAAATTTAATAAAGATTAATAGAAAGGTTTATAGACAGCACATACATAAATATTTGAGTGACAAACAACAAACACATCAATTTAACATTGACACTATATATATCTAAACGGCCAGTCAGCCCATGGAGGTGATACTTCAACACTAAACTTATAATATTGAGTGCGAGAACTAGTCAAAACTTAACAATTTTCGGTTTGTCGTACTACAAACAATAACTACCCTGTTTTAACGATCTTAGTAAGTGATGGCAATATCTTAAGTTTATCTTAAAGAGTTTTACCCCGACGAGCATGTATGTAGAGATTAATGTGTGTGAAAGAAGCGCAAGAAGTATGTCTGGACTGAAGTATACGGCGATCCATAGTCTCTGCCTACCTCAATGGGAGACAGGCGTGACGATATGTATGTATTATTAACACACAATATTTATTGGGCTTTAGATAAAACATCTCTTTAATTAATATGAACAAGTAGAAAATACAACAGGTAGCCGCCATTAGATTCAATCCAAATCCGCGCCCAACGGCAGTGACGCCAACCAGTGATGTCCATCGAATGCTAGGGATGTCCAGTTACCGATTACTTTTGTTTTACACCAGCACATCTATTTGTCCGTCAGTCCCGAACGGCTTCCCTGTACCGCGTCAAGGAGGGCCCGGTGCTCCCCGCCCCGCAGCCCGTCCGGCGCCCCCCCGCCGGCCTCGCCTGCTCAAGATGCGCCCCTATATCTAGGGTGAGTACTACCATTATTGATGTACGAATAACAGATATATTCGTCCCTAGAGTTGTGCAGGGCTCCTTCTCAGATGGCTATAGATTGTTTCATATTATTAGAAAAGGCGAGCGACCCGCCCACGCTTCGCAATGGTCTAATTTTGCCGAATTGCTAGCGAACCCTTGCATTTTTGCTAACTTAAAAAAACTTTTTCTAAACGTTCTTTATTTACAAATTTAAATGAATAATTACCCTAAAATATGGAGAAAACCGCATTTAAATCCGTAACGTACTTTAGGGGGAGTTAGCGGCCAAACAAACAAACAGACAGAATTAGCGACTTGGATTTATACTATGTAATGATAATGATACAAAAAGTAACAATGAGCATTTACATATAAGCTTGAAAGTACGATTTACACGTTAGTATGTTGAAAGTTTTGTAGGTACGCATTTTAACTTGAACATTTACTCAGTACACCTGGGTATTAATTTGATTAAACATGTATTATAATATAACAACAGCTGATAAAAGATAAATATTTCCTAACTGTGGTATTATTAATATGGATAATAATTATATGAAACAACTTAGGTGATTCATTTATTAATGAAGGAATTATAAATACTAACCCTTGTACTCATAAACGACCTTTAAACCTACAGTAGGTTATGTTTTGTTTGTCCATCTTACGAGTATGTGACAGCTTTTGTAACTGACAGAGACCAAACATTTTTTAATTAGCTAAAATTATTGATTTAAAGTACGATTATTATAGGTAACTTGTACCTATAAGTACGGAGAAGATTCCTAAAAACACGTTTATTTATTAAGTATTAGTCAATATTATCGAGAAATATTTGTGTTCTGTAATTTTATATTAATTAAGTAAATAAACTGATTAAATTAATTGATCATAAATGTTAATGCACTAATTCTTGCGCTGATTACATACGTACTTTATTATCAATTAATCTTTGCCTTCATAATACAGTACATTTCAAGTGCTGTTGCGTCATTTATCTAAAACAAATAAGATAATGCACAAACAAATATAACATTTTTAGATTACTTTCAAACAAAATAACATTTTTTCCAAATCGATTAAGTTGTCCTTGAGTAATCGAGTATCACAAATAAAAAAAAGCATCCGAAAATCTGAGACTCTACCCTAATTTTGAAGTTAATTCTTACTGAAATTCTAAAATTGGAATCGATATGATAAAATTTCGACATACACCCCTTTGTTTCTTTCTTTCGCCTATCTTCATTATGACGTCACATTATGATAACATAATTATCTTTGTCACCATTCGCTTAAGTCGGTGCGAGAGCATAAAGCCCTTTGTTTTGCGATCCAAGGATGCACTGTTTGATACCGATGCAAGTGTGTTTGACCTTTGAACAAGTGTCGCTATCAAGTTGCTTCCTGACTATTGTTTTGACTTTGTGATTCGGTTTTTCGATATATTTGTTTATTACTTGGAAATTAGTTTAAATTCAAGGATTTTGTTATCGTTTTTTGTGGTTGTGATTCCGAGTTACATATGGCCTTAATATTTTATTAATCTGTTAGTTGAAATTAGTTTTATTTCAAAGGCTTTGCAAAGCGTTTTTTTTTTCATTTAACTTTAGCCTTCCGCCTTGTGGTTTCATCCGCAACTGAATGTCTTATTCCGCAATTTAATGGTAGAAATGAGGTAAAAAATACCCCATGTATTATTTCAGCTTATATGTATATCCAAAAGTTTCTTCATAATCTGTTATGTAGTTTCTGCAGGCAACAAACACACATACAATTACAAACTCTCGTATTTATAACATTTGTGAGTTTTATCGTTAATGGTTTAAGAATACATCTATACTAATATTATAAAGCTGAAGAGTTTGTTTGTTTGTTTGTTTGTTTGTTTGTTTGTTTGTTTGTTTGTTTGTTTGAACGCTCTAATCTCAGGAACTACTGGTTTGATTTTAAAAATTCTTTTTGTGTTTAATAGACCATTTATCGAGGCAGGCTTTAGGCTATATAACATCACGTTGCAACTATAAAGAGCGAAGAAATAATGGAAAATGTGAAAAAAACGGGGAAAATTATTCATCCTTGAGAGCTTCCGTTGCGTGCGCTGCCAAAAACGGTTCTAGATACCAAAAATATAAGTATGAAAGAATTAAGGGAACTTTTTACCGCGGGAAAACTTTGCATTCCCACGGGAAACCGACTTCTACGCGAACGGAGTCGCGCGCGGCCCCTAGTCATACATACATTTTGCCTCAAAACCTCTTAAACCGTTATTGTGTTTCTTTCTAGACTTAGAAACGGAAATACCCATTAACTTACAAACTAGATAATCGCCCTAATTATCTATTCCGAACACTGTCTCTATTTACGTTATCCTACAGGCCCTAAGGTCGATAGTGCTTTCAAGGCGAAATTCGTGGATGCATACAATTTGACGTGACTCGCGTGCAAATATCGTGGCTTCATTGAATTTTGAATTAACGGATGTAATTTTAAAGCTAGTTTTAATATGTGCTGTTGCTATTGGTGCAGACGGGTGGTATAAAATTAAAAATGGGGAAAAAAGTAGGAAGCCAAATGTTGAAATAAAATTCTACTTACTAAGTAAGAATTTAGAATTTCGGAGGTGTAATGTGCATAAGCACTATGTAGGAAACTTATTGCTGGAATACTGGCAGCTATTGTTTTATATTATTTAAATAGATTCTAAAGAAGAAACAATGAGATATTGACAGCTACCTTCCAGACACAGTCATATTTTCGTGCTCGGACTGTGAGCACATAACATTAACCTCACTTTCATGCTTTAAATATAAAGCTGTAAAACAGTTTAACATCTTTCATTTCTCTTTCACGTTTCCCCCAAACGTTAGTTGGTGGAGGCGCCGTATCGAGTACCGCGAGTACTGTCGCGAGTAAAATCAGTGCTTTTCAGAGATAGACACACGGTAGCGTGTCCAGCCAAGTGCAGCTGCAACTAAAATAAGAATATTACTATACGCTAATATACGCTACGAAAATTGGAATATTAATGGATATAGAAGATTGGATCTCAAGAAGCATCGTATACAGCTAAGTACCTACAAACACACTATAGGTACACATTCCAACATGGAAACGTTTGACGGCGTTTCTTCTCATATTGATGTTTTTATAGACAGTACAATGTATTAGCAGCTTTAAATTCCTGGGATGACAATACCAAGACCCTTTTTAGTTTCAAATTATTTATCGGGGCCTGCCCTCAATTATTTTCACACCATCAGTGATGATACTTCAACTTTTGAAGATATAGTAGAGGCTTTGAAACAAGAATTCACCTCAGATCCGGATTACGCCGCTCAATTTTATTCAAATCGGCAAAATCACGATGAAAAGACAGTAGACTTCATCTACCGAATGTCATTGTTGGCTAAAAAAGCTGGAATTACATCAGATGAGAAGATAATAAAACAAATTTTGAAATCTTTAACTTTTAATAATAGAACACGATATGCAACACACGTATTTAGTGACTTGACTGCATTCAAAAAAGCAGCATTGCAAGAGGACGAGATTTTGAATTTACAACCAAAACAATTGGCGTTGCCGGTCAAGATACAAACATTAGGGAACTCTGGTCCCTTTAATCATACTTACTCGCGGGGTGACGGTACCCAGAATGTGCGGTTAACACATCCACCCCGTAAAATCAGTGATAATTTTTCTACACCATTGTCGTCAAGAACTCCACATGTTCCGGTGCCCCATGTACGACCCACGGCTTCATACTCCGCCAGAAGAAGCGCTGGTAATGAAGCAGGAACGAACAGGCCGCCATTTTCGCAACCACAACAGCGGTATAATTTAAGGAATAGACAGCCACCTTCTCAAGACATGCAAAATGAGCACCCAAATGCTCGGCGGCGCTAGGACAAGGAACCACACTAGCGACCGACGACAAAGAAGGTTCCACTACAACGCCCTATGTAGAAGTGAAGATGTGCGGTATCACCACGTCCGCACTATTGGATAGCGGTGCCAGTCTTTCGGTCATGTCGGAAGATTTTTACTATAAAAATATAGATAAGTTTGTACATAATAATATTGTAAATAGTAGCGTAGATAATAAAAAGCCTTTATTGCGTGTCGCGAATGGCAAATTACTTGACATTATTCTTTCACTCAAAATAAAATTTTATTTGTCAAATTATTTATTCGAACATACGTTCGCTGTTGTAAAAAGTATTACAACCGATGTAATTCTAAGTTGCGATTTTCTTAGTTTTCATAGGTGTTCTTTAGATTTTGGGCAAAATCTATTAATTTTTCCAGATAAATTAAGTATACCATTTTTGCGTGCAGATGAGAATGACCATTTGCCATACTTGTCAAAACAATGCCATTTGCCGTACTTGTCAAAACAAGACAAATTGTTTTTTTTAAATAAGGAGACTGCATTGGGCGAGAATGTAGGAGAAATATTTTCAAAAAATAGGGGTTTGAATACACTAGACATTTCTGATAAAATATCCAGAAATGATAAGGGAAAATTGTTGAAAATTTTATCAGAATATGAAGTACAGTTTGCGTTTAATATGTCCCAAATAGGATCGTGTTCGATTTCGGAGGTTGAAATCAACACTGTTGATGATACACCCGTCCATAAGTCTCCGTATCGTGCTTCGCATGAGCAACATCGGATAATTCGCGAACAGGTAGACGAGATGATGCAGATTGGCATCATTCGCGAATCGCGTTCTCCTTATGCGTCTCCTGTCGTGTTAGTTAAAAAGCCTGACGATTCGTGGCGTTTTTGTATTGATTATAGATCGTTAAATAAAAAGGTTATAACTGATTCTTATCCGCTACCGCGCATAGATGATTTATTGTCATATCTGCCAGAAGCTAAATACTTTGCGGATTTGGACTTAAACTCAGGCTATTGGCAAATTCCTATTAAGGAAGCTGATAAGCATAAAACTGCCTTTGTGACACCGTCGGGTCTTTTTGAATTTAATGTTCTTCCTTTTGGTCTTAAAACTAGTGGTGCTGTTTTTCAACGCACCATGGACAAGGTTCTGGGTGGTTTAAAGTATAGAAACGCTATAGTATATGTTGATAATATATTAGTGTATGGTAGGGACTATGATGAATTTTGCGTCGCTTTGAAGAAGGTTCTTCAAAGACTAAAAGAGGCCAATATGACCCTGAAACCCAGTAAATGTCATTTTGCGTACGATGAAGTGTCGGTATTAGGTCATAAAATATCGGGTGAAGGTATACGTCCGGATGACGCTAATATAGAAAAGATAAAGTCATTAAAGGTACCATCCTGTACCAAAAATGTCAAATCTGTGTTAGGGTGGTTTTCGTATTATAGGAAATTTATTGGTAATTTTGCGGCAATCGCGATGTCCTTAACTCGTTTGTTAAAGAAAGGCGTAAAATTTGAGTGGCTTAAAGAGCAACAGGAATCTTATGATACTCTATTTAAATTAATCAGTAACCCTCCATTATTAAGACATTTTTCAAATGATTCTAATATTACCACCAGATTGCATGTGGATGCGAGTGGTGATGCTTTGGGCGCGTGTTTATTACAGGGAACTGGTAGGTTATTCCCAGTAGCTTTCGCTTCCCGAAAGTTATCTGATTGCGAAACGCGATATACGATCACCGAGAGAGAATGTCTCGCTCTTGTTTGGTCATTGAAGTATTTTGAGCATCTATTATGGGGTTTAAAATTTGATGTGGTTACAGACCACAGGGCTTTAGTTTGGTTGCGAGGTAGAAGAGATATGAATGGTAGATTGGCTAGGTGGGCCCTCGCTATTCAGTCGTATGATTTTAATATTGTATATTGTAAAGGAAAGGAAAATGTGTTGGCAGATTTTATGAGTAGGAATCCGTTAATAGATGACAATTCCTCAGACAAAACTCAACCACAAATGTCTGATGGTTTAGAGCTGTATAAAATCGATATTGTCGATATCGATACTAAACAGTCTCGCGATAATTTTTGTGTAAATATGGTCAGTAAAATCAATGCTTGTCGTAGTAGGAATTATAAGGGTTTTCATTTATTAAATGGTCGGTTATACCATAGAATTAAATTGGGTGGTATTTTTTATTATTATGTTTGTCTTTTGTCGAGCGAGATGTAACTTTGATAATTTTCAGATGATGACATTGGACAATCATGTATCTATAGAGATAATTTGATAATGCAGCTAAGCAGCTATGGTTACTGGATGCTGCCTAGATGCATGATGATTAGAACCACTGTGATTGTGATTGAAATATTTAAGTTTTTTTTGCGTCTATTTTCAAAATTTCTATTTTTAAGTTCTTGTGAAGTTTTTGGACTAGCATACTGTGATTCACCCATACATCATGTATTTTTGTTAGGTTTTTGCATGAAGGGGTCAGTTTAACTTGTTTAAATATTTATCTTTCTTATTTCATTTGTTTACTCCACATTTTAACCTGACTGGTTGTTAGCTACAACTATTGGGTTGAATCACTTTTACTTCGGAACTTCCTAACTTAGGTAGGCTAGGAAGATATGTGCCTGGAAGTGATGCCGATTTTGATTAGGATCAAAATCTTTTTCGTAGGCGGTGGGATGTAATGTGCATAAGCACTATGTAGGAAACTTATTGCTGGAATACTGGCAGCTATTGTTTTATATTATTTAAATAGATTCTAAAGAATAAACAATGAGATATTGACAGCTTCCTTCCAGACACAGTCATATTTTCGTGCTCGGACTGTGAGCACATAACATTAACCTCACTTTCATGCTTTAAATATAAAGCTGTAAAACAGTTTAACATCTTTCATTTCTCTTCCACGTTTCCCCCAAACGTTAGTAATTGTTACAAAATGGAGTTTAGAATAAATAATATAAGTTTCCCATATTATGATTGAATATTACCATCATACCAATCTTAATAAGTCATTTACATTCTTTATACTTCGTGCCAACGAAGAGTCGTATAATTTGACTACCGTTATTTTGACATAAGCCCACCTTAATTGTAAGTAACTGAATGCTTTTGTACTGACACATAGTAATAGTAATTCACAGTATATTAGGTAAAGAATAAACATTTTTGTATAGATACTCTTTTGTTTATTTAATACATGGCTATTTCGATGTTTTCGATCATAAGCGAAGATGCAGATTTTTTAAAATTCAAATAAGTAACATTATTTATTTTGAAATGTTAATAAAATATCTTGAAAAGTTCATTTTTTGCAGTTAACAACGCAAATTATTGATTATACCACTGCTATTTTATTTTTAATTTAATATTTATTTGACGTAAAATACTCAAATAAAGTATTTACCATCGAGGCCTGTGCCCAACTGGCGGGATATATATATTGGTAGTTACGATTAATACTTATATAGTTATAATAATAATCTGTGTAAAAAATAAATTTCCATTTGGTACAGGTATATGACGGCATCATAACGTAGCCTTTGGGTCAAAAATAATAGATTTCCTGATTTGATAATAATACCACATTCAATCAATGAATACATTGCCAAAATTTTATATCTTATATCCTACGTATATAATATTTGGCATCGTTAAGTTAAAGAAGCTGCCATTTAGTGCGTCGACCTCAAGTTAAGTTCAAGGTAAATTAATTTCAATGGAACTTTTATATTAAACATTCATTTATTAAATAAAGAAAAATATTGAATTATAGTAGTAATTGAACTTGAAAACTGGGAAACATAGGAATAACAAATTGATTTATTATTTATACTAAGTATTTTCGGAATAGATTTGTTTTGATATTTACTAAAAATAGTTAAGAGGCAGCATAAACTGTCATAATATATGATGTATGGAAAGTGACTTGCTCGCGAACCCTTGCATTTTTGCTAACTTAAAAAAACTTTTTCTAAACGTTCCTTCTTTCCAAATTTTAATGAATAAACACCCTAAAATATGGAGAGAACCGCATTTAAATCCGTTACGGACTTTAGGAGGAGTAAGCGGCCAAACATACAAACAGACAGAGTTAGCGACTTAGATTTATACTATGTAATGATAATGATAATGAAGTTCATTGATTCTTTAATTTGGTTTAATCAAAATGGATAGATGATTAAGATGGGTTCTTATGTTAATTATCTTCTCATGTTACGGTCCAAACATACTTGTTTTTGAAATAGCCGTCTAAGTTAATAATTAACAAGTTATTAAAGTACACTAAAATGTTAAAATAGAAAAAACATTGTACCACTGAAACACGTGGTTGATAAATTAATTTTCTCACTTAACCATGTAACAGCTGAACTAATAATGTTGACTGTCAACTGTTATATCTTAATGATATTAGCGTCACGTTGCACCTTGGACAAGGGCATGTCGCGGTCGAGCCATACGATGATCTTGGATATATGATATAATTTAGATACATATATAGGTACTAGTATAATGTGTGCGAGATATGAAGAGGTTAAATTTCAAAATGTATTTTTAGAACGTACGGAACAAACGGTTTGGAAGTGTTTTTAGCTCGTGGTTCGGAACTTTAAGCGGTTTTGCTGCTCATTTCATTATAATCACCCATTTAAATACTAAAGTTTGGTTAAAAATAGAAGTAGAACATAGTCTAAAAATTCTTAAATGATAAGTTTTTTTTCTTCTAAATTAATTGTATTTAAAGCTCATTAATATTTATAAACTGTACCTACATGTTACCCTTGGCAAAAAGAAACTGACGGAAATTTACTGACTTTTTTCTAAATTCAGTTTATATTTAAATCGTTCAAATCTTAATCCTACAGTATGTTTTGGTATCATGCAAGAACTTGTTGAAAAACTGGTTTAAACATGAAATTAGACGTCAAAGATTATATAATTACTATATAACATCTTATATATTTATAACCCGTTGTAGTGCAAAAAATAATTTATAAGTTCTGCTGTTTTCAATAAAATATATGAGTTTTTACGAACAGCTACTTTTCTCTTAATTCTCCATAAATATTATATTGGCGTAGTATGTAGAGAAAAAACATCTGCTACGCTATGCCTTAAGATAGAAGCATATTAAAAGCCACAATAAAGGGTTGAAATGTTCATTTATATTTTATTATCAGTGCAAAGATTCAGATCGTTAAGTTCTTATTTAAAAATAAAGTTAGTTTAAGCAATTTTTTTTTATATTTTTGCTACGTATGAATATCCGGAGCAAAATCCTTGGTTATTGTTTTAAATTAGATTACTTTTACATTAACAATCCAAGTCTATGAATATTATTAAATACAAACATTTCCTGCTTTTGGTCTATTAAACTTTTCTAGAAGTATGGAAGAAATTTCACACATTGTTCCATTCAAAAACTTATTTTGATGCAACAACAAACCAAAAAATATCAGCAAAAATATTGTATTGCATTATACGTTACATATTTAACGATTTAAAAATACCTTTTTCACCTTGAGTCTGATCTTGATCACTGGGGAACTTTTTAATTTTTTTAACGATGTACCTACTAATATAATAAATGTGTAAGTATGGATGTATGGATGGATGTTTATTACGCTTTCACGTAAAAACTACTGGACGGATTTAGATGAAACTTTACAGGAATATAGGTTATACATCAGAATAACTCATAGGGTACTTTTTACCGCGGCAAAACTTCTCATTCCCACGGGAAACCGACTTTCACGCGAACGGAGTCGCGGGCGGCCACTAGTTTTATTATATAACTACTAGTGGTCGCCCGCGACTCCGTAAATGTTTTACAACTCTTTTTATTTTCATTTTCTATTTTGACCTATGGTATTTAATCATAGTATCTCATTATCTCATTACATAGTATAAATCCAAGTCGCTAATTCTGTCTGTTTGTATGTTTGGCCGCTAACTCCTCCTAAACCAGTTGAGGGATTAATGCAGTTTTCACCATCCTTTAGGTATTTTTTTCATTTACATTTTTTTTAAGTTAGCCAAAAATCTATGTTTCGTGAGCAAGTCGGCCAAAATAACACCATTGTGAATCGTTAGTCGCTAGTATCTAATAAATATTAAAAAAAAAGTTCTTAAAAGTTAAAATGAAAAAAAGATGTATTAACTAAATTACTGACACTTTTAAGTATGCGATTTTTATAATACGTTTATGTTAATTTAAACAGACGCGATTCAAAAAGTTTCACTTTGTTGTAAGCGATTGCTTATCTACTCGACTAACATTTTTCACCTAGCGACCTAGACTTGTTTAAAATAGAATTTCCTTATAAATGTTACATTCTAACGCTGCGCGAATCTATACGTTAAGAAACACAAAGGTTTAAGCAAAAATACACTTTATTCTAAGCGTGTTTAGGCACAGTTTTGCAGATTTTGATAACGTACTGTACTGTTACTGTAATTGTAGGTACTTTAATCTATTAAATCTTTAGTTTCCATTTAGTGCAGCGAGCACGTGTCAGTATTTACAAAACCAACCATTGGCAGACTGCCACATACTACAAACACATCTTATTATTGATTAAAGACTTGTTGACTCATTTGGTAAACATTTCTATAGTAACTATGTTACCAAGTATTTAAAATAACTGAAAGAAAACGCTAGCTTAGGTATAAGTTGGGAATGGAATTAGAAAGATATTTAAACTTCTCAGAATTAGTTCATCAAAACCTACTTAGCTGATAACCTAACCGTCTTAAACTAAATTCTTGATCTGCTTATCTCAATGCCATCTATTAACTATCAGTTGACAATATCCATTCAAGTTTCGAATGTGAACCGCCATTATATTCCAAATTTAAACGTATGGCACGCGTTGAGAAGTGGCGTGACTATACGCCGGCCAACCAACGACGTGCATTGCTACAGTGCGACGACCTCTACCCTTACACAGGCAATTGAGGCGATCTATTACTGGTGGAAAATAATTAAAAAAGAAAATAATATAGCATCGATATAGTTTTATTAATGGCCAGGTGTATGCGTAATAACGTGGTAGGTATATTTTTTTCTGGAGATCGAGACACGTGTATGTATTTGTGATGCGTTTGAAATATTTTTATCGGTGTTTTTGTAACGTTATTAAGTTTTTAAGTTAAGCTTAAATATTATTTCTTATGAGGAATTTAGCGCTAAAGGATATGAAGTATACGTTTTTTAGGCTAAAACCTGTTTGATTGATCTGGCTGCTTCTTGTTTTGTAATTAAATAGCCTTCCTAAGTACTGATAATTAAAAAGAATGAAAAAACACTTGCACATAGAAACGTTTATTAATCATAAGAACTAAAGTAGCTAAGCCGGTCATAAAAATACTTGTCATAAAATAATACGAAAGGAGAGTATGCACGGATATCGCAAAACAAATTCAAATAAACAATTTCACTTGCGTACACAACGTCTAAATATATCTTATTATGTGACATTTCAAAAGTGTCTCTCGTATTTTTATACGAAAACATTGCGTACACGCAGACAGGACAGAAATAACTTACGGGAGTAATATTGACCTTTAGAATTTTAATGTGCGTAGAATTATGGCTATAGCCTGCTACTTGATGACGATAAATGTAAAGGAATTTCAACTGTTTTACAAAACCAATAGAGTGGTAATTCTTTTAAAAGATTTGAGGGAAATTGTGGCAGTCAAATGTTAAATGGACTGGAGATGAGGGTACTTACGAGCCAGGTCGAAATAAATGTTTCTATTTTCAAATATTGATCTTGAGACAACTGTAACTGTAATGTTATGTTAAATTGTAAGTAAATTATTATATTGCTATACCTAATTGTTCTTGTGATAAGCTAATTTGACTTTGGTTTACATAAGATTAATAACATTTGGACTTTGGTTCTTCAAGTTTTATATAATTAGCATATTATACTCTAATGCGTGGTGAGTTTTGTTTTTCATTACTCAATTAATATCTATAAATAGTACTTGACTATTAACGACTTATCGCTAAATCCTTCGACGATTTTTTTTACGTGTTATATAAATTATTGCTTTTGCGCAGTAAACTTTATAACCTTTTTTGCTTTAAATTTTAAGTTTTAATATTATAAAAACGTTTTTGCGATTATGTCGTCATCAGTACCTAAATCGTTGACTCGGTTTTCTTTAATATTTGAAATAACAATGTGTAAAAGCCGAAAATGTATTAAAACAGCAAAAAAAGTTTACCTAAATATTTTTTTATTATATTTTTATTCGCTGTTAACTTGTAGCTTTAATAATGAATGTAGGTAGACACCATTTATATTGAGATATAAATCAGAGTAATTTCCAATTGCCTTTGTTATCAAATAGGAAATGTATAATATTCACGCAATTCGTATCACACGCAATGTACAATGTCAATAAATAAGATAATCATCACTTATTTTATTTGCTGTAAATCCAGTATCAGTATTTATTAGGGTTTCATGTACAAAAAAAGTTATATCAACCACTAAATAATTTTGATATGAAATATATATGCTCGTTTTAGTAAACTAGTTCACCAATATAAATATTATGCTAGCAATGAATATATTACAAGATTATATTGAGTCATATTACAAGATCGCTCATATAATAATGACGGATTATAATCTGGTTTAATGTAATAAAATATGTTCTCGATATTTCTGTAGCACAAACCTTCACATGTATTGAAATTTTATATGCAAATATTTGGTAATGACTTGCATTGCAATTCGCATTAAGTATTTTTATTGTTGACCGTACATATATTTAACTTGTAAACTTACATTGGTTAGTTGATGCAAGATTTAAGATTTAAGAGTTAAATGGGCAGCTTTCCGCCCTGCGGTTTCACTTGCAGCTGAATGGCTTTTCCCGTGGGAATGAGGCTTTTTCCCGCAGTGAAAAGTATCGTATTTTCTTCCCTGGATATTTAACTATCTCTATTCCAAAATACATAACAATTGGTTTAGCCGTTTTCACGTGAAAGCGGATCATACAGACAGACAGAAAGACAGGCAAACATATACATCACATTCATAATATTAGTAAGAATGCTTACCTCGTCTGAACGTAAATTATAAGCACAGTTTTTTACAGACTTTTAAGTCAACGCGAGCAAAAGATAAAAACTTCATGAACTATGGGTAGCTTACGCTGTCATGTGAGTCGATGCGAGTAGATTTTACGAGAAGCATGGACCTAAAGCACAAGTGAATAAAAACATGGTCCAAGTTATTTTAAATTACACATACACTTGCCGTATTTTATTATGTTCCCGCGTTTGACATAAATCGTGTTACTAATTAAAGAAATGTGCTAACAATCTTTACCACAACTGTAAACTATATAACAATTCTAATTAGTATACGTAGGACTGTAGTTGGTTTATTTAACGAATACGCTAGTGTAACACATACGTGTCTAGTGCAAAGGTTCCAGAAACAACCAATTAAAATTGGAAACCACTGTGTTTGAAATGCTCAGGGTTAAGTATTATTTTATACGAAAAATCCGATAATTATTAATATAAGAATTTTTCTAATCTCAATATTTTACTTTTAACAACAACTTTTAATAACAACCGAAGATTTTTAATCGCTCACTAATCTACTTCTTAACAAACTAAACACCATAAATTAAAATAGAAATACATACATCAAAACAAGTTTACCTGCATGATGACACAATTCAAGTATATTGGGTGATATGTTTCGTTTAAACCTAATTTATGATAGCATCGCTGGCCTTGGTGATAACATCTTTAGTTATGAGGTGTTGATGTTTAAACACGTGGTTCTTTCTCATAAAGAAATAGTAACCAGTATCGTTATTCTTTGTTTCCTTTTTATAAGTATGTTTATTCAATTAATTATCTTGGAAGCCCATTATGTACTTTTATAGAAATTCGCAGATTTATTAACAAAAAAAAAAACGATTAATATCCTTGTTAAGGTTAGATTTAACTATTTACAGACTACACTAGCACTTAGATGTTTTTAAGAAATTAATTAAAATCATTACAATTATTTACAGTATATTTTGTAGCTAACATGACCATGACTGCCTCTTTACCTCTGAAATTACTTATTGATATAAGATTTAAAATTCACATCACACATCTATCTTTAAACAGTTGTCATTCTACAGTAACAGCAGGACTATTTTTAGATAATTCCGTTAATAGTTAAAATGAATGAAAATCATTCGTTTGTAATAGGTCTACATGTCTACACATAATTTTCACAACGATGACTGTTTACCTTAGTTATATCCGTTAAAAAATTAAGAATCCATTACGATTGGCTTACACAACAGCCCAGCTGTTCTTTCTTGTCTGTATTTTATTTTATTATTTATTTGTTTACAATTAAAACCTTTTTAGCAATCCTCTTTCATTCTTTTCAGGAGTCATGGCAAGACCCGAAAGCCTCCGAGCAGAGTTCCGTGATCAACATCCTGGATATCGGCCGACAGAAGTTTGCAAATGGCGGCGTGGTGTCGCGATATCTATGCGACTTGGCGCAGTGCTGCCATCTAGTTAATTACGACTATAAGGATATTGTTGAAGATGTGAGTATACTAAAGGTTTATATAGTCTTTGTATAAGGTTTATATTGGCCCCGATTCTGAAAACACTCTAAACTAAACTAAAACTATCGCCGTCACTTACTCATCAATAGTATAAGAGAGAGACAGGTAATCATTTTAGTCCTGTCAAACTAAAATGTACGTGCGTTTTGACTCGGCGAAGGCAATTTTAGGCTAGTCCTTAGCGCATTTCGTTCAATTTTACAATGATGTGGACTTAATTTAGTGAAACTAATGTACCTGTCTTTTTCTAATACAAAGCATGGAAAAGTGACAGTGATATTTTTAATTTAGTTTTAGAGAGTGTTTTTGGAATCGGGGCCATTATATTATAATGACGATGATTCGGGAATAGCCAACCAACTAAATAACTAACTAAAAGGTTCGCGACACACGTATAAGACACGGTATAAGAAAGAGATGGATAGTAATTTTAAATTCAACCAGAAAAATAATGAATGTTTAAACTTGTTATTGATTTATTTAACTTATTGTATGGTATTTGAAAGTAAGTAATTGATTTCTTGTTGATTATTATATATGATATTTTATTATGATATTTTTCATATTTAACAGTGCCAAGTATCATACACAAATAAATGTGTTAAGGTGTACCTCCCCTTAATACTTGAAGTTTTAAATTGCAAATTACAAAAGGATGACTTACGCTAAAGTAAAGAAATCTTTGTATAAATAACATAATTAACACAAGGCATTGAACTTGGGTTGATTTGACCGTCTAATGTGATTCGATGTCTAAATAAATAATGATTGTGCCAAGTTTGTTTTAGATAATTTACCAGTTAATTTCCATAGTAATTAAATAAAACTGACCACTTAAATATCTGGTTTATTAAGCATCTTTAATAATATATTTTTTGTAATGACTGTCACTTAGACTAAACATATGAAGACCACTGAATTTCTCATAAGATCCTACTTCCTACTAATATTATAAACGTGAAAGTTTGTGAGTATGGATGTATGGATGTTTGTTACTCTTTCACGTAAAAACTACTGGATGGTACTTTTTACCGCGGGAAAACTTCTCATTCCCTCGAGTAACCGACTTTCACGCGAACGGAGACGCGGGCGGCCACTAGTATAATATAAAATATGCCACTTGCCCCCTTATCCTGATTGCATTTAAAACTTACTTAAGCTTAAATGTCTAGTCTCTGTAAATCTTATGTGAAAGCTTTAGTAACTGACAGATATCATATTTAGTTAATGTAGTTTCAAACAGTGTAAATGCTTAATGTACAAGGAAGTAAGTTAAGACGTTAGTTAACTTCTATCGAGTCAACCAACTGTTTCATTATTTACAAAAAAAACTACATGTCTAGTTTATCAAACTATTTATCCCACGTTTCTACCAAAACACGCGATCCAATAAAAACAGGACACATTTAAAACTATCCATCCCATCACAAGATGATATCGTGATACCTAATCGGTGTGTCATGGTAGGTTCATGAGCGTTAATACAATAATGAGCCGACAAGTGTGTGGCGTGTGGATCATTTACTGTTTGGTACTTGTGAGTGACCCTAGTGTGGAAACTTACTGTAGGGACTGGGATGGGCGACAAATTACTAAACGTTATGTTCATGGTCTTATTCATTTGATGAAGATTTGGGTATAGTGTAGTTTTTTGTTATTGCATTTTAATTAATGACATTACCTACTTTGTTCCAAGACTTTGTAACGAATCTATAGGTATCCTTAGTTTCAGATATAAATTTAACAAATTTATTTGATCAGATAATTAAAGTAGAAGCTTAAAATATATTAATTATGGGCTGATTTTTCAATTGTCATATTAATGCTATCCGATTGAAAAAAAAACATATGTTTTTATTGTCACTTCATACATATGACAAATTAAATATTTATATTCGACATGCAACGAAACACTGTTCATCCAACATTGTCTGTCAGATAGAATTCATATGACTATTGAAACACCGGACCTAAGTGAAACAACATACGATAATTTTTCTAAAGCTAGAAAACAGTCGATGAAGTCACTTTTTAATTTTAAACTAAATTAAATCGCTTCTTACTATACCGGACATATACATATTAAAGCATTTAAACTTAAAAACATTTTTTTTTGTTTTTAATATATCCTTGAATAAATGCTAAGAACGTTATAATACATAGTTAGTAAGCAATTTTATTACTTACATCAATAATAATAAAAATAGCTTAATTTATAAAATGCATACATGCAGACGTAGTCAATAGGTCGTTTTTAAGTAGTTTTTAAGTCACTGCCTTCTTAGTACATATAGGATTCTAATTCTACCTTCATTAAATGCTTCCATTATATCAGGTACAAAAAGACGAGCGTTTCCAAAGTGCGATCGAAGAGACCACGGCGGCTGAGCTCAGGAAGGCTAACACTGATGATGGAGAGCAATCCAGGAGTACGAGGTACCAGGAGATCAGGAGGAAGGTGGAGGCGAAGGCCAGGAAGGTGCTGATGGACATCACCAGTGCCATGTCCAATAATGTGTTGAAGTAAGTTGTTATTGAGAGAATAAATAAGCGAAGGGTCGACGACATTTCGGACACAAAAAACTCGGACACCTTGGCCAATGTATGGAAAATAATAAAATTAAAATTGAAAATCCATACATTGTCCAAGGTGTCCGAGTTTATTGTGTCCTAAATGTCGTCGACCCTAAGCGAAAACACTTACTATTTTTACGGGTTATAATTTGTATTGAATTTTAATGTCTAATTTCTTCGGCAAGTCGTTCAAAAGGAGCGAGAAGGTTAAATTAGTTACAGAGGACCACTGAGGGACTTACATCTCAGAGGTAACCGAACCTTCCCTTCCCACAACATAGTGCACTCTTTCACTCATGAAGTCTTTCATAAGATCTAGAGCTTTTCCGCCAATGCCATAATGCTGTAACTTCTGTGCTAAAACATTATGATCAGCGACGTCGAAGGCTTTAGACAAGTCACAGCATAGCACTGCCACTTGCAGATGGCTCTCTCGCGCCGCCAATACACGGCTAATCACTTTTCGAATTAACAGTATAGTGGAGCATTCGGTCTGGCGATCCGAGAAAGCATCGAATTCTTGTAAATAGTTTGTGAGCCTTAGCGTTAAACGTTTGAAAATAAACAATTTGGCCATTGCCGGTATTATGGAATTTGACCGGTAGTATGCTGCATCGTTGCATACCCTTGCCCTTGTATAATGGGCATACCTTAACATTTTTGGAGGCCTCGGGATATATGCCATGTTTGAGACACGAATTAAACAGTGTAGTCAAGGGATATACTTAAACATCTGCCACCGAACGTAGCAACTCTATTGAGACCCCATGTTCATTTGATATGTTTAAAAAAACATAATGTAAACTAATAAGATTCGAACTCTATTCACTCCTTGGATTGCTAGGAAACAGCTGATCGTTGTTTATCTATACAGGGTGTAAAAGAACTGTTTCCGAAAACGAAAACTGGGTATTGCTGGAGGGGTAATTGTTAAGTTTTGAGCAAAAAAAATTTTTTTACGATAAAAAAAATTAAAAATATTTTTTACGTAATTGTACAAAATTACTTTTATACTGTCATGTAATTTTGCGATGATTTCAAATTAAATAGTGTTTTAATTTAATTTGCAAAGTAAATAATTGCACCTGAACCAACAGTTGATGTGTGAGCGATGATTTCAAGCGGCGAATATGACTTTTCAATCCTTAATAACTTTTAAATTGAGTTTTCTGGGAATACCGTTAGTGAATTTAGTTACTATTGAGGCCCAAGAATACATGGTTTCGGAAGTGGTCTTTTTACACCCGTTATAAAAATGCTAAAGATACAAAACTTCACGAAAAATTACAATATAAATTCTGAAATTCTATGTATAATATTACTTGAAATTAAACTCATTTTAACGGGTTTTTAAGCGTTTATTAATTTACTTTTGATTTTCCGACGTTTCGACATTTTAGTAAACAGTCTACCCCCACGGCATTTGTAAAAATATTAGTATTAATTTATGAAAACCGTTTTAAAATCTGTGAGGTTACATTCACTCCGACAAACTTTGCCCAACACTCTAACTAAAAGAAAACAAGTTCTGCTACTATACCTAACGTTTACCAAGCTTACTCCAAACTTTTTCAAGTCAACAATTTTACCATTATACCACGCGGTACCTCAGTGGTCAGAACATTAGACCGGTTATCTAAAGGTCCTGGGTTCGATTCCTAGTCGCTCAATGCTCGGAGACCCGCGTTCCTTTTTCCAGTATCTATAACTTTAAAACTAATAAATTAGCATTATAAATGCAAAAATTAAAAGTAAAATCTCAATTTTATCATTCCTGTTCTCCTCTAGTCCATTATGTGGTACCTACAACACAAGTGCTGACTGCAACTTACTTTAGGGCCTCTTAATTGGTGTGTCAGTCTTCAGATTTATTTATTTATTACTAGCTGACCCGGCGAACTTCGTACCGCTTTAGCGTTGCAATGATGCACTACTTTATATGTATATTTTTAATATTTCTGAGAGATTTTCTTAATTTTTTTTCCGTAAGAACCTTCTCCTAATAATAACAAATACATCAAAAAAAGAATTAGTGAAATCGGTCCAGCCATTCACGCGTGATGCCGTGACCAAGGAAAACGGGTTTCATTTTTATATATATAGATTTATTTATTCTCCCCCGTAGACTAGTAGCGTGGGTGTGCCACAAGGCCATCCGGCGCATCGCGGACGGCGGCTGCGTGACCCGCTCGGAGTGCGTGGAGCGCCTCCGCCGAGCCAAGGCCGCGGGCCTGCCGCTGGTGTTCGTGCCCCTGCACCGCTCGCACCTGGACTACATCCTGGTGACGTTCACGCTGTATCTGACGGGGCTGCGGCCGCCGCTCGTGGCCGCGGGGGACAACATGAGGATCCCGTTCTTTGGGTGAGTGGATGGTGACAGTTCTGACAGGCCGCTGGTGTTCGTGCCCCTGCACCGCTCGCACCTGGACTACATCCTGGTGACGTTCACGCTGTATCTGACGGGGCTGCGGCCGCCGCTCGTGGCCGCGGGGGACAACATGAGGATCCCGTTCTTTGGGTGAGTGGATGGTGACAGTTCTGACAGGCCGCTGGTGTTCGTGCCCCTGCACCGCTCGCACCTGGACTACATCCTGGTGACGTTCACGCTGTATCTGACGGGGCTGCGGCCGCCGCTCGTGGCCGCGGGGGACAACATGAGGATCCCGTTCTTTGGGTGAGTGGATGGTGACAGTTCTGACAGGCCGCTGGTGTTCGTGCCCCTGCACCGCTCGCACCTGGACTACATCCTGGTGACGTTCACGCTGTATCTGACGGGGCTGCGGCCGCCGCTCGTGGCCGCGGGGGACAACATGAGGATCCCGTTCTTTGGGTGAGTGGATGGTGACAGTTCTGACAGGCCGCTGGTGTTCGTGCCCCTGCACCGCTCGCACCTGGACTACATCCTGGTGACGTTCACGCTGTATCTGACGGGGCTGCGGCCGCCGCTCGTGGCCGCGGGGGACAACATGAGGATCCCGTTCTTTGGGTGAGTGGATGGTGACAGTTCTGACAGGCCGCTGGTGTTCGTGCCCCTGCACCGCTCGCACCTGGACTACATCCTGGTGACGTTCACGCTGTATCTGACGGGGCTGCGGCCGCCGCTCGTGGCCGCGGGGGACAACATGAGGATCCCGTTCTTTGGGTGAGTGGATGGTGACAGTTCTGACAGGCCGCTGGTGTTCGTGCCCCTGCACCGCTCGCACCTGGACTACATCCTGGTGACGTTCACGCTGTATCTGACGGGGCTGCGGCCGCCGCTCGTGGCCGCGGGGGACAACATGAGGATCCCGTTCTTTGGGTGAGTGGATGGTGACAGTTCTGACAGGCCGCTGGTGTTCGTGCCCCTGCACCGCTCGCACCTGGACTACATCCTGGTGACGTTTTGACAGAATGACAAAGGTAACAGTTTTGACAGGTTTTGAGAGTAAAGTGACAGGTTTAAGGAGTGGGTCAAATTCAAAACGATGATAATTGTTAAAATATCAACGGTTAATTTTAATAGATTTGTTTTGTTTGACAAATAAATATGTAAATTACAACTGCTTTCAAGTAGATGGGCGTTTAATTGAAATTTTCACTAATCAGTCTTTCAAATGTTTTTTTGACACATCTGATGAGTTAAAGTGCTGATACAAAAGGTGTACAACTACTTACATACATATTATAATATGAAAATTTCATTTGTCAACAGTTGGTTCCTGCGTGGTTGTGGTGCATTCTACATTAAGAGAAGAGCGGATGGTTCTGACAATAATAGTGATCCTATCTATAAGAGCGCACTTAGGTATGTCTTATACTAATTTTTGTCTAATTTAACAACTGATCATAGTAAAATGTACTTAAATTTACCCACAAAAGAGTTAAAATTAAAAAAAAACTATTTTTTTGATTAACTTGCCGATATTCTTACTAAAAAAACAATACTACCAAGTTACTAAAAATAACAACTATGTTATTTTTTTACTTTATTATAATTTTTATAAGATTTTGACATTAATTATAATATTTTGTTTGTTTCAGAGCGTACATATTAAATAGTTTAGCTGCAAACAATAACTTGGAGTTCTTCATTGAAGGTGGAAGGACTCGGACAGGCAAACCGCAACCACCTAAAGGTAAATAATTATGTAATGTTAATTCCCCCAGTTCCCAGTAGTCTTACCGAGTAGTCTTACCAGTAGAACTACTGGGAATTTTCTTCCCAATAGCCTTACTTGTAAGACCTCTGGGAATTTTGGTTCCCAGTAGTTTTACCAGTAAAACAAACGACCCAATAGTCTTTATCTAGGTCTACTTTCATGTAGACCTAGATATTTATAGACATTAAACCTACAAAGTCCCAGTAGTTCTACAGTAGTAGACAACTGGGAACTGGGCATATTTCATATTATTTTTATAATAAAAAATACTAATTCTATCATTATTTTTGGGATATATTTTTTTATCCATCGTGCGAATACCATATCAAAGAATATGCTTGACTAATTACTTAGAAATAATCATTTGCAATTTTAATTAAGTAATAAACTTTGACGGGGTTTTTTTGTAAAACCAGTTACGGTTCTATAGATAATGATGAATATAGTCAAAGGTTAATTATGACACTTAATTACATTGTTTACCTACATATCTTGTTAATATATTACTGCGTTACTAAATAACAAAATATATTGTATTTTAAATGCACACTTTGGTATAAGGGAAGGAAATTGTGGTATGTAAGTATGAAGATAGGTAGATCTTTGATTTTTATCAAAATTATGTCAAAATATTAAGCGTTGTTAAGTAAAAAGATCGATATTATTATGATCGTAAATTGTAGAAATTCGAAAGATTTAAAAAGTTAAGATCCGTTTTAGGGCGATAAAAAGCTGTCTTAGCTTTCGAATAACTTTTAAAACAAAACTTAGTAGTTTCGGCTGTCAAAGCACGTCCGCCGGACGTCTTTAAAGTTCATACTTTCTCTTTTACTTTTGAATGCAATGTAAAAACTATCATTATATTTGAAATTAAACATGACCCTTACATTCCAGCGGGTATACTATCAGTTATAATGGACGCGTACCTCGACGGTACCATCGACGACGCGTTATTGGTACCCGTTACTTTGAACTATGACAAACTTGTAGACGGGAACTTTGTCAGGTGAGATAAATTTGTTTATGTTGGTTATAGTTGAAATAATATTTGTATGTTGGAACAAATTATTCATATAGATAAGTTAAAGTGTTGAAATTGATGAAGATGCTGTTATAACCCTTCTTACTTTGAAATCATTTGATGTCAAAATCAAAATACATATTAAGTTTTTGTATCGTATAAAATTTTATTGACACTTAGCATGGTTAAGATTTTTTTATAAAAGAAACGTAAAACCAGGCATTTTCCTTTATAAATCCATAATTAATTTAATATTGATAAGTTTATAACATAAATATACTATTGTTATACAGAGAACAACTAGGAATGCCTAAACAAATGGAGACATTCTGGTCCGCATTGCGTGGTATATGGAGCACGCTACATACCAACCACGGAACTATACGGGTTGATTTCAACCAACCTATATCATTGAAGGTAAGTTATTATGTAGTTTTATTTGTGTAGTTTATATTGATGTGAGTGGAAAAGGGTTTAAAATAGTATGGGAGTAGAGAAAATATGTTGGTAAAATAGGAAATACAATTTTTTTATTAAATTTCTTTAGTCGCGGGGTATAAAACAAAGATTCGTCTTGCCTTTTAATATGTTTATTTGCAACCAATTCCTTTCTCTTCCTTATTTCCCACGCTACTTATCACAATCAATTAAATCGATTTTTTTTACTGAAATTTGAAATTAAATAAGTCCAATTTCAAAATTTTTTAGCCAATTTGTCAAAACTTGAACTCTTGCAAAGTTGAGCATAAAAATAAAGTTTTAATTAAAAGTTACTACAACATACCTCGATTCGTAAATTGCATCTTCCTAATCCAGTCCTTCCCAACCTTTTTTGACCAGGGACAATATAATTAGCAGGGACCACAAGATTAACCTATAACTGACTGTTCGTGTATTATATGTTATACTGGTGGTGTGTGTTATCGTCTTTTGCGATCCATATTTGAACTCTCGCTCTCTCTCGATGGTCCATCGGAGGTCCACCACTGGTTGCAAACCCATATCCTTACCACCCAATTCTTTCCCAGGAGCTAGTAACTTCCTTCAAGAACTACAACTACCTGAAGTCGCCCATCGAGCGCACCCTTCCGCCGCCCAACAACAACCTGGCGGTGACCCTCGACAAGCAGATCCTGTACAACCACAGCCACTCCAGCCTCTACGGCGCCGACGTCAGCACGGACCACAAGATGATGGTGGAAGCCATCGGCAGACATGTTGTTTACGGTGAGTCAGTCAGTGGTTTACATACAATACAATACAAGCAGATCCTGTACAACCACAGCCACTCCAGCCTCTACGGCGCCGACGTCAGCACGGACCACAAGATGATGGTGGAAGCCATCGGCAGACATGTTGTTTACGGTGAGTCAGTCAGTGGTTTACATACAATACAATACAAGCAGATCCTGTACAACCACAGCCACTCCAGCCTCTACGGCGCCGACGTCAGCACGGACCACAAGATGATGGTGGAAGCCATCGGCAGACATGTTGTTTACGGTGAGTCAGTCAGTGGTTTACATACAATACAATACAAGCAGATCCTGTACAACCACAGCCACTCCAGCCTCTACGGCGCCGACGTCAGCACGGACCACAAGATGATGGTGGAAGCCATCGGCAGACATGTTGTTTACGGTGAGTCAGTCAGTGGTTTACATACAATACAATACAAGCAGATCCTGTACAACCACAGCCACTCCAGCCTCTACGGCGCCGACGTCAGCACGGACCACAAGATGATGGTGGAAGCCATCGGCAGACATGTTGTTTACGGTGAGTCAGTCAGTGGTTTACATACAATACAATACAAGCAGATCCTGTACAACCACAGCCACTCCAGCCTCTACGGCGCCGACGTCAGCACGGACCACAAGATGATGGTGGAAGCCATCGGCAGACATGTTGTTTACGGTGAGTCAGTCAGTGGTTTACATACAATACAATACAAGCAGATCCTGTACAACCACAGCCACTCCAGCCTCTACGGCGCCGACGTCAGCACGGACCACAAGATGATGGTGGAAGCCATCGGCAGACATGTTGTTTACGGTGAGTCAGTCAGTGGTTTACATACAATACAATACAAGCAGATCCTGTACAACCACAGCCACTCCAGCCTCTACGGCGCCGACGTCAGCACGGACCACAAGATGATGGTGGAAGCCATCGGCAGACATGTTGTTTACGGTGAGTCAGTCAGTGGTTTACATACAATACAATACAAGCAGATCCTGTACAACCACAGCCACTCCAGCCTCTACGGCGCCGACGTCAGCACGGACCACAAGATGATGGTGGAAGCCATCGGCAGACATGTTGTTTACGGTGAGTCAGTCAGTGGTTTACATACAATACAATACAAGCAGATCCTGTACAACCACAGCCACTCCAGCCTCTACGGCGCCGACGTCAGCACGGACCACAAGATGATGGTGGAAGCCATCGGCAGACATGTTGTTTACGGTGAGTCAGTCAGTGGTTTACATACAATACAATACAAGCAGATCCTGTACAACCACAGCCACTCCAGCCTCTACGGCGCCGACGTCAGCACGGACCACAAGATGATGGTGGAAGCCATCGGCAGACATGTTGTTTACGGTGAGTCAGTCAGTGGTTTACATACAATACAATACAAGCAGATCCTGTACAACCACAGCCACTCCAGCCTCTACGGCGCCGACGTCAGCACGGACCACAAGATGATGGTGGAAGCCATCGGCAGACATGTTGTTTACGGTGAGTCAGTCAGTGGTTTACATACAATACAATACAAGCAGATCCTGTACAACCACAGCCACTCCAGCCTCTACGGCGCCGACGTCAGCACGGACCACAAGATGATGGTGGAAGCCATCGGCAGACATGTTGTTTACGGTGAGTCAGTCAGTGGTTTACATACAATACAATACAAGCAGATCCTGTACAACCACAGCCACTCCAGCCTCTACGGCGCCGACGTCAGCACGGACCACAAGATGATGGTGGAAGCCATCGGCAGACATGTTGTTTACGGTGAGTCAGTCAGTGGTTTACATACAATACAATACAAGCAGATCCTGTACAACCACAGCCACTCCAGCCTCTACGGCGCCGACGTCAGCACGGACCACAAGATGATGGTGGAAGCCATCGGCAGACATGTTGTTTACGGTGAGTCAGTCAGTGGTTTACATACAATACAATACAAGCAGATCCTGTACAACCACAGCCACTCCAGCCTCTACGGCGCCGACGTCAGCACGGACCACAAGATGATGGTGGAAGCCATCGGCAGACATGTTGTTTACGGTGAGTCAGTCAGTGGTTTACATACAATACAATACAAGCAGATCCTGTACAACCACAGCCACTCCAGCCTCTACGGCGCCGACGTCAGCACGGACCACAAGATGATGGTGGAAGCCATCGGCAGACATGTTGTTTACGGTGAGTCAGTCAGTGGTTTACATACAATACAATACAAGCAGATCCTGTACAACCACAGCCACTCCAGCCTCTACGGCGCCGACGTCAGCACGGACCACAAGATGATGGTGGAAGCCATCGGCAGACATGTTGTTTACGGTGAGTCAGTCAGTGGTTTACATACAATACAATACAAGCAGATCCTGTACAACCACAGCCACTCCAGCCTCTACGGCGCCGACGTCAGCACGGACCACAAGATGATGGTGGAAGCCATCGGCAGACATGTTGTTTACGGTGAGTCAGTCAGTGGTTTACATACAATACAATACAAGCAGATCCTGTACAACCACAGCCACTCCAGCCTCTACGGCGCCGACGTCAGCACGGACCACAAGATGATGGTGGAAGCCATCGGCAGACATGTTGTTTACGGTGAGTCAGTCAGTGGTTTACATACAATACAATACAAGCAGATCCTGTACAACCACAGCCACTCCAGCCTCTACGGCGCCGACGTCAGCACGGACCACAAGATGATGGTGGAAGCCATCGGCAGACATGTTGTTTACGGTGAGTCAGTCAGTGGTTTACATACAATACAATACAAGCAGATCCTGTACAACCACAGCCACTCCAGCCTCTACGGCGCCGACGTCAGCACGGACCACAAGATGATGGTGGAAGCCATCGGCAGACATGTTGTTTACGGTGAGTCAGTCAGTGGTTTACATACAATACAATACAAGCAGATCCTGTACAACCACAGCCACTCCAGCCTCTACGGCGCCGACGTCAGCACGGACCACAAGATGATGGTGGAAGCCATCGGCAGACATGTTGTTTACGGTGAGTCAGTCAGTGGTTTACATACAATACAATACAAGCAGATCCTGTACAACCACAGCCACTCCAGCCTCTACGGCGCCGACGTCAGCACGGACCACAAGATGATGGTGGAAGCCATCGGCAGACATGTTGTTTACGGTGAGTCAGTCAGTGGTTTACATACAATACAATACAAGCAGATCCTGTACAACCACAGCCACTCCAGCCTCTACGGCGCCGACGTCAGCACGGACCACAAGATGATGGTGGAAGCCATCGGCAGACATGTTGTTTACGGTGAGTCAGTCAGTGGTTTACATACAATACAATACAAGCAGATCCTGTACAACCACAGCCACTCCAGCCTCTACGGCGCCGACGTCAGCACGGACCACAAGATGATGGTGGAAGCCATCGGCAGACATGTTGTTTACGGTGAGTCAGTCAGTGGTTTACATACAATACAATACAAGCAGATCCTGTACAACCACAGCCACTCCAGCCTCTACGGCGCCGACGTCAGCACGGACCACAAGATGATGGTGGAAGCCATCGGCAGACATGTTGTTTACGGTGAGTCAGTCAGTGGTTTACATACAATACAATACAAGCAGATCCTGTACAACCACAGCCACTCCAGCCTCTACGGCGCCGACGTCAGCACGGACCACAAGATGATGGTGGAAGCCATCGGCAGACATGTTGTTTACGGTGAGTCAGTCAGTGGTTTACATACAATACAATACAAGCAGATCCTGTACAACCACAGCCACTCCAGCCTCTACGGCGCCGACGTCAGCACGGACCACAAGATGATGGTGGAAGCCATCGGCAGACATGTTGTTTACGGTGAGTCAGTCAGTGGTTTACATACAATACAATACAAGCAGATCCTGTACAACCACAGCCACTCCAGCCTCTACGGCGCCGACGTCAGCACGGACCACAAGATGATGGTGGAAGCCATCGGCAGACATGTTGTTTACGGTGAGTCAGTCAGTGGTTTACATACAATACAATACAAGCAGATCCTGTACAACCACAGCCACTCCAGCCTCTACGGCGCCGACGTCAGCACGGACCACAAGATGATGGTGGAAGCCATCGGCAGACATGTTGTTTACGGTGAGTCAGTCAGTGGTTTACATACAATACAATACAAGCAGATCCTGTACAACCACAGCCACTCCAGCCTCTACGGCGCCGACGTCAGCACGGACCACAAGATGATGGTGGAAGCCATCGGCAGACATGTTGTTTACGGTGAGTCAGTCAGTGGTTTACATACAATACAATACAAGCAGATCCTGTACAACCACAGCCACTCCAGCCTCTACGGCGCCGACGTCAGCACGGACCACAAGATGATGGTGGAAGCCATCGGCAGACATGTTGTTTACGGTGAGTCAGTCAGTGGTTTACATACAATACAATACAAGTAGATCCTGTACAACCACAGCCACTCCAGCCTCTACGGCGCCGACGTCAGCACGGACCACAAGATGATGGTGGAAGCCATCGGCAGACATGTTGTTTACGGTGAGTCAGTCAGTGGTTTACATACAATACAATACAAGCAGATCCTGTACAACCACAGCCACTCCAGCCTCTACGGCGCCGACGTCAGCACGGACCACAAGATGATGGTGGAAGCCATCGGCAGACATGTTGTTTACGGTGAGTCAGTGTATATAACTAAATATTAAGTTTTACACTATTAAAATATAGTGACTTTAGACCTATAGTCTATTCGCGTTAAAAAAATAGTGACAACTACTTTCTTAACGCGAAAAGGGTGTATTCACAGTGGAGTAAAAGTACGAAAGAAAAATAATAATTTTATAAACAGTATTTTCGGACATGCCGCATGCACTTGCTGTTTCTATGACTATGCTCTCCACAGTTGCATTTAAATCACACAATTTAAAGTACTTATAAACATTGTAAATTATGTGTCTCTCTCCACTATGGATTATTGATCCACTTTTATTGTTTGGAATTGGTGAAGTATTCATTTTTTCAAAGTATATCGTTGGACTAGTCACGCAAAATCCACAACCGTTTTCTTCGAAGGTCAGACTTCAACTGGTCACTGTGAACTCGACTTTTTAATTTCTAGCATTTTAATTGGCTGGGGGGCGTGGCCAGGCCGACTGACAACGATCACTCACTATTTTCTTAACGCGAATAGACTATAAAGTGTAAATGCTACAAAAAAAAAAGTGTTTGAATTGATTGTATATTGAAAATGTTTAATAAATACAAATTTTCAAGTTGGAGTAAGGTTTTAAAACTTTTCAAAAGTTTATTTAGATAAAAATAAAGTTTAGATATCTATATAAGCTAATCTTGCAGAAAACAAGCGAAGATAAGAATAAAATTAACTGCTGGGTCCTATTTAAAAAAAAAAGCAATGAATATTTTGCAATTACTTTTAATTTCAGTTTTTATCCCATTACTTTAAAAATCATTCATGTTCAATATCATGTTATAAATTAAAACAAACTTTTTGCTCAAAATAATGTGTACTTCATTTCATTTCGGTAAAACTTTCGGTTCGATTTCCAAGTTGGGCCAATTCAGTTTCAATGTCTTTTCTCAAAATTGGCTCGTGTCTGCGTGTAACTAGTTTTCTTCTTGTCCATAACATCTTGCCTTTAATACAAACTTGCTCAGTTTACGGCCACGCAGTGCGATAATCTTTTTTAAAATATATCTTTTTTACAAATTGTTATCGTATATGTATATTAATTCTTTGCCTTCTACTGTTTATTAAAGGTTTGCCTGGTAGAGATTGCTCAGAGCAATAAGGCCACCTTTGCTTTATTTTATCAATTTACTGTATATTTTATGTATTTATGCAATGAAGAGTGTTTATTAATATTATTATTTGGTCCCCAGACGCGGCCCAGGCCACCCCGCTAATGTGCACCAACGTAGTCTCCTACGTCCTCCTCACAGAACACCGCGCCGGCTGCAGCATCACCACCCTAGTGGACAGCGTGCGGGACAGGGGACAGCACTTAGTCAGCAAGGGCAGGGACCTGGGGTACAGCGGGGACACACACGCCGTTGTTAATAAAGCTGTGAGTTGTAATGTCACTGAGTAGTGGACAGCGTGCGGGACAGGGGACAGCACTTAGTCAACAAGGGGAGAGACCTGGGGTACAGCGGGGACACACACGCCGTTGTTAATAAAGCTGTGAGTTGTAATGTCACTGAGTAGTGGACAGCGTGCGGGACAGGGGACAGCACTTAGTCAACAAGGGGAGAGACCTGGGGTACAGCGGGGACACACACGCCGTTGTTAATAAAGCTGTGAGTTGTAATGTCACTGAGTAGTGGACAGCGTGCGGGACAGGGGACAGCACTTAGTCAACAAGGGGAGAGACCTGGGGTACAGCGGGGACACACACGCCGTTGTTAATAAAGCTGTGAGTTGTAATGTCACTGAGTAGTGGACAGCGTGCGGGACAGGGGACAGCACTTAGTCAACAAGGGCAGGGACCTGGGGTACAGCGGGGACACACACGCCGTTGTTAATAAAGCTGTGAGTTGTAATGTCACTGAGTAGTGGACAGCGTGCGGGACAGGGGACAGCACTTAGTCAACAAGGGGAGAGACCTGGGGTACAGCGGGGACACACACGCCGTTGTTAATAAAGCTGTGAGTTGTAATGTCACTGAGTAGTGGACAGCGTGCGGGACAGGGGACAGCACTTAGTCAACAAGGGCAGGGACCTGGGGTACAGCGGGGACACACACGCCGTTGTTAATAAAGCTGTGAGTTGTAATGTCACTGAGTAGTGGACAGCGTGCGGGACAGGGGACAGCACTTAGTCAACAAGGGCAGGGACCTGGGGTACAGCGGGGACACACACGCCGTTGTTAATAAAGCTGTGAGTTGTAATGTCACTGAGTAGTGGACAGCGTGCGGGACAGGGGACAGCACTTAGTCAACAAGGGCAGGGACCTGGGGTACAGCGGGGACACACACGCCGTTGTTAATAAAGCTGTGAGTTGTAATGTCGCCGAGTAGTGGACAGCGTGCGGGACAGAGGACAGCACTTAGTCAACAAGGGGAGAGATCTGGGGTACAGCGGGGACACACACGCCGTTGTTAATAAAGCTGTGAGTTGTAATGTCACTGAGTAGTGGACAGTGTGCGGGACAGGGGACAGCACTTAGTCAACAAGGGCAGGGACCTGGGGTACAGCGGGGACACACACGCCGTTGTTAATAAAGCTGTGAGTTGTAATGTCACTGAGTAGTGGACAGTGTGCGGGACAGGGGACAGCACTTAGTCAACAAGGGCAGGGACCTGGGGTACAGCGGGGACACACACGCCGTTGTTAATAAAGCTGTGAGTTGTAATGTCACTGAGTAGTGGACAGTGTGCGGGACAGGGGACAGCACTTAGTCAGCAAGGGCAGGGACCTGGGGTACAGCGGGGACACACACGCCGTTGTTAATAAAGCTGTGAGTTGTAATGTCACTGAGTAGTGGACAGTGTGCGGGACAGGGGACAGCACTTAGTCAACAAGGGGAGAGATCTGGGGTACAGCGGGGACACACACGCCGTTGTTAATAAAGCTGTGAGTTTGTTATGTCACTGAGGAGGGATATGACTCTCTAGCTAGGATGATCATATGAGTGGGTTTGAAAGGTGTATTTGTATGGGAATTGCAGATGTTGTTTTAGTAGATTTGATAAGGGGATTGATTGATTTTCGAAAGTAAAAAGTTTGATTTGTAATGTTACAAAAAAAAGAATTCTTATTTGGTAAATTTTACGGTTGAGAGAAAATAGTTAAGGTTCATCTTTGAAAATGAATTTTTATCTTCTTTTCGTAGCAAATCTTTACCATTACATACATCAAGTATATTTCAAAATATTACTTTTACATTTGCTACCTAGCTTAACAAAATATTACTCCATTTAACATCCACAATACTATATTAATAGAAATAACATTAGATTTGTAACAAGACAATACTGACATTACAGTAAGACTTCTATTTTCCAACAACCTCACTAAAATTTCCCACATTAAAACATAATCTACATAATTATAATAATACTAGTGACTCGCCCACGCTTCGCAGTGGTGTAATTTTAGCCGACTTGTTCATAAAACATCGAATTTTGCCTAACTAAATAAAACGTTTTCTGAATCTTCTTTAATTACAAATTTTAAATGAATAAATTCCCTAAAAGATGGCGAAAACCGCATTCAAATCCGTTACGTAGTTTAGGAGGAAATAGAAGCCAAACATACAAACAGACACAATTAGCGACTTGGATTTATACTATGTAATGATGATGATTAATTGCCATCAGCTGGAGATCCTGGGCCGCTCGCTAGTCCGTCGTAGCGGCTCCGTAGTCCGTAGCCACCGTAGCGTGTCGGCGTCGCTACAACTCTCATACTACGCCAACGCCGTAGTCGCGCACTACGCTCCAAGCGCTATTATGGGTATGTAGTAAACTATTTACTGTTAGTATAGATTATTGCGGTTAACTAAACGTAAAGAAATCTTAAAAGTGAGGCTTCAAAACTATGTATTCTTATTAATGATCATTGAATTCAAAACAGATTAGTTGTTATGATTACCAAACTGTAAATCGTGACCTAGTTTATCCGTACGAATCTTATTAACAACACATCAATCTGATGTTTAAATATATATTTTAAAGTAATTTATGTTAAAAATGGATTCACTTTAATTAACCTTCTATATATTTATTTCCAGCGACAGCCCTAGAATCCGTGCTCCTCCAAAACCCTGGTTCCGACACCGTCACCCACTCTTCACTTATCGACACTTCTCTACAACTGTGCGAGGTGCTGAGTCGAGAGTTCATCCTGTGTGCGGCCTGCGAGCGAATACAGGAGCGGATGGCGGACACGATCGCCGAGATGCAGGCCGGTGACGTCATCGCGAGGATACAGGTCGGTTAAAATAGAGATTTTGAAGAAATAAAGATATTTATTTGAATAGATACAAAGACTTTTTCTTGATGTCTAGTTTCAGTTTAATTGATAATGATAAGGAACAATGTAAGTTCACTGACCTCGATTCTGAAGACATTATCTTAGCAAACTAAAATATATTGTTATCTCTGTCTAGCACCTCATATAAGAATAAGACTTTACTCGTCTCTTTAAAAGTAATCTGCATCATTGTAAAATTTATATATCTATTTGCGCTGAGGTCAAAATGTGTTAAAATGCATACCAAGTTAAGGCTGTCATTATTATGTCTCTTAACTATCGTTTGCCATGCATATATTTTAATCCTATCTCTATGTCCTTTCCAGGAGGACTCACTACTAGAGGAGCAGCGTTGGTCTCGCAGGTTCGCTCGGTCGCTGGAAGAAGAAGACGAGCAATATGTACAAACCACCGATGTCAAGTACCGAGTCAGTAACAAACCAGAGGCTTTGGCTGAGAGGTATGTATGCGATATACGGTGACTTAGGACTGGGTTTTCGATTGCCCGATAATTTTTATTTTCGTTTTCTTGAATATAAACATTTGATATATTGTGATGAAGAAAACATAGTAGTTAGAAGTCGAATATAATTTAACTGACCATTACGACAATTAACACTTAGTGTTGTGTGACATTTAAAAATTTAAAGATCATGCGAGATTAAGAACATTTTAACGGTTTTTTTTTTATAAATTTCAGTCTGGAAACTGAGGCATCGTTCACTTTGATACATTTCCACATTAACATTAATACAACATTTTTAATGACTAAAAAATTTTGATATACATTACTTTATCTGTCACGTATACGCGGTGTAAAAGAACTGCTTCCGAAAACAAAAACTGGGCATTGCTGGAGGGGTACTGGTAACTTTTTGAGCAAAAAAAAATTGTTTTTATGGTTAATAAAAAAAAATATGTTTACGTAATTGTACAAAATAGCATTTATACTATCAGATTTTGCGATGATTTCAAATTAAAAAGTGTTTTTATATTATTTGCAATGTAAATAATCGCACCTGAACCGACAGTTGACAGACACAAGTGTGAGCGATGATTTCAAGCGCCGAATATGACTTTTCAATCCTTAATAACTTTTTTAAATTGGGTTTTCTGGGTATACTGCTAGTGAATTTAGTTACTATTGAGGCTCCAGAATACATGGTTTCAGGCTTCGGAAGTGGTCTTTTTACACCCGTTATAGGCTATTTATTTATTTATTTATATTTACACGAGTATATATTTCAATTTTGACATAAATTACTTTATCTGTTGTATATTTTCCCACATTTTACCAACAAATGTGCCATTCCAGACGGCGCCTGCTGCTAACGATCCGTCCCCTCCTGGAGGCCTACGCCGCATCGTGTGAGTGCCTCCGCGACTCCACGCAGAAACAAGCCGTGAAGACCACGCTCGAGCTGCTGACGGAGAGAGTCGCGCGAAGGAACATGAACTATGGTGGGTGGTGGATGTGGTGTTAGTTCACTAGGTGACAGGTAGATGGCGCTGTGGCCGAGTTAAATCGCGCTGACTCTTTGGGAAACTAATTGTATTTTTAGAGAAGATATAGGAAGCTAGTTAAATAAATAACAACGTCAGAAAATAACATCGGTTTACTTATTCAAATAGTATTAACAGAAATACAAATAAAACAAAGAAGTAATTGTTCACAATAGTTAAACAAAATGGCTCGCATGACACAGAGTTGCCGCAAGACGTGTCTTTGACAACAAAGAAGATGAAAAACAAAAGAAGATCGGTACGTCACAGGCGTACAACTTTTTAAAAACTCTGAGTGACCAAAGAAGTTCACTTAATAGTATGGTATAGTGCGGTTGTAAGCTGAGCTTTGGATTAGTGTATACAGACATTGTTGATGCGCTTCACCGCCTGTAGTGAGTGATAGCAGCGTAAAGCTTACTGATATATTTTTCTTATTATGAAATTTTTGTATTCGATTTTTTACTAAAATGACTAAATAAATTGCTTGCTAGTAAATTCAAATTCGAGTTGGTTTCTGATTCCGTTTTGTTTTTACGTTCCTCGGTCGTGGATAAACTATAATCCTTATTTTTCAACCGACAAAAAAAACGCAGTAGGTGCTTGTGATCATTGGTAAAGGTGATTACCGCGGTGAACGTATAATAACTTCCTTGAATTAGAATTACTAAATATTAACTCAAAATATCGACTTTATAAGGGTGAAGCCAAACGAGCGTAATTTTATGAGTCGCGTATTATTACGCGGCCACTTATTTTACGTTCAACTGAATTTCAAACTCATTCTGCGTCGTTCGTGTGGTACAAACTGCATTTTTGTATGAAACCGAATGCAGCAGAAATTTCGCGACACAACTCATAATTGGCTTGACCCTAACTGCTGGATGTAAAAACTGTGTGCATGTTTACAAAAATCTTTCGTCAGAAAATTTCCCATTGCATCCAAGACGTATTCTACTATCTCCAGGCGAGGCCGTATCAACCGACGCCATCAAGAACTGCCACCGCCTCCTCAAGCAGTGGGGCGTGATCGACATCCGCAGCCAGCACCGCGAGCGCGTCATCAGCGTGGCCCCCCCGTACCGCGGGAGGGGGGAGCTCGCCGCCGTCTGCGGGAACATCACCAAGTTCAACGTGGACTCGCCGCTGCTGAAGCAATGACGTTGATGGTGGCAGGTGACACTGACGGGTGACAGCTGTCGATCTGACAGGTGACAGCTGTCAATCTGACAGGTGGCACTGACAGGTGACAGCTGTCAAACTGACAGGTGACAGCTGTCAAACTGACAGATGACACGTATCGCACTGGTGGTGACAGATGACAGTGGCGGGTGACAAGTGGCAGCTGACAGGTGACAGCGGTGAGTGTAGTGCCGAGTGAATGATTTAGTTTTGCGTATTAGTAAGGACTGAATGAGTTTAGGTTATTTTTTTTATGTGAGTTATGATTGTACGTTTGAGTGTAGTTTGGGACAGTTGCACACAGACTGGCTAAATGTGGTGGTTGTTGTATTTTTTAGGTGGAAAGTGTATTCAGCGGCCGTGTTTGTGTACCAAAGTTTATATTTCGTCGTGCGGTCGAAGTTTATAGTGTTAGATTTCCAGAATGGAACAAATTGATTGTTTTCTTTTTGTTTGTATATTTAGCCAGTTTGATTGTAAACTATCTGAAATACGTTTCTTTATATTTAACTAGCTTATTATAATAATAGTCATATGTAAACTTTATAGTTTGAACTTCGAGAGACGTTGTGTAACAAATCTGAACAACGGCTAAGTCGTTGGTTAGTTTTTTTTATTTGTATTCTTGATTTACGTTTTAATTTAAAGTAATAGAAGTGTATTTTTTAAGTTAAAAAATGTGTACATACAACGACAAAAGAATTGTGTTTCTTTTATTTAAAAGGCATTTATTAGCCACACGTGTAATAGAAGGCATTCTAACGATCACAAAAATGCATATGCAAACGTATGTAACGAAAAATAGTTTTTGTTAATGACATATCTTTTCATTGATTGAGGTTCATGACATTTCTTATTAAAGCATTGGCTGTTTGTAAGGTTTAAACTTTAAAGACACATCTCAAACACTATTAAAATGGTGATAATTTGAAAGGAAAATTTAAACATTTTATTTTTCATTTTATATATTATGTTGCTGGCAACATGAATTATGTAGTCATTCATCAAAATTAAAAGAATGTCAAGTTGACACTGACAGATGATAAAACGTAAATTTTTCGTTATATGTATAAATTATGTCTAGGCCGTGAAGATTCAAGTTTTGGAAGCATTTCGTTGTTGCTAACATACTGTGACAATAATATGTGTTAATATGGTCTAGTTTTGAGTTAAAAAACCTTAAAACTGGTCGACAAACGTGTAAGACTTGACAACGTCAAATTTGACGGAATATTACGATGTTAATGACAGCAAATTGAGAAATTGCTGATAAACCATCAAGGTATGTTATTACCTGTGTTTAGCCCTTGTATGTAATAAGTGAAGGATAGAAAAACATAGTTATGGATTAATGTAATTTAAGATGCTCAAAGATGCAACCAAAATGGTTATTTGTGACAAATAAATTACTGTGATTTAAGATTTATTCTCTAATCCCTTTATTTATAATTTGATATCCATTAACACGTTTTTTTATCATTAGACAGCCATTTTTTGCCAAATTAGAATTGGCATCTTACAGCTTAATGTTACCTATTTTAAATCTAAATTGAATGAAATGTTGGGAACATTGAATGCTTGATTATAACTTTTCATCATAAATAAGGGATTTTTTTACACAAACAATTGTGTTTTTGTTGCACTAAAAGGATATTGATAGGTATTTTGTCTCTTTCTGACACTTGCATTTGGAAAGAGATGGAATATATTTCTGCTCGTTTTTATCCCCTAAGGAAAGACCGAGACAAATCTAACTTTAGCTGGAATGTAATAACGAATGGTTTACATAATTGTTATATGTATGAAAAATATGTGATCTCAAGATTGCAATAAATTATCCATTTTCTAATAAATGATTTTATTTATTTTCGTTACATCTTATTTCTACAACATTTGCTTAAAGTTATTTTAATATAAAAGAAAATTATCAAATTATATAATAAAATAGATATTAATTTTTGTTTTACATAAAAAAAAGTTTAATGTCTTTAAAATATAGGTAAACTTATAAAATAATTAGGTTTCTTCAAAAATGACATAATAATCAAAGTTAAAGTTGTGTGAGCTGGGCAAAAACTTTTTAAGGATGTTATAATATTTATTACTCGAAACCTTTTTTATGGAGAATTTAATGAACTGCTCTTTATTATCAAATTGTAATGCCCTTACGTTTTTGCCCATCTCAACTCAAGAGTACACTTTATTAGTAATTAAAATATAAAAAAACATGCAACGGCCCCGATTCTGAAAACATTATCTAAAACAAAATTAAAAATATCAATATTTCTTCTCCTTATATTAGTCGCTCTAAATTGAAACCACATCATTATTAAATCACTGAACTAATCTAAACTTGCTGCGCCATGCACGCAAATTTTAGTTTCGCAGGACTAATATGATTACCTGACTTTGGCTCCGATTCTCAAAACACTCTCTAAAACTAAATTAAAACTATCGCTGTCACTTTCTCATGCTTTGTATTAGAAAAAGACAGGTACATTGGTCTCACTAAATTTAGTCCACAACATTGTAAAATTGAACGAAATGTGCTGAGGACTAGTCTAAAATTGCCTTCGCCGTGTCATATTGCACGTACATTTTAGTTTGACAGGACTAAAATTATTACCTGTCTCTATGTTATACTATTGAAGAGTAAGTGACGGTGATAGTTTTAGTTTAGTTTAGAGAGTGTTTTCAGAATCGGGGCCTTTGTCTTATACTATTGCTGAGTAAGCGGCGGCGATAATTTTAATTTGGTGAAGAGAATGTTTTCAGAATCAAAGCCAGTGGCGACATATTTCTGTCCCCGAAATTTAAGATTCTTAGCCATAGAAATAATGCTTGTTAATTATTTTCAACTTTAAGAACGAAGAGAACTAAAACGACAGATATAGACCAGTGGATGAGCAAGCTGAAGTGGCATTGGGGTAGGCCTTCTTGCAAGATAGAAGGCCTAGTAAAGGTGTCGCAGTGAACACATGTTTACAGGAGAAGCTAATGTCCAGTAGAGGTATTGTGGGTATAGTTCAAAAGGTTTAAGCTGAGCTCTGCATTAGTGAGAGTGTTATACAGATAGTGTTGTTGTGACGTCAGGCTTTTTTTGTTTTGTCGCATTCTTCCCGAGCACTCTTCGTGCTTTTTCCTTTGTATTGATAGCAACGTAAAGTTTTTAAATTTTTCTATATATTTTTTGTATTATTTTTTTACACAAATGACTACAAACAAGTTAGCTAAGGATGTCTCACTCTTTGCTAGTAAATCTATATCTTAATACGGATTGGTCCAATTTTATTTAATTTTGGGCTATAGTTTTATCTATTTGAACTATTATTACAACGTCGTAATCGTTAATCTTTATTTTTTTTTACTTGTCTTATGACTACATAAATTGTTTTTTGCCTAACTCTGCTTTTGCTGAACTCACACACTAATGCAAGGCTTAGCTTACACCTTCTGAACTATGCCTACACTATAAAATCTAGACCTAAGTTGGCGCGAAATTCTATAAGTTCAATGGTTCGTCTCTTGAAATATTTGAAGTTAAAATATGTCCGTTGAAATGACTGAGTTTCTTCTCCATAGTTAGCAAATAGTTAAGAAGTTTTCATATCGATTTAGTAATTTGGAGTTGAATAGTGATAAAAAAGCTTATCCCACCCTTTACAGTATTAGAATAGGGGTGATCTCATTCCTAGCATTTGTAAGAAGAAAAAATTAGCTAATTGCTCCATTCTTCTATTATGACGCAGCTCTCGGATCTCGTCGATTTTCTGCTGTAATCGAAAAATGGCCTTGTTCTTTTCTTCCCCGTGTGAAGTAGAAATAAGATGGCGGGACAAGTTGCTGTCACCTACTTCCAAAGTGTTGCAGAAACCGCAGTGGAAAACATCCGGCCGAATCTGAAATCAAAACAAAAAAAACTTTAAGAGGGAAACGTAAAACTATATAGGTGAATTCACAGACGAAAAAGCCATCCAAGGTCCTTTGACTTTTGGATAATGGACTAGGGGAGAACTAAGATCGCCCAATATACATAACTAAGACACGAGCCAATAGGTATCGGAAATACTAATTTCGAGCCAAGATTATACCAGTCTTCTGTGACGCAGCGTGTAAGTATACCTACCAGTCATAAAATGGGTTCCGGGTTCGATTTTTAGGTCAAGTCTTCAAAAATATAATATTGCCTATAGATGTCCCAATAGTCGAGCACAGGCCTCCTCCCATGTGTCAATGAAATACGACTTTAACGTAAATAATAGATATTGAGTTAATTTGCTTACCTCTCTAATGAACTCTGTTGAAGGAAACTCTATGACTTTCAGTTTTTCTAACGCCATGCGATGTGCTCTGGTTTCCATATGTTTATCAATTTGAAATATCCCGACATTCTTTTCACATAATTGACACCGCTTTACTATAAATGATGCCGCCATGCAAGTCAATACATTAAAACTGTGCCAATGAATGCAAAATTTTTCATCCACATACAAATACTCATTGATAATCACAGGATTTCGTGTAATAAATTCTTTAAATGTTATTTTCGTCCTTGTCTCGTTTGTTTTATTCTGTAATTTGAAATTTCGTAGATTCTTCTGATGTTTTTTACCAGACACGTGCTCTTTAATGCATTTCATTGTCGAGGAAAAGTCGGTTATACACATTTTGCAGGTAGATCGATTATTTTTGCGGTCAAGAACAATTTTGTGCCGAATTGCGAAGGCATTCGGGTCGTTATCTTCTTCGGAAGTTTGACTTTCAGTTTCATAGCCATCATTAGTTACTTGCACTAATTGCATTGTATTGCATTTATTGTCTTCAGGTATTTCTGCCGAAACCAATGAAAAGCTTTCATCAGTATCGCTATCATATTTTATTTTCTCATTCAGTGATTCGATGTCTCCATTTTTATTCAAGTCAGTTTGTTTTGATTGTAGCTTGGTTTCATGATCAATGCTTAAAAAATGGGCGTCGTCTGTAGATTTTTCAAAAACTAATTCGTTGCATGTGAGACATTGTATGATTTCGTCGTTTAACTGGAAAAAAAAAACGTAAATTTCAGTGGGAGAGGCATGTACAGGCTGGGTCCTTTTACTAATAAAGTTTAGTTCTTATGCTGCATTGTGTTGATATCAATATAAGTTTTAATTAAACTCAAATTATTATCAACAGGTAAGTATTATGGAAAGTCGATGTTTGTGTTGGGTTTAGAGTAAAAAAAACTTAAAATTACCTTTCTAAAGATGTTTTTCTTCTCATCGAACTGTACTTTGCACTGCATCAGCTTAATCACATGTTTCCTTTCTAAAACGTGTTTCTCTTTGTCCACTTCCATGTTACAAATCACACAAGTGTCTCCCACAATCCCTTGCCAGCTTTGATCATCAATTTGAATGCCATCGAAGACCACGACATCATTTTCTCTATGGATAGAATGCTTCTTTTTTTCAAGCTGATGAGAATCTTCTTTGAGATGAGGAGATACGTGTAAAGGTGTTGGGAGCAGCACGTTGCAGAATTGACAGTGATAGCCTGCATCGAACTGTGGATGAAATGACATTTAAACACTTATTTATTTCCACTTACCACAAGCACAATAAGTGGTAGCCTAGTGGCAACAGGAACGGTCCTACTTTACCGAAGGTTCCGGGTTCGATCCCCACTAGGGTGTTTGGTATGATATACATAATTTGAAAAATATATATGAATTTGACGCGCTTTACGGTGAGGGAAAACATCGCGAGGAAACCAAAATAATTTGATGATTATCCGAGAAGGTGGCCTGTGCTTAACTAGTGAGAAATATAAGTATATACGCTGTAATTGTATTACAAGCACCACATAAGTGTTCCTCACCACTTTAAAATACATATATAACGTGCATATCACTTGAAACTTACCTTTCTAATTCCATCTTCTTTATACGTGTCCGTATAAGAAACACCTTCAAGTTTCTCAAGATGACAAGAGTCGGTTATATGCGCAAAGGCATCTTTCTCATGTAAGAAGTGTTGCTCACAAACCAAACAGAAGTAATCCACAATGCTGCTTAGAACCCCATTGTAGTGAAGTAGACGCGACATTTCTGAAACAATACATAAAATAGGATAGGTATTGTGATCAACTAGTGGGTCGAATATATACCTAGGCAGTTATTATGATTATTATCATCATTGCAGTCTAAGAAAAAAACGAATTCAGTTTGGCTCAATGGTTTTTTAAATGAGCATTTTTATTAACTTGGACAATATAATTAAAACATTTGGCTTTTTAGAGACTTCCAAATAGGTTGATTCATATTTTAAAGGCACGCAGTTACTACTAATGCATTGAAAAATGAATAGCAAAATTGAAAAAAATTACAAAATTGATGTATCATTATTTAGTTTATAGGTATGTACGAGTTTCAACGACACTGCAACCACATAATCTTCCTTCTTCTTATAAAAAAACAAAAACCTTATTCCGTGTAAAACGTGAATTTTTCCGTAGATGTAATCCTACTTAAAATTTTGTTTACCACAATTTTGGATAAAAAGCGAATTCTTACTAAGGCAATCTTATAATTAGATACTTACCTAAAACCCGTTCAAATAGTAACTCCGTCGAAGTCCAGAATTCACTGACTTACTGCACACATGAAATAAGAACAGCTACTGAGTACCAAATGTACCAAAACATATTATTGCTTATTATGCAGGAAATACTTAGTTTGCCAAAGATTCCCAACTTTGATCCCCTTATTTTTGAACGCAGCAAACTTATTTAGGTTTTTATGTGATATGCTCTAAACTGCAGGAAGGACGAATTAAAGACGATTTTGGTATCAAGTAATAAAAAAAGTGTCATAAAAGCAGAAGTAGCAGAATGCCATAGCGGCATCTATCACCAGCCACCACATAAGTTTTAACCAGTTTTCACCTTTCTACCATTATGTTTCCATGCAGTTTTTAATGTAAACAAGGTAAAGAAGGCAGGTCTCTGCAAACTCCTATGATATTGCTGAAAAATGCCGCTTGAGAAACGCTGGTTTGAGCTACTCTTAATAAATACATATTCGGTATAGTCATCAATTTGTAGGTACCTACTTAATTACATTGTATAAAACAGTGGTAAGTGTTAGTAACAATATTCTGTTGTGTTAGTTGTAGATTTAACGAACGTTATATATGTTCTTAGAAAACATAATCATTTCATAACAACGAATAAGGTTTTAAATTGGTAGGTGTAGGATGTTGTGTTGCTTTGTTGATTTCAAAGTTTATATTCGCAAAGGTTGTAACTAATAGTTAATTAAAAAACACGAAGACAGCTACTTAGTTTATTAAGATCAGAGAGAATTCTTTTTCAAGCTTTTCCTGGTTTTTCTGTTAAAAAAGTTAATGATTTTAACATTAAACAACAGAAAAGCAACAAAACTCTTTAGAAGATGTAGGTACCTAAGTATTTAAAATTATTCAATTGGCAGTTAGACATTGACTTATTGACTTTACTACACACAGTAAACTACATTTTTTGCATCGTTATCTACAATACGTATATAACTTAAGTAGCTACTTTAATGATTTAAGGTAGGTATATGCCTAGTGTTCAACCAGCCTAGGCTGACTACCTTATGGCACAGGCAGCGTGATAACGAGTGTAGATATATTATTTCGCAAAACACAAATGGCTCCTACATTTAGGCCCTGTAGTCTTATTAGTTTATTTTAACAAAAACGACTACAGGGTCTAAAAACGCAAAATTAGAGCTTATATTGCGTTTTTTCCTGCTGATTTGACAAAAAGAACAGTGGCCTCGTTCCGATATAGACAAACATTGCTTTCCTATTTATACTATTGGCCACAAAATGGCACTGTTGAAACTTGACAATACTATTTCCGACAGCCCTTACTCTTCTAAATTAAGCAGGTTGTGCGATATGAGGGTTAATTAATAACCTAAATGACAACGCTTGCAATGTCAATTATAAGATTCGGAGCGATAGCGATCATAATCGTTGCTGATGGTGAAAACCCGGTAATTATTATGAATCGGAACACACCCAACCTGTCAATTTTATGCTAAAACAGTGCTGTTAACGTTGTTTTTTAATCGATTCTTTGAAGATACAGCTTAAAATTCTTAAAAATGTTATAATTATATAATTAATTGTTATAGTTATAATAGTTAAATGTTTTAGTTATTTAACAATGAAATAAGCCAAAGTTACGCAAACAAAATAAGAAAATGAAAATGTTGTATTTAATTTTAATCTCCTTTGCGTACCTGAGAACATATTAAGTATCGTATTTTAAACTTAAATACATACGTAGAGTTGTGATGGCTATTGAATCTAAGTTAATGATTTAAATTTGAACCGACATTTTTTAAAATTTACATCATGTGTCTGTCTACATCTGTAAATATTTAGAAAATTGTATACTAGTCCATGCATTACAACATTTAGGTTTTTTATAAACATACTAGTAAAACATGAGAAAGATGTTAGGTAAACAATGTTTCATAATTGAGATTTTACTTTTAATTTTGCATTAAAAATGCTAATATTTTATTAATTTTGAAGTTATAGATACCGGAAAAAGGAACGCGGTTCTCCGAGCATTGCGCGACTAGGAATCGAACCCAGGACATTTAGACCGGTCTAATGCTCTATCGGTTCGATTCCCAGTCGCGCAATGCTCGGAGACCCGCGTTCCTTTTTCCAGTATCTACATATAACTTCAAAATGATTCATAATACCTATACCCATTCCCCCTTCCCACCCTAAGTATGACAGCGGCATTTAAAGAGTTGGTACCCCAGGAAGGTACCTGCTCTCTTGGAGCAGGAGAATCCTTCCCCGAGCCCCCAAGCTCGGGCTGCCCTTCGTACTCTGGGGTGGGCACAGTACCGCGACATACTTCCCGGGGCAAACGAAGCAAGAGCATGCCTAAGACCCCTCCCACGCTATCAGTGGATTTTTGTAACATTCGAGGGGTCCACTCCAACCTAGCTGCCGTCCATCAACACCTTGAGACGGCAAAGCCGGCCATGCTCTTCTTAACCGAGACACAAATATCCTCCCCACCCGAATCTTCCTACCTCACCTACCCTGGCTACACGCTTGAGCATAGGTTTTTGCCTCATGCCGGGGTATGCGTACACATTAGGGAGGATATTAGTTACCATCGCCTTGGGAATCTTGAAGCCCGTGACCTGTCCACTCTATGGTTGCGTGTAGACTGCGACGACCACCCCCGCATCTATGCGTGTATCTACAGGTCACACAGTGGTGACGATGAGACGGAGCGACTCTTCGAGCGTCTCCAACAAGCGACAGACCTCATTCTTGAGCAGTTTCCTTCCGCCGAAATCATTTTGTTGGGAGACTTCAATGCCCACCACTCTGATTGGCTCGATTCTAACAAAACCGACCACGCGGGAAGAACTGCTCGGGACTTCGCCCTGGCTTATGACTTCAAGCAACTGATTACTTCGCCCACGCGAACCCCAGATGCTGAAGGCCACACACCTTCTTTGCTGGACCTTCTGCTGACCTCACACCCCGATAACTATCAGGTGACCGTCGATACCCCTCTCGGGTCGTCGGACCACTGCCTGATACGGACAAAACTGCCACTCACTTGCCCCTCCCGTCCTAGACCTACTGGAAGTCGGCGTGTTTGGCACTACAAGTCAGCAGATTGGGATGGAATGCGTACTTTCTTTGCTTCCTACCCGTGGAGACAGGTTTGCTTCTCATTGGATCCCAGCGATTGTGCACAATCGGTTGCCGATGTCGTGTTGCAGGGAATGGAATTATACATTCCTAGTTCTGTGATACCCGTCGGCGGCAGATCCCAGCCCTGGTTTAACAAATCCTGCCAGGCAGCCACTGCTGAAAAGCAGCAATGTTACCGGGCTTGGGCTTGCGCTCACACAACTGGAGATCCCAATAGCGTATCGCTAAAAAAGAAGTACAACCTTGCCTCCAGGTCATGCAAAAGGGCCATTGCTAGGGCGAAAGCCGAGTACGTCCGCATAATTGGCGACAGACTTGTGCGTTTCCCATCTGGGTCCCGTGCATTTTGGTCATTAGCCAAAGCGGTACAAGGCAACTTCTGTCTGTCGACCTTTCCACCATTGCGCAGGGATGACGGTTCGCTTGCCCACACTGCAAAAGAAAAAGCCGATCTTCTGGGCCTTCTTTTCGCATCCAACTCGACTTTGGACGACCAGGGAAAAACACCTCCGAACATCCTGAGATGTCAGAGTTCTATGCCAGATATACGGTTCTTGCAGCGCACCGTACGTAGAGCTCTTCTTTCCCTGGATATCCATAAGTCGAGCGGGCCTGACACCATCCCGGCAATTGTACTAAAGGTCTGCGCTCAAGAGCTAGCTCCTCCCATGACGCGGCTCTTTCGGCTCCTGTACTCCACCGGCGTAGTCCCTAATTGCTGGAAGACAGCACTAGTGCACCTGATCCCTAAAAAAGGCGACCGCTCAGATCCAACTAACTACCGGCCTATTGCAATCACCTCTATACTCTCCAAAGTTATGGAGAGTATGATTAACACTCAGCTCTTACGATATCTCGAAGATCACTAATTGATCAGCGACCGCCAATACGGTTTCCGTCACGGACGGTCAACTGGTGATCTTTTACTTTTATATCTGACCCATCGCTGGGCAGAGGCCGTAGAGAGCAAAGGTGAGGCCTTAGCAGTTAGTCTGGACATAGCGAAGGCTTTTGATCGGGTCTGGCACAAATGTCTTCTAGCCAAATTACCATCATATGGACTACCCGAGAGATTGTGTAACTGGATCACCAGCTTTCTTACTGGGCGGAGCATTAAGGTTGTAATCGACGGTGCATGCTATGACTCCCTGCCCGTAAATGCTGGTGTTCCTCAAGGATGTGTGCTCTCCCCAACATTGTTCATCTTGCACATAAATGATATGCTGCAAACCAGCAGTGTACATTGTTATGCGGATGACAGTACCGGAGATGCACTGTACCATGGCCAAGCCAATCTCAGCAAGGAGTCGGTTGTCGAAAACCGGAACAAGCTTGTGTTAAAAGTTGAGGCCTCTCTAGACCTGGCCTCCTTGTGGGGTAGCGGTAACTTGGTCACATTTAACCCCCTCAAAACACAAGTTTGCGCGTTCACCACAAAAAAAACCCCATTTGTATTAGCCCCTACATTTCAGAACACTCCTCTTTGTATAAAGCCTATGATCGAAATCCTCGGTGTCGGCACATCGAGCGACGTTCAGTTTCATAGTCACTTGGAAGACAAAGCCAAATTGGCTTCTAAAAAGCTTGGAGTGCTGTGACAGTATTTCAAACCGGCCCACCGCCTTCAACTATACAAGGCACAGGTGCGGCCCCATATGGAGTACTGTTCTCACCTCTGGGCAGGAGCACCTCAATGCTTACTTCTTCCATTTGACAAGATACAACGTAGAGCGGCTCGAATCGCCGGCAACCGAGCTCTTTCTGATCGCCTCGATTCTTTGGCCCTGCGAAGAGATATATCATCTCTTTGCGTTCTGTATCGTCTATACAATGGGGAGTGTTCTGAAGAGTTATTCGACCTTATACCAGCTGCACAATTCCACCACCGCACCTCCCGCCACCTGGATAGCTGGCGCTCCACCACCGCCCGTTTCGGGCGGAATTTTCTGCCACGCACTACGCAGTTGTGGAATGAACTTCCTGCAGCGGTATTCCCGGCTACATACAACATGGGGCTCTTCAAGTCGAGAGTGTATTCCCACCTCAAAGGTCGGCAACACACCCCCAACACCCACAGTGTTGCGGGTAGTCATGGGCGGCGGTGATCATTTACCACCAGGTGACCCGCATGCTCGTTTGCCCCCTATTAATATTTAAAAAAAAAAATACGTTTTAATTACCTGTAGGTACTATGCCTACCTACTAATATAGTATTATAAGTACGGTTATTCTTTGTATGATAATAATTTGGTTACTTAAAACTGAACTCGATAGCACCTATATTATCTTTATAAATCGATTTAGATTTTGTGCGGGATGGATCGTCGAATAAATCGAATCGAAGTCAGGCGTTTCGAACATCACTATCAGTCTTGGTCGGTTGCTTGTTTGTAGTGGTTGTGTGATTGTGGTATAATTTTTCGTTAAAGCTTTTGTTCCGCCAAAATATGTGAAGTGCCTTGTTGGATTACAGAAAAACATTATTTTTATATCAAATAATATGTGTGTGATGTAGTTTTTAACAAATAATAAGTGTTGTGCTCAAAATGTCTTTGAAGTCGTTCAGCTTGAATAGTTGTTTTTGTAACTGTCTGTGTGTTTGGTGTTTTTATATTGTGTGTTCGTTAATTTTATTAGCGTCATGGTGCGGCGTAAATGCTCAGGAACTTCCAACAAGTAAGTAAATTGAAATAATTTTAAATTCAATTTTGAATTTTAAGTATCATCTTTGGCGTGCAATAAGTGTAACTCAAGGTAAACCCTATTTGGGTTCACTTTGTTAAAGAATTTCAATGTATAGGAGCTGCAGTTGAAATTTTTTTGGTGGTTTTGTTATTTATAACAAATCTTTGGTTCGGAATGATACTGTTTACAATTATTGATAACAAAGTCACCCAAAGAAATAACCAACCACTCCTCTACATTGAATCCGATACATTGAAGTACCTACAAATATATAACATTAACACAAGAACACATCTTGACACTGTTGGTCTGTTTGCCACATAGCTGCTTATTTTAATATTTCTCATTTTTTAAATCTACATATCTAAATGGTACTTATTTTATTATTCAAATTACTAATTACAAAATACTGGACAATAAATTAACTTATGAGCAAGTAATTAATTTTAAGTAAACTATAAGTGTCACTCAGGGTTCAGCATAAACAACAATTTAAAAATGATAATATTTCTACATACTTTTAACTACCACCTATTTCACGGTTTTAAAATCAAAAATATAATTATACACATTGTAATCTACAAAAATTATTCTTTTATTCTTCAAAATACTTGATAGTAGTAACTTATTAATATTCTGATATCACTAGACATGGTAACTGTCACTTTCGCTTCGCAAGTGTTATTGCAAAATTTATGTGTAGATGAACTGTGATAAAAATTCTTTGGCATATTAACATACTTTTAAAATTTTAACACACTAATCTTAAGTTTGTATCTAAACACAGAAATCCCGAAATTTATGCAGGAATTATTACTTTTTTAGTTGTAAGTTACCAACCTAGTAAACCTATACCTATAAGCTAAATTATGTTGTAGGGGTACATTTCATCAATCTTATAAGATAGTTTCTTAGGCCATTTACATATTTAACCGTACTTATAAAAATATTCTAAAGGCGTAGACACATTGATAAAACAGGAAATAGGTTCTTATCTTGACATACATCACTAACTGAATAAGTTAGTACATAATAGACTAGAATATGGAGTTCTTAGACACACTTGACAATCAAATAGCTATGTTACTTAAATATTAAATACTGTAAATTGTTATATTATAGTAAGTTTGTATGTAAGGAGATATAACTATGAACACTAAATGAGATAATAAATCAATATAATTTATGATAATTTTTTATAAGATCTATATAGACCTGCCAGCTTGTATGTACCCAGATATATTTTCTTTAAGATTACTATTAGAGTGAAGGAATCTCGAATTTTCTCTCTTACGTTGCCATCCGAGAGTGCATCAAACCATGCTCCACACCACACACAGATTTGCATTATTTAAGCTACTTTTTTAAAACAAAGTTTTTTTTGCCACTCTACAGAACAGTCCCACGGTGCACAATTCTAAGCACAAAGTGCCCAAAGTTTGTAAGTTTCGTAAGCTATTTCTAGTTGCTATCCAATTCCAAACTTAAGTCCTCAATTTTGCACGCCAATACCGTACCATCATAATACGTCCTGCCCACGAGTGGGTGCCTAGCATCGTGATTCACATCCGAAATGGTTTCCTATAGCGTCTGCCTACTGTTGCTGTGTGATTCATAGTGAATGTCGATATTGGTATGCATGCAAATTTCAATAATTAATTCAGTATTGAGTATTTAAGAAAATAATAATTAATAGGGGATAATTGTACATCTTCATTAGATTTACCTTAATGTTAGTTATAATGTGTGTATCATTTTCTTTATTACATATATAATAGCAAAATTTCGCCCATACAAAATTACACTTTGTATTTGTATTCCACAGTGTCTTCATTACATAGTGTAAATCCATATCGCTAACTCCTCTTGAACTTCGCTTCGCAACAGATTTTGATGCGGATTTCGCCATCTTTTAGGCAACTTTTTTATTGTAATTTGTAAATAAAGAACATTCAGAAAAAGTAAGTATAAGTTAGCCAAAATCCAACGTATCGAGAACAAGTCGCGCAAAATTACACCGCTGAGAAGCGTGGTCGGGTCACTAGTCTTCTATAAATTAACGTATCTTTATATTTTTACAAGTACAAATGTTGCAATGAAGATTACGCATAGTTAAGTTGAATTAGCTATGTTTGCAGTTTGTTAAAGAACCCTCGGATCTTTGTCTACTATCGGTTTTGTTTTACTACAACACATAATTGGTTTCTATTTCAAAGTGCATTTGTTTCGGGCACGGTTCCTACAATATTTATTGTAAGAACGTCATAACTGGAACATGTGCATCGCGTTTACTTTGTATAAAAAGATGTGTTGTTTATTTTTATGGTTTTATTACTGATGCACACTGTTGGTTTTATGGTATTATATGAGCAGGTTTTTATGTCAGTGCTGCCGTATTATTGTAAACATGAATTGGAAATTAAAAAGGAAGTCATACAATTTTTTGGTATAGGGTTTTTTTAGATTTGGTTAGATCTTTTTGCGTATTTGATGTTAAATTACTGAAAGTTACTTTATAAGGAAGGACAATAGTTTTGATTAAATCTAATAATCAGTACACTATGTAAAATAAATATTGATTGACTGTTACTTAGTTAAATTATTATTTTTTGCACTTATCCTTATTGCACAATCTGACAAATTATGAAGGATAGCTTTACAAGTATATAAATTGTAGTTATAAAGTGGACTGACCCAACAGGAAACATACATATTTCAATTCAACGAACTCTGGCCACAGATAAAACCATTCTGTTTACTATTAAATCAGTCAATGCGACACGCTCATCACAGCTTCGTGAGAGTTAGACACTCATAAAAAAACAACATTATGAAGGCAACGCACTTTGTGAACAACTGTTTTTAGACGCGACCACTACACCCTGACCTCCGCAAGGGTTCTAGGCTGAAGTTTCTAAAGTCGTAGTAAAGGGTCTAGTTAGAATGGTTGTTGGTATTTCTGGATGTGTGTTGGGAACAGTGACAGGCAGCGTTTCCTCCGTTCCATGACGTCACGTCCGATAGATAGAACCCTCGCATTATGAAGTTTTAATTATGATATCAACATTAAAATGTTGGTGTATGGATGTGTACGTAATTTGACAATACCTATAAGCCACTTTGAAACTCTGGTTCGTAAATTTTATTGGTTTTGAAAGACATTCGACCTAAAACGGTAACTATTTCAATTAACCCTTAAATTGGCAAGATGAGTTAAGTCCAAATTTAACTTTCTTTTTGTACTTTCTCGATTTGTTATTACCTAAAATGCATAAAAAAAATTCAAAAAAAAATCCTAAATTTTCAGTTTTCGCGAAAATGAATGTACTTCACGAATGACGTTGCCAGTTACTGAGTATACTATCTATGTACTAGGAGGAGGACGTTGCCATGAATAGGACAAAATTCATTTATTTATTTTTATCATTATTTATTCAAAATAATACAATTATCCTTAATAATATTACTTATAAATGTGAGAATGTGTATGTCTTTCAGTTTGTATGTGTGTTTCGCTTTTAAGTAAAAACGGCTGTACCGATTTTGATGAATCAGGGATAACGGTAGGTCGACACCCTAAAAAGAAAATAGGTAATTTTTCCCGCAGAAATAAGCCACATTCCCACAGGAAAAGTCATTTTAATAAAACCGCAGGGCTAATTTTATATAAAATTGAAGAAAACAATATAATATCGGCTTTTGAATGGCGTCCTGGATAGTGAGATCAGCATGTCCCAACTGAGGGTAGTCGACTACCCCTGTCTGCCGGAACCAAAGCTAAAATCTTGTGCGAGCGTCTTAACATTAAGCACTGTAGATAAATCGAAAAACATGATCTACAATTAAATAAAAACACCCCTTATGTGGGTATAACACCACAAAATTAATAAAAACGTATGTACAGAGCTTGGCAATGTACTTCGTGAATACCGAAGTCTGTTTACCGCTTATTTGGCAATGGTATTTACGGAGTACACAAAATCTTGCGCGCCAATAAAGTCATTATTATGTAACTTTATCATAAAATAACTATAGTAGGCACCCACGTATCTCTTTAGCATGCAATGTAATTCCAAATAAATATTATTTACCAAAAAAATCCCTTGAAAATATCAATAATACGTCACCGGTTCGCAGACACATCGGGCCGCTTCGCAGAAATTTTGAATTTTACTGTTTTATATAAATGCTACCACTGATAAAATTAGTTTCTAACAAAATTAGTGAAATTTCATGTCATACCATATAAAAATATTTAATAATTTATAAATAAAAATTGTTGTAGATTTTTTTGAAATCAGTGTACTCCGTGTATACCAAAATCAATTTAAGGGTTAAAGAATCAGAGTGACAGGCATTAGTAAAAAAGTTGACACATTTTACATACAAACAGTATTCAAGTTTAGCCCTAATTTAACAAAATATTTCTTCAAGCTATAGCTAACACCTAACACAGTCGGATACAAACTCCAATTATAGCCAAAATAATGTTTCCTTAAGTTCCTAGGAAGTATTATCATTATTGTCAATGAAAACAGTAACAGATGTCAGTTGGAAACATCGTGAGATTGAAAGCACGTGTTATACTACAGTTATTGTAAAATATAACAAAACTTGATAGATTTATGAATCATTTTCTCTTAGAAATATAAATGATCATTTTACAATGGCTCGTTACTTCATCTTTTTGATGAATTGAAAGAACAGTTATAAAAAACGTATTGTGAAAACAATTGATATTTAGTGCGAAGAGCACTAAAAGCCAAATCTGGTATCTAAGGGATGCTTAAAAATCTTATCAGTAAGGAACCTAAAAGAAATACGTCAGAAGCTTTAAACGACCTGACCAAAACCCTGATATAAGATAGATGTGCTGAAAAGTCATAGTCATCGCAAGTTGTGCAGATGGAACAAGTGGGTCACAGGGTATTTATTGACACGACAGTTTTAAAACGTCGTAGTGTTTTTTTACGCAACTTTTGTGTGAATTTAGTTTTTGACAACGAAAACTCGTAGTTAGTGAGATACAGGGTTTGGCTTTTATTAAGTAGGTATCCTGCACTTTAATTTTCTGATCTAATTATAAAACCTACCCTGAATAATTCAATAAAACAAGCTTCAGATGTCAGGCACTAAGTTTTTGCATCAGATTGTTACTAAAGTATGTTTTTTACTAATTAATACCTGTCACTCGACTAGCCAAGGTCCGAATTTATTATTCGTTTGCTAATGAAAACGAAGTGTCGATTTCACTGCAGAAAACAGGAGTGTTAGTTAATTATGCCGTCCATTAGCTTAATTTGGGCTGGCACTGTATCTAAAAATGACCAAGAACTACCTTGCGAAATTGCGAATCTAGTTTTTAACTTCATTTTTTTTTCAGTCTTTGTCTTTAAGGTTTAATTTAGTAAAGACATTAACTACCTTTATTCACAATGTCGAAAAAAGTAATTAAATTCTATATTTTCCCGGGATATAACTAAACGAGTTTTGATAACTGTTTTTGATTGAGGTTCAGATGTCGCTTAATTTGTAAGAAACCCTTTAATCTGTAGAGTTTTACGAATATTATTATAATATAAACAACTTACAGTGGTCATTTTAATAACGATTAAAATAGGTATTTATTTTAATTATATACACAGGATGTACTAAATTAACACTTTCCTGTACACGCGACAGTTTTAACTTATTAATATTAACAGGTAGTATAGAAAACGAACTATTTTACCTTATTTATGTCGAAGTTAAGTATAAACAGGGATATTTATACTAAAACTTGCTAAAGTTAGTGGATTTCCCAGCGGGTCTTAGATGATCTTTGCATTTTAACAGTTATAAACAAAGTTCCCGATTTCCCGCCAAAGTTTACAACACCTATATGGCGGTCTGCCAAGTCGATTTATCCAAAACTGATGAAAAGTTTTCATATCATAACAACATTATTTAGAGTTTTATTTTCAAATTATGGTTCTGGATTTAAAATTCCGAGATTTAAAACTACGTTATTTAGAATTCTAGTACTTAAGTGTTTTTTTTTCATAGAGTCAAATAAAGCCTTTTTTTAAAACGTTGCTGGCAGCACATAAATAAAGTAAGCAAGCTGCCAGTAGTAGCAAGACACGTAACTCACCACAGAGGTCATTGTTACCCGCGCATTTCAAACCGCGAACGACTTAACGGACTCTGTTCGAAATTCAAACGCCCTGAGGTCGCCGGTCCACTTAACCTGGTTCCGATGTTATTGTTTCTCAATACTAAACGCATTTGAAGTGTTATGACCGCGTTTAGTTGATTCATTTCAGATATTTTGAAGGCGGAAGTTATTTTGCAATCTAGATTAGCATTTGACGTAAAGCTATCTAAGCTTCATCGATACACCACAATTTCACAATTGCCATTTACGATTTACAAGAAGAAAAAGATTTTTAAAGTAATATTTTTAATGAACTAACCGGCAGTTGGCGCAAACTATGTCAATAAAAGGTCGTTGCTTTCCTTTTTAATCTGCTGAATAACGGAAATGTCGTTCTGTTTCGCAATACCTTTGTCCGTTAAAAATGTGGTACAAAAAAAACAAATGTCATTCTAATACGTAAAATGATGTGTCATTCATTACGCTAGACGAGATCGGCTTGCCATTGAAAAAAAACAAGTTTGTTAAATAACATCTTCCTAGTTTGAACATTTGGGCCTCGAAATCAGCGTGTTGGTTTTATAGAGAACTAATTTGTATATCGAGTTGATAAATCTAAAGATCATTTCGTACTGTTTGTGCAAATGTTTCACGATTTTTGAATAAAAAAAATATATCACTCTATTTTTTTTCTAGTTTACTTATTTATAATAGACATGACCGATCACTTGATCACATTTCTATAAAACGAAATAGTTAATCTATACAGTTCTTAAAATTTAACTCAGTTTATATTTTTTTATTTGGCGTAAAACGTCCGGATACAACTTGAACACATTTTATGGCCACACACAGTGGGCGTTTGTTTACCATTTTTCGGTAGACCACTTGTATTTTCTACTCAACGCACCTTCATAGTAAAGGCGAAACACATTAGCACGTGCCGACTGTGATAATTGTAAGTTACGCGAAATTACGCAGCCTCGCGCGCAACTATTGTTTAGTGTTGGTGTGACTCACTCCTGAGATGTCATGTTATCCTGGTACGTACGGGCGTTGGGTCAATGCTGTGATTTGTTTTAAAAAAAAAATGACGTTTTAAATTCTAAGGCCCAATTGCAGGGAAAGTTTTAACCTCGGGTTGGCTAACTCAGATTTAAATGGCGCCACCATCAATTGTAATAAGAAGTAGTTACAATCGATTGTGGCGCCATTTAAACCTGAGTTAGCTAACCCGAAGCTAACCCGAGGTTAAAACGTTCCCTGCAATTGGGCCTAAGAGATTAATAATAAAACTAAATGAATAAAGGAATTGTAAGTTGCGCGAAATTACGAAGCCTCGCGCGTTGTAGGTAACAATTGTTTAGTGTTGGTGTGACTCACTCCTGAGATGCCATGGTATCCTGGTACTACGGTCGCTGAGTCAATGCTGCGATTTGTGGTAAAAATGCAAAGAAATGAAACAGATCACGTTTTGTATTATATATAGGATTTACGGTTAGACAGTTTTATAAACGGTTATAAAACAAAATAGAGTAGAAAATGATAAAAGAATGGGGAACTGTTATATTCAGTTTCTGATGGGCAAATCAAGCTAAAAATTGTATAATCCCACTAGCTTAAATCAAAATGGTCGACAAAAATCAATGAAACTTCAACTTGGTCAATTGACAAAGTACTTTATATATAGTAAGCTAGTTAACTCGGTCATGTTTAGAAAATTATCCAAATCATTACTTCGGCAACACCGAACCACTCGTCCGAACACTCCTTCTATCCGGGGTTGCTGAGTAATCTCTGGCATTTTAATTAAAATACAATTAAAGAAATTAATTCACCGTACTTTTCTTTACCGTTATTTCCGTATAAAATAACCGTTAAAACGAGTTTGTTTCTTGATTGCATTTTTTTTATTTTGCCTGACTATTTGTAGATTAAAATCTGCGAATCGGAGACAAATGCAGTTTCAAGGTTCTTTTTTTCTATAAGTCAAAATATATGAGGAAATAATAAACTATTTCTAGAAGGCTGCCATATTGCAATCCTACATTGATTTTATCGAGTCTACATGCAAATATAGATCTGTAGTCTCCGTCTAAATACCGTACCTATCTCAAAATTTATTTTTTAAGTCTGAAGCAAAAACAGTTGACTGTGTTACAATTAGAAATGCAGGATAGTCAGAGTAATGGCTGTTACAGTAGGTCGAACATGTAAAGTGTGTAGAGTCCACGACGCGAACGCATCTTAATACTGCAAAAATCTTACAGGCATTTACCAACCACCACTGTTTATTTCCATACGTATATTGCGTTAAAACATATAGCAAAAAGTCCTCAGAATCATATTCACAAAGTATCAGAGTATTATATCGTTTGTTGGTGTGACGTTTAAAATTCTAGTCCGTCTATGGTGTGAATTCTGTATGCAAACACTGAGCTAGGAAAGACACTTTTAGTGGTTGTAAGCGCATTAAAGTAATTTATAGTTCTCTTAGAGGTTAATATTAAATCTGGACTAAGTAACAAGTAGGTAGAGACGTATGGTTATAAATTAAAACTTACAACGGCGACTGTCTGGCGTCTATCACTATTGCTATGACCTTGAATGAAGCGGAATTGACTATTAAAAAAAATATGAAACCGATTCACTAAGAATTTTAATTTGAATTTGAGAAGAAAATCTCAAGAAATAGAACCTTTTGAACCGAAAACTCTTTCGTGGCTGTTTACAAAACAAATATGTAAGTAACTGGCCACTAGCACCGTGAAAGGATCCCACAAGTTCTATTTTTGAATCATTGCAACTGTCAGATGACATGGTGCGGACGAGAGCGGGTTCTATATTTAAAAGTGCGTAGTGCGTCTGAGCATCTCCAGTTGCTAAGTGCAGAAGATATTGAAATAAATAACAATAAATTCTCAGTTTCTTTTACAATTGCTTATTTCAAAACAGCTGTTTTATGAATGGATCTTAGGCACAATGTAACAGAGGCTATTATTATTTTTAACACGACTTTTATTATTTTTTAAACAAACACAGTCAATAAGCCATAGGAATAATAGGGTGTTGTTTGCGTTGACTGTGTACGCATAAATGTCAACCATAAAGTTTTTTTCTTATTGACAGATGTGAATATTAACATTTTGAAAGTGCGTAAAACTTATTGAAAAAGTAATAACTGTAAACGGTTGGTTTAAAAATAATAATACTAAAATACTCAATGTTTTTTCGTGAAAACGTAATAAAATGTAGTTTTTATTTGTAGAATGTTAAAGGATTAAGTGAATTAAGGATGACGAAATGAATCACTGTTGTTTTAGTGTTTTTGGTCAATAATCTGCATTAGGTTACAACAGTATTTTTGCATTTTACCAATATTATTAAAAATGCCTTACAAAACCACTTATTAAATAAAATAAATATTAATGTAAACTTACTTGTGAAAAATGTCAGTGTAGCTTCTCTCCAAATAAAACAAAACTTGTAAAGAATGTAAAGAACACTGTTGACGACAACTGTTACAAATAAACTGCATAATAATTTTTATTCACAAATATTTAAGTAACTTTTGACTAAATTACTTTTTTTGTCATTTGCTAATTGATTATTTTAAGTCGGTTTTAAGCTTTTTTACAATGTGATTAGTTAAAAGCGTAGTTAGGTAAATTTCTAGTGTTCTTTGTTGTTTTAGCTTTGTTGTGATTTCTAAACACAATTAGGATGCAAAGTGATTAATCGAATTGGTTTTAAGAAGCGTTGTTTTACTTTTTATCAAAGTTTTTAATGAACAAAATTACTTATATATGTAATTTTTTTTTTCTTAAATATTTTCAGAGTGACTTGTACAAACTTTTGCACAGCATATATCAACCAATTTAAAAAAGAAAATCCAATTCCTCACAAAACTTAGACTACATAATAATTTCCTCGCATTTGTCTGTAGCCTATACTAGGACGAAAGGAAACGTCCAATTTACGTCAACACGATAATAGTGCCTCTACTACAATTTCCTACATTACTACTACACCACTCGAGGATCGGGCTATGCTGGTGTCCATTATGTACTTCGTTGGGCCCTTTACATGATGTACTGGGGAAGGTACTTGCTTTGAGTGTTATTTTTCGAAGCGGAGAAAGATTGGTGTAAGAAAATTTTATGTTTTTGAGGTGATGTTCAATTCTTATATTGTTCGTGGTAGATGTTTTGTTCTGAGGTAAGTAAATTAAATTGTATCCGACTGTTATATTTTCAAAAGAATCTAAAAGCCCTCGATAAAGTGCCATTTACTAGCAGAAAAAAAAAACTATATTCATTAAAGATTATTCATAGCATTTCTCTATTTTAATGGTAAAAGTAAAAAGCTTTTCTTCCATATATTATTCTCTCGAAAACTAACTCCAAGCTTGAGTAAAGAGATTTTAAATTCATTTGCAAGTGCTTTAACAGTTTCCTAAGAGAAAGTACCAAGTTTAAGTAACTTACCTGCCTACGTGCTAATTTGTTAAGTCGACCGCGATATAAGCTTTTATACACGCAAACCACTTTGTACTTATGTTACGTTAAGTTGAGTATTCTTGATAAAATACTTAACCTTTTAGAAAAATAACAGAACTAAAAATATAAGGCTTGATTTTTCCTTGTAAAGTTCGTAATCCTGAGAATACACCTACTAAACCGCCAACAAGCTTGCAGCACATATTCATCTAGTAGCATAAAAAATAGTTACATTATAGTTACGAGGGTCAAACTGAAAGTTCTTAGAAAATCAAAAACTAAGCATTCTAGCAAGTTATTAGTTTTATTATAACTTTTCAAAATAGCGTCCATTTACGTCAATACATCGCTGCATTCGATGGAACCATTGAGAAAAGCACCTTGCCCACTCGGCCTTAGGGGTCTCTTCGACGGCGTTTTGAAACGCAGCCACTGCTTCTTCGGCGTCCATAAAATGTTTTCCTCGAAGTTTTTCTTTTATTTTCGGGAATAAATAAAAATCGCAGGGTGCGAGGTCGGGGCTATACGGCGGGTGACCCAGTAATTCTACGTCTGAGGTCGCCAAATAGTCGATCGTTTGCCTGGCGGTGTGCGACGAGGCATTGTCGTGATGAAGGAGGATCCTGCTGCGAGGTCGTTTCTCTCGAACTTTTTCCAAGACAAGTGGCAAACAGTTGTTAGTGTACCACTCTGCATTAACCGTTTTCTGATCCTCTAAGACAACTGTCGCGTGACCTGTCTTTCCGAAGAACGAGGCCACCATCTTTTTTCCATCACTTCGACCTCTCTTCACTTTAGTTGGCAACTCTTCGGAAGGAAACACCCACTGAGCAGACTGTCTTTTGGTTTCCGGATCATAACAGTAAATCCAGCTTTCGTCATCCGTTAGTATGTCGAACACAGCATTTGAGTCACCTCCGTTAAATTTTTGGATCATTTCTCGGCACCAATCAACACGGCGGAGTTTTTGAGCCTCGGTCAAATTATGCGGTATCCAGCGGGCACAAAGCTTCCTGACCGCTAAATGTTCTGGAGGATTTTGTGCACTTGACTCATAACTATGCCTAGACTTGTCCGAATCTGCTGATAGGTCGCTCTTTTGTCAGTCTCTATCATACGCCGCACAACACTGATATTATCTTCAGTCGTCGCTGTAGAAGGCCGTCCCTCACGCAAATCATCGGTGAGATTAGTTCGACCACGTTTGAATTCCTTAAACCAGTTGTAAACTGTGGCACGAGATGGGGCTTCATTGTGAAAAGCCAATCGAAGTCTATCATAACTTTCTTGTTGACTTATATGACATTGAAAGTCATAAAATCATTGCACGAAAATTTTCTCGGCTTAAATTCATTCTGACGTGCACAGACAATTTTCAATTTGCCGCCAAATCGTAAAACAAATGACAAATGAATGAAATGTATACTCAATATTATTGGTAAAGAGTTCTATTTTCAAAATTTAAACTTATTTTTTTAATATAATGCTTTTAAGTTGCCAGTTCTAAAAACTTTCAGTTTGGCCCTCGTATAACCAAAGCTACGGCGATGCCTAAAAAATGATTTAAACAAGTCTGAGATGAAAATACTAAACTAACATCAAATTCTTGCATTTATGACCTATAAATCTGCGGGCAGACTCATATAACAATTTCAATGTAAGTGATAAGTTTCGCTATTTAAAAGTCTTTTGTTTCTATATTAACTTAATTTGTAGGTTCGTATATTTGATGATGTGCGTAGTATCAATTTAAAGTACTAAAGGAAACCCAAAGGAATTTGACAAAAATATTTGCACAACTAATTCTTTTTGCAAATGTTTGACTACTTAATATCTGACCCGCTTGATGTATGTTTTATTTACTACTGGCCTTGAGCTCAAAGCCTTGATGAGTTAAATTTAACCAACGTTGTTAAACTCTTGTTAATTGCAGTTACAGCTGTCTATTAGTTCAACTACTGTTCATTGTGTGGCACTAGATTGTATGTCTTGATTTGAGTTAATTGTCCAAATGGTTAACTCTGACTTATAACCCTAATTTTAAACTTTAATGTATAGGAACAATTTATGTGTGCGAATGATTTAGGTTATTTGATGGTGGATCCATTTGTAATAATTGTTAAAATACCCATATAGGATCGCTTGCTTGGAAATCACTATTAGGTATAGCACAGCTGGAAAATACTGACAGTAGAACGGCCACTACCCTACAGTACCTACTGGTACCATCGAATCAAATTCGGACCTTTCGCTTAAAACAGTCCGGTATACTGCACCACAGAGGTCATCAAAGAATATTGAAGGTTTGCATCGCCTTATCTATTTCTTAACACCTGTCATTTATTTATTAAATCGATGACAAGCACTCAACTGATATGAACAATGTGCGTTGTTACGTAACGTCTATTTAACTGAGCACCGTCTCGTAATCACTGACAATTACCTATACGCACTATTTGTGTGCGAAAGTCCGTTTCTAGAGCAGCGAACCGTATAGATACGCTGTCACAATTAACTTTAAGTTTTTTCCTTTCTCTGGTGTAAGAAATAAAAAATATTTGTGCGAGATGCGGTGATGCGAAGACCACGATTTTTTTAACTTTTTTTTATTTTTTTAAGCGCTTTGCTTGGTTACAGCACTTGACGAAATTACTACGAATATTGAACTACATAGTAGTTAACAGCACAGTCCAAACTGAATCGAAATATGTATGGTGTATGTAATTTGTTTTATATTATTCATCGATACTGATTAACGGGAAATAGATTTATTAAGAGAATAGTTCTGATATGCATCATGACGTGAGTTTAATCATTATATTAATTTAAGACCCAATTTTAATATCTTGATTTTCGAGTAATATTAAATAATATTTAGAGATGCGCCGAGTAACACTTTTGCCGAGTACCGAGTACCGAGTATTACTCGGTTAATTTTTTTTTTAACCGAGTACTCGGCCGAGTAACTCGGTTATTTTTTTTTTAACCGAGTACTCGGCCGAGTAACTCGGTTCTATCAAATTCCCAATTTCGCGCGCGTAAACAAGTAGGTACAAACGAACACAAGTATATTTAGAAGAAAATTTGTTGGCAAATGGTGGACAGGGCACCAAACAAGGCATCATAATTTACATTTATTAAATTTTAAATATTGATTATTTTTATTACTGTTCCTTTAATTTTGTCTCACTAGTCCTCATGCGTTAGGGTGATTATCAAAAACAGAGTTTTCGTCTTGTCCGAGGCCTAAAATCCATGAAATTTTGTCTTTCTTATCATTGATATTTTTTTTATAGAAAGTTTTAATACATAGACACTTAGTGCCATACAGTATTTAAGCAAAATTTATATAACTGGATTAAAAATATTTTTTTAAAGGTAAATTTTCTAAGCTCTTTGGCGCGTCCTTTACTCCCTTATTTTTTTTCTGTGAGTTGTAGTATTCTAAATTATTAAAATAAGAATGTGATTTTGATATCTTTTATTTGTAATACATCTGATGGTATTGTAAATTAATTTTAATGCGTAAATTACATAAACTTTCGATGTAATGAACGAAATGGTTTTGTCCGAGCAAAAAACCCTAATTTCTTTGGCGCGACAAAACCGTTGATTTATCACTATTAAAACACTTCGCTACTAATTCGAGTGAACACCCTCGGAACTAGCTGGTCATCCGTCAATAAATCGCAGGAAGCAGACGTGCGTTGTGCGTGACACCGATAAATTAAAATTTTTTTTCGTCTAGATTCTGGAGTTTCGGCAGGTAAGTGCCTAATTTCTTCGATATACATTTTCATGCTACAATATTTACAGATTGCTTAAATAATTTTTATATCTATAGTCTAGCTCAAATGGCATGCACCTGGCAAAAAAAAGTCATTTTACCGCCAAAGGATTTTTAGAAAAAAATCGAAAACATGTGTTTTCTAATTTCATTGTTCCTAATTTCTATGTATTTCTTTGGCATCCCGCGCCAAAGAAATTAGATTTTGTACACAGAAATTATAACAAGAAAGAAAAAGAAAAAGTTATCAGTAAAGAAAAGCTGCGAAAAGGACTATATATTTTTATAATAAATATACTAACTGTGATTATTCATGTTTCAAGAGAAAATAAATGAAATTAAAATGGAAACAAAACTTAGTTTTATTTGTTTTATTCTTGATTTTTCAGGTGTGGTTTGAAAAAATATACCTGTTTTTATTATTATTATTAAAGCTAGAAGTGTTACTTGTTTAATATAATATCTAAAAATATGTTTTGCATTCTAATTATATATTTTTAGGAGAAAAACCTAATTTCTTTGGGCATCCAAATTTTAAAATGCTAAAACATCAAAATTACTGGATAAATTTTAGGGCCAAAAAGATTAATTTGTAGCTTAAGACAACATCTACAATGTATGTTATTTATTATGGAATAATTATGAAAAAAAAAATGTGCCAAAGAAATTATGCATTTTAGGCCATTTTCTGATAATCACCCGTTAGCATAATTTTGATTCTATTACTTGAGGATGTCAAAGATTTCCTCAATCAGTACGTTTTGATTAACACTGTTGTTTCAATTATATCTACCTAAATATATTGCTTTCATTAAACAAAGTATATTACTTTTTTGTACTCGGTACTCGGCATTCGTATACCGAGTTACTCGGCCGAGTACCGAGTACTCGGCATTCGTATACCGAGTTACTCGGCCGAGTACCGAGTACCAAAAAACCTGCCGAGTACGCCGAGTACCGAGTATAAACCGAGTACTCGGCCCATCTCTAATAATATTTAATCACCCACTTATCTTTGTACAGGCTTTTGAAAGCACGCTCCCAAGTACCTACAAGATAAAAGAAACCATAAATGCACATTTATGTTATCATAATCGGTACTAAACGGTAGTTTTAATGCAATTTGCCATTCCACGTTTCTGACCACAAGGACACGCTTTATTTGAAACTAACCTTTTGTCCGCGCCTTCACTCTCTCGAAAATAAAATAAGTCACCATAAAAGTGTAGCTTATGTCACTCCCTGATAACATATCTTTCTGCTACTGAAAGAATTTACAAAATCAATTCAGTAATTCCAGAGATTACCCCGAACATACAAACTTTACCTCTTTACAGTATAATTATGGATTTGCCTTCATGTTGATTACCCCTTGGTTGGGTAAACGATCGACCAACAAGTCCAGAGGTCGCACAAACGTTACGTCTAGTCGTATTGAACGCACTGACTCACTCGCGGTACCTACACTGCCGGAAACTGTGGCAAAAAATATGCCACAAGGTTCAACGTGCTATAGGGTAAGGTTAATAACAAAAACTTATCATTTTGGCATTAGCATTGATTTTGTGCTTTTATATTTTTGATATCATTTATATGATAGTTAATAAAAAAAGATTTTGTGGTAAATTTTTTGAAGTGGACAAAATTTTGTGAAGGAAACATGTCGACAAAGATAGTTTTGTTCATCGATACAAATGTCAGAATGAATGCAAGAAAATTGAAGAATATGGTTAAAATGGAATGTTTATTACAGACTAAAGGTTTATGAGTAGATAGCGAAGAAAAACCCATTCACAAATCTTCATTGATAAATGCCAGTTTAATCCTTCCTGTAAGCCTTGCGAAACGTTGAACTAACAATAAACTTGCATGAAGTGTGTATTTTGTACTCCGTATCGCACAGATCTGTGTGTTTTATCGATTGTTCTACTCCTACACACATCCTTTATAAATTGTGCGTATTGATATTGTGTACAAAGCAAACTGTTGAATAGAAAAAAAATATCATATAATATATAACTTAAAAATATATAACTTAAAAACTTGAAGTAAAATTACTTATGTATGTAATGAGGTTGTCATTTTTTTTAAGGCTCTTACTTAATAAAGTACTTTTAATAAATTCGTAATAAAAGAGTTGCTTCAATAATGACTTTTTTCCAAATCTTTTCAACATCAACCTGTTTTGAATATTGTTATTACCTAAGTAAGTACAAAAATTAAATAAATATTCATATGTTACTCGCCTTTCTATAGCTAACCTAGATAAGTCAATTTATTCGTAGTCGTAGCTATCACATAAAAATAAAATTGATAGTTACAAAGCCGATTCAACATTTAACCACTTGTCTATGACGTGACATGAAAATGTACAACTTATCGGTCGAATGGCATATTCAAAATACAGCCCTTAGTGTATTTTCATTTACATACTTTTAAATTAGAACTAAATTCAATCTTAAGAGCAATTTGCGATAAATTATCTACATGTATTTAATAAGACCTAGGAGGTAATAAGTTAGTACAATGATACAAAACACAGTTTATTATTTACTGCAAATGACTAAGTTAAACAGCTGATTCAAACTTCCATTATGTAAAATATTGATTATTAAATTTAAACATTTGAGTCATATAGTCAGAATTTATGGTTAACTAGTGGCCGCCCGCGACTCCGTTCGCGTGGAAGTCGGTTTCCCGTGGGAATGAGATGTTTTCCCGCGGTAAAAAGTACCCTATGTGTTATTCTGATGTATAACCTATATTACTGCAAAGTTTCATCCAAATCCATCCAGTAGTTTTTACGTGAAAGAGTAACAAACATCCATCCATCCATCCATCCATCCATACATCCTCACAAACTTTCACATTTATAATATTAGTAGGATATCAATATTTACCTTGGTTGAATCATTTAATAAAATTTTCCTCGAAATAAATTTATTAGGTAGCTTATTGCAATGACTCAGATATTAATTAACGCCAATTGAATTTAATATACTACGATCAGCAGAAAGGGGGGAGCCCTAATCGAGATCTCTGGTGACCCAATTAATCGATTTAACAATGTTATCGATATCGATATCCTAGTATCGATTATCTTATGTTAGTATCTCTGATAATAATATGAACCTAATGCAACTGTTTCACACTTTTTTCACCTATGTTCCATGTATGTTTTCCATGTATGTTCACAACAGATTATGCATACAACTTCTTATAAAACTACGAAACAGATTTGATACGGTTTTCGCCCATACCATCACTTTTCTGAAAAATAGTACCTTAAGTAAGATAAAAAATACCTTAAGTAAGATAAAAAATAAGTCAAATTGTATAAAATAAGTTCAAATCATCAAAAGTTGCACTAGTAAATGGTAAATCTCCTTTCACCTTTCAGTTTTAAAGCACTATCAATAGGAGATATTGACGTAGTCCAATTTGTGTTATTATTCGTTATTCTCATTGCAGTGAATGTAATTCGACCTCTTTATACCAAGTTTTGAAGCAGGTTTCATAAATGCATTCACTCTTAGTATTAAAGATTGCATATAATGTAGAGTTAAGGTCATACCCCCTATACGCTAATTGAATAAACGTCTTCATTGTGTAATTTAGAATCTAATTTAAAATTAAGTATACGTACCTACTCGTACTTTGTGTTGAAAAATAGCATTTCTAGACTGTTAGATTTGGGATCCTGTTTTCAGTAACTTATTTACTACTTAAGAGATTTGAAAATTGTAAAAAAAATCGAAGTCCAAATATTATGCCTTTATTTTTATTAATAAAATCTTTTTAGTTAATATAATAGGCATTTAGAGTCAGAATCTGACTAAAAAGTCCGTAAAATCTGCAAAGAATACCTTGAGTGGCGATTTCAGTAATTAAGAGCATAATTTTCTATCGTCAACTATAAAGCCTAACTTTATTTAAAAAAATGCTAACCACATAACATATCGAACTTTCTAATGATATTGTCTAATCGCACGTGACTCCTTCAATAGTAACTATGCAAAGCAAAATTATGCACACCTACAGTACATATATGTAGGAAATTATGAACCAGTCAGTGATATAGAATCAGTTCCACTGCACGGTTGCAGCAAACATTACGAATGATAACCTTACTGCATGATAAGAGCATGACTAATATACTCAGTAGGCACGTGAAATATACACAAAGAAATAAATAAAGTTTTACTGTTCCACTTTGAACGCCGTATGGGCTATTATTTACAGAGAGAACTCGTAAATCAATCGTGATTTAACATTTATGAGTCTAAGATATAATTTAATTAGGCTGAGGTTTTAAGGAAAATATGAGACATAAGACTTTATATATAAAGTCTTTTGAAAATAGGTACTTATATCTTCCATTATTATATATAATTACGGAAGATATAAGTACCTATTTTCAAACAAAAAATGACCTTAAGTACAGTCCTTATACGTATTACTGAAGAGAACCTAAATAGTTTGTCCATTAAAAAACACTCATGTAGTCAAAACGTAACTATCCTAAAGCCTTCAGAATTCGCCCAACAATAAAATAGACGCACAGTTATGACAAAATCATTTTAAACTAGAAGACAAAATTTGACTTAACTACACTTATTATGAAGGAAGGAAACAAGAACCTTGTCTTGTCACCTGTAATTTAACTTTAATCGCATCGCAGATCAAATTTTTGATTGTCTTATCACTGACCTCAAATACGTAAAGTCTTAAGATTGACAACAATAAATGTATATTTTGATGAAGATGAGGTCATCTAAATACCTTTTTTTTTTTTTTTTTTTTTTTTTTTTTGTTTTCGCGGGGAAATGCATTTACGCACCGTACCCCCCACCAGGGCGGCGGGGGGCGTGTGTGGGGCTCCCACCTGAGCAACTGACATGTCGCCCAGGGGACTACCCACTAAAACCCCGCGGCGCTCCGTCTTCGCCTTTGAGGTGGAGTCATGGGACCGGCCGTAAGCCCTACACCACGACTCCACCAGCGATGGCCCGTCTACTGCACGACGGGCCCGTTCGGACCACCCCGCGGTGAAGGGGGGCCTGTGGGAGCGACCGGGAGCGCCCGGTCGTTCCCACCCGTCGATGGTGGTGGTCCGTGCAATGCGGGCAGGTGTGTCCCCACATCACCCGCCCACTGGCCACCACCAGGCTGGACTTGGTCGCGATCGCGCCTCGTCCGGCCCCTTCGACGTCTGCGGTGCGGGGGCGCGAGAGGATCGTTCTCACGCGCCCGCTCCGCAGCCTCCTTCTGCGACATGACGTCCTCGCAGAAGGAGGCCACCGCGACCCAGACCGCCCCGGAGCCCAGCATGGCGTACACCAAGCCGGGCAGCGAGAGGTCCGGGCCTACGGACGCCTGGAGGCGACGGCGCTGCACATCCCAAGCCGGACATTCGGCCAGGGTGTGCCGCGCCGTGTCGTCCGGCGCGCCACAGTGGTGGCACGCCGTGGATTCCTCCCTTTGAATCCGGCACAGGAAATGTCCGAAGCTGCCATGCCCGGACAAGACCTGCGCCAGACGGTAGGTGAGGAACCCATGCCCCCTCTCGATCCAGCCCTCAATGACTGGACCGAAGTCATCTAAATACCTGGGAAATCGTTATTAATCGTGAGAAGAGTACTGACTCAGATATGTGTATGTAAGTGTTAAAATGTAGTTAAGCATAGCCTATGTCATAAGGCGGTGAAACACCTTGTGTAGGACTGACTTGTTCATATGTTTTTGAACAACTCATAGCGGTGACTATGGAAAAATTAAATAGTTAGCTTTTCCGCACTAGGTGAACCAAATTGAACAGGTTCCTTAAAAAGTTAAATACGAATTAAACTTGAGATACATTTAAGTCTGCATTAACTAAACACTTGTTTATAAATGTGTCTACATTTTTGCTGCTTAAACTTTTTATTTTTTACGCAATCCACCGCAGAGTTGTGTTGGGTACGACAAAACTCAACGAATAAACAAGTGGAACTCTGTCTGCTTATTAACAGGAAAAACTAAGACAATAAGCAATAAATTAATCTTATACGTTGAAACGAATCTAAGACAGATTAATTAAAATGGAACAATTTGCCTGAAAAAAAAAACAAATATTATTAAATTGTATAAATTTGCAAGTGAGGTTTAAATCTATAACAAGGAAATACTTAAGTTAAATTACTAATTATTTACGACAATGTTGAGTTATAATGATTAATTTTAAGTACATGAGTGTTATTTTGTATTAACCTCGTATATTCATTACAATAAAGGAGATTATCGTAAGGAAACCCACATGATGGATACAACCAGTATGGATAATAACTCAAAATGAGGGCCCATGAACCCACACTGCGCATTAGTGGTGGACTACGAGTAGTTCTGAGCCCAACAAAATCTATACTAATATTATAAAGCTGAAGAGTTTGTTTGGTTGTTTGTTTGAACACGCTAATCTCAGGCACTACTGGTTCGATTTGAAAAATTCGGGAAAACTTCGCATTCCCACGGGAAACCGAGTTATACGCGAACGGAGTCGCGAGCGGCCACTAGTAATAGTATAATTTTACACTTAAGCCATGCATTATTGATTTGTAGTGTCCAAACGGTACACGTCCAAAGTCCAGAGTGTGTACCTTAATCTATAATTCGAAAGCTTCATTATACTTTTCTTGTACCTACTATGTTATATGATAACTTCCGTTTAAAATTTCGAATGAAAACATAAGCTTTATAAAACCGATATTAAAATATTACATATTTGGTCATATTCTATCTCACCTTATATCTATTCTATTTATTTATTTTATTATCCCCGTCATTGATATACTAAGGAAAATATATATGTGCGTATGTTCGTATGTGTGTGTGTCGTCAATGAGTGACGACAAGTTACTCAGATACCATCTAAATGATGTTATTGTTTGATTTAATCATTTAAGCGCCACATCAATATGAGTAATGCGAACACCCACGTTTTATGCAAAGATTTTAGTGTATTAATTAGTAGTAGGTGCGATAAAGAAGTTTTAGTTTAAGTAGCAGTTTTGTTCAACACTGGTTGACATCCTTGAATACAATAATGCTGTAGTATAAATATTGCTTATTAAAGTTTTTATTTTGTTTGATTTTTACTTGACTAGGGATCAATCTTTTCATGCTAAATCTTTTTGGGAAACTTGTGTACTTATGATTTTTTTCGAATAATGAATGGAGATTGAGGCAAAAAGTAACACACTGACTCAGTGCCTAAGCAGATTTAAATGATGAATGATCATTCAAGCATGCAAGCGGTCCCTTACAATGTTTTCCTATATTGACAATAATGTATTTTTATTGAATGATTATTAGGAATTGCATAAAGGGAAATCCGATTTGTGGTCTGTCTAACAATAACTCAGTCAGTAGGTATAGAATGGATAATCGGTTGTCAGTTTTAATTAATGAGGCCATTGTATTGATTATTTAACCATTTTTATATATTTTGTTTGCGGTTACGTATATCATAATATAATAGACAGAATTTCTTGATGTACCGGTTATTTAATATTGATTTGTAGTGTAGATAAATAATATTAATAATTGTAAGTACTTATTTTCATTGGCTTTAGTTATTGAGATTCGCTGTACACAAGTAATTAATTAAAAACACGTTTTGCATACGTTACAATATTTAAATTTACAACAATTTAATCTCAAACACAATCACGCTTATGTATTGTTTTTATTTTGCGTGATTTGTTACAAGAATAACAATAACAATGCTGTAACAATAGGTATTGATCTGATTATTTTGTTGTACAGCTGATTATGTGGTGTTGCGCTAATGTTTTCATAATTTATCACGTTCATTAAGACTTTTAGGTACAGCTGATAAATTAATATCAAGGTTTTTTAATATCTATTTATAAATAGTTTTTTTGGTGATACATTTACGTACATGTTTGCGGTGGATTTAGTATATTATGATATCGGAAATCGAAAAGTAGTTTTTTTTTAGAGAGAAGCTAGCAAACGAGCACGCCGGTCACGTGATGGTAAGTGATCAACGCCATCCATATACACCCACAATGACATATGCATTGAGGGTGCGTTGCTGGCCGCCGAGAAATTTGGCACCGGATATCGCATTCACCGAACAAAACGCAGGACTGAACAGCGTCCCTACTTCACGTCGGTTTTCTGTGCGACGGTGGTATTTCACCGGCCGAGTCAGCCCAGTAATCGCTGAAGACAGAGCCTACAGCTAGACTCTACCACTCTGTATGATGATATTAACGTATTAAGTATCGGAAGAATACCAGCCATAGGATTCTGATAGACGTTGAGAACCTTCTAGCAACATTGAATTGGTCTAAATGCTTGATTGTCGATTGAAACATGACATATCACTACTCTATGTTTTATGAAGTAAGTGGTACTACATGTAGAAATCATATTTTCTCAATCTCTATTGTCTTATTTTCTTTATAGGAAAATTGGTCTATTTCATACTAAATTTGTTGAAGGTAAAGATTACTCTTGATCAATTCAAGGACACATAGAACACATACATAATTTATCAGTGGACCAAAGTTTGAATCACATAAAAACCCTTTAAACCTACAATTGTTACCTACTTGTACAGCCTTAAGTATTCATAAAGTTTAATGCCATAATTTTCCAGTCCGCAGAACTTGAATCTAGAGAAAGTGTGCGACACTCGGGGTAGTCGGCCTTGTGCAATATCGAATAGAACCAGTTTTTTAATACAAAAATATAAGGTTTTTATCACATTTGGATACTGGGACAAAGGCATTGCTGTATGCCCTAGTTTGTAGAGATTGCTAAAGAGAATCGTGGTGAATCGATTAGCTTAGTTATTGATTGCGAATTTCATTTCGATTGCGTGTTTTGTTGAACAGCTGTTGTAAGTTTGTCTGCATTCTGGTTACCCTTATCGATTGCTCTTATGTGAAAGATATAGTTTCTTAGTTCTTGATTTTCCATATCTAACAGTGTATTCCCACCGTCCCCACAACTCTCGGCTTTTGATATAAGGTCTCTATCTGAAAACCTGCGCGTAAAACCGCGGACCGTGTGAATGAGAATCTGCATTAAAATACAATTTTGGTATGCAACAGTTACTTTTTAACTCATTAGTAGGCTACCCTTTTGTTATCCATTAATCAATGCACAGGATTTAATACATAAATATTAGAGATGGGCCGAGTACTCGGTTTATACTCGGTACTCGGCGTACTCGGCAGGTTTTTTGGTACTCGGTACTCGGCAGGTTTTTTGGTACTCGGTACTCGGCCGAGTAACTCGGTATACGAATGCCGAGTACTTGGTACTCGGCCGAGTAACACGGTATACGAATGCCGAGTACCGAGTACAAAAAAGTAATATACTTTGTTTAAAGAAAGCAATACATTTAGGTAGATATAATTGAAACAACAGTGTTAATCAAAACGTACTGATTGAGGAAATCTTTGACATCCTCAAGTAATAGAATCAAAATTATGCTAACGCATGAGTACTAGTGAGACAAAATTAAAGGAACAGTAATAAAAATAATCAATATTTAAAATTTAATAAATGTAAATTATGATGCCTTGTTTGGTGCCCTGTCCACCATTTGCCAACAAATTTTCTTCTAAATATACTTGTGTTCGTTTGTACTTGTTTACGCGCGCGAAATTGGGAATTTGATAGAACCGAGTTACCCGGCCGAGTACTCGGTTAAAAAAAAAAATAACCGAGTTACTCGGCCGAGTACTCGGTTAAAAAAAAAATTAACCGAGTAATACTCGGTACTCGGCAAAAGTGTTACTCGGCGCATCTCTAATAAATATCTATACAGCTGCAATGACGCACACGCACCTTTCAAACAAAATGGCAGATAAAATGCTCGAAGTATATTGCCTGTAATTCTCTTAATTAGTGCCCTTGTGTTAACTATTAGCAGTTCTAATTTAATGTTTAATTAAGTCCAATGTAAATTGAAATGTTTTCCACAACAAATTAGTACAGTTTTAAGTTTTTTTAAAATAACGGTTGTTTTTTTAATTTTGTAAAGCATGTAACTAACTTAATTAATTCTACTACAAATTATAGGTACTACATACTAATAAAAATGAAATGACTTTTCATTTTTTTTTGTAATCTTTGTAGGTACGTACTACGTACCTAATACTCGTAATTACATTTCAGTTATTATATTGCATACTTGTTGTACCTAATTAAAGTAAATTTAATTATTTATAAAAAGCGTCTCAATTCCTCTACTCTTTGACACCCTACATAAAAAGACTAGATAGATATACACAATATATATTTTAATTAATATACATTTGTGCATCGTTCTCACAATGGGAGGAAGTTCACAGACCGTGCGTCATCGCGCAGTTCAAAAAATACAAAAAGATCCACTCCTGCGCGGGTTTTGTGTTTATTTTATACCTCGCGGGGGAAGGGGCGCGGTGGGGTGGAAAAAATGTCACATCCGTTGTATTTTTAGAATGTTTGTTTGGTTGTTTTATATGTGCGTTGATGATAGTTGTAATTGGCTTCTGCTTAGCTTTTTTTGGAAATTTGGTTGTGTAGGTGTTTTTGGTGGCAGAAATATTGCAGTGTTAAATTCGACAAATTGGTAATGATGCCAGCAGGTTAACTGTGCTTTCAACTTTGTTAAATTGAAGGTGTTTACCCTGTAGATTAAGTTTACAGAATAGTATGATTACAAACAGTAAAACATAAAAACAGATGTGGATATGATCATTTCATTATACAGTGTAAGTTGTCCATATCATGCGCTAATTGCATATTTTTTCCACATTTCTATAATACTTACTTGATTTAATGTCACTCTATAAGGGACATTGATTTACATAAACTTCCTAGGTTTGCTGGACTTAACCTTGATTTATTTCCTATTCCAATTTATAGCTGGACTGCATTGCTTTCTGTTCTAGCATGCTAATTATACAAAGATTATTTTATACAACTTTGAGAATAATCAGTTAACTAAGAAGTTTATATACATTAAATACTTTCATCTAATCAGATATACTTTGGTTACGTTGTTTGATGCGTTTTACAGTACGTGCAAATGTAAAACGTGTTTATTTCCAACCAATTTCTTTTGCCCGTTACAAAAGCCGACTACGATACGACAACAATCACTAACTGTAAAACAAACTCTTTTGTCCCCAATCCCTAACCCTTGAATCCTTCACCAAATCTTACCACATGCGTACACGCAGTCCTAAGTACTAAGTTGGTAACGGTTGACCGAGTGCGCGCGGACAATAGCGACGCATGCGCCGCGGGTCGCCGACCGCCATTGTTGTTTGTGATAATGCAGGAGGTACTTTACAACGGTGGATAGTTGAACTGTTATACGATGTGAAATGTCAGGGTGAAGGGTATGGGATGAAGTGACCTGAGGAAAATGTGACTATAGAGAAGTACCACTTGCTTCCCATACACTGAGTAACTTTGGATTATAACACGGTCATTGTTAAAATTGATAACAATTGATGGTTCAATCGAATTAGGGGTTGTGCTCGGAATATGAGCTAAGAAGCTGCAATCTCGTATACTTTTTTGGCGTTCCATCAGTCCTCGCGAAAGTGCCATAAAATCTTAAGTTCGTGTTTTTTAACCAACTTTTTTTTCTAAATACCTACTTGACTTCCTATGTGCTCAGAGCTAATTGCATTTACCATAAGTTGTAGAGAATTAATATCTTAACAACTATTACTCAATTATTCCTTATAATACTTAGATAACTGTTTCCAAGATAAAATTCACAATTTTAACCGATTTTAAATATTTTTGAATTGGATATTTTATCTGTGATTCATATTGTGTGCGTATGCGAGATTGAAAAGCCCAAGTTATTTGATAATTTAATAAATCATTTTCTAGCTTTAATTTAACCGACTCAATAAATAACTCAAGTTATCTTAAAAGCTCGGATTAAACAACAAGATAAGCTTATAAGATAAGCTTTTAAGCTCTGTTTTATCTCAGAATTGATAACAATAAGCTTAGATTTAACGCCATACACTTGTTCATGTTAAAAAATAATTTTATAATAGCTCTAGACTGAGCCGTAATCCATCATGCTGGCTCACTAGAACAAAAGGTCAAGTGGTTTTTCTTATCAATTAACAGTGAATAAATTTTCCATAACCACAGTTTATATTCTTCACTAATATTTAGGTAGTTAAAATATAAATTATCAACAAATGATTTAGTAATTATTACGAATGAAAATGGTTGGTTTAGGTAGGTAACTCAAATTTGAGTCAACCTAAAATAGTACGTAATTGTAACTAAAATTAACTATTGTAGTGATAAGGAAAAAAGGAAATTATGGTTTATTTAATTTATCGTTTGCACAAGCTGAGCAACATAAAATATCAATTCAAATTACTCGACACTTAGCTTATATTTATATATAGGTATGACAAAACTAATGAAATGAAATGAAATGAAATGAAATGAAATTACTTTATTGTACGTAGGATTAAAAACTAATCTCTTATACATTGTCAAAAGCATAAAATAAAAAATAAAAAAAAGATGTCACGGGACACCCCTACATTCATCAGCAATAGCCGTAGTAGACCGAGAGAAAAAGCTGGCGGAAAAAACTCTCGGCACTCTTTTCAAAATTATACAATCATAATTTATATAGTGTACATACAGTGAACATATAAATTATTTTCTCGTACCTCCCCGCTCAACATTATTAAAGTTAAAAAATATTAAAATGCTAGAAAACTAATTGAGGAAACTTCCCGCGCCACAATTCGGAACCAGAGCAGACCGTTTCCCGAAGGCGGCACCTGATCACAAGTATGACGTGAGCTCCAGCCATCGTCCTACTCAACCATATTAGAGGGAGTTGGGCGACCCGTTGACACAACGCCACCGCCCCAGTAACTTTCGAGGCGAGCATGACTACTCTGGGCCAAACAAGGCACTAAGGAACCTCACTAAACAGCTAATTAATTGGAAACACCTGCTATAAGTTAAAACAGAGAGAGGAAGAACGAGAAAATAGTACAAAAAATAAAGTAAAATGAATAATTAAAAACATAAAAAAAAAAAACAATAAAAGTACATACTTAAAGTTAAGTATCGTCAAGGTACATAAGGTAAATTATTATGATGCACGTACAATTACGTCAACCAATATCTTTATACAAAGTGTAAACAGTCTTATACATAATACCTACAAGAAACCTGCAAGAGTTTTAATCCCAAGCTTTCTTATCATTTAAGAAGTCTTGGATGCTATAATAGCCTTTACTACACAGTTTGAGCTTAATAGTTTTTTTGAAAACGTTAAAAGGCAGGGACAGTAGAGACTCAGGGATTGAATTATATATAATTATTGACATTCCTATAAAAGACTTTGTGCTTTTTGTCAACCTACATTTTGGAAAAACTAATTTATGGTCGTTCCTAGTCATTGCTTCATTATTATTTATTAAACGTCTATCCTTAAGAGTTTCAAACCTAAAGTTAAAGGATAACAAATGAGGAAAACGCGACATAAAATCCTTTTTTTATTTACAATTATTATTTTATCTTTTTATGTAAGGTAATATTAAAATTGACTTAGGTTTTTTTTTATTCATGTAGATTTAAACTTTAGGTAGGCTATAAATACCAAACAACTTTTAAATTTTATTTATTTATACATTTTGTTGATATTTTTACTTAAATAAAAAAAAACGTTTCAAAGCTATAACTTTCATATGGGTTTCTAATGTTATTTTCCAAAATCGTACTGAATATGTAACGCGTTTTAAAAATATACAACTGGGTCGGCCCAAAATCGATTTAAATCGACGCGTGTGATCCGAATGCGTGTTAAAATTATCCTGACAGAACTGACATTTTGTTTATATGCGATGCGAGACCAAATTTTAATATAAAACTAGATAGAAGGCATCGGGACATAGATTAAGAATAGGTGCGGAGATCTTGACTAGATGGAGCACTAGCCGCAATGTATACCTAGATCCGAAATTGCGGCAACTCAAAATTATGTTCGAAAAAAAAAACACATTTCTGTTTAGTCAGAAACGATACAATGTTATGTTCACTAAGTTGTATCATTCAATTTTATTTTGTTTTTAATTTAAAAAAAAGTGTAAACCTCTTAATCATTATATTATTTGGCTCAGTCGTGCATTGGGAATCGGAATCGCTTTTTTTGATTATTCCTGAAAAAGTTAAAGGAAAGAAGGAAGTTTTTGGGCTTAGCAGATATAGAATCATGATCGCCAAGTGTGCCAACACATAATTCTTAAATCGAAGACCGTTTTCCTGAGTTGTAACGGTAAATAAAAATTACATAAAATTACCATTGACTAACATGATAGCCCGCATCAGGTATGGCATACTATTTTATGCCGTATTTCTCATTACAAGTCTGCTCCATCTAGTCACCGCTCGAAGACCTATTGTTAGTCTATGTCATCAGACATTTGTGTTTGGAATAAGGAAGTCAGGCGACAACCGTTTAGCGTTTTGGTCGCGCGTCGAAGTCTACCAATGAAACGACGTGTTACCGTCTGGTTGTTTATCTTTGTTTTACATCTTGAATCTTGATTAAGTTCTTACTGACCGAATTAAAGTTAAGAGTTGAACGTGCAACTCGTGTCGTGTTTTTTAGACTGAAAGGGAAACACTTTATGAGGCATTCATTCAAATAGTCTTAGGTAATGGAAATTAGTAGGATATTAAATCGATTTTGGTATATATTGTTTAGACTGAAGAGCAACACTTTAGTTTGTATGAGGCATCGAGTTAGTCTTGGGTATAGATATTAGTAGACGATTTACTATCATATCGATCCACTGTAATTCAGTAGTTAATTTGTTCTTGAAGCATTTTGTTCTTGAACTGTTACAAAGTTTAGCTATATTAATAACCTACATAGTAAAAGTGACTTATCACTACGCGCGTTGCAATATGTACGTTAATCCTTACTACTTATCAGTACTTTGTATGACGTCTTAAAATTGCGTATTAAAAATATAAAGCCTCACTCATAGAACTAAGGCATACAAAGATTATTTAAAACATAATTTAGGTACATAAAGACCAATGTGACTATTTAAGGCATCTTCGTCGTGCCAGTCCACTTGCGGGATGTCGTAAAATTAAATGAATTCTACACACATTTAGTTTTATTGGCCTCTCTCTAGTAGAGGATGCTTTGATAGTACGCTCCACAGGAATTCCGTTTTGGGAGTTTTGGTCTTGTATTGTTTCATATATTACTGTGTTTTGGAAGAGGTTAAAGATGCAGTATCATGAATTCAATATAATGTATACATTTATTTTTTTGGTTAATTCGTTTTTGTTTAAACGATATTGTTAGGTTCATATTTTTTTTATTAAGCAAAGCTGTACCTATTTTGTACTAATTTGTGCTAAAGTAAACACAAAATCCATAATAAAAGCTCAAAAACGAAAGCAAACAAGGTGGCTACTGAAACGAAATAACTGAATACCTATCTAACCACAACCTAGTCTATAGCTAATTTCATTTCATAATCCATTGTCTCCAATCTAATCATTCTCTAACAGCCGTCTATCAACGTTTTGTCCCTAGTATTTAACTGAATATCGTCAACATCTAGCTCAGTTCGTCGACCTAAATCTAGACTTCGGCTTCGCTTTGAATAAAAACCACACCGCCATGCTAAAATCAACCTTATCTTTTTAAAATTAAGGTATAGTTTTCTCTGCGGTAGACGAAGGATGTAAGCAGTGTTAAATCGTTTCGGTTTATACCTACAGTTAATGTCGTTGAAAGCTGAAAGCTGTGTAATTGCTGGTGCAGATAATGGGGTTTTTGGGGTATTTGTATCTTAGTTTTACTTTAACTTAGTAGCTTTAACTTGCCTGCAGGTTTAGCTTTTTTTTTAAGTTGGTTGTTTAGTAACAGACGAATTCTTCTTTTGCAAATTTTTTGAAGGACATATGAGAATAATGTTGCCTATAGTCAATTGCGATAGATGTATAACAGGGATGTTATGGATATAAATAAATAAATAAATAAAAACTCTTTATTGCACAGAAAAATAATTTTACAGGAGGCAGTACAAGAAAGCAAAAGGTGGCCTTATTGCTCTGAGCAATCTCTGCCAGGCAAACCTTTAATTAAAAATAGAAGGCAAAGAATTAATCGGATAGGTGCAATTTATATAGATAGCTTAAATAAACTTAAACATGTAAAAATTATAGTCAACCCTTATAATAATTAATACATACATATAATAAATATATATGGATATACATACATGCACATATATAAATTAAATACAATTTTATTACTATAATAATATACTTACATAACATACATATAAATAGATACATTAAATATAAAAGAATGATAACTCAACGTGGATCAGGATTAGATTTCAAGAATTCGTTTACAGTCTTTTTGAATAGATGCAGTGTTTTACACTGACGAATTGCAACAGGAAGTGAGTTCCACAGTTTAATGGCTTGCACAGTAAATGAACTATTAAAAAAGTTAGAGTGGTTCATTGGAGTTGCTAACAACAGAGAAGATGTACTGCGCAGGCCAAGATTGTGTCTCTCATGCCAGTAGGTGAACCGTTCTTTGAGATATTTCGGAGTATGTGAATCATACAACACCCGGTAGAGGAAGGATAGGATATGAGTATTCCTGCGAAGCCGAATGGGAAGCCAACCAAGTCTGTTACGGTATTCCGTGATGTGATCGAATTTGCGCAATCCGAAACTTTGGATACGGATTGGATACGGATATTGGAGTTATTATACCGGATAGGGATACGGATATTAAATAATTTCGGATTATCCGTTAGTTTCGGATAATTTCGGTTACGGACATTAGATTTTTAAATAGCATTTAACTCTCAAAATTACGTTTTAATTCCCTGTGTCAGCCGCCGCTTGGAAAAACAACTTGTCATAACGTGTCTCAAATAGTCTCCGCCGCTATCCGATACTATCCGAAACTTTTATAGCGGATTCGGTTACGGATACGGATATTTTTTTATATCGGATATCCGATAGTTTCGGCTACGGTTACGGAGCTAGGTACCTAACATCCCTGATGTATAAGACTAAAACTTGTTTTATATCTAACAAAGCAAAGTAATATCTGGTTTTACCTGTGACATAGATCCTATGCTATTATGCGAAAATTAATAAAGTAACTTGAAAACAGCTTTATATCGACTTGCCTAACCAATGATTACCTTAAGTTAGAGTGTCATAAAATAAAACTTAATTTAAGTAAATAGCATCATTACGTATTAGTACCCATTGACTGTATAAAATTAACTGCATTGTAAGCCCATGCTACAAAGAAAGACAATGAATCACAACAACACACAATAACATTGTAGTTAGCAGTAACCTCAGTTCTTGGCAAGAGTGAGTTCCTGCTAGTTAACACCTAATTTGGATGACAAAGAAACTTAATAGAAAACATTACAGCAAGTACTAAGTGTTATGAATTGGGTTTACTGTTATTTATCCTTGTTGGAAATTATTCAATTATAGTTCATTATACTAACACCGGTTTTAATAAAGTACTGTGGGCTAATTACTGTATTACTGCCAGTATTAGAATTTCTTTTGCATTAATACACTAGACATCTATATCAAGATTTAGCAACTATCTGTGATAGCAATTTTACCAGGCAGTTAAATAAAGGTAAATTACTAGGATTGGTCGTTAATTGCCTACATCCTTCTAGTTTACCTTTCATTTAAATACAAAGCTGACTAATGTAATGTAAATATAAGTACTTTTTAGAATCGAGTATCACTTTTACCTGTCGTTCAGAAATGAACACAAGTTACGAATAATTATTTAATTGCTCAGTCAATTTTATTATTTATGATAATATATCGTTCTATTTGTCCACAGGAAGCCCATCAACAGAGTTCAGTAGACATAGAATAGTGCAACCGGTCGTGCATCATGGCAGGACCAAGCGCGAGATCTCAACTACCAAAGATGTGGTTGGTATCACTTTAATCCTACTAATATTATAAACGTGAAAGTTTGTGAGTATGTATGGATGTTTGTTACTCTTTCACGTAAAAACTACTGGACGGATTTGGATGAAACTTTGCAGTAATATAGATTATACATCAGAATAACACATAGGGTACTTTTTACCGCGGGAAAACTTCTCATTCCCACAGGAAAGCGACCTCCACGCGAACTGAGTCGCGGGCGGCCACTAGTTTATTCATAAACGCAAATTGTATTTGGGGAACAGTTTTTGGGAAAGGAAAAGACATGAAAGAGTTAATGTGCATATGGACACAGTGTGTAAATAATTGCAGATAATGATTTGCAACCTTAGTGTCATACAATAAAGACTTATTTGGTTTAGTATTTTGTAAGAAACAGTGTCCTTAGTGCCTAGGCTCCGTCTAATGCAATTGCAACTGTCTGTTCTTGTAAATAAGAGTCATTTCTGAAATCGTTTGTATTCAGCGTAGTTATCGTTCCTAAGATCAAAGATTAACACTAATCAGAGGCACTCGTCTTTAGTAATTGTTATCAACCTACAGTGTCTTAGCATACCATTAGTTAGGTAAATTTCTAGTAGACTTATACCTAAACTTCATGAGGTTAATTCTTGCTAAGAGTTACTTTACATATAACTAGTGATAAAAAAAAATGTGTCCCTAAAATTTAAGGGTTTGTTGGTGAAAACGGTCACTATTCCCCTTAACCATAACCAGCAACATAATAACAATTATTTTATACAGTTTTTGTAATAAACTTAATACCTACTTAAGGGCAAGTAATTAAGTAGATAAGTAATTAATTAAAAAAATATATGTAAATTTTGTATCGTTGGTATATTAAAGATATATTTTCTTTTTACCAAAGTTATAGGTTGTATTGTAGAAGGCTGTATGCTGTATTTTTTTTTTCAATTATAAAGTTTATTTATTTATTTATAAGTTACGTTTATCTAAGCTGTAAGATATTAAACACGCTTCGTAAGCGGTTGAAAGTAGAAACCGATCATTAGTCGAAATTTCCTAGCTAGTAATATCGGCAATTATTACCCTCTTATATCAAAATTGTGTAGTATGATGCATATTTATGGATGTAGTTGACAATTAATCAAATTCACTACTTAACTCTTTAGCCAAAGCGTTTTTTTGCGTAAAATAAGACAGTTTTGTAACGTATTAGTCAACTGAAGAATAAAGAATGCCAAATTAAAACTAATGATAAAGAGACAAAAATAACTTTGTAATCATTAAGAGTCGTGTACAGAATATTAATTGAAAATAAACATTTCTGTCCCTGTCTTGACACAGTTACTAAACTGTATTTGCGAATTTTTTCTATTCTTTCTTTGAATCGTTTAATGTAACGTAAAGTCGATGGAAACATTCAGAAGCGGATTTTCTTTTCTGTTTTAATGTAATGAGGCGAAAAACAAGCAGTTTGCCGACTAACGGCCGAAACCAATATTCTAGTAACCTTTGACGCCTTGTTATTTGTGTAACTATGGCAACTATTATCCATGTTATTGCGTCTCAATAAACTGTGGTAGATAGCTGTTGATATGGAAATGACAGAAACACGTCATAAAAAATAATACTAGCAGTTTCCAATTACCAAGGTTTTAACTATAGTAGAATATTGGTTTCGGCCGTTAATGGTATTTGGTTAACACTGCCTATAGTAGACGAAGCGTCTACACACTTTACATGCTCGGTCTCGGTGACAGACATTACTCTGACTATCCTACATTTTAAACCGGAATTCAGTGAAACTGTTTATCGGTGGTAAAAGTATAGGTACTTAGGTACAGTAGTACAGTTCTTACGAATGTTAAAAAGAACATCATCTTCTTAACTATGGTCTTATTTTAAAACTGATATGTACAAAAACTTTGTTTACCTTATTTTAAACGTTAAACTGCCTCAGATTATTTAATAGCAATCCTGAGGTCCCTAGTGATATAATAAGAGGCTTGCCATATAAATCTGGTGGAAATGAAATTACTTTATTGTATGTAGGATTAAAAACTAATCTCTTATACATTGTCAAAAGCATAAAATCAAAAATAAAAAAAGTTGTCACGGAACACCCCTACATACATCAGCAATGGTCGTAGTAGACCGAGAGAAAAAGCTGGCGGAAAAACTCTCGGCACTCTTTTCGAAATGATCCTACTAATATTATAAATGTGAAAGTTTGTGAGGATGTATGGATGGATGGATGTTTGTTACTCTTTCACGTGAAAACTACCGGATAGATTTGGATGAAACTTTGCAGTAATATAGGTTATACATCAGAATAACACATAGGGTACTTTTTACGCGAGAAAACATCTCATTCCCACGGGAAAACTACTTCCACGCGAACGGAGTCGCGGGCGGCCACTAGTACAATCATAATTTAGATTTATATTCATATAAACATCCCTCATTAAACCGAAACGTAACATTCCAGGAAGGCACGCACCACCCCGAGGTGACGATGAGGATCAGCATCGACGGCGAGCAGTACGTGCTGGACCTGCGGCTGAACCACGAGCTGGTCACCGACAACCACGTGCTGGTGTACCAGCGGGGCGGGGGGAGGGTGGCCCACTCGCCTAGCAAGGAGGTAGGTTGCAGAAACCGGATTATAACCCCGAGGTGACGATGAGGATCAGCATCGACGGCGAGCAGTACGTGCTGGACCTGCGGCTGAACCACGAGCTGGTCACCGACAACCACGTGCTGGTGTACCAGCGGGGCGGGGGGAGGGTGGCCCACTCGCCTAGCAAGGAGGTAGGTTCTAAAGCTAACCGGATTATAATAACTGCAACTTACTTTAGGACCACATAATTGGTGTGTCAGTCTGGAGATTTACTACTCCAGACTGACACCAATTATGTGGCCCTAAAGTAAGTAGCAGTAAGCACTTGTGTTATAGGCACCACATAATGGACTAGGGGAGAACCTAGTTACACCCAGAAACGAGGAAATATAGAAAAACCATTTTTACGAAATTGGCCCGACCCGGGGATCGAACCCTCTTAGCAGTCCGGTATATATACCGCTGTACCACAGAGGTCGTCAGGATTCGTTATATTAATTCGCCTATTAAGACTTCTTGCCCGCCTTAAGCTGGTAAGGCGCCTTGCATTGCAAGTCGAACTGTTAGGAAACGAGTGTGGTTTTGGCAAATGGTAGTTTTGGGTGAATTAACGAGTTCTGGTTTAAAGTGGTTCCTGCAGGAACCATCCCACGGTTAGGTTTTCAAGAAGCCTAACACCTAAAGTTACGGCCTTCCAAATCACGATGATACTCGGGATATCATGTCCCTTGCGGTCACCTATCCTAAAACTGACCGCGACCGACTTTGCTCAATCGTTCCTGACAATCCCCCATATGTCCCTTTGTTTCCAGGACGTGGACCTATGCCAGTACCGAGGGCACATCAGGAACAAGCGCAAGTCGTGGGCGGCGCTGTCGACGTGCCACGGCATCAGGGGGATGATGTTCGATGGGGATAGAGTGCTGCATATAGAGCCTGCTGGGGGTAAGATTATATTATTGAGTTTTGAAGAGCAACTGTCAGTGTTTAGGTTGATAGGTTTAGGTGATGCTGGGACTTGTAGTTTTGGGAATAAGGGAAGGAAAGTCAAACGTAAATTATACGATATGGATACGGATCGTTAAATTCAGTATTTTTTGTATCTTTAGTTGTAACGTTTTAGTTATTTTAGCAACGTTATTCATGATTTTACCTTAAGACTTCAGTACTATAATGTCTCAATATAATATGGATTCATATTTCTATATCCTACAAACATGTAAGGTTTACGGCTTAGTCTCTCTCGCTATGAAGGAAGCCTTATGTTTTCCTTAGGTATACGATTTTATTATTATCATTAATAGTTCAAACCTTGCATTAATGCAAATAATTATCCACATTCAATATTAAACAATGTTTATTGTTTTCCTCACTCTAACAATAACACTTACTTATCTGAAAAACTGACAATCTCATTAAATATACTCTCCACTAAACACACACCAATACCCTCGTTTCTTCTACCACCTCCCATCACCATATCCCCTGGTCTCCAGCGAACAGCCTCCAGGCCCCGCACTTCGTGTACTCGCACGCGGACCTGACGCGCCACCACCGCTGCGGCAACACGGAGACCGTCAGGAACGACTCGCATTACCACCTGGTGAAGGGTGATGTGCCCAGCAGGGCTGCTAGGGTAAGTAAACAGTTGGAGAAGTTTAGCTTTTTTTGAAGAAGAACTATGTGGTTGCGGACAGGTAAAGGAGAAATTTGGTTCCTTTTAATAAGTACTTAAAAATTGCGATTTCCAAAACAAGTTCTTCTTAGAACTTCAAAGAAGTTTCCTAATGTTATTCTAATTACGTCAAGCTTAATTCAATTTTAGTAATTTATAGTCATTTTTGTCTCGTTTTTTTCAGTGTTTCAGACATTAAAACATCGTCTAATTTCGAGACTCATGCACAATAAGCTCATATATCCATCAATACGGCAAAACATTACGTTTTTTTGTTGTTGTAAAAATCTGAATTGTCTACACACCGACGTGCGTACGTCGGACAGACAGAGAAGTCTTAATATAACGCTCCCGTTTTTACCCCTATCTATTTGGGTTACCCTAATCAAAAAGTAACCCTTATAGGTTCACTATGTCATCCATCTGTCTGTGGCCTACCTGCTTACTCTCCTATGTTGTATCTTCTTCTACTACCAGTATCCTACTACTATTATAAATGTGAAAGTTTGTGAGGATGTATGGATGTAGGATGGATGGATGTTTGTTACTCTTTCACGTAAAAACTACTGGATGGATTTTGATGAAACTTTGCAGTAATATAGGTTATACATCAGAATAACACATAGGGTACTTTTTACCGCGGGAAAACACCTAATTCCCACGGGAAACCGACTTCCACTCGAGTCGCGGGCGGCCACTAGTACAATATATTTTCGTCTCCGCCAGTACAAGCGGCACACAGACATGGATCTTCTCCGCGGCCCCTTCAACGCGTCGGCGGCGGCGCGCTACGTGGAGTTGGTGCTGGTGGCAGACCACAGGGAGTTCCGCGCCAACGGGGGCAACGTCAACACCGTCTACAAGCAGATGAAGGACGTCGCCAACATCATATACTCGGTGAGAGAAAATGAAGAAAAAAACCAAGGGAAAGAACTAGATTTAATAAAAAAGCTGATGGCACGAACTGTATTGGAGGTTCCAAGTTTGATTCCTGGGTCAGGCCAATTTAGTTTGGATAATTTCTTTCAAAATTAGCTGGTGTCTTGCTGGGAATATCCAGGGTTCTCCTCAAATCCATTATGTGGTACTTACCAGCGCTTACCTCGCTTCTTTAGGGCCACATAATTGGTGTTTTATTCTAGAGATTATTAATATTAATTTTAATTTACATTTCCCCGCAGGTATACGCGCCTCTGAACATCTACATAGCCCTAGTGGGAGTGGTGGTATGGAGTGAGTCCGATGAAATAAGTCTAGTAGAGAATGGTGATACCACTCTTACCAACTTCCTGGAATACAGGAGGAAAGTGCTGGTTCGGGATATACCCAATGATAACGCACAGTTGCTTACGTAAGTATATATATTTATATGTTTTTGTTGTGGTTCTTACTATTTAGGAAAACGATTAATGAAAAGAAAAGAAGATGTTTTTGAATCTCAATTAACCACTGTATCTATCAACATTTTTTGTCTATCTGTTTGTTCCGGCTTATCTCTGATACTAAGTGCAGCCTTTTTTGATTCGGTAGCGAAACCGCGTGCAACAGCTAGTTCTGTGTAAATCGAATTGTGTAAATAAATCAATAAAATTAGTAGATTATACAATTATTTTATACAGACGTCAGCAATTCGAGCACGGCGTGGTCGGCAAGGCCCTAAAGGGTCCCATTTGTACCTACGAGTACTCCGGCGGAGTCGCCACCAACCACTCAACTGTTATAGGACTAGTCGCCACCACCATTGCACACGAAATGGGACATAACTTTGGTAAGTGGTAAGGTAAGATTAGTATATTATAGGTAAGATAGGTGTATTATTGGTAAGATAGGTGTATTATTGGTAAGATAGGTGTATTTTAGGTAAGATAAATAAATTATAGTTAAAATAGGTACACGTAAGTTTAAGGAGTCGGTTTAGAATGTAATCGTATAATTAGAGGATTAGAATTAGAGATAATTATTTTTAAATGTTATTTGAATAACAAACAGTAACTTACTTTGACGAGATTTGACGAGTTTGTTTATGTAAGTATAATCATGGTTGTCGGGTAAGAATATAATTATAGGTAATCCTAAATAACAATTTTATAACTATAGATAAGATATTCATTTATAATCAATTAATCAAGTTAAAAGAATAAAGATTATTGATGCCATGCTGAAAAAACATATGTGATTTATTAAGTAGAACGTGAAAGGAACCTTAACTATAATTTAAAGTTTATTTAACTACAAGGGTATGAATTAAAACAGTACCTAATAAATCCATGCAAAATTTGCATAAATGAAACAGTTAGAGATTAATAAGGTATTTGATTTTGTACAAAAAACAAAAAAACGATAATAACGTATTCATGGGATCAAAATTTTATATCCATTTATAAAAACAGATCTACTCACAAAACTTCCATAAAATAAAATAATAAACTGTTTTAATGGTCCAGATTGACTAAAATTACACCTTTGCGAAGCTTAGGTTAAATCGACACTGTATACATGTATATCCACAACTTCGTTACCGCGCAAATTGATTCTACGGTTATTCACTACAAATTTTGACATTAAACTTTCTTTATTTTGTAAAAGCACACAGGTACGAAAGATGTCAATATAAGGTTTGAGTCATCGTGGCTTTAGCACATAAACTGCACTAAAGATGTGTAAAACATCAGTCTTCTTTCCTCAAATTATAAAATGATTTTTTGATTTGATATTATCTTAGAACAATTATCTCATTTATTGCCAGACACTTACCAACATGGCAATCCCTTGCCAGACAGACAAATAATTTATTTGTAGTTCCTACTTACATAATAGTAAAAAACTAAGGGTTATAACCAAATGATGTTTTCTCATCAATCGGGCTGTTTTAATACTGCCATCCCCTTGCCAGATATGAAAGGTAATACAAAAAGTTACGCTTTATAATTTGATGAAAGTTGACTGATGTATTACATACACATCTTTAGTGCCGTATACCTGCCATAGCCACGATGACTTAAACCTTATAATGGTACATCGTTTGAATCTTTGCCATATCGCGTGGAAGTCGGTTTCCCGTGGGAAAAATGGAAATAGGAAAGGAATCCGCGGTAAAAAGTATTCTATGTGTTATTCTGATGTATAACCTATATTACTGTAAAGTTTAATCAAAATCTATCCAGTGTTTTTTACGTGAAAGAGTAACAAACATCCATACATCCATACTCACAAATTTTCACGTTTATAATACTCGTGGCCGCCCGCGACTCCGTTCGCGTGGAAGTCGGTTTCTCGAGTTAATGAGATGTTTTCCCGCGGTAAAAAGTACCCTATGTGTTATTCTGATGTATAACCTGTATTACAGCAAAGTTTCATCCAAATCCATCCAGTAGTTTTTACGTGAAAGAGTAACAAACATCCATACATCCTCACATACTCACAAACTTTCACATTTAGTAGGATTAGTAGGATGCGCTGACAAACGCTCACGATTAGAACCCCATAGAGTAGTTCGTACCCCCAGAGGTATAGTAACACAGTGGTGTATATGTTCCACGCAGGCATGCAGCACGACACGGAGGCGGAGTGCGCGTGCCCGGCGGACAAGTGCATCATGTCCCCGTCCAGCACCAGCGTGGTGCCCGCGCGCTGGTCCAGCTGCAGCCTGCGCTCGCTGCTGCTGGCCTTCCGCCAGGGGATGGACTACTGCCTGCAGTACGTACCACACGATACACGCAGCACACACGGAGGCGGAGTGGCCTTCCGCCAGGGGATGGACTACTGCCTGCAGTACGTACCACACGATACACGCAGCACACACGGAGGCGGAGTGGCCTTCCGCCAGGGGATGGACTACTGCCTGCAGTACGTACCACACGATACACGCAGCACACACGGAGGCGGAGTGGCCTTCCGCCAGGGGATGGACTACTGCCTGCAGTACGTACCACACGATACACGCAGCACACACGGAGGCGGAGTGGCCTTCCGCCAGGGGATGGACTACTGCCTGCAGTACGTACCACACGATACACGCAGCACACACGGAGGCGGAGTGGCCTTCCGCCAGGGGATGGACTACTGCCTGCAGTACGTACCACACGATACACGCAGCACACACGGAGGCGGAGTGGCCTTCCGCCAGGGGATGGACTACTGCCTGCAGTACGTACCACACGATACACGCAGCACACACGGAGGCGGAGTGGCCTTCCGCCAGGGGATGGACTACTGCCTGCAGTACGTACCACACGATACACGCAGCACACACGGAGGCGGAGTGGCCTTCCGCCAGGGGATGGACTACTGCCTGCAGTACGTACCACACGATACACGCAGCACACACGGAGGCGGAGTGGCCTTCCGCCAGGGGATGGACTACTGCCTGCAGTACGTACCACACGATACACGCAGCACACACGGAGGCGGAGTGGCCTTCCGCCAGGGGATGGACTACTGCCTGCAGTACGTACCACACGATACACGCAGCACACACGGAGGCGGAGTGGCCTTCCGCCAGGGGATGGACTACTGCCTGCAGTACGTACCACACGATACACGCAGCACACACGGAGGCGGAGTGGCCTTCCGCCAGGGGATGGACTACTGCCTGCAGTACGTACCACACGATACACGCAGCACACACGGAGGCGGAGTGGCCTTCCGCCAGGGGATGGACTACTGCCTGCAGTACGTACCACACGATACACGCAGCACACACGGAGGCGGAGTGGCCTTCCGCCAGGGGATGGACTACTGCCTGCAGTACGTACCACACGATACACGCAGCACACACGGAGGCGGAGTGGCCTTCCGCCAGGGGATGGACTACTGCCTGCAGTACGTACCACACGATACACGCAGCACACACGGAGGCGGAGTGGCCTTCCGCCAGGGGATGGACTACTGCCTGCAGTACGTACCACACGATACACGCAGCACACACGGAGGCGGAGTGGCCTTCCGCCAGGGGATGGACTACTGCCTGCAGTACGTACCACACACGATACACGCAGCACACACGGAGGCGGAGTGGCCTTCCGCCAGGGGATGGACTACTGCCTGCAGTACGTACCACACACGATACACGCAGCACACACGGAGGCGGAGTGGCCTTCCGCCAGGGGATGGACTACTGCCTGCAGTACGTACCACACGATACACGCAGCACACACGGAGGCGGAGTGGCCTTCCGCCAGGGGATGGACTACTGCCTGCAGTACGTACCACACGATACACGCAGCACACACGGAGGCGGAGTGGCCTTCAGGGGATGGACTACTGCCTGCAGTACGTACCACACACGATACACGCAGCACACACGGAGGCGGAGTGGCCTTCAGGGGATGGACTACTGCCTGCAGTACGTACTGTACACGATACACGCAGCACACACGGAGGCGGAGTGGCCTTCAGGGGATGGACTACTGCCTGCAGTACGTACTGTACACAATACACGCAGCACACACGGAGGCGGAGTGGCCTTCAGGGGATGGACTACTGCCTGCAGTACGTACCACACACGATACACGCAGCACACACGGAGGCGGAGTGGCCTTCAGGGGATGGACTACTGCCTGCAGTACGTACCACACACGATACACGCAGCACACACGGAGGCGGAGTGGCCTTCAGGGGATGGACTACTGCCTGCAGTACGTACCACACGATACACGCAGCACACACGGAGGCGGAGTGGCCTTCCGCCAGGGGATGGACTACTGCCTGCAGTACGTACCACACACGATACACGCAGCACACACGGAGGCGGAGTGGCCTTCAGGGGATGGACTACTGCCTGCAGTACGTACCACACGATACACGCAGCACACACGGAGGCGGAGTGGCCTTCAGGGGATGGACTACTGCCTGCAGTACGTACCACACACGATACACGCAGCACACACGGAGGCGGAGTGGCCTTCAGGGGATGGACTACTGCCTGCAGTACGTACCACACACGATACACGCAGCACACACGGAGGCGGAGTGGCCTTCAGGGGATGGACTACTGCCTGCAGTACGTACTATACACGATACACGCAGGCACGCAGCACGACCGGCGGACGGCGGTTAGCTGTAAAACAAAAGTAATCGGTAACTGGACATCCCTAGCATACGATGGACTGGTTGGCGTCACTGCCGGTGGGCGCGGATTTGGATTGCATCTAATGGCGGCTACATGTTGTGTTTTCTACTAATTCATATAAATATTGTTACTTTATAGTAGCAACGTAGCTTTGCTAGTAAATGATGGCAGATTGAATGAGTATTCAGTGAGACTTACTTCGTCTTCTATCTGAAGTGAAAAACCGCAGCCTATCCTGCATGCACCGGCATGGCTGGACGCTTTCACCGCCAACTTAAAGCCGCAGTAATGTGTTGCGCTCATGAGTAGTGGACAGAGTCTCTGCTATTAGTTCTGTAAGGCATAAGAACAGTTATTGAAGAAAATTTTCAATCCTCATCAGCCGAACTGCCATTTGCCCTGCCTTTGAGGTTGCCAGGTAAGATCTTCGAGCCAGTTGAAGGTGCCACGGACATCTCTGACTTCTCCGCTGGACTTATAATGACTGATTAATCTAGCTTTGTGACAATTTGTCTAAGAAAAGAATTTGTGTTCAAGGAGTTAACAACGGGTAGACACGTTTTAATGGTCCCTTCCAATCAGTTAGCAGGATCTTATAAGTTGTTTTCCAGAAGGGACAAAGTGCTCAAAAACTTGCGAAAGGGCAAGGAACTTACAGTATCGATAGACCGCTTGAAACTAGACTTCTTACTGCCACACCTGCGTGGGGCCGTAACTCTTGTCATTAATATTACTAATGCAATACAATATTTTTTTAATATTCTATTAATCTGTATTTTTAAAGCGATTTTAATTCAGAGTAAACTTTGTCGTTTATTTAAAAATAAATCATTAACTAAGATTATTTGCGCTCATATTAAAATTTCATTTTATTACTTCTGTGTCTTTCATATCAACAATTAACTATTTTAGCAACCGCAATATCTTGATTTCCCCTTCAATGTCATTTACCCCTGCAAACCACACTCTCAACAAACAAAATACACACTCCATTATCTTCCTTTAGAAACAAGCCCAAGTTCCTCTTCGAGAGCCCAACCTGCGGCAACGGGTTCCTGGAGCCCGGCGAGGAGTGTGACTGCGGCCTTCCCAACGCCGTCAACGAGAACTGCCGGCGATGCTGCCGAGACGACTGTATGTTGAGGAGCAACGCCACTTGCGCTGTGGGGGCTTGCTGCGATACTGAGGTATGTGGCTAGCGTTTATTAACATCATCATCATAATCATCCTTGTTATCATCATCATCATACTCATTATTATCATTATTATCATCATCATCATCATCATCATCTTTATTATCATTATCATCATACTCATTATTAAGCCCGTAAAATTAATTATGTAAAATTGTATTAATAACCCTGACTTGTAATTGCCAAATTATCAATAAATTTATGATTATGATTTATACTACATAGTATAAAGCAGTCACTAATCGTGTCTATTTGTCCGCTAACTCCTCTTAAAGCATTAAACGGATTTACGTAATGTTTCGTGAACAAGTCTGCCAAGAATAAATCATTGCGAAACGTGGGCAGGTCACTAGTAATTGTTTAATATTCATGAATTTATTGACCAAATACTCTTGGACATAAGGTGTTTTCATGCCGAAAAAGTACTAGGATGTTTGCAACCTTACCTGGGCTCGGCTTGAGCTATGAGACAAAAAAAACCTATCTAACAGGGTTGTGGGAGCGTTAGGCCTAGAGATGAGCAAGCAGACTAATTTAAATTTTAAGGACGCCTATCCGCTGCTCATGCAAGCGAGGTTCAGATACACCTATGAAATAAAAAAGGTTAAAATAGATTATTAACAATTTATTGTTTGGATAATTTGCTTACAACAGAGCAAGGGGAAGTGCTAAAAGAGTATTTTTATAAAGTCATAATAAACCAATATTTTACATCAAGGTCTTTCACTTAACGCTAGACATATTATGAATAGTTACAATTTTACCTTAACTTATGTAGTACTGGTGTGATGGATGTATTAGAAGAACCAAAGCTGTATGCGCTGGTGCATATTAACATTGAGGCTTAGCAATTAATATCCATTAAAGTGAAGTAGAAAACATGGTGCTTGTGAAATGCTTGAGGTTAAATAGCAAGTGTGATGATTTTATATGGATACCATCGTTGGTGCAGAAGCAGGGAAAAGTTCAATGATCCATATTTGAAATTAAAATCAGAAACTAAATTAAAAAGGATAACTAGAATAAAAACCAAAAACCCTGCAACAAAAGATACAAAATATTATATCACATGCTGCAGCAAAATAGACTAACCAGATGGAAGATAAGCAAATTACTTACCAACATCGTTGGGTTTAAATGAAATACAACAATCCTTTAAAGGGATGCATGTTGATTTTAGTGGCAGGCACGAAGCAAAGCCTAAGAACAAACAAGCATGGAAAATGTTAACACGCCGTCTTTGAAAAAGCAAAGTTTGAAGAAAAAATCACCAGCGAAGAAACTCACCAATAATAAATATTAATAAGAATGACTTAAAAAGCCATTTAAAGATGAAACACTGCTTAATTCGTACACTCCTCACATCTTCTCAAGAAATTACGACAAAGCGTCTGACTCCAACCATTGTTGACAAGAAAAGGGCTCGTAAAATGGAGGCACCGAATGTTACCAACAGAAATTACCGAATTAACAAACGCGAAAACTAACTTTCTCAAAACAAGACAAAATAAGCTCAGAATGGAATATCTTGTTTAAAATAATAAATTATCATTTTATATTTATTTATTAATTATTATTTCTCCTTTGAAGAAATTAAAATCTTACTCATCAACCAAAACAAATCAGGCAATAGGAATCACAATTAACGCCATCTATGTGTTGCAAGTAACAACTTGATATCAAATAATGGAACTGAAGTTAGAAAATACGACCCTGCAAACTAGATGTCGCTTCCATCTTCTCCAGACCCCTATAGCTACAAAAAAAAAGCGTTACATGTTTCATAAATATCCGTTCAGAAGTTTTTGCATGAAAGAGAAACAAACATACACCTATTCTTAAAAACTTCTCTCTGTTTGTTTGCTATAAACTCCGCACCCACCGAACCTCTCTCAATCATTCTTTCACTCCTCCAAACCTTTACTACCTCCCTACACCATTATCTACATCCTACTAAAATAATAAATGTGAAAGTTTGTGAGTATGTATGGATGTATGAATGTTTGTTACTCTTTCACGTAATAACTACTGGACGGATTTGGATGAAACTTTGCAGCAATATAGGTTATACATCAGAATAACACATAGGGTACCTTTTACCGCGGGAAAACTTCTCATTCCCACGGGAAACCGACTTCCACGCGAACGGAGTCGCCGGCGCCCACTAGCAGTCATTATATATAGTTATTTCAACGTACAGACATGCCGCCCCAAGCCGCCGGGCAGCGAGTGTCGCGCCGCGGCGGGCGAGTGCGATCTGCCGGAATTCTGTAGTGGAAGGTCCGAGTTCTGTCCCCGCGACGTGCACAAGATGGACTCCACGCCCTGCGCCAATGATCAGGTGGGAAACACTTTCAGTTATAGTCCATTCGCGTTAAAAAAATAGTGAGTCATCGTTGTCCGCCGGCCTGGACACGCCCCCCAGCCAATTAAAATGCTAGAAATTAAAAAGTCGAGTCTACAGTGACCAGTTGAAGTCTGACCTTCGAAGAAAACGGTTGTGTATTTTGCGTGACTCGTCCAACAATAAATTTTGAAAATGAATACTTCACCAATTCCAAAGAATAAAAGTGGATCAATAATCCATTGTGGAGAGAGACGCATAATTTACAATGTTTATAAGTACTTTAAATTGTGTGATTTAAATGAAACTGTGGAGAACATAGTCATAGAAACAGCAAGTGCATGCGGCGTGTCCGAAAATACTGTCTAAAAAATTATTATTTTTCTTTTGTACTTTTACTCCACTGTGAATACACCCTTATCCTGTAGTTGTCACTATTTTCTTAACGCGAACGGACTATAGAAGCTTTTTTAGTTACATCCATGATCTGAGTTCTAGAACGCAGTATGGTATTCTTGATCCTGTCTTGGAGTTTTACGTTCAGCATACTGCGTTCCATGGCTCCTTGGCAAACTTTGAGTCTGCTTTTCTGGGCTTCGGTCAATGACCATGATTGGGCACCGTAAGTTAGGACGGGCAAGATACAAGAGAATGTTTATAGTGACGTATAAATGGGATGGGATATTTTAACTTCTTGAATATTTGAGCCACTCCCAATGCAAGTCGTTTAAAACGAAAACAATAATGCAATGGAATGCCGGACTTTTTTTTTCCAAATTGATCAATGTCAAGTTTAGAAGTGGCTTCGCGATTTTTTAAGTACCAATAGAATTTTATTTTACATACAGTAACAGAAAAGTGGTAAAAATAAAAGACGACCTCACTCCTAGTTGAACATCAGAGGGATTTTAAAAGATTTTTTATTGATTAGATATTCTCGTACTCTTGTTCTCTGGTTTATAATTATTTCATTGAAATCTTACTTTTTTTTTAGTTAAAGTATATTTAAAAGTATTCAATCCGCTAAGAGATGCTTTAAAACAAACATTTTTATCATATTTATAAAAGTACATCAATTTATTTATGAATAGATCAATTTATTTTTTAACTATTCATATAAGGGGTGTACGGCACCAGAAATATATGAATTAAAATGTAAGAACTTACTAACATAGTTATTTAAGCATTTTTGTAAACTAACCAACTATGGATCATTGGTCTGAAATAAACGATTTTAATTTAATTTAATTTATTACCTTCCTATTTTAACTAATTTATATCTATTTTATTTCCTAGGCCTACTGTGCTAAAGGTCTCTGCCGCAGCCACAAGGACCAGTGCATCCTGCTGTGGGGTACCACCGGGGAGAGTTCACACGACAAGTGTTACTACAAGAATAATGTTGTGGGCGATAAGTGAGTATAGTGTTGTAGTGTACCTTTATATATACAGGGTGATTGGTAAGCGAAACATTCCTTCTAAGGGGTTAAAGTAGAGCTTATTTGCAATCAATTAAGACAAGGATCCATTTGAACTTCGAAAATGGGGTTTTTTATAAGTAAACTTAAATGTTGCATAACTCAGAAATTATCAGTTGTCGGACATGGTATGATATGACTTAATTGACTGCAAATAAGCTCTACTTTAATCCCTTTGAAGGAATGTATCGCATTACCAATCACCCTGTATATAGGGTTGTGTAGGTAAGGGAAATTTTATAGAAATTTGTTTTTTTAGGCTGTTAGAGATTTTAGGTTTACTGTTTTAGAAGTGCAAAACCTACGTTTATTTTATGATTTCCTGTATGATAATAAGTTTACCTTTTTAACATGAAAATGTAGGGTTATATAAACATATGCTTGATTGGTTTTAGTAAAATTTTTTAAACTTTTCGAAAACTACTATAAAATTGTTAGCATTCTTTATTACGATATCATTATCGTCTCATTTTTTCCCCACGTTAAATAGTGGCATATGCTGCATATTTGTTATATTTTCATTAATTTCAAAACAGATAATTCAGAACCTAACAACAATAAACAACTTTTTACTCTCATTATTTTCAACTACCAAATTGCATTTCATCTAAAACCTCCAATCCTTGTTTACTCAATCTCCAACATACAATTCCACGGCCGCCATCTTTGTTTCCGTCAGACACGGCAACTGCGGCTACGACCGTATCAACCAGCGCTACGCCCCGTGCCACAAACAAGACGTGTTCTGTGGCACCCTGCAATGTAGACATCTGAACGAACGGCTGGAGTTTGGAATGGAATCGGCGGCTTTGTTGACTGCCATGTTTATTAATAATAATGGTGAGTTGTTTTTATTAATTAGTTATGGTATATCTGATAGTTGAAAAGGATTGGTTTATTGATGAGAAATGAATGTTTGTAAGGGATGTGAGTAAGATACTGAAATTGAAATACTCTTGATATTGTTTTTGAGTTGTTGTGATTAAAGGAAAATATAGAGTGTTTTAGAAATTAGGAAATAATTTCTAATATGATATATGAAATTTTCAGTGCAGATAGTCTTATTATAGTATTAATTTGAAAGGTATTCATTGTCTTTTGATAAAAAAAAATACAACATATTTTTTATTTATTTAACCATTTTTTTTCTATCTTTTGTTAGAATGATTTCTTCTTTCTTTGAGTTAGAAAGATAGTTATATATAAGCAATACTCGCAGGTACAATAATCCCGTGTCGCACGGCGATCATCGACCTCGGTCTGAGCGACGTGGACCCGGGTTTGGTTCCCGACGGTGCTAAATGTGGGGAGGATAGAGTGAGTTTATTTACTATTAGTTTATTGTATAGAAAGTGTTGCTGGGTGGTTATATATTCGCTTTTTTATGATAAATTGCGATAAGTTCAAAAACAATTGATTAATTAACAAAAACTGAAAGATTTACATATAAAAAACATTGAAACAGATTAACCTATACCGGGTAGACATTTTGTTTTCTAGTTGTCTCCCCGTATTTCGTGATTTCGTGTTTCAAATACCGCCATGTTTGTTTCCTATATCAGTTAAATTCAACTTGATGACATATACATATGTATTTCCAAACAATATTTTCTTAAAAAGTAGTAAGATTCTAAATAAGATAAAGTGATCATTTTTATCAATTCATTTTTCTGCTAGATGTGTCTGAACCAACGCTGTGTGTCAATATTTGACGTGAGAGAGAAGATAGCGAAGAAAGAGAGGTCCGAGTGCCCTTCTAACTGCAGCGGGAATGGCGTCTGCAATTCTGAAGGTAACATCTTACTAAAGATTTATTTTAACTTATTAATTATCACAACAAATAATTTGTCAAGTTGATGGTTAAAAAACATAAAAATTGCGTTTTATAATTAAAAAATTATGACGAATTTTAGAAATAATATTGATATACTTTGTTTTCTGTTAATGCACTTTCATGTAATAGTAACAAAAGAAACCAAAGAGTGATATTTTTATAACTTTGTCATTCAAACAGTCATATATTTTTTTATAAATACATTTCGTTTTAGCCTATTGTGTATTCTTATGATTAGTCTAACTTAGTTGATATCCTTAAGTAGGAGTGAAAGTGCGCATTGGGTTATTTTTAAATTCATTTAATTGAATTTTGTTGACATAAAAGTCTTCGGTAAAATGTTTCTTCAATCGTGAACTGATTTATGTGATTATTTTTTCATTCAACTTCTTATCAAGCTTTCTATATAATATCATTAGTTTTCAACAACTCAAAAAGTAACATTCAGAGAAAATTTTTTTTAAGTTAGTCAAAAGTCAACTCTTCGTGAAGAAGTCGGCCATAATTGTACTATTGGTTTGGTAAGCGTTGGCTGGTCTCTAGTATATGTTTATGTACTGCCTTTTCAGAATGTTCCTAATATATTTTAAGTGAAAAAAAATATCCGCTACTGGCAATTTTTTATTAAAAAAACACAATTTGTGTAAATTATTGGGTGTTAAAAGATTTCTTTTTTCTGTTTGTATATTTCTAGCTGTAGAAAAAAGTCTTTCAGACGATACAGTAGACGGTTTTAGTGAAAAATATTTTTGAAAAATGAACATCTTGTCGCCAAAAATGTAGTGGATCTTCAGATGGCAATAAATTTGGCAGTGCGTGTTTTGAAGATGCGTTCCGTTTTACATTGACTATTTGTACGAATTTTGTTATCATATTCGGCGATTATGTGATAAATATTCGGCGAATACGAATATTCGTATTCGTTGCATCACTACTTTATACTATGTAATGATGATAGTAATAATCACGACGGTATGTAATGATGGTTGCTTACGTCGATATCTCCATCAATTCTTCATCGAATTTCCTCGTCCCTTCTTCATTCCTCCCTCATCTTTACAATACACAATATCCTTCCCTAAAAATATAAATGTGTATGTCTGTATGTTCCGCTTTCTAATCGAAACGGCTGGAGCAATTATAAATGGATTTTGGAAAATATATAGCTTAACAGCTTGAAAATAAGTTACTTTTTACCGCGGGAATCTTTGACGACCTCTGTGGTGCAGCGGTATATATACCGGACTCCAAAGCGCATGGTTCCGGGTTCGATCCCCGGGTTGGGCCAATTTCGTCAAAATGCTTTTTCGAAATTGGCTCGTGTCTGGGTGTAACTAGGTTCTCCCCTAGTCCATTGTGTGGTACCTATAGTACAAGCTCTGCTTAGTTTAGGGCCACAGAGTTGGTGTGTTAGTCTGGAGATTTATTTATTATTATAACTTTCGCACGGGAAAATCACTTGTTTCGCAAACGTAGTCACCAGTACCCAGTAGTTTATTTATTTGTTTGTTTCCAGGTCACTGCCACTGCCTACCTGGGTTCTCCCCGCCCGGGTGTTCTCTACCTGGTCCGGGGGGCAGCGTGGACTCAGAACCCGCTACCGATCCTAGCGGTGAGTGTTATACATGCGGCGATTTTGACAGACTTAGCTTTAGCGGTGATTTTGACAGACTTAGCTTTAGCGGCGATTTTGACAGACTTAGCTTTAGCGGTGATTTTGACAGACTTAGCTTTAGCGGTGATTTTGACAGACTTAGCTTTTTACAAGGGTATTTTCTTAGTAAGTACTCGGATATCTTCTTTAATTTTTAGAAAACAAATCCTACTAATATTATACACGGGAAAGTTTGTGAGTATATATGGATGTTTGTTACTCTTTCACGTAACAACTACTGGACGGATTTGGATGAAACTTTACAGTAATATAGGTTATACATCAGAATAACACATAGGGTACTTTTTACCGCGGGAAAACTTATCATTCCCACGGGAAACCGACTTCCACGCGAACGGAGTCGCCAGCGGCCACTTGTATATCATAACATAATAAGACGTTTTCTTAAAAAAAAATGAGTTTAATATGTATATTTGCTTATTTTATAAACGGAATATACATAATATTACTTGCATAAACATTTCTATGTCTTTGTCGTATAGAAAGTTTGAAATGTATCCAATTATGTTACATTGTACATTTTACAACTTTATGTATGTTAGTCACTCTTTGGAGTTTTGATAACTTTGTGTCCATTTAAAAATTAATAAAACTATTAATATGTTTGTCCACAGTCCAACACAACTTCATGGTGGCAATGTACATCATATTCCTCGGAATTATACCATCGATCGTGCTCATACTGTTCCTTATCTACTACTCCAGACATAACGTGCTTCTCTGGTGGAAGAAACCGTACGTAAACCGTCTGCTCTACCTCACTAGGACACCACAAACACATCACAATAACAAAAAACTAAAACTCACATTCAGTTTTACAAATTTAAAAAACAAAATACGAGTAATACCATGCCTCGAAAATGGCAACACCAAACTGACAGATAACAAAGATGGCGCCCACGTCAACGTCAAAAGCGACGTTCCGAAACAGCCACTGCATTACAAGATATTGCATTTAACGGATAAGTGTTCGAAAAACACGCCGAAAACAAACAAAACAATCACCAAAGATGATATCACTGTGGCAGATAGAGATATGGTTTTCGTGCGACAGAAAAATAATGTAGAAGTTGTCAAGCCACAGAATAATAGACCTAATGTAGTTATAATAAACACTGGTTTGGCGTCGACCACTAATGATATGGTGTCGAATAGGGATCGCATGTACAGTATTAGAAATGACGGGTTGTATATAAAAGGGTCTAAATTGCACGGATCTATAGACTCGTTTGATGATGATGTGTAGTTGTGTTTGTATTTTGGCTTGGGTTTTGGATTGACAGTGATTTATCTTTTTTGACAGCTGTCAAAATTGCAAAACGTGATAAATTTATTTTTTGATATTTTGATTTACTAAAATTATATTATTAGATTTATTTGTAACAAATGCAATTATGATTTGCTAGCTGTCAAAAATGATAAATTACTTGTAGTTTGTAGATGTATTGTGTTGTATTTTGCATGCTTTATTTCAAATAATAATTGGCACTCTCAATTTCTGAAAAGCTGATCAATAGTTATATATACTCATCATTTGTCACACTGCGGTCATCCTGAAAGTGGGAAATTTGCATTTTTAGTAGGTTTGGCTTTGGTCAACCTTATTTGAATCAATAAATTCACAATTTATTAAAATTGCATGTTAAAATCATTAATTTAATAACTCTAATTTGAGTTAATCTTTATGGTGATCAGTTTTTCAGAAAGCGATGTTCTTTTGGCCTGTGGGTATATTAATTTGCAGTGTTTAGTATCATAGATTTTTTAAGACACATATAGGTGTCTGCTGTCACTTTTAAACTTTGTCAAATTGTATATATTTTTCAATCACCAAAGATTTTTCAGAACTAATTAGCATTTAGATTAGATAAATTTACAATATGGATTAAGTTAGCTTATCAAGCTTATAACTCAATAGATTTTGATGTAATTTTTATAAAAATAGAATAGTTACCTTGCATTTAGAAATTGCTTTATTTTGTTATTTTTAACTTCTTATTATTTTATCGTTGTATTGATTTGGTTTTGGCAGTATGTTAATAGTCGTTTTGAAAAGCAATATACAGTTTTGAATGGACTATTTCAGTGTGGTGTAACTATGGCATTATAATTTTTGATTATACTAGTATTTCGTGATTTAATAATTCTGGAGGTATTCTGGATGTTATGTTTTATCAAAAATATATTTTCGAAACTCAGAAAATATCTTACTTTCAAAACGGCTATTGACCTTAACATCAATATAGATATTAATGTAATAAATTTCTTTCTTCTTCTTATTTCACGCTTGGTTTTAGTGTTGCACCCTTTTCACGTTTTTATACCTAACTTTGGTTTGGTTCTATTTTTTGGTGAGTTGTACCTAAATTTGAATTTTTCTGTTACTAACGTAATGCATGATTGCTTTTCATTAACACTGTTTTGGAAGAAATGTGGGAATGGCTTGGGCATGATTTCTGTTTAGACAAAGGTTTTTGATTATTATGTTTTTGATAGTAAAAAAATGCATGAAATACGGATCGTCTTCATTAAAAAATATTTCTTGTCGAAGTTACACTAACATTAAAACACAAGACACACATTTAACTTATGCCTTTTTGAGTTGATTTGTTGATTGAAAAACAATAACTTTTCAAACTCTTAACTCTTATGTATTCCATCATTGGCATAATCGCAAAAAATAAACTTACATTAATCCAAATCAGAATCTGGGCTTTCTTTGTAAATATTACTTACTTCTATAGTCATTCTTAAATTACCAATTATTTTCTCCACAGAATACAATCACCAAAGAAGGGTAGTTTGCAACAGCGTCTATCCCGCAGTGCAAGTAAGTTCGCGTCTTCCTTCCACAACAACCAACAGAACGGCGGCCAACCCATCAGCGTTCACACCGTCACCAACCCTGATGACATGAGCTCCAGTCTACTCAGGAGTGACGCCGAAAGAAGCCCAGCAGGTAACCTGAACCCCACAGTGAACTTCTTCGGAAACTTCAAAGGCTTCTCGCTAACGCCGATGGAGAAAAACCAAACGGAAAACAAACAGGAGAAAGTGCCTGAAGCACCGAAAAGCGCGAAGATAACACCGGTTCATAGAAGCAGCAGTAACAGTCAGCAGTTGGCTAATCAAGGGGTGTTGAAGCCGGTGTTGAGAAGTGCCCCGCCGCTGCCTGTGGTGCCAACGAACGCGAAAATCAGCCCGAAAACATCGCCATCCGTCAAACGAACGAATAGCTCCGTCCAAAACAGAATCAAAGCTAAACTAACGAATGAGAAAACTGAGAATATGTCTCCTGCGAACACCAATCCACCTCCAAGACCGGTGATATCATCTCCTATCTTAGAAGCATCTACTTGCACAGCAAAAGAGCTAATATCACCGCTTCAAGGATCTAAAACTTTAGGCCCAATCAGGCCAGCGCCGAACCTACCTTCAATAACGCCTGATCTACCGAAACGACCACTCAGCATGCACTCTGCTGGTAACGTACTACAAAAACCTTTGCCAGAAGAACCGAAAAAGGTCAAAGAAGGGATATCACTAAATAGAATAGCGTCGTTCCTAAAACACGACAAGCCGAAGGAGAAAGAACGCAATCCGGTCGAGAGAAGTCACTCAATGCCGCGAAACGCGAACCATCAAGTCAAAATACCCAAAAACATGGACAAGACAGCGTTACGAAACCTGCAAATATCCGGTCCGATTCTACAGAAAGGCATTGAGTTGTCAGTCAATACTGTTCCAGTTGTATCCGATAACGAAGAAGCTGAGGATCCGAAGGCATTTGTCAATCGAGCGCAAAGCATGCGAGCGAATAATACGCAAAAACCAGTGTTACAATCATTTGGATCAATGCGACAAAATACGGCGCGTCCACTGTCTACCGTGGGGCGACCCACCGCCCCACCACCACCACTACCAGAACACAAAGTAGAATCAGTCTACCAGAACCCTAAACCTCAAGACAAGTCGACGGACTACGTCGACTGCATCGAGGAGAAACAAGCCCCGCTCGCACACATAGACGAGGAATCCGGAGACAACATCTACGCGATCATCGAGGAAACTGTCAAAGATAAACCAGCAGAGGACGAGCAGTCTGAATACAAAATACCGAAACCGATCACGTCGTACTCGGGCAGCACTGAAAGCATGGGTCTGCTTGGAGAAATTGTTCACGAAATACAAACGAGAAACCCGGAGTCGTTGTATTCCGCGTCGACTTTGACGAGAAAGAAAGACAAAAACAGTCGCGACAGCACGTACACTAACGCCGAGAGCGTCTACAGCAACTCGGGAGCGAAATCAAACGTATCTACCACCAGCAGTGGATACCTTCACCCTTCAGCTGTCAACGTGCCCACGTACATGAACAAAGACGAGCCAGATTCCAAGCAAGAGCCCGACAAGTCCCCGCCGTCGCCCACGATGAAAGCCAACTCGAAAATACCCACGTTCACGCGACAAGTCACTCCGCCGGGACTCAGGAATACGACCACCTTCAGAAACCCGCAATCGCCGAAAAACAGCAGAAACAACAACCCCTCCCCCCGGACCGTGTCCAACAGTCCCGACCTGGTCTCAAGCTGCGCCGGAGCTGACAAAAACGTCAAACCTCCTGACGTCATCAACAACAACAAAGACATTACTAAAACTACTGTCAAACCGGGCGTTCCTGTCAAACCGAACGACAACAGACCGCCCCTGAGACCCGCCCCGACTATTGACAAGAAACCAACGCCTAAAGTGACAACACAACCAACTAAACCTAATACCACAACTAATGTAAGTAAAGTAGACAAAACGCCCGTAAACCGCGTCGCTTCAAACGTAGACTCTAACGTTAAGGCGATAGCGGACAATCTCAATAAAAACAAACCTAAAGTGGTTCCGAAACCCGCAACGATCGCGGCCAAGCCGGAAGTTAACACGAAACCGACCACCAAACTAACTTCTAAACCATCCAACGTAGCTAGCCTACAACAGAAGTTCGAAAATAGAAAATCCTTAGGAAAAGAAATTAACACTAATAAGAAATAGTAATTAACATCACAATTTTAGCAATTGTGCCTCAAATATTGTAATATAACATTGATTGTTGACGATCAAGTTTGAAATACGCTAGAAATTTTATTTCATATAATATGTTGAATTTCTAGTCGATAATTAAATAAATAATACGATGAAAGGATAGATTTATTTTGTGAAAATACAATTGATGAAGAATATAAATTCATATTTTTTGAAAGACTGCTGTTATTAAAATTAGTGATTGATTTTTGAGAATGAGATTATTTGATTGAATAATTATATTTACTATGTATTAATATTATTGGATGGAAACTGCCTGAAGTGGCAATATTAGTTGAACAAAATGTGTGATACCTAACTGGTAACATTTAATTATATAGCGAAGTCTTTTTCCTTTAGTTTTTAAGTTTGTAAATATATAAAGTAGTAGCTGTGACTGTAATCCACGCAATTTAATGTAACAACAATTTTCAACAATTTATCAATACATGTGTCTTAGTATTTTCTCATACAAATGTCAAATATATTTATTTAAAAATAACGTCCATAGAATATGCAATAAGTAACTAAATATGTTTATATTATATTCTATTTACAGTTGATACTATGAGCCATAGACTTATTTATGTTTATAGCGTCGTTAAGCAAAAGAAAAATACATTACAAATAATAATAATTTACCTTTACATCACACGAAATTTCAAGATAAAAAACGTGCAATAGGTTAACTAAATAAAATGTCAAATGCTTCTTGCTATTGCAAAATGTTTAAATATCGATCTCAGTACTTCTCTACTTATTGTGACCTTTGAATAATTGTTATTATCTTTTATTTACCTTCCGAATTTTCGAGATCTGAATATTTTTTTTCAAAATTTACTTAGGATATTTTTTTCATATATTTTGTGTAGCATATCAAAAACTTGTATATTTTAAGTTTGTAGTAAAGCCATTAAATTTTCTCTTTATCCGTCATAGAAGTAAATTAATATGTTGGGTTGCAAATGTATGAAAAAGAAAATTTTCAAGTGTCCAAAATTCCGCTCTTCTTGTAAACGAAATATACCTTTTCTCGACTTATAATAAACAAATCATACAGACAAATGTATAAGTATTGTAAAAATCTATTGGCAGCATATTATAAGTCATGTAAAAGTATATGTTTTTACAAACAGATGTAAGTAACTGCCAGTAAGGTTGGTACAAAGAAGTCGGTGCTCAGATATGTCGCAAATCCCACGTAACTACTTAAGTAACACTAGATAATAGATAATGCATTTTAGCTAAAATTATAAACAAAATATGTAAAAGGTGCGCTTTGCCAGTTGTGATACCAAGTTTAAAAACATATAGATATATACTCAGTAAAAATATGAAGCCATAGTCCTGTTAGGTGTATAAATAGTACATAGATATTGTACATAACAACCAAAGATGTGTACAGAGTTCACGCAATATAACATTTAATTTAGTGTTTGTGTGTGGAAAAGAGTATTTTTTATATCCTGCATAATTTGTATTTAGGTATCTTTAGTTTAATTATTAGCTTGAGTTAAACCTTGTCACATTTGCTCACGTAGCAATATATTTAAGTTTTTACTTTATAATAAATAAATAAATGTGTATTGCACTTGATTTCAGTAGATGCCGAGGCAGTAGTGGTATTTCATTTCGTACTGGACATGTTTATTTAATTTTGATTGATATTGACTAGGTCACGCACATTCAGTGGTCTTAATAAATGACTAAAATATATTTGTGTGTTTTATTTTTATTTAACACTTAATATTCAGATTGACAGACGTGAAAGATTTTGACTTAGTGCAATGAGTTTTTACAATTTTTCTAATTTTTTAAGCCAAACATTGTGTTGATTTTTTTAATTTGATTCTGTGTAACACAACAAATAAAAAAGCAGAAATCTATAGTAATTACATGTTTTTTCTTTCTGGGAAGGAGTCAGCCCCCCGGTTTGACAGCAGTTAATTCCCAGTGTCACCCCGGGGGACAGGGCTAGAGGGGACTACTGGGCATAATCAGTCTCGTGTCCCCACTATTTGACCTAGGTCTAGCGATGCAATTTTTATGACTCGTGGTCCTACCGCTCGGTGGGGCTTTAAGACACGCAAATAAATAGAATAAACCTATGACTGGTATTTACTATTGGAGTGTAATTAGCTAATTAAACCTTTCTAATTTTAATCCTTGAATTGAAAAAAGGATTAAAAAAAGACTTGCCTTTTTTTCTAATATTTAACAAGTATTATTTTGATTAACTTAATTTTGTAGTGGTAGGTATTTATATTTTCTCGACAAAAACTACTAGGCTCTCAGATTTACGAAGGAGTTAATCTATAATAACAATTCAGCCCTCTATTGAGAGGTTTTCTTACGTTACTCATGTGATGAAACACTAGTATATCTGTGAGTATATCATACGTTTTAAAGATGTTAAATAAGTCTTAAGGCACTGCGGAAACAGGAAATCTTCCAATATTCGCTTCTGTGCATATAGTGCGTACAGCCATCGTGAAAACTTTTTTCTAAGGTAACATATATCTATTATGTAAAGACCCTGCTCATTAATAGAAAATATTTTATTTACGTAATTAGTACATAAATATGACCTGTTACCATATTTATTAGAAAATTGAAGCTAAAAAATACTGTCTTGCTATGTTTGTCATCATCTCTAGGCATAATCTTGAAAAGTAAAATGGAAAAAACTAATAAATCTAACTATTCACACACGTCTTATATAAGTAAATATCAAACCTTTGCCTTATTTATACAACAAGATCTTTAAAAAAGAGAATCAGTGAGTTATAGAAATGGCAGAAGAATTCTTTGATGAAAATTTAGACGTCGGGTGTGTAGCTCAGTATTTTGATCAAAAAACTACTAGGCGATCAGAGCTGCCAAGGAGAAAAATTAAGTGAGACAGCCCGTTAGAGTGAGAGAAGTATGTTTTGATATTTTAGGATGTCAAAGTTTGATGAAGTGTAATATGCTGCCAGTGCGTTTTTAATGAAATAAAGTACCGATATTAAAGTAGTCTTAGACATAGATATCGATAAATATAATATAACAAAATCAATTCAAACCACAGTCAAACGCCAGTTTTGACGTGTTTCTATAAAATCACAGGCTATTTTTGAGGTATGAAATGCAGAATTACTAAGTTTAAAAAATAAAATAAGTAAATAATCATCACAGGTGACGTAAATATAGACATATTATCAACTCAAAAATCAACTAATTCTGCAAGCTACTTGACAGTTCTAGCATATCATGGAATTCAACCGGGACTTGACAAGCCAACGAGGCTCAACACGTGTATTGACCATTTTATGGTTAAAACCAGGGATGATTGGGAGACGTTTATTTTTAACGAACTTACGGACCATAGTCCTATTTTATTACTAATTGATAAAGTACACATAAATATGCAAAATACAAAAACCAATCACACATTTAAAAAAATTGATCTGACTTCGGCTAAAACTATGTTGGCTACGGAAAAATGGGAAGACTTTTACTTAATAAAGGATGTTGACTTAGCCGCAGAAGAGCTACAAAATAAAATAAAAAAATATTATTGAAAAATTTACATATACAGTCAAAACACCCAATAGACAGAGGCCGTTAAAACCATGGATAACTTTCGGTATAATAAAATGCATAAAGAAACGTGACAGATTAAACAAAATTCATAAAAAATCACCTCTAAACGAGTCGTCAAAACTACAGTAGGTATCTTAACTATAGAAACATTTGTAACAAAATCATAAAATTTTCTAAAATCAACTATTACAAACATCAGTTTGCGAAACATTCTGGTAACAGCCAAAAGACTTGGAACCTTATTAAAGAAGTAGGCAACAAATCCAACTTAAGTATCTCTGCGGATAGTCTACTTAGGCCTAATGCGACTGTAGGTACTCGAATCACTGTCAATACATACAGGGTGTCCCAAAACTCGACGTCAACCCGAAACCGGGTGACAAGGCAAGTCATGCTGGTTATCAGAAAAATGTTTAAAAAAATCTAAGTCACGTGTTCTCAAAATTATTGGCATTTTAAAAAAACACGCAAAATTTCACACCCTGTGACAGTGTTTTTGCTGCTGTTGCCACAAATGTTCACTTTTGGAAACTTTTTTTTTTGATATGTAACCCTGAATAATGCTTCTCTAAACTGTTATCAACATTTCAAATCTAGCTCCTCGAGATTGCATAAAAATAGGACTTATTTCCAAGAAAAAAATTAAAAATTAAAAATGGCCTAGTTTTAACTGTCTGCATTGAAAAAAAATTGTACTACGCGAGTTTGGCAAGTTGTGACAAAAGTTGGCGCATTTAGTAAGGATTCCAAAATGGTATGACACTTGGCAAATTGTAGCTGCTATCATGAACAAAAAAAAATATTTCCATGAAAACCCATTTTTAACTTTTTTTCTTACTTGGTTAAAATTGCAAAGCTTATCGTTGGTTACATTGGAGCCGCTTCCAATTTACACACTGATTAAATTTAACTGAATTGTACATTGTACTGATGTACTCGTCTATCTTTATTGAATGAACAGATTGTTCACTTTTAATTTATTTTTTTTAGTGTGTGCATTGGAATAAGCATTTATTGTTAAAGGTTTCAATTTTAAATAAAACAAAATTTTAATACCAATGTTTATTAATAAAATTTACAATAATTCTTAAAATGTTATAATAAGTGTTCGAAATGCCTTCCTTCGGCGGCAATACAAGCGCGACATCTTTTTAAAAAAGATCGAGCTATCTTTCTAGCGTATCGTCCATTATTTACAAATTGAGCTGCTTCAGCTATTCTCTGCCGTAATTCATGTTCACTCCCAATGGGCTTCTCGTAAACTTTTTCTTTAACAGCTCCAGTAAAAAAAGTCTAAAGGATTCAAGTCCGGTGAACGGGCCGGCCACGAGATTGGTCCAGCCCGCCCGATCCATCTCCCAGGAAGCTCTTCATCGAGGTACTCTCTTACGGGGCGAGCAAAGTGCGCTGGGCACCCATCTTGTTGGAACCACATTTCTCTGTAAATGCTTAGCGGCACGTCTTCTAATAAATTTGGAAGATGGTTTTGAAGAAAGTCTAAGTAAACCTCGCCAGTTAATGCATCAGGCAACTCAAAAGGACCAATTATTTTGCCATTCAAAATTCCGGTCCACATGTTAACTTTGAATCGGTACTGGGACCGATCCTGTCTCGTTAAATGAGGGTTTTCAACACGCCATTCATGCAGGTTGTGCATGTTCACGTAGCCGTCCTTTTTAAAAGTTGATTCGTCCGACCATAAAATTTTTGTTAGAAAAAGTGGGTCATCTCTGTACCTCTCCAATATCGTCCGGCAAAAATTCACCCTATTTTGGTAGTCACCGGGTAATAATGTCTGTACTCGCTGTACGTGGTATGGGTGTAGGTCATTTCTTTTTAAAATACGGTGGGCTGAACTTTTGGGCACTCCGGTGTTCGTTTCAATAGCTCTTACTGAAGTACTTGGGTCTTCTTCGACAGCCTGTAGAACTTCTTCTTCCATAGGGTTGGTGGGTCTGCCTCCACCATGCGTTTGATTTGGGAGGCGGCCTTCTGAGAAGAGCAACCGATGCACATTCGTAAACACCCGATAATCGGGGTAACGAGCAGCGTTTGGGTACCTTTCGCGGTAAAGTCTGGCAGCAGCACTGGCATTACACCTGCACTCACCATAAATAAGGTGCATATTAGCGTATTCGCGAGTGGTATACGAAGACATCTCGGCACTTGTCACACACTCACACAATAGTCCAGAGGAAAGCAAAGGTCGTCGTTAAGAGAAAACAAACAGTCCGAATCTAAATCGCAAGCAATCACAAGTCCATAAACATAGCCAAAAGTAAACAGTACGAAATCAACACAAACGAATACGAAAACAAGCGCAGTAAACGAAGGAACGTAACGTACTGACTGGTTTGTAATGTGTATCTACAAAAGCGAATACCTGGCGTCACTCTCTGTCTCTCTCGCACTTGGTAAAATGACTCTCTCCATCTCAGTCACTTTAGCGTCCATACCTGTCTCGCTCGCACTTGAGAAGGTGACTCTCTCCGTCTCACTCAATCACTTTAGCACAAATACTATCTCGCTTACACTTCCTAGAAAGACTCCTTTGTCACTACTTACAATTTACGACTCTTTGGAAAACCTTGGGCCCATTAGAATATTTTTTAACCAGGTAAGAAAAAATTGTTGAACACTGGATTTTTACGAATTTTTTTTTTTGTTCATGATAGCAACTACAATTTACCACGTGTCATACCATTTTGGGATCCTTACTAAATGCGCCAACTTTTGACAAAACTTGCCAAACTCGCGTAGTACAATTTTTTTTCAATGCAGACAGTTAAAACTAGGCCATTTTTAATTTTTAATTTTTTTCTTGGAAATAAGTTCTATTTTTATGCAATCTCGAGGAGCTAGATTTGAAATGTTGATAACAGTTTAGAGAAGCATTATTCAGGGTTACATATCAAAAAAAAAAGTTTCCAAAAGTGAACATTTGTGGCAACAGCAGCAAAAACACTGTCACAGGGTGTGAAATTTTGCGTGTTTTTTTTAAAATGCCAATAATTTTGAGAACACGTGACTTAGATTTTTTTAAACATTTTTCTGATAACCAGCATGACTTGCCTTGTCACCCGGTTTCGGGTTGACGTCGAGTTTTGGGACACCCTGTATTTTACAAGTATTGGAAGGAACTTAGCCAAGGATACCTTAAATAAACTAGATTCAACAGATGCTCTTCTAGCCTCTAAAGTTAAATCCCAACGAATCCCATGTCACTCTTTTGTCTTTCATGACGTGACAACTTCAGAAGTCTCATCCGTGATAAAAAACCTTAAATCTACTGGTGCTTGTGGGTGGGATAACATATCCACGAGTCTAATTAAGGATAGCTATAATGTGCTCTCTGAGCCCATTGCTCACTTATGTAACCTCAGTTTTTCAATGGGCTCTTTTCCCGGGGTTTTTAAGAAGGCACTTGTCACTCCAATTTTCAAATCTGGAGATAAATGTTTACCCTGTAATTACAGACCAATATCAGTCCTGTCATGTCTATCCAAGATCTTAGAAAAACTTGCAAATAAACGGTTAATTGACTTTCTAGAAAAGTATAAGTTGCTCTCGAATCAACAGTATGGCTTTAGGAGAGGTCGGTCAACAGACGAAGCTGTGTTGCATCTTACTAATCGTATAACAAGGACCTGGACGATGGTAAGAAATGTTTGGGAGTATTTCTCGATCTCCAAAAGGCGTTCGATACCGTTTCGATACCTATCTTGCTGGCACGTTTAGAAAACATGGGTCTCAGGGACATCACATTAAAATGGTTCCAGGAATACTTGTGTAATAGAGAACAGTGTGTTAAAGTTAATAAACACGAAAGCGATTTCACAATATCTAATTATGGCATACCACAAGGAAGCACACTTGGCCCCACACTTTTCCTGGTATATATAAACGAACTATGTGGGTTACCTATTGAGAACACAGACATACAAATGTTCGCAGATGATACCGTGCTTCTATTTAGCGAAAGGAGCTGGGAACTTGTGTATAGGGCTGCTGAGAGGGGGATTAAGCAAGTAACTGCTTGGCTTGAGGATAACCTTTTATCCTTAAATACCAGTAAAACTAAATTCTTAAATTTTAGCATACAGAATGCATATAGGTCAAAAGATTCTCTAGTTTTGCCTGCCCATACATATCCGTGTAATAGACACTTGTCATTCGAAACCGATTGCAAACAGGGACGTATTTTAGATTTTTACACCCCGGGCAAAAATTATACGGCCGCCCCTCAAACTCTTCAGTTCAGTTTCACTCAAAAGGCAGTTTACCTACGGTTAACGGCTTCACCCCATCTACCCGATTATCACATAATATAAAATTAGTTTAGTTGTAAGCCAGAGTCGCTGTTCTGTGGTTTAGTTAGTAGTTAAACTTAAAATAAATGACTTTTATAATAGTTCTACCCAGTGGTGGATTTACCACTAGGCTGAGTAGGTTGGAGCCTAGGGCAGCAGATTCTAGGGGGCGGCAGATATGCCTTTTTTTTTAATTGATCAAAAACATACATAGAGAACAATAGTCTTAATATTTACACATAACTGAGTAATTTCAAAATATTTAAGTGTCATTTATCTCAAATTTTAAACATTATTGTAATAGTCCAAAGTAAAGTGATTTATTATCTTGTTAGATTTGGTTTGGTTAGGCAGATTCTAGGGGGCGGCAGGTTTGCTCGTATTTTTTAATTGATAAAATATTAAAAAAAACACAAGTGAGTAATATCAAGCCATTATGAGTGTCATTTAACTCCATTATTTTAATGGATTTGTTTAGTTATTTTGTTTAAAGTAAAGCCTTGTTCAAGCATTTAGGGCGTAGGTGCAAATCAAAAGATTTTTATACGCTGACACAATCCATGAATTTAATGTTAAAAACCGGCTAAGTGCGAGTCGGACTCGCGCACGAAGGGTTCCGAACTATCATTTTATATCCGTTTATTAAGATCGAGTAAAAATTGCTTAAAAATTACGTTTACTTACGCCCCCGTTGTATGTATTTTTTAATATTGTAATATTTACTTTATTGCTATTTAATTATTTATTTTGATAGGTAATATACACGTAAATATTTCGTTACCGTTGTTACCGTTTTTAATATTGAGCAAAAAAATACGATATTTATTGTATGGGGAACGCCTTAATATATTTTTTTAAACGTAAAGTTAGACAGACATTTTTATTAACATAACGATATTCTACAAAATATTCACCTCGCTGTTTGAAGGCTGGATTCATTTGAAAAATAGCTAAATTAAGTGGTTCTTATTATTATTATGAAAGCTAAGGGTCAAACGCAATTTCTAATCTCAATATTATGTTGAAACATCAAATGATAACTTACTTAACAGATTTTAATTCCTCAACTTAAGATCAAACTTTTTTGTTATTCCATTAATTTCATTAGGCTGATTATTTAATGCATAAATGCACAGTTTGAAAAAATATGAAGAAAAAAGAAATAAAAAAGCTTTGCTTTTTTTCACATTGGCCTAATTTTTCGAAAAGTTATTAAAAGATCTCAAACAAAATCGTAACTCAAAATTATGCAAAATATTAGAACATTCAAGGGAATATTTTAACACGACGTACCTAAAAAAATTTTTGGGCGTTACTTTTTTGGCCACCCTATATACTTTACCGAGATTCAATATCATACATTAGTTAAATAAGGTTTTCACTTCGGAATTTCAAAAAAGATGCTGTAAACTATATCTTCTATTCATTAATAGATACCTCCCAAGAATCATATGATTAAAATTTCGTTAAACGTCATTGAAATATTTTATTGCAATTTACTCCTCTGGGTTTTAGGGCATTTGCATTTTTTAGTTTGGCGTGTCGAGTCGAGTCACGAGACTTGGTCATAAGATTAAGTGAAAATTAGAAAAAGACTTCAATCTCAGGTAACAAGGAACTGATAATGCATGTCGGCATTTTACAACTTCAGCCTTAAAGAAAAAGTATGTAGCAGATAGACTGAGCATAATGTAGCTGCAATTGAGGGCATCAAATTTCATAGGGGCGGCAAAAAATTAAAAGCCTACAGACGACAAATCTGTAAATCCGCCACTGGTTCTACCCATGCTCTTGAGTATTTTTTTTTCCATATCCGGGCCGCCCCTTGAAAATGGGCCGCCCCGGGCAAATGCCCGATGGTCCCTATGGGAAATACGTCACTGATTGCAAATGCCCTCTGCTACAACAAGTGGATAAAATAAAATATTTAGGAATAGTCATAGACGATAAACTGAATTGGAAACCTCAAATAGAATGTGTTAATAAGAGATTAAGGAAACTCATTTACGTCTTTAAAAATTTACGCGATATTTTAGATCTAGATTATTTATTTAAAATATACAAAGCTCTTGGTGAATCATTACTGATCTATTGCATAAGCTCTTGGGGAGGTGCTGCTAAATCACACCTTATAGAGGTTGAAAGGGGACAGCGTGCCCTTCTTAAAGTTATAAACCGATTATCCTTCAGATACCCAACCAATGAGCTCTATTGTAAATCTAAAGTTCTATCAGTAAGAAAATTATACCTTTTTCAAGTACTCCGCAGATTTCACAGTACCGATGTACGAGTAACAAAATCAACTTCAATCTACAATAGATTGGACCGCTGCCCTATTCCGAAATGTAGAACCACACTTGCAATGAGAAATTACAACTTCATTGCACCTTACATATACAACATCATAAATGCAGAAATAAAGATTAAAAAGATGAATAGTTATGACGTAAAATCTATTTTTAGAAATTGGCTTGCGAACTTTGATTATGCCTCTTTGGAAAACATTTTACCTGCATCAAATTAAAGTAGGTATTATAACAGCTAAGATCGACACAATTACTCACACACACACACACACACTCATACACATACACACACATATACACAAACACCCACACCCTCATTTATTTAGGTACCCAAGAAATTATATTTCCTCTATTTTTTAATGTTTAAACTTTTATTTTATATTTTTTATTATTACTAGTTTTATTTTGTTTTAGTTTTATTTTATTTTCTCTTTGTATTGAAAAAAAAAAATCTCTTAATAGTATTATTGCTGCTCTGTTTTATAAAACTGTTTTAAAATTAGTAGGTGGGAAGACACTGCAGTCTGTAACACAGATATTATCTAGCACAGACTGCAGGGTTTCAATTATTTGTCTAGAAATTAAGAAATAAAGATTTTTATTATTCTTATTATTATTATTATTCTTTCAGCAAAATATCCTATCTACGATATTTAAGGTACTTTCCCTTCATGTACCGTCTTGGGACACCCTGTATAGCAATAACTTTGTTAATACGCATAAAAAAAGTAACACGGTAGACTACGAGTCATACTTTTAGACTTACCGCGCGGTAAGGACACGAGTCATGGTTTTTGACGGGAAGTAGGACTAACAGGAATGGTAGGACAACCGCGGTGGGGATGGGGACACTAGTCATGCATCAGCCCTGTTGGGTGCTTTGACGTCTTATTTTGAAGGGACCAAGTCTCGGATGTCGGGTCGGTCATACTTATATAAAATATCACAACAGAGTTAATTCATAAAAGCAAGCAATCTTTATGGCTTTTTTAAAAGCTTTTCATTTTTCATGGAAAATATGTTATAGGTAGAAAAATATGTATTAACAAGAAGATTGTACTGGGTTATCCTAAAAGTTTCTCAATTATATGTAGGCAATTGTTAAGAAAAAAAACTCAAAGCATCAGATATAAAAATTTATTATAAGGAGATATTTTGGATTCAACAACAACACATAGCGGCATGTGCGTTTCCCCCGCGGACGGCATGGCACTCCTGACAACTATTGTTTTGAGCTCGAAACCTTTTTAACATTGTTTAATACTATAAAATAACGGCCCCTGGGAGAAACGCGCGCGTTACATAGTGTCTCTTAGATTCGTTGTCAACCGACCGGCCTCTGTTTGTATGAAATCGACACATCGGTAACCAAACAAAACGATTATCGGCACATAAACCACAAGTTATTGCGTTTATCACAAGCAACTGTTGATCCCTCGATGCACGAAACAAAACTTCACTGTTTTTTTGCCTAACTATAAACTAGACTTAATTTAAAATCATTCATTCGTTCAATCACTCTTCCATTCATTCGCTGTCTACTAGAGCTCACAGTTTTTACATTGATATCTTAGTAGGGGACGTGGCCTACTGGCTTTCTCTAATCGCACTCAATTTAGCTATTTTTACCAAACCTTATGTTTTGTTCTAGATTTGTTATTGTTTTAGTCAAATGCGATTACAGACACCAATACTAACATCTAAACTCGCTGATTCAGGGCGTGTTTACAATGATTCTGATACAATGCGACATAAACTAAAACCTTTATCAGCGAGTCGAGAAGGCATTGCTTTGGAAGCAATATTTTTATTAAAAAACAGTTGCAAAAGGCGTGTATTACCATTATATAATTTATCACACATTTACTTTATCACTTACGACAACTATCGGCCAATATTTTTAATGTAAAATACACTAAAACATGTCAACACGACGACACGCCCCTTAAAAATGAACAACTTAAAAAAAACGATTCTCATTTACAAAACATTAACATAAAAAGAGATTAAAGTATATTGACACAGCATCAACTACCGTATGACCGTACAAACAAAACAATAGAAGGACCTATGTACAAGGTTGAAAATTCATTTCAAATAAGTTCTAAAACATAATTTAACCGGTTTACACAAAGTACATTACAATATATAACTACTACTCTGTACAATTATGTTGTGTCAGAAAATATTCTTTCAAATATATAAAACTGTTGAGGCCTCCAGTTCGTTTGCTATTTATTTACATCACTATAAAGTACTTTTGATACTGTTCAAGCTTTCTTACACAATAATAGTTTACATTTCAACTAAAATCACATCCAAATAGTTATTCCTTTCAGGTAAGTAATGTATGCCCGGAGAATCCCACTAATTTTAAACGTTAAGACCAATTAAATGCAATTTTTTTTACAGCAATCGACAGCCAAATATTTTACTTTTTTTAACAACAAACATATAAAGATAAATAATAAAATAAACGAAATAAATAGTAAGTAGTTTAACAAAACAATGATACATCAATGTAAGGCACACGTAAGCCAAAACTGAAATGTAGTCTACTTATAATGAGCACTTGCATATTTACGTAAATGGTATCCTCAAGATGGCCATAATTTCTCTCTAGTATGAATAGGCTAAACATTGAGTTATTGGCCATTTCGAGTTTAGGGTTCGTACAATCGCCTCAACTACCTATTTCCACAGCCATTTGCCATTTCTTGAGATCTTATCAATACCCAAAAATCAATACTCAAAACACACCGCAGCGTTGTACGAAATCAACTATTGGAGCTAAAAATTATAATCAAATCCTTGGAAAAATAAGTGACCGTTTCAAACGTCACTGCATATAATCTTGTATGGAATTTGTTTAGTCTTTTCGTTTATCCTTGAATACAATTCACAGTTTGAGAAACATAAGTATTGTACGTTTTATCCATTCATAAAAAAATATTACGTAACTTACTCATACACAACTTTTTATGAATAGAAAACGGCGTGAAGCGTCAACATTCTAACTTGATATCAATTGATAAATCCTAGCTAATCTCAATTTCCATATTATACAAGGTCAAGCCCCTAAATTATTGTATGTATTTCTCATTAAACAATAAATACTTAACGCTTAGAACCTTATGTATGAAAAGCGTATAAATTATTCATAAACAGAATTCATGTACGGACCTATTTGCTAACTATCTAGAAGACTGAAACCGCTTTTATTCGCTCGAGTAATTTGTCTCTTTCTCATTGATTTTGTAAACGAGACATAGATACAACTTCATTTCTACTTATTTCTTAGATCGTCATCTTTTATTTTATTTTGTTGTATTGTACGCAACTTTATTTATAAAACAACTAAAAGTTAAGTAGATAATGAACCGTGATTTAGAAATTTTGAAAAAAATGATATTTGACTTTTTATATCAACAAAAAAAAATATATAAAACTGATTACGATGATCCTTTAACTAAGGGTTGTGTAGTTTATGTCCTATTGAAATGTGATGATAAGAAAATGATAAGTATATATTGCTCCCGCTAATACAATATGATTTTATACAAAATTCGACCACTTTGTGGTAACAAGTGATATGTTTAAAGCTACGTTTGCCTATTCGCACAATACAACAAAACTATCATACCAAGTAAGTCAATGACCTTTTATTGTGTGATGTTCCAGTATTAGTTTAAACGGTGAATCTTTTAGCCATTGACAAAAAAGCTTTAGAAATCTGACAAAACATACACGACGTAAGGGACTTATAATATGAGGTATATTTTTTTCTGCGGGACTGCAGTGTCACAGTCAAAATTTTAAGTTGTGTCCAATCGTAAGTGTAAACGCTCAGCGTTTTTTTAAACTTCGAAATACCAGATTCAGAGTAAGACAAGCTAGTTTTCGTCCTTTTACAATCGCCTTTTGTGGTATATGTTTGATTTGAAAGAGAAAACGATCACATTGCGTGCTGACTCACACTTGAACTTGCATTGAAATTGTGACAAATTGACCATATAAAAAAAAAACAACCGATTAAGTTTACCGAAATCCACTGCAATAGAATCTTCACTTATCATTTCTTCAACAAAACGTGATTTTCGACTTTCAACCTAAAATTTTTTTTCTCTATAACTGCCATTAACTCTTTATAACCATACAAAACATCCAATCACAACTGATTTAACCACTCTTTACCTCTCTCTAACCCCCACGCAACCTGACCATTCTCTCCCGCATCTATCTGCATGTATATGTGTATGTGTCTGTATATGTGTATGTGTATGTGTACGTGCTAGAACTTGTCCTGGAAGAGGAACAGGTTGTTGTTTTCCCATTCCCTCCCGCATCTGTATCTGTCTGCATGTATATGTGTATGTATGTGTATGTGTATGTGTATGTGCTAGAACTTGTCCTGGAAGAGGAACAGGTTGTTGGTGGCGGCGACGGCGATGACGGGCTCGTGCGGGTGCCACGCCGTGTGCAGGATCTTCTTGTTGAAGTCCAGGCACTCCACGCTGATCTCGTCCTGGGGGCGGAACAGTGATCGGTTAATTTTTATTGTGAAGTTTGGTAAGAGAAAAATGTAAGACTTCTATTTTTTAACTTCCTTATTTACATTAGGCTAATTTTACAATCTCTAGTTTATTTTTTGATATAGTCTTGAAGCATGTTTTTCCTATTCAAATATAATAATATCCTCTTTCAGTATCTATCTTTTTACTCACTACTTTCTCTTCAAACTCTAGTGTTCTCAACTATGTTCCTTCCCACAGCTATCTCTAATATGATGACACGTATCATCCTATCTCCCTAGGGTCCTCCTTCCAACCATCAACCTTGGCACGTATCTTCTTTACACTATAGTTCCGGCCTAACTTCCTCCTGTCTCTGCCTACACTCTCATCCCACATGTTCGTCTATCCACTCTACACCCGGTACGTACCTACCCCCCCCTGGACGGTCGGTACAAAGATTATGATGGAACATGTGATTATTGTGATGAAAACCGCGGAGGTAGGTACGATGTTCCTGCGTTTCGTTCGGTCAGTGCGATATCCGGTACCCAATTTCTTAAAGGCCAGCAACGCACCCTCATGTAATTGTGGGTGTATGGGCGGCGGTGATCACTTACCATCACGTGACCCGCTTGCTCGTTTGCTAGGTTCTCCTATAATGCGGGCTGTTGAGGAACCGCGTCTTCCTAAATGGCGAAATGCGAAGGAGGCGCTGTCTGGTTTTTTAGTGGGTCCATCATGGGGAATCCCACACACGTCTCTACACCCCAGAGAGATAGGTGCATAAAGCATTTTCCCAGACAAAAAAAAAAGGTTCTCCTATAAAAAAAAAAGTCTCCCGTACCTTCCTCCTCACGTCTCCGCTGCCTGCTACCTCTAACCTCGCGATACTCCTCTCCACTCTACTCCAGTGCCCCCTACCTTCCTCCCCATCCCACACTACCACACTATAATATCTTGACCCCCCCGTACCTTCCTCCTCCTGTCTCCGCCTACACTCTCATCCCACATGTTCGTCTGTACACCTCTACACCCGGTACGTACCTTCCTCCTCTTGTCTCCGCTGCCTGCTACCTCTAACCTCGCGATACTTCCCTCCACTCTACGTACCTTCCTCCTCTTGGCGGTGGTGGCGACGCGGCGCGGGCGCAGCGGCTGGCGGGGGCGCGCGCACGCGTCCCGCGCCGCCTCCAGCGTGAGGTCCGCGCGCCGCGCCCCCGCCGCCCCCGCGCCGCCCCCGCCCCCGGGGCACGCGCCGCGCTCGAATATCCTGCGGGGAAGAGAAAAAACACTTTAATTCAGGTGCCTACCCTAAAACAAATGAACGATGCACCTATTGGAATCGAGATTATACCCATTACGTTTTTTTTTTCTGACTGACGATTGCTGTTGGCCCCTTGACGGCCTTAACAGCTTCACCGGGCTTGAATATGCCCATTACGAATTGTTGACAGTGCTTATAACATCTGTCACTGCAATTTGAGACAGCACTTACGCTACTCTACCTACTAACATATGTTTGACATAATTATTTTATTGATGTCATAGGACGCTCACGCTTAGAATATCGTTTGTGTGGTTCGAGACAACAGTCTTTTTGAAATCTCAATGACAAAGAATTTTGACAATGCAAAAAATTTGTCATGAACAGTCTCACATGTAAAAAAATGCCATATTATTGTTACGGCGTTATAAATGAGGATCAAGGTTTTAACGTCAAGCTGTAATAAAGTAAAAATAAAGGGGCTCTCTTTACGGTATTGCTATAATTTTCTGAACCTGACGATTTTCATTTTTTCTGAAACATGAAATTCATTTTCAACCTTACCACATCCCAAAAGCAATACTCGTAAGCTAACGCTTAAGATAATAAGAAGTAGAGATGCACCGAGTAACACTTTTGCCGAGTGCCGAGTGCCGAGTGCCGAGTGCCGAGTGCCGAGTGCCGAGTGCCGAGTGCCGAGTGCCGAGTGCCGAGTGCCGAGTACCGAGTACCGAGTATTACTCGGTTCAATTTTTTTTTAACCGAGTACTCGGCCGAGTAACTCGGTTGTATCAAATTCCCAATTTCGCGCGCGTAAACAAGTACAAACGAACGCAAGTATATTTAGAAGAAATTTTGTTGGCAAATGGTGGACAGGGCACCAAACAAGGCATCATAATTTACATTTATTAAATTTTAAATATTGATTATTTTTATTACTGTTCCTTTAATTTTGTCTCACTAGTACTCATGCATTAGCATAATTTTGATTCTATTACTTGAGAATGTCAAAGATTTCCTCAATCAGTACGTTTTGATTAACACTGTTGTTTCAATTATATCTACCTAAATATATTGCTTTCTTTAAATAAAGTATATTACTTTTTTGGTACTCGGTACTCGGCGGTATAAGAAGTATGAAAGGACACGATTTCGCCTTATTTACAACATTAGTCAGATCTGATTGTGTCTCCCATTCAAGATTTCGTTTATTAAAGGTAACATGTGATAAACAAAGGCAACAAAATAATTTATAAACCACTTTTGTTTGACACTTTTCACAAATTTAAGCAATGACAATATATTTAGAAATTATTTCAATAATTAATATGTACATACATCAATAAATGTCTATAACATACCTAAAGAATCCATTATAAGAGCCGGTCATGAGCCTCTGGTCATCTCCGCTCCAACAGCACTCAAACTTGTCAAAGATGCAGTCATTCTCATACAACGAACACAACTTTGACCGCAGGTACTCATGTACCTAGAACAAAATAATATAAAAGTTAATAATGAATACACTTAATATAAACTAAGCCAAACTATGGTGGAAAAGAAATTACACCATGATACAAGCTAATGTCAAAAATTTTTGCCCTATTCAGGAATTGAAGTCTACAAGATTTTAAAAAATAATTATAGAACGTCTGCTTTCTGATTAAAATCACGTAAGAGTATAAAATTAATAACATACAAATACTCACAGCATAAGTTTCTACAGGTTTCGTTTCCATTCTAAGATCCCATACTTTTAAACCTAAATAATCTCTGGACATCATATATCTGTAACAAAAGAGATACACATTGTTAATTATTAAAGTAACTTGCAATTTAAAATCCTTCTGAGTATTTTGAACCTAAGGTCATTCATTGACCTGACAATATAGTATCTAATGTTATTTTATATTACACTGAAAACTGGTTCTTTAAAACCATTTCCCTATTTCAGTTTGGCATCTTCGACATAAATATCTTATTTAAAGTACAGACCCCACAAGTTACAAAACATCTGAACACTAGTTACTTAACAAAATATGAAACAGTTATTATGCTCATAATGAACATTTGATAATTAAGTTTTGTTTGCGCTCTTGGCACGTTTAAGAAATTTAATTGAATATTCAGATGTTTTAAACTTTTGGTTCTGTCCAGCGACTTTTGTGGCAGGCTGTCGACTACGTCATCATCACACTACCGACCGTCCACTGTTGCTGAGCTTCACGTCGCTGATGCTGGAGATGATCTCGGAGAAGAAGGACCTGGCGTGCGGGTCCTCCGGCTCCTCGAACAGCTTGCCACTTTCGAAGCTGTTCACCGACTATACCTACGCTGCCTTCATATGTTGTGTACCGACCGTCCACTGTTGCTGAGCTTCACGTCGCTGATGCTGGAGATGATCTCGGAGAAGAAGGACCTGGCGTGCGGGTCCTCCGGCTCCTCGAACAGCTTGGCGTGCCGGTCGCACAGCGCCGCCGCGCGCATGTCGCACAGGCGGATTGTACCTGGATGATTTAGCGTATTATATTATGTATATTACATATTATATTATGTATTATTAACAGCCGGATTGTACCTGGGTGGGAAATCATGGTATTATCATTAAATAGTACCTAATGGGAACACATGGAGTTATCATTAAATAGTGGCAATGGTGTAATTTTGGCCGACTTGCTCACGAAACATTGATTTTTGGCTAACTTTAAAAAACTTTTTCCGATTGTTCTTTATTTACAAATTTAAATGAAAAAAATACCTAAAAGTTGCTAAAAACCACATTAATATCCCTCAAATGGTTTAGGAGGAGTTAGAAGCCAAACATACAAACAGACAGAATTAGCGACTTGGATTTATACTATGTAATGATAATGATAATGATAGTGGCCGCCGGCGACTCCGTCCGCGTGGAAGTTTCCCGTGGGAATGATTAGTTTTCCCGCGGTAAAAAGTACCCTATGTGTTATTCTGATGTACAAGCTATATTACTGTAAAGTTTCATCAAGATCCGTCCAGTAGTTTTTACGTGAAAGAGTAACAAACATCCATAGTTCCTCATATACTCACAAACTTTCACATTTATAATATTAGTAGGATATAATATGTAAACAAATGTTATGTTAAAAATAAAAAGGATTTTTAAGTTTAGCAAAAAAATCAAAACTTTATGGAAAAGACGTGCTAACCTAGATTAGTTCCAATCCTTCCAAAATAGCTTTTGTCTGGTGAAACATCTTTTTTATTGGAACCAGAGATTTTTGCTAACAAACTTTGACTGTTGATTGAAATGATAAAAACTACATTCACTCAAAACTTCTAAGAAACTTCTACAGCATTCCATTAGGACTTTCTTAAGAGAGTAAGCAGCCTAATTTTACTTTGACACTATATTTAACTGAAAGAATGAAATGAAATAACGTCAAGTTAGTGACTTACCCTTACTACTAGAATATACAAAGAGATTGCATTCAGTCGGGTGGAACTCTGCTGCGGTGATAACCTGACAACAAACATACCAATACTTTATATCACACATTTTTTTTAACCAAAACAAAAACACATTTTAGGCGACGTTTGCTTTAACTATTTGTTATTAGTTAATACAACTTCTATTGTTTTAATAAAAATTTGGTTGTATTCATAACTGGAATATTTTTAGTGAAATACCACTTTCAAAGGCTTTTCGATTATTGTGTAAAAAGAAACAAAAGAATTAAAACGAACAGGCTTGCAACATTAATAAAAAAAAATAAGGTTCTGATTCAAGAGAAATACGTAGATCAATTGTATAGTATAGATGAAATACTGGTTAATATCCTGGTTAACATACCTCAGTAAGTTCCTCCATATTGGCAGGTTTTATGTCTACGATGTTGAAGCTCTGATCGGTGATTTCCAGATGCCACAGGTTTATACGTAGATCATCAGCTGACAGGTAAGTCTCTTGATCAGAGTTCAGGGAGATTGAGTTTATGTGGTAGGTGTGGGCATTGGCGAATATCCTCCTAGTGAAAGAAATATTTTGTATTAGTTTATGCGGTAAGTTCGAAATTTGAAATGTTAAGTAAAGTTATGTCAAATAGGGATGATCTAGCGCAAACAGTATTGGAGACTTTACACAGGTTTCTGAATTGTGTTTTGAAGTTCACTAAAAATGAAGGCATTTGAGTAATGACCACACCAAAATACTTTTGATTAAAGCTTAATGACCATACAAAAACACTTTGTATCAAAGCGTAAGTATGAGTCAACTTGAAATACTCAATTAGAAACAGTTGGTGTAAAGTATAGGTCAGTTATAATTGGCGCCTAAACTCAATAGAAACATATGGAACAGGAGTGACCTTGAGTAGCAATGATAACAATAATATTTGAGAATATATTCGTTGCACCTCATTAAACAAATATAAATGAGAAAATCAATGTCTTGTATTAACGTATTTTGTTACCTAAATTACAAATTGAACGTTTTTAGTCTTAAGCCTCATTTACACGATACCATTTTCTTGCACGTTCAATAGCAATAATTGAATACAATAGTGGAAGCGCAATATTTGCATTTCAATAATTGTAAGCAACTGTTTACACGTGGATATTATTTATAAAGTTGAACGCCATTATTGAATGCAAATCTTGAAAAGAAATAATTGCCAGCGTGTTTTGTTTACATTGATACAATAATGGTAAGGAGATTATCGCTTTCAAGAATCGTCTTGTCTAAACATCGACTTGAACGTTCCTGTTCCATTTACTGGCACGTTGCTTCAAGAATTGACCGTATTTGCTCAGACGAATATTTTCATTCAAGTGTTTGACGTCTTCGGATAAAATGACTATCAAAGTCAAGTGAGAAAACTTTTGAATACAAGTATTGCACAAGAAAATATTGTATGTACAGTTTAAACCGAGAACATTCTTGAAAGCAAAACTTGCCTAGTAGAGAAAGAATATGGCATGTTGTTTATACGCTGCAATTCAAGTATTGCTTCTACATAATTGTACGCTACAGGCAAGAAAATGGTATCGTGTAAATGAGGCTTTAAAGAAGCTGCGTCGAAAACGTTTTAAAGATGACTTGTCAAGATCCATACTTATAAAACTTCGGTTTTTATCGTTACTTATACATAATTACGATAAGACTTATAACAATTCATAAATGTATCGAAACTTGCAAACTTAAAAGTTTTTTGTGCAAACGCAAAGTATACAGTATCAGAAATTATTTGTTTCAGAGTTTAATATATTTCTATTTACTAAATCTCAGTATTTCATAAACCACCAAGCATTAATTTAATTAAAAAGATAAAACCACATAATTGAAAACCGAATTTAATATATTTTAATTTAATATTTTACTTCGAGTGGTATTAAAAGATAAATAAGTTCAACCGTGCCGACTAACCTATTGCGCACTTACTGATAACTCTATTTCTAATCAAAATATATTAATGTCAATATTAATTAATGGTAAGTGCTACAGTTGGCGAATAATTTACTGCTTGACGTATGAAATACGTTGATTTATTCACGATACTTATAAAACATTACAAGTAGATGATTTTACAGTTAAGCCTCATTTACACGATACCATTTTCTTGCCTGTAGCGTACAATTATGTCGAAGCAATACTTGAATTGCAGCGTATAAACAACATGCCATATTCTTTCTCTACTAGGCAAGTTTTGAATTCAAGAATGTTCTCGGTTTAAACTGTACATACAATATTTTCTTGTGCAATACTTGTATTCAAAAGTTTTCTCACTTGACTTTGATAGTCATTTTATCCGAAGACGTCAAACACTTGAATGAAAATATTCGTCTGAGCAAATACGGTCAATTCTTGAAGCAACGTGCCAGTAAATGGAACAGGAACGTTCAAGTCGATGTTTAGACAAGACAATTCTTGAAAGCGATAATCTCCTTACCATTATTGTATCAATGTAAACAAAACACGCTGGCAATTATTTCTTTTCAAGATTTGCATTCAATAATGGCGTTCAACTTTATAAATAATATCCACGTGTAAACAGTTGCTTACAATTATTGAAATGCAAATATTGCGCTTCCACTATTGTATTCAATTATTGCTATTGAACGTGCAAGAAAATGGTATCGTGTAAATGAGGCTTTAATGGTACCTGAATTGGATGGATTGGAACAAGGAGCGAGAGTTATAGACCGAAATTTTCTACTTTAAACAACTAAATTGTGACAAACATACGTTGACAGCGTTCTTTTACAGGGGTCTCTAATAACTTTACTTTTGATTATATCACCTAACTATCTCCTGACTTTTCTGTTTGTATTTTTGTAAAATTTGCTCGCTTTTCATGTACTTTAACATAAGGCATGTTCTACATTGGAGATGCATTGACCATGAAATGAGCTTGTATTGTGTATTCTTAATAAGAGTACGTGCATGCAAGTGTTTACAATATAGACTAAAGCGAGGCGTTAACAAAGACTTGCTTATAGTATAGTAGACGTTTTCAATAACCTTCAATAGATTATTACTAGAAAACTGGTTATAGTTTTTGTTTAGTGAAACTATTTACTGCCACTTTAATAACAACTATGTATCTCATTTCATTGCGACGCAAAAACGCGGACTTATATCTGCAATGGCAAATTTTATCACTATTACAGAAATTGTATTATTGTTATCATAATTATGCTACTAAGTTGAGTAACTAACATTTAAATATGGTATTTGAGTAGTTGGCAATTTGTAAAAAAAACTTTTGCTTAAAACTTAAAACTAAATTATGACTCAACTACTTCACAATACTAATTTAGAAACCGGCACTTAGTGCGGTGATAAATTAAATCCTAAAAATACTTTAAGCTCTCAGGAGCTAACTAGTAACTACACATATGTTTTGTTATTGAGAATGTTTTAACACAAATCATGGCGAATATCATATCTTTTTTTTAAATTATTACTTTCTTTCCATATGGCAAAATTTTACTAACTTAACATTCTTTAAGATGGGAAAACCACATAAAAATCTGTTCAGTAGTTTCAGAGGAGTTAGTAGACAAACATACATACAGACACGATTACCGACTTTTCTGTATAATATACCTATTCGGAAATTGTCTCCTCCCACCCTGTATAACACCCATTCGGAAGTGCCCTCCCCCCACCCTGTATACGTACTTGGGCGACGCGTCCACCATGAGCTCGGCGCGCCGCACGGTGGGCACGCGCAGCGCCGTGACCCGCGCGGGCTCGCGCATGCGCCCGCCCTCCTCGCGCGTGTTGTAGCCCGTCACGCGCTTGTCTCGCTCTGACACCTGCCAACAACAGATACTTAGGCCCAATTGCGGGGAACGTTTTAAGCTCGGGTTAGCTAACTCAGGTTTAAATGGCGCCACCATCGATTGTAACTACTTCTTATTACAATCGATGGTGGCGCCATTTAAATCTGCGTTAGCTAACCCGAGGTTAAAACGTTCCCTGCAATTGGGCCTTATAGTCTTACTAGTGGCCGTCTGAGACTCCGTTCGCGTGGAGGTCGGTTTCTCGTGGGAATGAAGTTTTTCGAGGTAAAATGTACACAATGTGTTATTCTGATGTATAAGCTATATTAATGTGAAGTTTTATCCAAATCCGTCCAATCGTTTTTACGTGAAAGAGTAACAAACATACATACATCCTCACATACTTTCACATTTATAATATTAGTAGGACTAGCCGATCCGACAAACCTTGTTTTGCTATACATATAAATAAAAAAATGTTAGGGGTTGTGTGCCCTTATCACTTAGGGGTATGGATAATAGATAGTAGCCGATTCTCAGACCCACTTAACATGCCTATAAAATTTGGTTAAAATTGGTAAAGCCGATTCGAGGGAGTAAGGTAACTAACATTGTGACACGAGAATTTTATAATGTATAAGACTAGTTGGTGGTTGCGACTTTGCAATGTGGACTCCGATTAGAAGAAGAGTAACAGACAAGACAGAAAGTTTTTTTTTTATATATGAAACTTAATAGTTAACTGATATGTTAAAAGCAAACTAGAAAAAGACTGGACCAATGTGGTAGTTTATTGTAGTTTGCAGAAGGGAGTTATTTCATGTTTCTTGCTGTTAATATGAAAAAAAAAACATTCAGTTCAGGCTAGTCAAACAATTTATTCAGTCTAGCCTAATAAATTGCCATATTGTCAATTATTTCTCATATTAAAATTGTTTCATCATCAAAGGATTAAGGGTGCTTGTGCAGAGGGCTACAATTTAGAATTGTTTTTTTTAATGTAAAAAAAAATATGTTTTACGAAATAAGTTTTCAGTTTGGCCCAATATTCCAATTCATACTTGTCAAGATCTCAGTAATAATTATTATTTTTTTGGGTTAATTTAAGCATGTTTATTCACTAACTAAACTTAGTTTTCTTACGAATTTCATTACATTACACCCAAACAGTATAAAAAATATGCTTACCTTCCATAATTTAATAGTCTTATCATTAGTTGAGAGTAAGAAGTGTGCTTGGTTTTTTCTCTTGAGCCACCTAATTTTGTTGATTTTCTCCTCAATTTCCAATGATTTGAGATAATCGAACTCGGGCTCGTGCGATTGGAATGTCGAATACACATTGTATTCTCCTTTTTTGGGTACACATTGCTTTGAAGCAGGGTCCCTCTGTAACAAATTAATAATCATTAGCTTTTACCTGCGCGGCTTCGCACGCGTTTATTTCGGAGTGTATTATGTTATTATACATGTAAACCTTCCTACCAAATCACTCTCTCTATTAATCAAAATCCGATGCGTAGTTTTAAAGATAGCATAGGGACAGAGTAAGCGACTTCGTTTTATACTATGTAGTGATATACATCTTAATACTGTTAAATAATGTATTAGGCTACAGTGCTGTGGACTTACAATTAAGCCAACATTAAAGTACTTTTATGTTCATAAATTAATTTTGAAAATCCTTTACTTATCTTCTTTAGATAATCAATCAAAAATGTATCATCATTATATATAAATAGCTTAAAAGAGACCTTATTTTAAAACAATATTGTATGAGTTATCATTCCACATAGCACTTATCAAATTCACCAAAACAAATTAGTAGTTTTAGTTTTAAACAAGTGTTCCCATTAATATGAAAATTTTTTATTGAACATAAATCATAAAGATCTTAGATTTATTCCCTTAGTTTTTATTGGCACCTCATTACTGGGGGGAAGTATATATGGTATTTCCACCATAAAACTAAACTGTGTAATACCACACCATATTGATACACTAAAAATGATCAAGTAAAAATGCCAGTTACCTGAAATATAACAACCCGTCCGCCCTTGTCGCCGGTGGCAAGGAGCTCTCCATCATGGTTGAACTCCACGCAGGAGATCAGATCAGCCTCTGTCACGTCATCCTCGAGGGTGCCTTTCACCTGGCTGAAACACCATGTAGTCTCCCCACCATTGCCTGAAATATAATGGTGTCACTTAAGCTTTAAAAAGACAAGCAACAAGTTTCATCATTTTAATGTGTTTGTCTACAGAGTTAATTTAATGGATCCCAATATTTTTATTTAGTGATAGAAGATATTAGAACTTGGTAATTGAAAGACTCAAAAAAAATTTTTACTAATGGAAAACAACATTTGTTACACATATACCTAAGCTACGAATCCAATAAAACACTAGCTTCTATAAGATTATTTCATACACAGGAAGATCTAATATGCATGTAACAATGAACTTTAGAACAAGGCACAATTGAGAGATGTAAAGCAATCAATTTTCAAATCAAATGACTCAACCGGACCAAGCACTGTTAATTGTTTGTCTACAAGGCAATGCACAAAGTAAAACCAGAGCAATGTTGTCGTGTTAGTTAATAATACACTACACTAGTGATAAATGTACTAAAATCTTAATCAAATCATTGTTATTATTACCGGAATGGTCGGCATTAAGTAAAAAAATATTAATAAAGAGGTATTAATATTATCACAATGATGTTATGCAATGTTTATTTAGCTTCTCCCAATGGTTTTTCCATGTGTTTACAAACTTCAAATTGGTGTTGATAATAACTAGGTATAAAACATTAAATGTTTATTTATTAATTCAAGGTTTAATAACTATAATTTTGACTGTAAACCTAATATAACAAATACATACAATCACATATTGTATTCCAATGAAGCCTGCAATTATGATGTCTCCAAGTAGTGAAATTATCTTGTAACCGCAAACGATGGTTAGAGTACCATGGCACCTCCTTCTTTTTTAACATTTTTAACTACAACTACCACAAAACTCTGAATTTCCGACTCTCAACATAACTTGCAAGCCATGACACTACACTCATGTCTTAACAATAAAAGGGCTAGATCAAAAATGATGAGTGTGAAGGAAAATTAACCTGTTCCCTGATAGAACAATGGTAAGATGATATTACCGAGGTTACAAGTAATATAATCTAGGTGGTTGGCTTGTTAGGGTGCCGAACAAACACAATAATTAACAAACAAAAGGACCGGTTTTAATTACAATACAGGAAGATCCTTATATGCAGAGTATGTAGCATACAAACTAGTATGAATAACTCATATAAGTAGGGACAACAAGTTAATGAGCATCATTTCTTGGTAAGACACACTACTTGCTTGTACAGAATTTGCTTTGCATTATAAATTGATAACACAAGACTTATCTAGGAAGCTTGGGTAAGACAATTTTGGCAAATAACCAAGAATAGTTCAATGATACTACCTGATCAGAATTTCAAACAGTGTTGCATACTTGAGACTTTTATCTATAATAGTTGATAATGCCACCTACTTCGAAACATAGATAAACATGTCTATTTGGTATCTGTTTAGTAACAGTTGAATAATATTTCTAAACATACATGAAGTATGAATACTTTAATGATATTGATTGGTCATAAACTATTGAATTGATGCACCACACACTTGCATTGCACTACTCATTTCCTGACTAAATAAATTAATTCCAATTACATGCAATGACCAAACTTTCCATTTCTATTCTAAATTCTTATGTAATTACTTGTATTTTTATACAAAATGCAATTTGAATACTACAAAACTCAAAATGTATTAATTTACGTCCATACTCTATATAAATTGATATGCAAATTGATTTCTATCAAAAGCGGGTAGATATACTTGTACATCACCTGTAGTCAACGTCATTTCGGTACCCAAAACTTCTTTGTGTATTTACAACTTGTTATCTTCTCAATTATGCAACGGATTCTTCCTAGAAATGCTCTGAAATACGGCACTAAACAACGGCACGGCTACGTCAATCTTCAATACAGTGTTTGACCTTCAAACCAAGAAATTAAAATCATCTGATCACAAACACCAGTAGAACATGACGCTATTTAGTTATCAACAACACTTTATATCACACAAACGTTTGGAACACAGTAAACCTTTGGGAGAACATAAAACTTCCTAAATAACTGTATTACAACAACAAAATTCAAACGGTCACTCGAAAAACAGTCGGTAAAAGAACAATACGCTAACCAAACACTTTCTCTCGTTAGTATTTTCACAACTTCGCAAACTGTTATTACAATTAAATCACACTTATAAGAAGTAGATTGCATTTACCGTCGGAGTTCGACCGATAAAACATCTTCAAATAACTGCGATGCAATCCTCAAATCCGATTTCGCCCTTGACTAGCGGGCGCTAAAAGTCACCACTTACCGGCCATGACAAAGCCCAGCACAATTACTATACGAAGTTCAACAATGTAACCACACAATCACTTCCGAGTTTGGCTAAAACATCACATTAATTTGCCGATTAAAATGGATTAAATTCATCTCAGCTTTACATTAGAAAATCGCAATGGCGCTTTGAAATTCACGATAAAATTACTGCAGAACTTGGTGTTGCCATGATGACTTAAAAATTTCTACTATTTCTTATTTCAATAATTCAAAAAAAATACTATAAAAACTGCGTTTTTTTTTAAATCATGAGTTTAAGTTATATTTTGTATGGTTCAACTGTACGTTAAAAACTTATGTAAACTTAATAGGTTCTAATAAAAAAATATAGTTCATCGTCAAACAATGATTTAACCGTTTTTTTTATTATTTTATGGCAACACTTCCACAATATGCCACTGTCATTCTTTGACAGTTTCGCGTCGGCGGTGGAGGAAAGACCGGTCAAGACCACTAGTGCCCTCTGTCTAAAACGACCTTAAAATTAAAATGTATGTGATTATGACTAGATGGCAGGGCAAAATTTGCCCGGCAAATACTTATATTTCTGTAACTTTGCGAACCCAAGATTTTTATTTGTAACCTAACGGAAAGTGAGTATAAATTTTCGTTCTAATGAAAAATGTATACATACCTAGGTACTAATGACGTATTATACCAACGGATTTTTACATTTGCTTTTTACCTTCTACATTCTTATTTATATAATTTGTTCATATTTTGGTATTAAATAGGCATGTTTGGTATATTTAAGTGCATGTCACGCAAGTCCGGCAAGCCCATATCTTTCCGTATGCGTCATTTCAGATTTTGGCATAAACATCAGATAATTGTCTTGTCAAAAGCTAGATTTAACTTGGTTGGAAAATCAAATCAAATTGGTTGGAAAATAACAGTATAAAATGGAAGACCCGCTTGCGTTATTTGATATTGTAAGACCATTTTTTACGTTACCTACCTATAAGCAAGACTACCTACTGTTCTACAGATATTTAGCTAGACTACTTTTCTTGGATTGGTAACGTCTAGCTGTAGTCGTTGACTGCGGTGCAACGATGGTGCAACTATTATAAGGCTGACTCGACTGCTGAAATACAACGTGTCGCACAGAAAACAGACGCACAGTAGGTACGATGTTCCTGCGTTTCGTTCGGTGTGTGCGATATCCGGTGCTTAATTTCTCTAAGGCCATGTCACCCAGGGAACTACGCACTTAAACTCTGCGGCGCTCCTTCCTCGCCTTAGTTCTGTAGCCGTGGGAACGGCCTAAGCCCTACACCTCAATTTTTTTATCCTAGGTTACGTACACCTAGCTAGGTAGGTAGATAGGTACCTAACTAATAAATCCCAATTAGTTAATTAAAAAACATATACCGTTTTTGAGTGTGTGGTCAAATATAACGCTGAGTTTCTGCAGACTGTTTTGTCTCGCTTCCGCGAAGATGCGTCTCTTATTTTTTGGCGGTGAAGACGTGGCTAATGGCGACACTACCATTGTTGTTGTCGCCATTTTACCATGTCAAGTCTGAAACAAATATAATTCAAAAGATAAGTAACAGAATTTAGCCATAAGATTACTTTTCAGCAACAGGTACTAGGGTAATGCCTCTGTCATCCACTTCAATGGCCACAAATCGTGGGGTTAAAAAGTGGAAAATAGTCACAGGTTGCTATTATATATTTCGATGTCTTGAGCTTTAGCATATTAGAAAAATTATAATATTTGTTAAGCATTTGTGGTACAAGTGATAACTACCTAGTCAATATTTTAGTCTAGTCAAAAATCAAAAGGCCGGTGAATAAGCTAAAAAGAACCTACCTAAGTAAAACAGATAGTGTTGGTTTACCATAATAACAGGATAAATATGGACGTTATTTTAAAGTAAATACGTATATTTATATCCAAATAATTACCCCAGGAGGCACCTGCCTGCCGGCCACAAATGATAAAAATGCAATTATGTCAATCAATTTAAAAGTCATTAGATGCGGTTGCACCATTTTAAACCTTTGTTAACTACCTATTTGTTAATGAGATCATTACTCGTGTAGGACTCTGTTTTTGTTTCCTGTTGTTATTTAGTAGGTAGGCAGAATGTATTTAGAAAGTAAGAAAACTTTGTTATTTTTATAGAAATTGGGAACTCCTACGAATGAATTAAAATCGCGGGATTTTTGTACCTACTCATTGCATAGGTAAATTAGTCTTTATTGGTTCTTAATGGCTCCTCTATCTTATGGATAACGATTCAATAAGCTTTATAATTTTCTGTTCGATTTCCTCAAAGGCCAGCAAATGTCCCGCAAGCCCGCAACACTGATTTGATTGTGGGTTTATATGGGCGTTGGTGATCACCTACAATCACGTGGACTGCGCGCTCTTTTGCCGAGAGCAATAAAAAAACTTTGAATAAACAACGAAAACTTTATGTAACGTACTTATTTATTTGAGTTACAATCAACCATAAGAACACTTAAAGATATAGGTCAGCATCCTGTTGTTGTTGTTTTTTTAACCTATTGGTCGCTAAATGTACTACCTTCAAGGTCAACTATTTCGATATTCGATACACATCGTTACTTATATGCCAACTTTGGTTGGACTTGATATCTACCGCAAAACCATGCCTTTATTTGATAACTAATTCTTAGGTATTAAACTGGTTAGTACCAATAAAGTACCTTCTTGTAATAAGAACTTAACTGTTTGCGTCCAGACAGAACAATTGATGTACTAAATCATACCAGATAATTTTAGTTAAAAGCGGATTTTTGTTCTCAGAACTCTGATGATGTTCTCGAAAAGGAAAGGGCGGTTTGCATGCAAAGTAAGTACTCAATATCTACTTGAGTTGGTATCTTGCATAAGCTTATACCTACCTACCTTCATTTGTAAAAACGTTAATTTTGACTGTTTTCTATTTGATTAATAATTATAAGTATATTTTTGAAAGCAATAGAAAAAATAATTAAACTAATTAGAAATATCTCTAAGTATCTATAAACAGTTAGGAACGTAAAGTGGGCTCCCTCCGTGCGCAATTCGACGCACAAAGTACCTTACCTAAAGTTTGGTGTTAGCGAGCTAAAATAGAATTTATTGATCTTCAGATCTAATTAAAATTTTCAATCATTTTCGCTTCTTAAATTTTATAAATTTATTGTCTTTTCAGAGGACTGCGCCCTTAGAAAAATTGTAAACGAGTACAAGGAGTGCAAAAAGCGAATTGAATCCAAAGAGTACACAGCAGAGACTTGCCACCAAGAAGTCTGTGACATGATGGAGGCAGTAGACAGATGCGTTGGCAATAAAGGATTCAACCAGCTTGTATAGTGCCAACTTTTAAGAATAAACAGAGCAAAGGTCACTGACCTGCAAGTTTGGATTCCGGACGATGCTGATTTTGATGTTTATTTGATTTATTCGTATTTGTGACTTAATGTGCAGTTAGTTATGGTAATTTTCCACGTTTTTGTTTGTGTTTTGTGTGAATAGATAGCAGCTATAGTTGTTTAATATCATTGTTTTTCTTTCTTAAACTTTAAGACAATCGTCACCTACCAAAAAAGTGTTTAGAATTACCCAATTTTGAGATTTAAATAAAGACTAAATGCACTTTTTCTTAAATAAGACGCTTACCTACGCTAATTTAATCAAGCTGAGATTTTCACAATTGCAACGTCACATAGGTCAATCAATAAAATGTTGACGATAAACACAAATCGATTGTAAACAACACTGGGAATAATTAACGAAACCTTGCTAGTTGACTCACAAGGTTTGAGCCTGGCGTCCGTCTACTGCTAACTACTTGGTAACAAATTGCCCTTTGCACATGGAAAAATAAGAAAAATACCGTCATTATATACTACAATGTTGAAGATTTTTTGTGCAATTTATGTCTAACAAGAATAACAAACACTTAGGAGTTGTCTAACACTAAAGTTTCTCTAACTTAGTAGGTACGTAGGTATTTGACCTTCCAACATTTTGACTGACTAAATTCATTGTTAATCTTATTTTGTTAGTAGCTAAAGCTTAGGCGTGTAAACCGAAGTAGGTAAGGTAATTAAACAACAGAATCACTAAAATTAAATATGATAGTAATTTAACGTCAAAAATAAAAGTAAGCGTCATCCAACTCATTCGGTCATTATTATTATTCGGTGCAATGATTGGAGGATTCCATGGTATAGGTATAGAAGGTATAGAAAAAAATTAATATGAAAAAAATTGCGAATTTACATTGCTATCTATATAATAGAAAATAAAAAATATATTTAAAACCTATTTTGTATTAAGTTACGTCATTAGTTAAAAACAGTATAAAAGAACTTAAGAAATCAGCAATAACCAGCTAAAGTGCCTATCACTATCCACAGCTTTATTGTTTTTTTTAAGTATGAACCGTTTTTAATTCCACAAAGGTAGGTATATAGCCAGGATTAGCGCGAAGTAGGTAGGTATTATAAGGGAACAATATTTATTGGCCTTTAGATTAAACATCTCTTTAATTAAATATGAATTAGTAAAAATACAACATTTAAACGCCATTAGATTCAATCCAAATCCGCGCCCACCGGCAGTGGGCCAACCAGTGATGTCCATCGAATGCTACTAGCATTATGCTAGCGATGTCCAGTTACCGATTACTTTTGTTTTACAGCTCACAGTATGAAGAAAAGTACTGTAAGTATAATAATAATTTTCTTAAATCTTAATTAAACATAAAAAATGTAGATCCCTAACTTTATTTATTAAGAAGTACAAAGTTCGTAACTGTTATACTATTGATTAATAACTTATACAGTTTTTTTCTTATTATTTGAATACATAAAGAATGGGGGAAATCCGTAAATGGGGGAAATCATGAGTGCAAAATCTCAAAATCCCCAGCAAATCGGTTTTCATAATCACACTCACTATTATCAAGTTAATTTATGTCAGATTTAACTTGATCTTATGAAATCTTAGACATTTTTCCCGTTTATTTTAAATACAAAGTTTTATCCTATAACTTACTAAAGTGAGAAACTCGGTTAGTTCTAGTTCTACTGGGATGTATAAAAAACTTGGTATCCTTTGAATATACAGATACATTTTTGTTTATCTTACCCTACTGAACAATAATTAATTAGTAGGTTCTTAAATAATATACGTAGAAGCAACACTGTAAAAAGTAAGAGTCGGTTTCTAAGGTAGTTACATGATGCACACATGTTTCTTTAGTAGTTTTATTTGCAGAATTAAATAAACCTTTTTGAAACACCTATCTGCGTGCGGTGCGTTCCGAGGTTACGCGCAACGTAGAAACGCCGTTAAAAATTGACAAGGGATCGAGCGCACAGCACAAACCAATTGATTGATGATAAAAACGTGGACCGTAGTTGAAACTGTATTGAACCGGTTATAGCCGGATATTGCTTAATAGGGGATATTCATGTTTTTTTTTCTTGCCTTAAATTAATAGTTTACAACATTATAACATAGAAAAAAATATAAAAAATCTTCAAAATACTCTAGATATTTTTAAAAACGAAATTTAAAACATTGAAAAAATTAGAGCAGTTGAAACGCCGCCATTTTGCGCGCGCTTTGCGTGACGTCACACGACACGACTTTACTATGAAGTTTTCAGTTATTTCATACATATTTACAGTTTTAATAGCTTTAAAACCATGGAAGAAGCCAAAAAATTATCTTATAAGTATTGCATAGTACCGGAGTGCACAAATACTATTCGAAAAACACCCAAAAAAGTGTATTTTTCGTATTTCAAGTGATGCGAAAATACGAAGACGGTCGTGTAAGGTGATGAGAAAGGATAATATATCTCCTAAATCTTGTTTATATTGTTGTGAAGATCATTTTAACGAAAGTATACTTTATTTATATACAGCTTAATGTGAATTAGTAAAAAGTAAGTTTTGCATTAGCTATTGAACATTAGAAAATTCGGTATAAAATTAACCTACCCTATAAGAAAAGATCAGTAGGTAGCTATAACTTTCTATTAAAACTTTATTCCTGTTGTGGTTTTACGATTTTTTTATGGTTGTTGATTTACTCCAGGTAAAGGAAGATACAGAAAATTATATTGAATACAATTTAATAAAGCAAGGAGAAAAATGTACTCTACGGTTGAAGAAAGGAGTTTTGCCACATACCTATATTTTTTATATGTAAATGTTTTGGTGTATTTTAAGTAAACTGCTGTGTGCATTTATGAATAAAAATCTATATTATGGTCTTAAATATACTATGAAACATCCTCTGATCTCTGCGCTCGTATAATCGGGGTTCGATGCTGTCTGCGCGCCTACGTCTTTTCTATAGCAATACGTCTCAACTACATATTTGGTCTAGTTTTTGTTTCTTTTCTTTGTATAACTTCACTTGCCAACCAACCGTTGAACACGCAACATCAAATTGTAAACCACATTAAATCGAATATCAAAGAAGAATCTGTGGTTGTCATTTGCTGTACCACAACAACCCACATCGCGCCTTGGAGACGCGACAGATGCAAAATTATATGCTATCATAAATGCACCTGTTCTCGGTAGATTGTCCTATTGTGCTATGACAGAACCAGCTTCAGTCATCGTCAAAGATTCACTACCAATCTAAACTAAACTTCATTACAATCAGCACAAGAATATAGATTAAATTTATTTATTTTTTTCACAAAAACTTGTAAAACAGTATAAGTTTCGACGCTGATGAATGCAATGTCGTGTCAGATGACGTCACATTACGTTCGACCAATGGTGGCCCGTTTTGGAAGTTTGAATTTCGCTCCCTTATTGTGTGTGAGTGTCCACTTTTTAAATATTATTTTAGGGGTTTAAATAATAAATAAATTAAAAAAAAACTTTTGCATCATAATATAACGATAATAAGTATTCCAGAAAAAAATATTTAGTCCATTTAAAATTTTATGCATATCCCCTATTGCAGCAATTTTCTGTCGATAATCTTCGTATTGTCCTGTTCATTCTTGAATTGGGAAACACGAACTAATATTTTTTGTAAACAAGCTATTTTGTAGGTAAGTAAGTACCTATATATTTTTTAACGCGTAACTTTTGTGGGCCTGGGTAATTTATTAGCACCTATTGTCCGGCCACCGAGAGAATGCGTTCCTGACACATTGTGTTTGACATAACGAGGTAACTTTGAAAGGCCGTCTACGAAAACAAACAAAAAAAAAGTCGTCTATTTTGACCCTACAAACAAATAATAAGCAATAAAATGATATTAAAACACACTGATTTTAAATTTTATAACTGATGGCTTACTGTAAGGGTAATAATTACTGATAAAATATGTATTTTTAAAAATGTAAACAACATCATATTTTCGTAGGGATGTGCTAAAAATATCAGTCAATTTTAAAGTTATCAATCAATTTCTAATAAAAAAGCAGAATAAGTAGCTTGGTTATAAAAACATGATATCGACGTAAATATGGATATGCTTGAAGCATAACTATTGCGGTTAGTGAAAGAAAATAAATCGGCAAATGTTCGATATGAAATAGATGAATTGGCTCTGCAGTACGGTCATCGGGTGCTGAGACTTATACCATATCATTGCCAATACAATGCTTTTGAGTTTCGTTTGTAAAAAGGCAGCAGTTGGATTTTCTTGCTAGTTCTTTTCGACCTTGGGCTTAGCTTCAAAATTAACGTTATACAAGTAAGTATCTATACTAATATTATAAAGCTGAAGAGTTTGTTTGTTTGAACGCACTAATCTCAGGAACTACTGGTTCGAATTTAAAAATTCTTTTTGTGTTGGATAGACCATTTATTGAGGCAGGCTTTAGGCTATATAACATCACGCTGCAACTATTAGGAGCGAAGAAATAATGGAAAATGGGAAAAAAAACGGGGAAAATTATTCATCCTTGAGGGCTTCCGTTGCGTGCGCTGCGAAAGCGGTTCTAGGAACCAAAAATATATGTATGAAAGAATAAAGGGACCTTTTTACCGCGGGAAAACTTCGCATTCCCACGGGAAACCGACTTCTACGCGAACGGAGTCGCGAGCGTAGGAGCGTAATTATTTACGTTCCTACAATAAAACATTACTGTTTCGATTTTGTTTTTTATTATTTTACCTAGATTTTAACTCGTAACAACATAAAACTATTTTTATATTATAAATAAAATATAAATAAGATAAGCAAGTTTTTTTTCTGTTGATTGAAAAATGATTTATCAATGTTGTTTTTTACCCCAACACTAATGGCATGTGTCACAAGCGCAATCTCACGGTGGCCAGACTATAGTAAGGTAAATATTGACCCTTACTTTAGATGGATACATTATACATACCAAAATTATAAGTCACCATTAGTAGATTTTTTTAGAAAATAAATAACGTTGATGATCATTAGAATAAAATAAACGATTAGAAATCGCAACTTTAAAAAAATTGCCACTATTGCCTATTAGGTAGATAGTATGCAAAGCGTTTTCATACGGACCTACGGGAAAGAAAATAAACGGCATTAATTTTAGATTAGGCGTCTTACGTTACGTGCAGTTCCCGCGGTGCGAAAAGATTGGTTCATTGCAAGCGGCGATCTGTGTGTTATATCGCGCACCGTGGGAACCAACTTTGAGAATTGGTAAAATAACTACTGCTATGTCATGATGTTTAATTTAATATGAGATTTACCTCCAACACGAGATATTTCTGACTTGCACATTGACTTGCGCGTGATCAGTGATCCAACTAGACATTGTTGTAGGTAATTGTGACGTCATAACATAACAACCTATTATACTAAAATAGCGGGCAATAGCGTGACCCCACTATGTTTTTGTATTACTACTAAAAAGTGCTTTATTTTTAATAGAATGTAAGTGCTTACATAAAAAAAAAACTAGAATTATCTTTGGTGTGATAAAAAGGATTTCATTTTCTTGAATTCCTTGATCGCTTTTTCAAACTACTTAGTTTCCTACCTATATTTCTGGTTGTTTTCTACATTATTCATTAATAAACTATAGTAAAAAATATTAGCTACGTGACACCGGAACTAATCAATAAAGTAGTTAGGTAGGTATTTACAGATTACAATACTAAATTATGGTTTGTCGGCCGTAAAATATTGCGTATTCTGTCTTGTTTATCTCATTGTAGGGCTGCCATTAACAACAAATATTAAGTTAGGTATTCAACAAAAATAAGGAATCTAATTATTCGATGTTTTTTAAATATAGACTGTAAACAAGAAAATGGTAGTTGTTTGAAAGAAAACGAAAAACTAAACGAAAATGAATAAAATGACTTTATTTTTAGGCGTCTGATCTGTTTGTGGTGTGCGGTTTTAGACACCGTCGTGGGACCGCCTCTTTATTAGCAGTTAATATTTTAACGGTTGGCATGCGAGACGACGCTGTCATCGAGCATAAACGACGAGTCCTCAGCACCATTGTGAACATAAAATCCCTGCCTAAAAGCACTTGTTTACCAAATAAATCCTTATTTCTGTGCAGATCATAGTTTCGCGCACATAAACCAGACTATAGGTACCTTAGGTTTGTCAGGTTAAGCGATTTGTAGTACCAATAACACTTTTTCTTATTTAGGCATCATAAACGTCATTTTAGCGTTTGCTTAAATATATTTTTAAGAAATTGAACGCAGTTTTTTTTTTACTTTTTTTTATTACTTAATTCGTGATTCGGCAACCCTAGTGAGAACAAAATGGCAGCGTCATCCATACAACAAGCACATGAGATCTACCTTCAATAAGTCTGTATCTTGACCTTATTTCAAGGCAATCTTCATCCTTATAGGAGTGCGGTCTGCGCTACATAACTAGTAAAGTGTGGAACTACTTGATGAAGGCGTTCCCAAAATCAGATTTTGATAGCATTTTATTTAATGTTTCTTAATCTTATTAAGAAAAAATGTTTTGAAAGTGTTTTTTTTTAACCAAGTTTCGCTTTTGGGTGTCAACTTTCTGACTTGAAAATCACCCTTGCAAGTTTTGTATTAGAGTTGCATTTAATTAATTCTGAGTTATTTAAGATGAACAGGAAACCATTTCTTTAACATTATTATTGTCAGATAGACATTAAGTAGGTATTTGTAGGTTACATTACCAAGTGAACTAAAGAAGCCGGAAAATGACGGCATTTTGTTTTTCCGCATTTGTAAAACTAGATACGTATCTCAGAACCTAGTACGTATTTAAAATAGTAATAAATAATAAAATAAACATATTACGCTATTTAATTAGCTTCAAATTTATTATAAGTAATGTTTAACTATGGGTAATTAATAATGTTTAGTATGTTTAGTTTGATGATAATCCATCATGTGATCCACCAACCCGCACTGAGCCAGCGGGGTGGATTACGGCTCAAACCCTCTCGCTATCCGAGAAGGAGGCCTGTGCTCAACTATGGGACATATTAGGCTATTTATTAATTATTAATTTATTAATGTTTAGTTTGATTAGTAATGTTTAGCTAGGTAAGTTTACCTCGGAATTTATTACATCTACTTTTTTTTAATATTCGTATTTTTCTCTTGTATTTTTAAAATGCTGTCATATTTTCCAATCAATCTCTCCTCTGTGTAGGTAAAGTACAGTCTGCATTTTTTTGTCACTAATGTTATTGTGGCTTACCTAAGTATTAGGTATTACTTATGAGATATCATTATCATTAAGTACCTACATAGTAGGTATAAATCCAAGTCGCTAATTCTGCCTGTTTGTATGTTTGGCTTCTAACTCCTCCTAAACCAGTTGAGGGATTTTAATGCGGTTTTAGGTATTTTTTTCATTTAAATTTGTAAATAATAAACAATCGGAAAAAGTGTTTTAAAAGTAGCCAAAAATCAATGTTTCGTGAGCAAGTCGGCCAAAATTACACCATAGCGAAGCGTGGGCGGGTCGCTAGTTTAATATAAAACTAACTAATAATCGTGTCGCGTTGCATACTTTTCAAAGACCTTACATTTTCGATGTACAATTAGTAGTAATTAATTATCAAGGTATTTACGACTTTAATTGTGAAACGGTTAACTAGTAATTGTCAACGTCAAAAAGTTAATATCAGGTTAAAAAAACATTGGAACGCAACAACGAACTTCCTTCTTGAGCTCTTTGCATATTAAAGTGTAACTTACGAAACCCTAAATTAAAATCTGCTCTGCTCTGGCTCCTGTTTTTTCTCGAATGTTTTTTGTTTACTGGTACCGAAGTTCAAATTCAGAATCCTATCAATTAATTTTCGTTTTTTTGTCTGTCAATCTCTTAAGAATTCTACGTGACACCTTTCGTAAGTTCCGTAGCTGTCTGGACAAAACATACATAATGTACCTACCTACTTAACGAATGTAAAATAAAATATTTATCGAATAAACTTTCCTTGACTCCTGTTTTCTTCCTACTGATGATAAGCTGATGATTTATATTTTGACTTTCATCGAATGTAAGTTACCTACTTGATGAAATGAATATTTTTTTTTTATTTACCTATCTTGGTTCACAAGAGAAACCTAAAGATTATTACCTATACCTAAATTTATTTTACACCAATATGTGGTTTAGGTTACTTCGAATAAATTATTTTTTGAATAATAAGGACGAAGATAAAAAAACAAATCAAACTTTTTGGCTAAACGGATTTTACTCGGGTAACTTGTTGAAAGAACATTTTATGAACGTGAGCTATATGTAGGTAGGTATTTATTAATTTCCTTGTTTAGGGACGATCTTGGGTTTCAAAACAAGTTTTGGTAAAAATATTCACCAGTGCCGCAACTCCGATTATCAACATCAGCGACCTTTGAATTTCTTCTTTGCCCAAAATGAATTACACATTAAAAAAAGTAGGTACTTACAACTAAAGTAGGAAGGTATAAGAAAACTAGAAAGTTTTGTACCTACCTGGATTCGGTGTTACAGATAAGGCGGCACTCCACCGAAAAATCCTTTTGTTAAGTTCCGCAATCACTTTCACTTAAATCCACATTTGTTTTTTTTACGCGACGAAAAAACTTTTCACTGAAATCGGACAGTACCGGTAGTAAACAAAACTAAACGCAGTCGCCTTGACTGAGCGAGTGTCGTGGCTCGCTGTAGTGTTTGTAATGACGGAAATATAGTTGGTAGTCGAGGTCAATTGGCTTATCAGGCTATTGAACGGCATAATACTGTACTTCACGGCTGTGTGCTATCAACGCCATCTTGTAACCTTATGAAAAACTGCTTCCGATGTCACAGGCTCGCAGTTTGCAGAACTTTTTTTTTTTATTGTTTACAATCAAGCAACTACAGACTCAAAATATTCTTTCGGTTTATTTGATGATGGGTAGAATTGTGAGGGGGAATAACCCGTTGCGGTCAGTACCAAAAAAATAAATTACCTACCTATTTGTTTATTTATGTGATTGGTCGATCAGTGGTTCCCAACTTTTTTTTACAAAGTTCACACAGTTAAAATTAAATGATTAAACTCTAAGTAGTTAGTATAAATCTTATGCCGGCTGTATAAATTTTCCCTTTACTTAGTTTTTTTTTATTATGTGACACAATCTGTAGTATTGTCAGAGGTGTAATATACAAATAAAATAATCTAAGTATACTTTTTTGATTCACATAACTTTATTTCACTTAAACCTAAAAAAGAGAGTTACACAAACATCAAACAATATAAATGCTAACAACAAAAAAAATAAAATTGATGGAGTCAGGCGTTACTTTGCGGAAATCCATTTAGATGACTTTTTAGTAATTACTGTGCAAATCCGCTATAATTTCTCTACTGGCAGTCCACTAATGCACCGCCCGCCCGCCCACTGTTCATGCGCAAGCACACCATGCAATAGTTACCACCACCAGAAAAAGAAATACTCGTCTCATTTATATTTATAAAAAAAATAAACTTTTGGCGGTAGGTACCTCTAATTTTATATGGTAACCACGAGCAGGAAGTTTGTGACAGTACCAACAAAATACCATAACAGCTTAAAAGTAAAAAATATAATTTGGCAATCTGAAATGAATCAATGATCAAAAACTAGACGCATTTCAGAAAAAAAACAAATGAAAAATTAAAGAAAAACGTAAATTTTAATGTTTGAGAAAAAAACTGTAGTTTTACTTATTTATATAAACAAAAAAACGATAAACTTTGGTCTGAATAAATGCGCGGCCGTCAAAGGCAACAAGTAGGTATCAATCAAACATAACTAAGTAACATTTTCATAATCAACAATATTTTTTGGGACTATGCCTTAAACTAGGTCTTACAAACCATTTTATAACTCGATGGCCCCCGCGAATAATCCCGCAATGAGCTGTTACGGAGTTTTTCATGTTATGTGTTTTTTGGCATCTAAGCATCCTAATGCACCTTGTGAATTTTTTTCAGATTTTTTCTAGTTATATTTACAAAGTTATTAAAAGTGACGTGTATATTCCAGTAAAATACTATAAATTATTTTTTTAACGAATAATATAGCTATAGTTATTTACGAAAAAAAAATTCAAAACGGTTTGACAGTAAAATCTTTTACCATGTTATTCGAGTTAAAAGTTTACTACTTTATTTTTTAAGCGCTGTTACCAGCTTATAGTAGAAGCAATTTCCAGCTATATTTATTAGCGATTTTTTTACATTACACGAGAAAAGATTCTAAACGTGAATATTTGTGTGAATCCCTAAACATTTCAAAAATGTATCGGCTTTAAAAGACATGGTTTGAAAAACAAAACTATCATAACGTTAAGGTGGCTACTAAACGACAGTATGAAAGAGTGTTTAATACTCAAAACAATCTTTCCTTTTTTAAAACCAAAAAGAATCAGTGCACTTTATATGTTCACAATATCAACCAGCTGACCCTACTGAAAAGGCTTCTTTAGAAGAAAACTACAAAAAACATCGTGAAATTAAAAAGGAAGAAAAGGAATCATTCAATAAGGTTGATACCGTTGTGGTAATTTTAGATTTGAAGAAAGTATTAAATGTATCTCAATTTGTGTCAATAAACTTCAATATCAGGTAAAAAAGGAATGCAGTGCGCGTAGGATACCTCCTCGTGTGGCCGTCCTCTTTCCTGCCCTCTGGAATACTTGTGTTCCACAGGGCAGGGAAGGGGTTCGGCCCGGTGCACCCTGGGCGTCCCGCAATCGTGTTCCTTTTAGGGTTCATTGTTGCGGGATAGCGAAATCCTACACAGGTGCTGGTCGTGAGGTAGTCCGGCCCACGAGAAGGAGGTTGCCCTAGCTAGGCGTAAGCAAAGCGTTGTTGATGCGCCCGAAGGGTAAGGTTGAGGAAGGGGTGAGAAGGAAACCCCTCTCTTCGGTCCAGGGCAGATTCAGCGGCGCGCCAATGTCCCCACAGTGACATGTCGGTGACTCCAGCCGGTGAAGTCCCAGGCCGGCACAGGGCTAGGTCGGTGGCTAACCAAGGGAACATGAGGGGATATGCGCGCCGCGGTTTGTCCCAGCGCGCCTCCAAACTTGAGGGGGCTGCCTTCAATCATGGCAATTAATGTTAAAATTTACATCACACATAAATTTTCGTTGGAGGGCATAGTTAAAATGAAGGCGATTCCATGCATGCATGTGTCGAAAGAAATCTAAAAAATAAAGTTTTGTACACACCAGATCAGGTTTTTAGTGTAATCATGAACGCTAGAGTCTCCGGTGAAAAATATATCCTAAAAGAAATACAACAGTCTGAAATCCATAACATCAAAGAACTTGTTGAACTTAAAAGATGGCTTCAAGATAAGACGGGAGAAAAAGAGCATTGGTCCGATGTGATGAAGGTTAGTGTGTCATACACTAAACCTGACTGTTTCCTATTCATAGTATTCACAGATATTGTAATTGTTTGAAAGATGTTATTTTTTTTTATAAATATAATACCGACAATCAGTCATGTTTTATTTCCTATATTATCATTTAAAAGTAAAGTGTAGCTTATTGCTACGGTTTCGGGCTCAGTGTGGTTTGAATACTTAGTCAAATAGAAATGATAAATAAATAATGCAAGCAATATACTGCATCCACAAAACGTACCGTACCAGAGTAAGTGGTATTCAAACCAGGAACCTTCCGAACGAGAAGTAAGTCTACAAATTTTGAAGTTATAGATACTGGTCAAAGGAACGCGGGTCTCCGAGCATTGCGCGACTGGGAATCGAACCCAGGACCTTTAGATAACCGGTCTAATGCTCTGACCACTGACCTAAATCTAAAGGTCTGAAGAGTATATGAAAATCATTTATAATGTAGAATACGATTATTTCTGTATTTTTTTTCTCAAATACTTAGGCAATTTATTGAAGTAAACAGTAATGATCAAATCAATATATTTTAAATTTGTTTTATAATAACGAATAGAATCGTAATTGCCTTTTACAAATGTTCCGTAATCAAAGAAAAAAACACGAATATTATCGCTACCCTATATTGCCGTTACAAGTCAAAGAACAAATTTACTCGAATAATATCGTAAAAGACATTACTGACTAGAACTAAACCAATACTAATATTGTTAAATATATTTGATTGAATTACGAAAAAGCCCTTGGGACTAATTAAATTTTGTTCAAATTAGTTTTAAGCAAAAAAATTAGCTTCCATATGCGATATAAAAAGTCTCTGAAACTTGTTGTTTCATCAAGTTATAGCCAAAAATGCTTCTTTTAGCTCTCCTGCACATTTCCATTTTATCGATTACCGGAATATTCGCGGGGGCCGTCGAACTATAACTTACTTCTTCAGCAGTACTTTTAATATAAAAAACACATATAAAAAAAAATCGTCAGTCAAAAGCGTCCAAAATAAGCTCAAAACCCCATATTGGTTACTCTCAACAACTTTTTCGGTGGTTACTTACTTCTTACTTTTTAATAATTAGACAATATTTATTTAAATTTATAAAATTGTAAAACTAATTAGTTTGCTCTTTTTTTATAAAAACAAAAAAAAACTTAATATTGAGATGATTGAAGTTTGCCTAATCATTTACAAGTTGGATGACAACCATCAATCAGTATTTTTTTTAACGAGTTACTTTATGTTTTACATTCTCAAGTTTCTATCTAGATGCTTCATCATTACTGAAAATGCTATTTTGTTTTCCTGTTCCTCTTGTTTTAACAGTTTGAATTGCTCCAGACGAGATTGTGAATGATTCATGTGCTCAAGGTGTGAATTCGTTTTCAAATGCTCATCCATTGTCATCCAGTTCTCAGTTACAATGTTGCAATATCCACAATGATGTAATTGGTCCCGAATCTGTAAGTTTCACCATTTGAGAACCCTATCTATTTGAAAGCCCATTTACGTTTGGATATGTGTTATTTAAATATATGTACCTTAGCTACATTCAAAAGGTACACGAAAATAAAAAACAAGGAATAGAACGAATACCATGTGGTACAATTTTTAATATTTAAGATATTTTGAGTTAAGGTATTACATAAAACATACACAGATATTTTTTTCGTAATTCAATCAAAAACTTACCACTCTGATGAATTCGCCGGGTACAAGCCGAAGCTGTACTAAACTAAGCAACTTTCGATGATCTGATGTATCACAGTGGGAGTCTATATTGAACGAGTTACGACTTTTTGTAACACATACAAGGCATTCGAAGTCGTTTAAACTCTCTTCTCGGACTAAAAAGAAACTATGAATAGAAATGCAGATTTCGTTATTTATTACGACAGTTTTGGTTAAAGCAGTCTCAAAAAGAGACAAGCTATGGATAAAGTCCTGCAATCCAACTTTTCTTGGGAATGGTATCTGAACAATTTGTTGATTAGGTTCAATAGCTTGTGCCTCAATGTTTGTGATAGGTTTAATCATAGATTTATGATTTCTACCGTTCACATGTTCTAGAATGTTTTTCTTGGCACGCGGAATGAAAACCTTGCACCGTTCGCATTGCATGTTGAAGTTTTTTGGGTTCTCTGTCAATTTGTGTTCATTAGCCAACTTGCTTATAGCATCATCGTCTTCTGATGACATTGAACTGGCTCTGACATGCATTTTTAGTTTTACAGGAGATGAATATAGAGTCCCCTTTTTTAGAGCACCAGTCGAGCTTGTACCTGTCAATGCTACAGACTCCTTTTTGACTTCAGTCTGTGCGTTGTGGCCATTGATATGATTTTGAATAGCATCAAAAGTGAATTCAAGAGTTTGTAAACATTTCTTACAAGAGGCAACATTTGTTTCAAAATTGACATTGATGTCGTCTTTCTGGAATTTTTCAACTGAATCTAGAATCTTTGAGTGGTCAGCGTTTGTTTTTGCTGACTGGTGTTTTGATTCTTTGTTCTGAGTGGTATCAGGTTTCTCAGATTCTTTAGCAATGTTCATAGCATAATTGTTTTTGACGCGCTCTTTGTGCATTTTAGTTAAAGCTTGATGATGCATTGTTGATATATGACCTGGGGGTGTTTCTGTCAAATCCATTGAACATAAAATGCAATGAAGTTTGCCCTGAATGTCCGTAATAATATAGTCTTTAGCGTTGAGGGTTTCGCAAATTCTTTTCTCAACTTCCATGGCAGTATTGTTGCACTTTTCTTCTTCGTGTTTTTTAACAACTGGTGTTTTCTGTGGGGATTCGTCTTTTTTGTTATCTTTTACAGTGTTAATAGTAGCACTTTTATGTTCATTGTTATTGTGGTCATCCAAAGGTGTTTTTGCAATGCAATTTTGATAGTTAATGGTGTGTTGGCTATCCTTAAAATGGTCATTGATGGTAGACATTGCCAGTTCTAGATTACAGGTTAGACATTGAAATGAATCAGAATCAGTCTAAAAAGAAAAATAAAGGAAGGTAAGTAAATTATCTTATTTTTATTAATTTTGCGATCACTGCATGATCTCATATTTACTAAAAGGAGGTGTTTAAACAACTTTAAAACTATCTTTTTACCTGACGATAGATGTTATTTTCACTTGTAAATTCAACCTTTTTATGAACCAAGTTAATGACATGCGAAGCAGCAGTCTTGTGTATATTAGCATCTTCAAACTCAGTGTTGCATATAATGCAAGTCTGCTCATTGAATCCATTCCAGGCTTGTTCGCCGATTTGCACATTGCCATACGCAACAACAGTAGTGCCAACTCTAGTAAGGTTCATAACTCCATTGTTGGTTATATGAAGTTTATCCTGAATATGTAGTTTTATCTTGGCAACAGTGGGACACAGCAAATTGCAGATTTTACAGAAATAACCATGTTTTACCTGAAAACGAAAAAAAATTGTTTTAACTTATCTTGAATTCTTAGCTTTACAACATTTAGGTTTCTAGTGTAAGATTGTTTTTTTACACCCTTTTGTATAGTTTTCATTCGCTTTTGAGATGTATAAGTGTTTATCAATATGGTGTTGTGAAAATTCATAAATAAGAAAAAACTTTAGAAAAATCTTGAAAAAAAATTGTTACCTTCAATATTTTATGAGGTTCGAATTGGTCACAATGAGGAATAGATTGTAAGTTTTTAAGATGGACCGGCTTAGACATGTGGCTTTTGGCTTCATTACTACTTTTCAAATGGCTCTCACAAATCAAACAAAAGTAGTCAATGGGACTTGAAGTTATTCCACTCATGTGATATTTGAGATTAGCCATTTTTTATAGGACCTGTTAAAAAAAAGATTAAGTATATATAATTATTTTAAGCTATACTTAAGGTTCTTGTGGAAAATCATCTAACCCGCATTACTGCTTTTGGGACTACACGTAAATATTGGCAGTATTGAAAAATTATACCAACAAATTATTTATGAAGTGTTCATTACTTAACTATCAAATCACACAAAACCATAAATACAAGAATCCAAAGTTTTATCCTTCAAACATTTGCTAATCCAAAAAGGTTCTTTCTCAAAAAAAGTTTAAGAACCACTGCTTTAGAAGTATACAATAACTTCTTAAAAATAACAAAACATCAAACCAAGATCAGACTCAAGAAATGTAACTAAAATACTTATCTTTAAAATTGAAGGTTTATATAAAGTATTACTTGAATGTGTTCAAAAGTAACTAGGTATTTAATGAAAATTGAACTTTACCTTCTATTTACCTAGTTCATAGAAGACATAATTACGAGGCTGAAGGTAGGTAGTTGAATTTGATTTGATTCATTTGTGATTGTGTAAGTAGAAGTAGGGTTGGTATTATATCCAGTGGTAGCCTACTGGTTGAAGACCATTACTTATTTAATAAGTTTAAACATTGTTAGACCTTTATAGACAAATACTATAATACCTCTATAATCACAATGTGTTTGAATGAAGAGTGTGTACTTACTGTTTTTTTATATTGATTTTTTCTAGTTTTTATGCTTTACTTATAAATATGTATTAAGATTCTGTGCATAATAATTATTTTTTTAAATGTTTGAAATTTACTCAAAGGGGAACAAAGTGTTGCTTCACATGAAAAACAGAATTAATTATTATAATTCTACTAGCTGACCCTGCAAACATTGTTTTGCCATAACAATAAAAAATGTTAGGGGTGGACAGCTCTTATCACTTATGGGTATGTAAAATAGATAGTAGCCGATTCTCAGACCTACTGAATATGCATATAAAATTTGTTAAAAATCAGTAAAGCCATTTCGGAGTAGTCAGGTAACTAACATTGTGACATGAGAATTTTATATATAAGATGTAGGAAAGTAGAGCACACTCAGCACACACAATGATAATGATATGCATGTGGTGAGTATGCATTAAATACCCAATATACCACCTATATACACAATATACCTATTGTAAGAATGAGAAGTCTACACTTGATAATGAAATTTAATCAACTACCAATCTAAATGTGGGTTTACATGTAACAAGTAAGAATTCTTTTTAATTATAAAAATATAATTAAGGGAAAAGATTTGGTTGTTTGTATGATTTGAATAGGCTCTGAAACCACTACTCTGATTAAAACGAAACCACCATTATAATCCTTTATTAGACCTGCTGAAAATAGGTGTAAGAACATTTTTAAATAAGTTAGGGGTACTTCTTACCAAAAAGTCAATTAGACACCGCAGGATGGAAAAGCTAGTTTTGATTAAAAAGATTAACTTAATGTGCATTAAGATTTAAAGTAAATTAAATGGGCACAAGCAGAAGCCCTGATGAGGTCTTTTCCAAATTATGTACAAAATCACACACTAATGGTTCAGGAAAAACATTGTGGGTAAACCCACATTATTGGATGATTATTCATCAAGTGCATCATCCAACCTGCACCGAGCCAGTGTGGTGGATTACTAAGGAGGCCTGTGCTCAACTATTGGGACATATTTAAGTTGTTATAATTATTATATTTTATTAATTTTATTTTAGTTTTTGAGATTTTCATCGTTTTATGGCTAAGAACTTGGTAATTAAATATAGGTATGTTTACTGACATTTGAGTTTTAATTGAAACTAAAACCAACAAAAAATTGCAGGTAGGTAGATTTAAAATAAAACAAAATTTGACATACCTTTACTTGACTAACTGCTAGCATTAGGAAAAATATGATATAATATAACACTGACATCTAATTAAGTAATTATAATCACTAAAACTTAAACTTACCACGCAAAGAGGCTCAAGATAAGTTTTATTTTATTTTATTTATAAGTTAAGTAGTTGATTTAACACTAAACGTAAAACAAAACAAGGCACGTAGTAGACTGGATGATATGAAGGCAAATCAACAATGAACCAAACAATTGCTGCGTTGCAAAATATAACAAAACAAACAAGTTCGTCGTTGCAAACAAGTTCAAATTTCCCATTCATAGCCAAAAAACATCGAATTTCTACCCGACCGAAGTCAAAGACGTGATAAATAATCTAGGGATGTCGATCTGAGATCGATTAATCAAAGAATCGATTTCTTAGAAAAAAAAAACCGTTTTGTTAAAATCAATATTGAGTACTGAATCCATCCATTGAATCAATATATCACCCTCTTAAATCGAGATTCTAGTGGCCGCTCGCGACTCCATTCGCATGGAAGTCGATTTTCCGTGAGAATGAGAAGTTTTCCCGCGGTAAAAAGTACCCTATGTGCTATTCTGATGTATAACCTATATTACTGTAAAGTTTCATCCAAATACGTCCAGTAGTTATTTGTTATTTCTGAAATGTTATGTAATGGAAATGAATATCTTTTTTGATACCTGTTACTTTGATTTAGTAGAAAAAAACAACTTTAATTAGTTAAAACTATAAAAGATCGAGTATTATAGTGAATCATTTGTTTTCCATGTATTTGTACTGAAAATATAGTCTCAATAAGCAAATCGGGAAAATGTCGATTATTGAAAAATCGATTCTTTACACCTCGATTTTTTATGGATCGATTTATTTAACTTCGATTCGAATCGATTTTACAATCGATCTATTTTGGAGAGAATCGACATCCCTAAAAAAATATATACCAACAGTTTACAAAAAACTACCAGTGATACCGATTTACCAACATTAAAAAAAATACCAAATAGAAAATAGAAAAAATACTAAATAAAATACCAATAAGAATACCATAAATGTAGTATTTAAAAGTACTTACCAAAAAAACTAAATTTGAACGTATAATTAGGTTTAGCAGGTATTATTTGCTATTCGGTTAACACTTTATCAACACAAAAATTGAACGGCGCAAGTAAAAAGGGAATGATATACTCCTAAGAATATAAAACTCCATATAAGTAGTTGTAGGTATTTAAGAAATCGTGTCTTATTTTAGTATTCCCGAATTTAGGGACTAAACCGCTACGTTTTGGTAATGCTTCAACTGAATATCCTAAGCCATAGAGAAAATAGAACAAGAGCTGTATTGCCGCTCTTTGAATAGTAAAATGCTACAAAATCTTAACAAAACTTTTTCAGTTTGCGCCCTTGCCTTGCTTTGAGTTTTTTCTGTTTTGTTAAAGATGAATAAAATCGTGTTTCTATTTAAAAAGGGAATTAGGAAAGAAAAAGGAATAGATAACAAGTCCGATACTCAAACCGCCCCAAAAATAAGGGACAAAATACAATTTGTACATCCTACGTTAGTGAGTGTCATTTGTTCCGTCATGCAGAGAGGAGCTCCATAAAAAAAGACGATGCCGTAATGTGCGTTCAAAAGTTATATATGCCGTAATAGTACAAGAAATATTACCAATATCCCTGGCCTTATTATTATTTCGGTTAGTTTAAGCATTGTATAATGATTTTGTAGTAAAATACTAGAAAACATTACATTTCTTTTCGAATAGAAAAAAATGTTCTGAAATGATCTGGTTCTGCCAACTTCTATTGTGCGAAAAAAATAAAATTTACGGTTTTTTAGCACATAAAATAATTATAATTCTATATTTTTTTTAAAGCGGAATTTTGACATCTTCTTCATTATGCCTAGTTTCATATTATTTTAAACGTATCTACTGTTCTTCTAATGAACTTTTTAACATTTATAATATTAGTAGGACGTGGGAAACTGTCTTTATAATTGTTTAAGGCCACGCAAGTACTGCGCCTTAACAGTTTTATTAAATTATCTCGGGTTTGACGCTTGTCTTTGTAAATTAGTATATTAATTACTAGGAAAAAATTAATTAATTTTATATTTTTTATTCTTGATTCTCTTCTTTGAGATCTTTTATATTTTGCATAGGTAACTTGTGCAATATAATTTTATAACTTGGTATCCCTTAAACGCACACATGCACAATTCCGAATAGTGTTATACGCGCATCACGCGCACAATCATAAAAATCTAGGACTAATATATCAATGGTGTAAGTAATATACTATGTAATTTTTTGCCATGTTCACTTACAACGAATTTGAAATTGTTGTACACTTACCTATCTTTATATTATTTAAAGTTACGCATAGTTAAAATTTAATTAATATCCTACCTAATCAATAAAAATAGCAAATATCACTGTCGCCGACTTACATATTAGATTTAGAGTAAAAAATATATATAAATTCCTTTTAGCTTCCAACCAGCGATTGCATCGAAAGTCCTTTTATTATAAGTAATTACGTTACTTTTTTTCAGGTGAATGTCTGAATATTCCAATGTAGATGTTTCACGCCACAACGTTTACCTAAGGTGTCATTAGATTCGTCTTGATATAAATAAAAATAAAAAATAGAGGATTTAGGAGGTCATGTGACTAACTTTTTTTTTGTAAACCAGTCCATGTTGTGTATCAAAATGAAGGGATTTTTATTTTTATAACAGGATAAAAAAAATAACTTACTTATTTACAAGTTCTGTGTAGTGCTTTAAGCATTAAATAAGGTCATTTCATGATTTAAAATAAACTAAGATAATAATTTAAAAAACTCGACTGTAAATATAATCACTAACTAAAATAGAAACAACAAGTTTTATATTTTAGTGTGAAGAGTATTAAATTATTGCTGGCGGGACAAACTAATATCTCAAACAAATTTAATTGATACCTAATAGTCAAAAAGTTCACAAAAAGTTATTTCACTTCGCAAAATTAATCGTGTAGGTCTCATTTCGCAAATGAACCTTTCGCATTAGCAACAGTAGGTACATTTTGCACATAAACATTGCTATAATTATCATTTGGCAAATTCTCATTTTTTACTTAGTCAAGTTTTATTAGGAAAAATGTTAATATGAAAATTTTAAATTCCAAAAAAATATTTGCTCAAATTATCACTTCCCAAACATAGGTAGGTAGCAAACTCATATCAAAGAGAATGCATTTTTTTGCGAATACACAAGTTTCAAATTAGTTAATTAAGTTAAAATCATCTGGTTTAGGTTAGGTTAAAAACTGCAGCGATTTGTGAAATACCACCGTCGCACAGAAAACCGACGTGAAGTAGGGACGATGTTCCTGCGTTTCGTTCGGGGAGTGCGGTTTCCGGGGCCCAATTTTCTCAAAGGTTAGCAACACACCCCCAACACCCACAGTGTTGCGGGGAGTCATGGGCAGCGGTGATCACTTACCATCAGGTGACCCGCATGCTCGTTTGCTTTGCTATATTATATATGTTACGGCTAATACCCGAAGTGCGGCTACACCTAGTTTTAGCCGGTTAGAAGTCTTTTTAATATGGAAAACTGTAAAAAAAATATTATACCTATGTATATAAAAACTGGCTTCAATCATGAGTCTTTTTCTGGATGGTATCAAAAAAGTAACCTAACTAACCTAACCTATTGATGTTTTAACCGGCTAAAACTAGGTGTAGCCGCACTTCGGGTATTAGCCGTAACATATATGTATATAAAAAAAAAGTAACGATCAACGGGGGAGGTGAGCGAGTCACAGCAGCGGTCGCCGAACGCTAGATTGCCTTATTGTTAAGCAATAATTTGGAAATTTCTAAAAAAATATTCGGAAATATCTTAGAATTTTTACTATTTTTTTTGTAAACATGTTTAGCTGCAATACTGACATTGCTTTGAAAACCGTTTTTTTTTCAAATGAAAGTTTGCGATAAATTATTTGAGAAACGTTTTGGCCAAACATTAGTAAACGGGATATCCTTAGGGGATATCAGTCAAGCCGCAGAGTATTTTTGGCCACAAGATGAAACTTCTAATTTTATATAGTTAATAAGCAACAGGAAAAAAGGATTGCTCCTAATTAAATAATTCGCATTCTTTACATCGCCTTCATCTATTGCCACCTAATCTACGAACACAGCCACAGATTTTACAACTCATCATTTTTATTAATTCATCGGACTTATTCCATACTTAGTGGATGAGAACCATTAGAGTTAGTAAATTTAGGTAAGCGAGGAGCGTGTTAAGTTGATGTTGACACTGCATGCGCGAGCCAAAAATTTACTCGCTGTCGATAAAAAGTTTTGAAATAGGTGGCATTAGTTTTACCTTTTTTTAAACGTTTAACAAAATTAGAAGCTAATTCGAACTTCTCTTTTGGTTCATTTTCACGAACTTAATTCAACTTGCAACATAGTTTCCAAAGTTAAAGTTAAACAAATTTCATATATTACTAAACACTACATTTTTATGATAGGTTAAAAAATATAACAATAAGTACCTACATTGTTTTTTAGAGACTGATACGATATGCTTAGTTTGTAGAGTTATAACATTATTTGCTACAATGCAGTATTTTTCCCGCCATTTTGCCTATAGTCCGCGGACTGACGTCATCATTTGAAATTTTGCTGACGTGGCTGAGTGATTAAGAAGTTTACTGCTTGAATGCATATTATAAAATGATAATGCTAAGAAATAACCACCAGGCTGATTGTATGTAGAGTTTCTTACATATAGAATAAAATAACTGTGGCTAAGATTGGATTATTTCGAAGGATTTTGATTGTGGCCGACTTAGTTATTTAGAACGCAATGTGGATTTTTAGTGGCGGAAAATGCTATTAAAGAAGTCGGTTTAATTATCACCTGTATTGAACCTGCAAAAGTGGTTTATGTTTGATTCACGGAAGATACTTACATTGTTTTTAGACTGTTTTGTGGCCAAATTGACTGCCAAGTAGGATTAGGTATTAGGACTCTGCTGTCTGTTCCTCAGTTTATCTGTCACCACTCTATATCATTTGCCGTGATAGCTAGACAGTTGGAACTTTCACAGGTAATGTATTTCTGTTTTCGCTATATCAGCAAATAGTTAACAATTATTACTTAAGGGGGTTTTCAATAGAGCAAAGGTGTTTTTTTTGTGCGTGTGTGCGACTTCTACTTTGTCGGTTTTTTTATAAGGGAGGTACAAATTTATAGTAAACAATCGTAGCTACTAAAATTTGATGCGTAGTGAGGTAGTAAATATACTATGTACCTACATACGAACAGGCACGATAGTGATTTTGCTTTATACCATGTAATGATAATGAGGTTTATTGTTGCCCGATATTAATTTTTTTGAAACTGGAATCTTTATAAACTTTTAAAAAACTTAAAACGAGGACATAGTTCGGTAGGTACGTACTTACTTAGTATGCCAACTTATAGGTACTTACTTAAAATTTGACCTAATTGACCGACGGTATTTAGGCCAGTTATTTTACTTTAATGCGTAATCTAGGTTATAATATTTTTAATGACAATGACATGCATAATATACATAACATTTGTACGGTGTCGAGACTTGTAGAGAAAGGTTCATTTTCTTGTGACGTCAGAAATCGCGGACATGCAAACCTAGTTGGACATAGAGCTAGACAGAAGTAGAAGTGCCACTGTTTTTTTTATAATTGTCTTTTAAAATACTAGCCTGTAATACACCTTTGGACTGAAATGTAAAGTGTTTACTGATAATAAGGTAAAATAATTATTTTAAATTAGGTGGCAGATTTGTTAGATTCCAAAATACTTACGTTATTTGGCCATTTCCTTAATTAATTTTAAGCTTACTTTTTTTATTTAGCTGTTGTTGTATTGCTTAGCTAACTATTAACATAAATATTTTTTGGCAAAAAACCTAATTGTTAATCTAATTAGGGCAAAACTTATTTTAATTACGTTATAACCATAGTATGTTTATTTTGTATTTGAAATCATCGTTTAATTATTCCTCTTTTGTCGATGTCCACAGACGTGCCTTCTCTTACAGTATTTAACTCTGTACTTTATTGAGAGAGAGCGCGATCTTACCGCTAGCCAGTGTGCAACCAACCTTTGCCTGTGTCCAACGCACGAGCAAAAAAAAAACGCGAACGCGGCAAACCGCGCGCAGTTCTCAAACGTCAAATTCCGCGCACCAATTTCTACCTTTTTAATTTAACTTGTAAGTACTGGCCACGACATTTATTTGTGCCGCGTTATTAAATAATTTTCCATAAATATTTTTACTCGCTGACAATACAAGTGATTTGTGAGTTGGCGTACGAAAGTAAAAGGCGGTGAAACATTTGTTATTTGGTGAGTAATCGATTTTATCTTGTTCTCATTTTGAGTTCTTAGTAGAACCTTATTTAAAATGTGTAAGTAGTAAAAATTGTATCCTTCATCGCTCCTGGTTTTTCCGATTAAAATATGTTAGTATAGCATGCTTCTTATGCTTAAAAAAACAATACTTTCTATTTCTATGAAAATAAAAGAATCTTTTGAACTACTTACATATTTTTGTAGACTGCGCAAATACAATGTTTTAAATTAAAAATAAGATGTCTTTGCAATATAAAAATTACGGAATTCTTCAGTGCTGTAGGTAATTGGGGTTTTACTCAATCACGCTGACCAACATTTCGAATGTAGAATCCACTGATATTATTAATTAAATGTTTGGCAACATTACCTACTTCCTAATTCAAAATAAAATGTTTTAGAGTAAACGTCGAAGACATTGATAAGTAATAAGTAGGTAATTTATGTAATTTTATAAAATAACCACGCATTCTTACCATCGATTTGTAAAGGTTACCTACCGGAGTTTAAAAAATAATAAACTAGTTATTTGTTTCACTAGTAGTGATTATGTGATTATTCGTTTTCGAAAACCGAGTTGATTGAGCCATAATCTAACACAGCTGGCTCAGCCTGGATTAAGTTTAATTACATTTTCACGAAGTTTTACATCAAATGTTAATTTAAAAACAATAAAGGTAGATACTTTTCTACATATTATTTTCTATAATGTGACCCGGATTACTTAGAATGCTAAACTTTTAATTTACCTACCTACCTACTTTGTTCGAAAAACCTGGGAACTACAATCATCCGAAAATAATTGAATTTCATGAATTAAAATTCACATTTTGCTAATGACAAGACTAGAAAGTAGGTACATAGACGGGCTTTTAAAAACTTTCTTTATTTCAAATGCATACTTTTTGCTAATTTAACTAAAACTTTTTTTGCGATCATCATGCATCACATTTAAAGTTACCGTATCAACATGTAGATTTACTCTGTATTTAGATTTTTTTTTATCTCAAATAATTTTGAAATATTAATCAGTAAAAGTATAACGGTATAAACCAAACTACATCTTTGGCAGTCTTTTGTTTTTATAGTCACGATTTTCATGAGTTTACATTAAATGAGACAATACCTAAGTACATTAAAACATTTATGCAAATAAATAAGTAGGTTGCCACAACATAGGTTAACTCTTAATAAGCTATTATGAGAATACAAATATCTATTAAGAGAAAAAATACTTACTTATTAAATAATAGATATAAATTGTATCTATGTTAAATACTTCGTAATTTGTAAATTAAAAATATAACATAATTGTTTGCATGTATAACTATTCTAATTGGTTTATGAGAATGAAAAAGTAGTATTTATAAAAACATAGTTCTTTATAAATAAAATTTACACAGTAAATATAAATACAATGTAAATTTGCTAAGTGCTTATATATTTTAGTTTTTATGGAAAAACAACATAAGCTTCGATGTTTCTAGGAAATATATTTTTATGATCATTCAATGTTTGTATGGAACATACAATAATTTTATGAACTACTTATATACTCAGTGGTTTCACATTACCACGCGAAATGTATTTATTGTGCAAAGAAATATTTCTAATAATAACTTTAAATCAATATCATGGAAGAAGTTCTTAGAATTTATTATTAAATATGGGGAAAGAGCAAATTGAGGTCAAAGTAAAGCGTGGGCGTAATAAATAGGGTATTTATAAACTTTTTTTTATTGTGTTTAATATAAGGTAGTTTTAATGTTCAACTTTAACTAGAACAAACAAGTAAGAATCTTGTTTCGAACTATCTCGTTATATTTAGATCGATTTTAACCAAAAAATAAAAAAAATGGTTACAAATAGTTTATTTATATGTATCATATTTATTAGCATTAATAACATCAGTTGTATGAAGGTACAGCTTTGCTCTCGTCATTTGGACAACACTTGAAATTTTGCCGCGTACAAAACTAATTTAAATCGAATGATGTTAAGGGTTTTTATTCGATGAAGTCGCGATACATCCACTGCTAGATATGGCCACCCTTCTTTAATAAGGGATTTGTCAGTTTTTTATGGATATCTTAAATATAGTTATATCTTGGCGCCTGGGCCAAAAGCCAAGGTTTGAACTAGAAAGAAAGAATAGTGCGAGTTTGCATCGAGCATTCGATTTAGTTTTCGAAATTCAAAATCGACTGTTCTACGTACAAAAAACGTTCGAGTCCTATTCAATATTACGGGTTCAATATCATAAACGTATAAAACTCGCACTGATTCGTATATGAATACATATTTAAAAATGTAGTGTTTTAACATTTTGCACTGCATTTTGTCATCGTCAGTACATTTAACATAAACTGATACACTTACCTACACGTCTGGCCTTGATGCAAGATGGCGTGTCGGCAATAATTTATTGTTTCTTCCTCGATTTTCTCAATCCATTGTTTCGAGTAATTATACCATCTTTTAATCACAATCTGTGTTTTGATTGATGATAAACTAAGGTACTTTAAGGTGGTAGGTACTTAAGTAATAACATTAAACCTACTTATAAAGTTATGCAGCATTTTAACTTCACCTCATGGAATATTTAAAATGCTAGAACCATTTTAAAAGAGCGAAAGTTAATTAGATAACGATCTTCAAACTACCCCGGCAGAATCGACAACATTTAAACAAAAATATGTTTTTTTTGTATTTTAGTTTCCATACTTCTGGCTTGTGACAAACTATTAATATTTGAATTACGATATTAATCGGGTGAGCGCTTCAAGTCAGGGGAAGAATCATAGTCAGCTTTTTCGTGCAAATGATTTAAAAGATACCTACATCATAAAAAATACTCTTCCTAATGTCAGGATGCTTGACATTTATTTTCTTATCCACAAATGGACCGCTTTAGCTCATAACAATTATTATTACAAAACTGATAGCTATAACCAAACTAACAGCTCACTGCTTACTGTCTCTAGCAATATACAAACCAATAACGTCTCGTTTATAGTCGAATACCACGAATAGCAACCTATAACTAAACTGTCCCAAAACACTCGGGCCTCTTACTCACACATTATAAGTCTCGGTCACGTCAGCTATCGCAACGGTAGCAGCGCACGCAGCGTTTTATTACAGATTTATATGCGGGTCAGGAAATTGTGACCCCAACCGACCTTGACTCTTGTAAGGGGTTGCTTAAGGTAACTTGAGTTAATGTGATTAATTGTTTAGAATTCTAACATTATTTTGTTATATTAAGAATAGATAATATTCCAGAATGTATCTATACATATAATAAAGCTGAAGAGGATGGAAAGTCTGTACATAAAAGATATTCGAAAAAAAAAATATTGGGGATACTTAAAATTGATAACAGAACACGTTCCAATAGTTTTTAGAATTTTTGTCTGTTTATCTGTTTGTCTGTTTATCTGTTTATTTGGCTGAGCATCACGCAAAAACGGCTGGACGGATTTTTATGAAACTTTTACTATTATGTAGAGAAAATTATGGACCAGGTTATAGGGTAAAAAAAACAACCCCTAAAAGGGGGGGGTTGGCAAAAACTTGAAATACGTTTGCACGTGAATTTCATAGGGGTGCGTGGTAGTATGATGTGCAAACTACACTGAAACCGAGATTTGAAAAAGTACCAACATAATAATTATAATAATATAAATTCTAAAAAAAAAAAAACAAAAAAAAAAACAACAAAAAACAGCGTCTATCTCTGTAAAGTGATAGATATATGCTGAGGCGTGACCTATTCATTGTTGTGTTGCATTGCACACTGAAATGTAATTACTTTCATACTCTGTTTTTTTCTCGGGTCACCCCCACCAAATCGAATGTCAATTGATCGAATATCAAATGGTCGAACACTATTAATCGAAAAGTCAATACATCGAACGTTCAAAATATCGAATGTACAAATGCTTGAACGTTCAAAATATCGAATGTACAAATGCTTGAACGTTCAAAATATCGAATTTTTAAATGGTAGAACGTTCAAAATCTCGAACAGTTATAAAATCGAAAGCTCAATACATCGAATGGTTGATTTTTCGAAAGTCTATGCATATACCAAAACGTATTTTTTTACAATTTTTGTCTGGCTGTCTGTCTGTTCCGGCCAATCTTTGGAACGGCTGGACCGATTTTGACGGAATTTTAAATTTGACTTTGTGGCAAACAATAGAATAAAATCCTCTCCAAACTTTACTTGACGCGCAAAAAATGTTTCACCATCAACCTCCCGCAATTTTTCTCCTGCCGAGAACTCAAAACCATATCGAAGGGTGGAACACAATTCTAGATAAAAAAAAGCGGGGTCTTTACGCAACAATAGAATTTTTAGTTAAAGATTATCCGATTATTTTTAGTGAAAGAGCCAATGCGTGTTTGGAAATACCTAACAAAAAAGGAAAAAGAGATGACATGGCTATTAATAAAATAATTACCAAAAAATGTGACATGGAACTATTAGACTTTTTACGCGCAATCGCAATACATACAAAATTATAAATTACCAGACCTGATTAATATAAGTAAAACTTATTCATATACATAAAACATTTTTTTATTTCCCAACTAGGTGTTGTGGCGGTTCCCCGTAACAAAAAAACCTCCTCCTTTTTTGATGTCGGTTAAAAAGTAGCCTTAGTTACTCCTTATTACATCAGCTATCTGCCAGTGAAAGTCCCGTCAAAATCGGTCCAGCCGTTCCAAAGATTGGCCGGAACAGACAGACAGCCAGACAAAAATTGTAAAAAAAATACGTTTTGGTATATGCATAGACTTTCGAAAAATCAACCATTCGATGTATTGAGCTTTCGATTTTATAACTGTTCGAGATTTTGAACGTTCTACCATTTAAAAATTCGATATTTTGAACGTTTAAGCATTTGTACATTCGATATTTTGAACGTTCAAGCATTTGTAAATTCGACATTTTGAACGTTCGATGTATTGACTTTTCGATTAATAGTGTTCGACCATTTGATATTCGATCAATTGACATTCGATTTGGTGGGGGTGACCCGTTTTTTTCTCCCTATCTACTTTTGATATAAGTACCTATTGTATTTTAGTGTGTAAGGTGCCACAATTACTTGAATAGACTTATTTTCTTCTTCTAAGTTGGCGAAACGAAGTTCGCGGGCACCAGCTAGTTGGTAATAAAAGGGAACTACTAGACTTTAGGACCACCTATTTCAGAACTAACACACCTTTGTTTCATCATATTTAGTTTATACCAGTAGGCATTAATAGTTTTCATCATAATTTAGGAAGTAGACTTGTTCTATTGAAAGATGTTGTTGGTAAGTGAAACTTGGCATACGAAACCACAGTACAAAACTATGCACAATGCTCTGCTTGGATGGCAGCTAATGCCGCTAATGGTGTACTTCTACCGTTTTCCATCAAGCACCGTTTGTTTTGAATACTTACCAACACTAGAGAGCCAATTCTTCCTTCTATTTCTCGTTTCTCGTCGAAGAAATCTGATGTATGCACAAAGAAATGTCAAAATAAGATAATTAGACTTTCTCTGTTCTTCAATCCTAGGCCGAATACAATCTTCTTGATTAGACAGAAAACTCTATAACTAAGTTTCCTTTTACTTATTTCTACTTCAAATCTAATTTGGTCAATTGTTATCCTGGAAGGTTGTGAAAGGTTATATTCCTAACATTTGGCTACTTACATTTATTACTATGCCTTATTACAAACGTTTTATGTATTTTAGTAAATTTTTCTGTCGCCCTTGCAATAATTAGGTAACACAACAAATTTTTTGGTTCCTTCGGAAATAATGCAATAGCTAACCTTAGCAGAATCACAGCTTTCATTTTGGCAATGAAATATAAAAAATCCTTGACATCCTTAATTCAACAGCTTGGTCAAACATTAATTCTTTAATATGTTATAAGGATTAGTTACGCAATTAACCTAAAATCCATGCTGATCTACTTCTAATTAAATTCACTGCTTCTTTCTTATGTTACGCCTTCCTCTTACTCTTGTCAATACTTACAATCAATCAACCCATCACTGTCCACTGCTGGACGAAAGCCTTCCCCACTGAGCGGTAACTATCTCGGATCTTCCCCCCAAATCTAGTGGCATATTTTTTACAAGTTTGCAATATGACAGTTTCATACATTGTTATTCTATTCACTCGGGTCCAGTGGACCCGATTCTGAGTACACTCTCTAAACTAAATTAAAAATATTGCCATCACTTTCTCATACTTCGTATCAGATAAAGACATTGGTCTCACTAAATTTAGTCCACATCATTGTAAAATTAGTCGAAATGCGCTAACGACGAGTCTAAGCTTGCTTGCGCCGTGTCAAAATGCACGCAAATTTTAGTTTGACAGGACTAAAATGATTACCCATCCCTTTCTTATACTATTGCTGAGTAAGTGATAGCAATATTTTTAGTTAAATTTAGAGAGTCGTAATGTAGAATCGGCACCAGTATCTATCCATCTACTGCCTGTTACCTTCTTAAGTTCATCAGTCCATTGTGCTGCAGGTACACTACGTACTAAGTGTGATGTCCACGCTAACACGTGTCGGCTGTAGCGGCCGTCAGTCTGCCTGGAGACATGACCGGCCTACTTCCATTTTCCTTTTGTCAAATATTGAAAGTAATTCTCAACATTTGACTATTTGTTTGACACATTACTTTCTCGAATGTGTGCAAAGAAATGGTCACCCTAATGTCAGGGTTTTTTGATCTTACCCAACAGAGACCAATATTGACAGCTCTTCCCAAGCTTAGTTTCTTTTTAAATCTGAGAAGACTCTTCGTTAGTTAGGGTAGTTTGATTACCCCGTAGGGCAAAGTTGAGAATCACGACCTACTGATGTCCGTAACTCATTGCTGGACTTTATAAGCACTCGTTGAAGCATCTTACGCTTACAAACTCCTATCACAAAAAATCTAATATAAATCCATCACCTATCGTTATCGTCAAATTACCTACTATCGTCACATCTTTCTATACAATACAATAAAAATATTTCGTCCACTTGCACTTAGTGAAATTACCTCTCATTAGAAGTCGAGTCGCGTGTACTATCGCAACGGTAGCTGACTTCACATACGTCTAGTTATAACAAGTTTGTATGCGATTCAGAAAATTAAGGTATCTTAACCTTGACTTTTGCAAAGGGTTGCTTAAGAATCGTTGGGATAATTAAATTGCACAAACGTGTTGATGGGAGTCTATCTATATTTGAATTTGGGTCATGGTGTCTTATAGAGAAGAAGTTAAAGAGTCTTCTAGAGTCGGGAGGTATAAAATCTGTTGAAATAAATAATAAGTAATAAGGAAGGCCCAACAAGATACTTCCAGCTTTTATAAAAAAGTTAGAGGTCACCGTCTCTAGTAATGAAGCATCTAAATTCCTTAGTTTTCAAATAGAAAACTTACTAACTTGAATCTTAGCAATTACCTATACACTAAAAAACAATTGTTAGTTCTGTAAAAATATTGCAATGTCAATCAAACCACCATTGTTGCTAGAATCTTCCATCAACTTTTTAAACTTGGCATCATATGCCATCTTGATGATTGTTTTAAGTTACGTCATTTACATACAATACTCGTAAATCTATTAAGGCATGTCAGTTAGTGGGTGGCTGGTTAAAGAAAGGTTATTGCACTTGTAACACTGTTGAATTGTGAGTTATGTAAGTCAAGTATAATTTACTGGTAGCTCTTTTACTGTACTTGTACTGATAGTAGTCCCTACTTTACCTAACCCCTATTTTATAATTGAGGAAAATGACTAACGCATACCCGCCCCTCCAGGGAAAGCGAGACGGAGTTATGTTCACCTTTGCCCCGGTTGTAAAGTTTCATGCAGAGCACATTTATGATAATACTAGTGACCCGCCCACGCTTTGCAATGGTGTCATTTTGGCCGACTTGCTCACGAAACATTGAGTTTTGGCTAACTTAAAACAACTTTTTCTAAATGTTCTTTATTTACAAATTTAAATGAGAAAATATCCTAAAAGATGGCGCAATCAGCATTAAAATCCATTTTGTGGTTTAGGAGGAGTTAGCGGACAAACATACAAACAGATAGAATTAGCGACTTGGATTTATACTATGTAATGATGAAGTAGGTTGACAGTGTTCCAGTTAGAAGGGCGGGATAGTCAGAGTAATGACTGCCACCGAGACCGAACATGTAAAGTGTGGAATCGACGACAAGAGTGCAGTTTATACGAAGAAAATTCATTTCTGTCTGTGTTCCGGTTTGATTAATTCATTGTTGTTCATTAATGTACCGATATGTTTATCACGCAAAGTGTTTACACATTGATAAATAGGTTGTTTGAAAAAAAACTCAGTTTCTTATCTAATTAAACTTGAACTGTAATTTTAATAAAAGGACTGCTTGAGTTGGTAAAATGTCAACGAAAAAACAATCGAGTTTTTGTTAGGCTTATAACTACGAGAACAATGTTTTCTAGACAGCCCCCACTATTTAATATTTAAGTTTAAAGAAGACCGTTTAAAATTAATTAGTAATCGTTTTCTATAAACGCTTTTTTACGCTGACTTGGATTATTTTCCAGTTATAACAAAAAATATGACAATTTGTTCAATACAAAACATTATTTCTTTCTGTATAGTCTACATTCTACCATCATTTTATACAAACGCGAAAGTTTGAAAGTATGGATGTTTGTTGTTTTTACACGCAATTTTAACTATCTTTCACATACGTTTATAATGTAAAAAGGGTATTAAAAAATATATGTTATGCTTAATAAATACGATATATGCACACAAAACCACTGAAAATGGTTTGATTGACCTTTGACAGCCCTATTATACTCTAAATTACTAGTCCATTTAGTAATACTTTTTAAAAGTCAACAAAATACTTATCTGTCTATTTAAAATCACATACCTAATATTGAAAGCACATATCATATGACAGACATGTCAATGCGAATGCTTTTCTTAGCATAACTGATTTATCTATGATATCATAATACATTGTTCTGACAAATATTTAAACACCTCGTGACACTAATATAAATTGAATATACGTCAAAACCAAAGCTGTCAAAAAAGATGTAGCTAAATTTAGTTTAGATGTTGTGCTGTTAGCCAGAAATTTTAACGATTGTTAATATCGCTATTTTGACAGATTTTTCGCTAACTTGTATGAATATTAACGATGACAATTATCAAATAACGTTATTAACAATCGTTAAGAGTAACACGCATCGACTGCAGTGACGATTTTTAGTCTTTAGTTTTTACACTGTCATAAAAGATACCTTTATGTAATGCGTTTACTATATTTATATTATACAAACGTTTGATATTAAAACCAGTTAACCGTATCGAGGTAAAACTGAACTTGCCCGAGTTAGGAAAAAGATGTTGCTCATGAAATGAAGAAATCCTACTAATATTATAAACGTGAAAGTTTTGAATATGTATGGATATATGGATGGATGTTTGTTTCTCTTTCACGTAAAAACTACTGGCCGGATTTGGATGAAACTTTACAGTAATATAGGTCATACATCAGAATAACACATAGGGTACTTTTTACCGCGGGAAAACTTCTAATTCCCACGGGAAACCGACTTCCACGCGAACGGAGTCGCGGGCTGCCACTAGTAAATCATAATTCAATTAAAAAGTGGAGTACGGTCGTTACGGCCTGTTTGTCACGGATCTCTAAATGTAGGTAGACGAAAGATAACGAATAAGTGTTATAATTCATTTAGGATTGGTACATGGCTAGACAAAAATAACTTAATTGTTAATTGTAATCGACTTTGTTGGAATAACTGCTGTTGAAATCTATAGCTATTGGTATACCGGACTGTAAAATAGAGGTTCTGAATTCGATTCCCAATTATAAACCTAGGAAAATATGTTTTTTAAGCGCCGTAAGTTTAAATTTATTGATATAGGTACGTAATCTATTCTCAAGAATTTGTTCTGCCTTTTGACTTCTCTGTAGATCGCTTGGCTTATCGTATTTGTATAAGTAGCAGTAGCTGTTTTTGTTTTGAGTTTGAATTTTGACTATGTAATATTTAATAGTTAGCGCTTAGCCAAGGTTTGTATAAAAGATAAATTACCTATACAAAGCCTGATCGAGCAGCTAGTTATTCATATATTTTTCGGCTGCACAATTTAAAACATTTAGTAGCCTTAGTTCCTCACTTAATATTATAAATGTTAAAATGTGTTAGTATGTCTGTTTGTCTGTATGTTCCGCTTTCACGTCGAGACGCCTGAACCGAATTTAGGGAATTTTGAAATACTAGGTATTCCTTTTTTTTTTGAAATACTACATATTCCAACAGCCAGGGATGAAAATAGGTTTCTTTAACCCTGGGAATAAGTCTCATTCTACGGGAATTTTATCCACTCACTTATATTAAAGACGAAGTCGCGGGTCCCTATTGTAATAAAATAAACGACATTATGCTATAATAATTTCTAAACATTTGTTGTTATTCGTATCTATTCAGTCAGTTTGGTTCTTTGCTGTTAATTATGAATAGTAAAATCTTCGCTACGTTTGCAAATTTGCATTAAGAACCTACCTATCCAACACTTGTGTTAATACCCAATGTACGAGTATTTAGCCTCACAAAGTTGTTTTATCAACTTAGCATAAGCAAATATTGATCTGTCTCTACAACTCATGCATGATTCCTTTGTATGCTAAAGGCACGTGGCATTTTCATCTCAAGGGTATTTAAAAAACGACGTTTGTTTGAGATAATAATTAAGGTTGCAAAAAGTCAGACAAGACTTTTTTTGCACTTTGTTTGCAGCCATTGTATTTAGTTGTCAGTTTTTTAGGAATATGCTGATTTTCTTTCAAAAATTTACGTAACTTATTTAATATTCATAGCAGGATAAGAAAATGTGTAAACTGGTATTTTAGTAAATATTTGTGGCCGCCAGCGACTCCGTTCGCGTGAAAGTCGGTTTCCCGTGGGAATGAGAAGTTTTCCCGCGGTATAAAGTACCCTTATATAACTTTGGTGTTTCTGTACCGATTGCTATGATTCTTTTTTATGGAATAGTTGATATAGTGTTATAAACGTAAGGGTAAACAAATATAATCAGAAAGCTTCGAACTGCTAAGCTCTCGGGAATTACACGTGTTATTGTGAGTCATTCATAAAAGATAGACATATGCTGTCGTGGGATATTTTTTATAAAAAAATTAAGTAAAACATTTCCGTCATACATGATTTCTGTGTAACTTTAACCATTAGGGTTGCCCACGCGACGGAAGCTTAAAAAATGGAGTAACTTCTTCCGTTTTCCCAAAATTTCCTTTCACTGCTCCTATTGATTGTAGCGTGATGAAAAATATACTATAACCAGCTCAGGAGAATGAAATATAATTTTACCAAGTTTCGTTAAAATCCGCCGAGTAGTTTTTGTTTATATAAAGGTTATAAAGACAGGCAGACAGACAAAAATACTGATTGCATTTTTGGCATCAGTATCGATCCCTTATCACAACCTGATAGTTATTTTGGAAATATATTTAATGTACAGAATTGACCTCTCTACAGATTTATTATAAGTATTGATAAAAAGCAGTTGTTTATTTAAGAGATAGAATTTGGAACTTGTCTATTCGGAAAACTTAATAACTAATTAACTTGAAAACACAAGTAGGTAACCAATTACGTTTTAGGTTTTTTTTATGTATTTTTGAATCTAAAGAAGAAAAACCGAATGTAATTGACGTATACAGGGTCTGTCGTAATGAATGGATAACCCGTTACCTACAGTTGATCCGGATGTGAGGCTATAAGAAAATGGTGTCTTCTTGCCAGGGTTGTCAACCATAAGAAAATGGCGTAGACTTTTAAACTTTTTTATAAATTTCGCTTTTTTTTCCATTTATTCCGCTGCCATTTCTTCAAATTTTGATATATTTGTATAATTCTTTTTGTATTATACTCCTGAAGACGTGTATTATGTAATTTTAATACAATTTTAGGTGTTATTCACGTTGAACATTATCAAAATTCTCATTTTAAGAAAAACATTTCCAATGTTTTTTCTTTATGTCAACTTTTGATCATCTCCTGTGAAAAAAATTTGTATGACGTTATAGCTGCCCATGATCTCAATAAATTGTCTAGTATGTGTAGATTCTAAAAAGGTATAACGATGTGTACTTTACAAGCAACATTAAGTTCCAGGAGCGAGAACACTAATCAAGGTCAGAATTTTTATTTTTCAAGTCATGTTATAAATGGTTGTAAAACTTCGTCATAATGATTTTATTCTATCAAGATACTTTGCACAAACACTATCGGGCCACTAATAGGATATTCAGAAGAAAACCCGGTTGTTCTTGGGAAAAAAATAACATTACTCCACGATAATAATGTAATGAAAATGTACAAATGAAAATTGTTGTGCTCTAATAGTTACATGCGACAAACTTGTTGCGACAAGATTTTTCGAAATTGAATCTTGAATTTTAAAAATCGAACAAAGTCCGCATTACAAAGAAAAGTGGAAGGAAATCGTCCTTCCATAAATGCATTGTGCACATGAACACACGGTAATCAGGGGGGCTACCGTGTAACTAGCGTCGATTTGAACTCGACGTCGACAACTGTTTTCATTGGCTAGAGACCCGCCACTGTTAACAATTTATGGACTGGCTGGCTGGCTGGATGTCGCACATTTGGATATCTTTCACGATAAACACTAGCAGCTCTATTGGTGTTGCCATTACATACAACGTAAATGTAATGCATGTTCGCGTATTCGGCCGGCGTGTATTGTTGCGGCATGATACACAAACTACACAAAAACTTTTCCAAAACAACAAGTTCAATCGATAGCACAACACAATTTCCGTAAATGTGAGCAAAGTCATCAGTAACACCACGTTATCAAGTCCAAATCACAAGGAAAATCAAAGTCCGATATTAGAAAGCAGTAACAAATTGACGAAAATAATGAGAACAAAAGCACATGCGATGGTCAAAATTACACTGATGTGATGAGTACCTTTTTCTTTGTAATGCGGTCTTTGTTAGATTTTTAAAATCCGTTTCAATTTCGAATAAACTTGTCGCAACATGTTTGTCGTATGTAACTTTATATTTGTAGAGCACAACAATTTTCATTTGTACATTTTCATTACATTATTATCGTGGAGTAATGTTATTTTTTTCCCAAGAACAACCGGGTTTTCTTCTGAATATCCTATTAGTAACCCGATAGTGTTTGTGCAAAGTATCTTGATAGAATAAAATCATTATGACGAAGTTTTACAACCATTTATAACATGACTTGAAAAATAAAAATTCCGACCTTGATTAGTGTTCTCGCTCCTGGAACTTAATGTTGCTTGTAAAGTAGACATCGTTATACCTTTTTAGAATCTACACATACTAGACAATTTATTGAGATCATGGGCAGCTATAACGTCATACAAATTTTTTTCACAGGAGATGATCAAAAGTTGACATAAAGAAAAAACATTGGAAATGTTTTTCTTAAAATGAGAATTTTGATAATGTTCAACGTGAATAACACCTAAAATTGTATTAAAATTACATAATACACGTCTTCAGGAGTATAATACAAAAAGAATTATACAAATATATCAAAATTTGAAGAAATGGCAGCGGAATAAATGGAAAAAAAAGCGAAATTTATAAAAAAGTTTAAAAGTCTATGCCATTTTCTTATGGTTGACAACCCTGGCAAGAAGACACCATTTTCTTATAGCCTCACATCCGGATCAACTGTAGGTAACGGGTTATCCATTCATTACGACAGACCCTGTATAGTTTTACCTTGATTTTCTTTTTTTTTAAAGCTTTTTTAAATAGTTGTTTTCTTGTTTGGAATACCTACGTAATAAAAATGTATGTAGTTATTATTGTCCGGCCACCGAGAGAATGCGTTCCTGACACATTGTGTTTGACATAACGAGGTAACTTTGAAAGGCCGTCTACGAAAACAAACAAAAAAAAAGTCGTCTATTTTGACCCTACAAACAAATAATAAGCAATAAAATGATATTAAAACACACTGATTTTAAATTTTATAACTGATGGCTTACTGTAAGCGTAATAATTACTGATAAAATATGTATTTTTAAAAATGTAAACAACATCATATTTTCGTAGGGATGTGCTAAAAATATCAGTCAATTTTAAAGTTATCAATCAATTTCTAATAAAAAAGCAGAATAAGTAGCTTGGTTATAAAAACATGATATCGACGTAAATATGGATATGCTTGAAGCATAACTATTGCGGTTAGTGAAAGAAAATAAATCGGCAAATGTTCGATATGAAATAGATGAATTGGCTCCGCAGTACGGTCATCGGGTGCTGAGACTTATACCATATTATTGCCAATTATTGCCAATACAATGCTTTTGAGTTTCGTTTGTAAAAAGGCAGCAGTTGGATTTTCATGCTAGTTCTTTTCGACCTTGGGCTTAGCTTCAAAATTAACGTTATACAAGTATCTATACTAATATTATAAAGCTGAAGAGTTTGTTTGTTTGTTTGTTTGTTTGGTTGAACGCACTAATCTCAGGAACTACTGGTTCGAATTTAAAAATTCTTTTTGTGTTGGATAGACCATTTATCGAGGCAGACTTTAGGCTATATAACATTACGCTGCAACTATTAGGAGCGAAGAAATAATGAAAAATGGGAAAAAAAATGGGGAAAATTATTCATCCTTGAGGGCTTCCGTTGCGTGCGCTGCGAAAGCGGTTCTAGGAACCAAAAATATATGTATGAAAGAATAAAGGGACCTTTTTACCGCGGGAAAACTTCGCATTCCCACGGGAAACCGACTTCTACGCGAACGGAGTCGCGAGCGGCCACTAGTCTTTAATCTAATTATTTACGTTCCTACAATAAAACAATACTGTTTCGATTTTGTTTTTTATTATTTTACCTAGACTTTAACTCGTAACAACATAAAACTTTTTATATTATAAATAAAATAAAAATAAGATAAGCAAGTTTTTTTTCTGTTGATTGAAAAATGATTTATCAATGTTGTTTTTTACCCCAACACTAATGGCATGTGTCACAAACGCAATCTCTCGGTGGCCAGACTATAATTGAATGTAAGGTCACATTGTGTATTAGTATATTTGGCTTTAACCAAAAATTAATATAAGTGAGTGTTAAATAAAATAATAAAAACCAACGTAGTATAAAGTAATGACAACTAAAGGTAAAAAGTGATATACATTGCGTCCTTGCTTCTTTTGTGCTTCGCTTTCACATTCGCACTCGGCAATGTACATCGTAATGTTTGCAGTACTCAAAAGTGATTTTCTTATGAAATGTTACGGACATTTGCTGATGTTTTCTTATAACTGAGCCTTAAAACAATTATAAAGTGATTATTCATTGTTTAACAATGAATTAAAAAACAATGAGCAGCATACTAAGTTATGTTGGCAATACTTAATGAAATGACGTTGTTAACAAGTGATTCATGTACAACGTTTTATTTATTTTCCATGGTTAATGATACCTTTTCTAATAGATTATCCTTGAATTATATAACCCCCCTTTTCGTTATTGTCATATGTGGTAAATTACAAGAAGATTCTTTAGACGCTTACGACCCGAAGCTAAAAGCTCTATAATGAAATAGGTACATCCTACTAATATTATAAACGTTTAAGTTTGTGAGTATGTATGGACGTTTGTTACTCTTTCACGTAAAAACTACAGGACGGATTTTGATGAAACTTTACAGTAATATAGGTTCTACAATAGAATAAGGTGGGTGAACCATAGAAGGCCACTCTAACGAGAAAACACTTTTTATTCATTTATTTACTGGAGAAATAAAGTGAACAAATTATGAGGTAATACTTTGTTTTAATGTGCACCATAAAAATACTTCTTTTTTTACCTCACTTTAATCACTTTTTATTAATCTTAAGTTTAGTTAAGCTCTTCCAAATGGCCTTGCAAGGAACATGGCTCCAAACAAGGCCAATATTAGGTATGTATCAGTCGATAAACTTAAAAATAGAGTTTTAACTATAAATATATCCGCTTTTACTAAAACAACATAATAAGACATATCATTTAAGCAAAACATTAAATGCTCAATATATTTTTATCACCTTTAAAAACTCAACGAACATTACTTGAACACCATCGTATAACTATGAATATATTGAAGAAAATTATTTAAAAACAGTAGTAGTGCGTATGATATTCGCAGCAAATAACTTGCCAACGCTTTTTATAACGTAATTTAAATCTTTTTTTTTTTACCAAATTGGCCTTATTATGGGTCCGTTCCTTGTAAGGCCAAAAAGTTCCTAAGAAGGCTAAACTAACAATTATGACTATGATTAAAAATATTATAAATATAAAAACTTGTTTTAAGTTTATTATTATACTTAACTTAAAAAAGTAAGTATTCATAAGTTCATGGTTTGTAAATGTTCTTTGTTAGGCCTATGTACCCTAGCAAGGCCAACCGTCAAATTTTCTATTGGCCTTATAAGGAACCACCGGCTTTTCTAGGGACACTACCAATATTTTTACTTAAATTGAGGCAAAACTATGTTTTTTTTCTTTAGTAACATAGATATATCCATGTACGACAATTTACAGTAAAAAAATATGTGATAATAATAGGTTATTGACTAAAAATTTACGTTTTGCTGTGCGCTCAAATAACAATTGTAACATCGAAAACTGAAGTCTACGAAGAGTGAGATCGCATTGCCACAACAGCGGCGCAAACGATTCGCCACCGCCGTGTGTGGCCTAGAGATTGAGGGATCTTAATGTGTAAGGTAGGTGCGGCCAATAAGGCCTGTCGGGTAATAAGGCCTAAGTAACGGAAAAACAACTTAAAATAATTCTGTCCGACTGTAGTCACAGTCATAGGTAGCTAACGATCCTAGATGGCGCCCTGAACATGTCACGACACGCTCGCTCGCGCGCTGCCACCAGTGCGACGTCATTTTTCGTGGCCAGTGGACGCTCAGCTCCAATTATAATATAACTGTCGAATCTTACGTAAGTATTTTTTGTTATATTACACTTTTCTACATTGTTTTGCAGTTTAATTGTTTATTAGTTCATACTTTAGAGGCCTGTGATGTTGGAATTGTATACATTAGATCGAAAAATGTTATTTTAAAATTTTCTTTACAAAGTGGTCCGCGGTTATTAAGGCCTATAAAATTCGACCATAGGCCTTATTGCACTCCTTTTTTAACACCATCAAATGACTGTTTTCCTATTTATTTTATGTCTTTAGAAATGTAATTCCAAAGCTTTTCTATTTGGTTTATTGTTTTTTAGGGTCTACTTATAACGAAAATGCCCCCCAAGCGAGCATTGTCGTTTGAAGACGACCTGGTGGCGGCAGTCCGAGCAGTACAGTGTGGAAGGCTGAGCACATACAAAGCTGCCGAAATGTACAAAGTGCCCAGAAGAACTATACGAAACCACCTCCAGACCGGAAGTTTAAAAAAACTTCAGGGCGAAAACCTTTACTTACAAACGAACAGGAAGCCGAGTTTGTCAGCAGAATTGTATGGTTTTCTGCTATAGGATTTGTCAGAGGAGGACGATGATCATTTTGAATGTCCAGATTGTTGCTTATAAAAAAAAGTTGCTTTTAAGTCTTTACTGTGATTATTATTACTTACAGATCTCAATTGCCAAATATTATTAATTTTGTATTAATATTTTGTTTAATTTTGTAGATTAAAGTCTTAGGCTTTATTATACTACCGTAGTAAATTAAGGCCTAAGGACAGTGTTTTTAAAAAGGTTTTATTTTGACTATGTTTATGGCAGAAGTTGCCGTTTTTAGTTAATAATTGATAGAAATTGATATACATGCTTAATTCACATTAAAATTTGTTGATTTTTATAAGTAGTTTTTGATTTATTTTAATTCCCGCTTAGCTAGGCCTTATTGGCCGCACCTACCTTAGTAGAAGGAATATGTCTTAACATGTCAATAAATACGACTTTTTAATAGTTGGCCTTCAAAGGACCGTGGCCTTCCATGGTACACCCACCTTACTATAGGGTACTTTTTACCGCGGGAAAACTTCTCATTCCTCTGGGAAACCGACTTCCACGCGAACGGAGTCGCGGGCGGCCACTAGCGCAGGACATAAAGGTTTATTTAGATGTAAACAACATAATTGTTTTTGTGTGTATCTATACGGTTAAAAGTATGGATGTTTGTTACTCTTTCACGTAAAAACTACCGGACGATTAAGTTTCATTCTTTGCAGTAATTTAGGTTATACATCAGAATAACACATAGGGTACTTTTTACCGCGGGAAAACATCACATTCCCACGGAAAACCGTCTTCCACGCGAACGGAGTCACGGGCGGCCACTATCCCTACTAATATTATAAATGCGAAAGTAACTCTGTCTGTCTGTCTTTTTGTTTGTTACGCTTTCACGCCTAAACAACTGAACACATTTTTGATGAAATTTGGTATGAAGATAGAACTGAACTTGGGAAAGGACATAGGATACTTTTTATCAGGAAAAAATTGTGGAAGGGGTTGAAATAGGGGATGAAAGTTTGTATGAAAGTTCCGAATTCCACGAGGGCGAAGCCGCGGTTGGAAAACTAGTCAGCAATAAAACGTCTTTCTTGATTTTGATTTTACAAAATTAAAAAATCTATTGAATACACTTTTCGGAAAGCTAGAAAATATATACGAGTATATAGATAGATAGACAAAGAATGCCTCTTAAATACATAATTTAAGAGGCGTTAAGTTAAGACGTCATTAGACGCTTTTGAATGAGATGAAAATAAGGATAATGTTTATTACATTAAAAGTAAAAATAACAGATCTCCAAGGAATTCCCTGAGAGCAAGTAACTTGATATTTTAATATGCTTTAATGTTCATTGAGATTTAAGATTCGATCCGAAAACAACCTATGACGTATAAAAAGAGGAAAAACCCTTACTAACGTCGTAGGTAATATTTTTTTTGTCATAAAAAAATAATTAAATTTAAATTTAATTAGATTTATTGTTTTTGCGTCATACACAGCTTAAGAATTTTAATTGCCTACGTATAAAAAGGGTGTTCATTATCAAACAAAATTATCATAAACTACTTTACATAAAAATATTGATACTTAAAGGCAGAAACATAAATTATCAAATACTTAAAATAAAACCGAATTTTAATTCAATAAAAAAAAATATGCTTACCTACCATTAAGTTATTTCACGAATACCTACTACTTTTAACAACAAAAAAAAAAATTGAAACTTGGTTGGACTAAGTAATGTTACTCGTTTGACATTTAGAGCAAGTATGCTTCTTTTTATGTAGTTCTATTTATTCATGTCCCTTATTATGAAAAAGGGCAATAACCAGTGTAGTTACCTTGTAGCTTTAGTCTGTAATAAGCTTGAAAGGTTTAAATACTAACGGCTATTTTTAACCTGAATAAGTTTAAAATTATGTCTTATCTGGGTTAAATTATTAAGTTTTCGTGTCTGATAAAAAAACATGTTCTATTTAAGTTTATTTTAACTATCAAAGCAAAGCAAGCGTTAAAAATATTACTGAACTTTTTGATTTTATCAAAAGGAAATAAATTAAGAAAAGGTATAAATAACGTCACGCACGACTCAGCAATTAGCAATTTCGCAATTAATATAAATCTGAGACTTCAGGATAAAGAATATCTTAGAAAAACTTCAGTTCAGAAAAAAATGTGCCTATATTAATTGATCATCTAACTAAATAATATATTTTGAAACAACAGTCGAGAGATTTTAATAACAGTAAAATTTATTTAATACTAGAGACCCTTCTTCGCAATAGTGTAATTTTGCCGACTTGCTCGCGGAACCTTGCATTTTTGTTAACTTAAAAAAACTTGTTCTAAACGTTCTTTATTTACAAATTTAAATGAAAAGAATACCCTTAAGATGGCGAAACCGCATTAAAATCCGTTACGTGGTTTAAGAGGAGATAGCGGCCAAACATACAAACAGACAGAATTAGTGACTTGGATTTATACTATGTAATGATGATGTACATGAAACAACTGTACCAAATGACTAATCGTTTGGGTATTTTTTAAGCTTGCATGGGTAAAAAACAAAGTGAAAGTGTTTAGCTCTCCTTGCTTTGTGAGAGATTAGACTATGGGCATGAAGGAATAAACATGGGATACTAAGTGATAAACTACCTTTGTATCACATTTTATATAATCTTGAGTTTTTTAATATAAAAACTATGTGTAAAATAACCAAACTGGGAAATATTAAAAACTAATGACCCGCCCACGCTTCACAATGGTGTAATTTTGGGCGACTTGATCCCGAAACATTGAATTTTAGTTAACTCAAAAAACCTTTTCTTAAATGTTCTTTACATTTTACAAATTTAAATGAAAAAAATTTCAAAGGACGGTGAAAGCCGCATTAAAATCCCTCAACTGGTTTAGGAGGAGTTAGCGGCCAAACATACAAACAGACAGAATTAGCAACTTGGATTTATAGATACTATGTAATGATGATGATGATCAAGTGTCTCTTAATAATTCGTTACTTTGTTTCTATTTTATAACCCGAACCGATCGCTTACGATTTCATAAATAACCCAATTAATAATAATCACACAATAACAATAATAAAATACATTGTAACATGTAAGCTACGGAAGTAATAAATAATATGTACTTAAAAAATATTCAAGGAAACTTTGAAGTTCATAAATTAAGCCTTTCGCTTATTTTAATTAATTATTTATATATTTAGCAAAAGGCTAAAACGTGCTTAATTCATATTTGTTTGAAATCACGTTTCATAGTTTTAGCACATTAAACTAAATATTAGTTTAAAGCCGGTTATTAAAATAGATGTTAACAATTCCAGTATGAATGTTTAAAAAACTCACAAGTACCCGGTATTTACTATTCTTTTTGTTAAGGTAGGTAATTTTTGTTTTTTTTTGGAATTTGAACAGTTCGTTAATTTTATAACCTACTTTAAATAGTGGAAGGTACAATCCAGTTTTCCAGTTTGATATTGACAGTAACTTAATTGAGGTAGGTAATATAATATATAGGGGTGGCCAACCGGTCGATCGCGATCTTTAGTCCAGTCGATCGTAGCAAGGAAATAAATATACATATGTTACGGCTAATACCCGAAGTGCGGCTACACCTAGTTTTAGCCGGTAGACCATCTGAACGAATTAGCTTGTCCTAGGTCAAGTTCTAACTGGTTTGAAACCTAGGTCCAATAGGTTTTAGTTAAAATAATACTATTCAAGCTTTCCGCTCTGGTGTCTCGCCCATATATTTTTTTTTATCTGTGTAATTGAGTAAGACATACCAATTTTCACAGAATTGATTTAACAATATACCTACAACGTACAGTAGTTTGTTTTTTATGTTAATTATAATTTAAGTGATATCGACCATTATATTTAGACGAGCTTATTATTGTAATAGTTACATGTAATTGTTTTCTGTGATGTTTTGACAAGCCATTTGTGACATCAGAAGAAAAGAAAAATAATTTGACGAACACCTGTGTCATTAAAGATGTTATCACAGTAAGCGGTAATTAAAATATAATGCATTATTTATTATCTTTTATTTACACATAGATTTACAATTTTATAATACCGGTTATCCAAATTTGAGTACTTAGCTTTATGCTTATACAAAGATGTGTATTTTTTCTCTAAAATATTGCTAGAATCTACGTAGGTAGTATAAAGTAGGTATAATATGTTGGTATGTGATCCATTTCCGCGTTATGTATTTCTAAGATTACTACGTTGCACAATTATTAGAAAGAAATGAAAGTGCGCCTATAAATAATGTCGCATTGGAATCCAAGCTGATAGTTGTAATCTATATTCTGTTAAAAGTTTTTGTAATCCTACTAATATTATAAATGTGAAAGTTTGTGAGTATGAATGGATGTTTGTTGCTCTTTCACGTAAACACTACCGAATGGATTTGGATGAAACTTTACAGCAATGTAGATTATACATCAGAATATCACAAAGGGTAGTTTTTACAGCGGGAAAACTTCTCATTCCCACGGGAAACCGACTTCAACGCGAACGGAGTCGCGGGCGGCCATTAGTACTAGGATATGCCTTTTTGATGCTCAATTTTATTCTTTTGCTCGACAACCTACTACATTGACTAACGACTGGTTTTAATAACCTACTTTATGCTTAAACCTAAGCCTAAGTTTTTTTCACAAAACGTCATAATTGCTTTACTGTGATCAAAAACTTTGGTATGCTACTTATTAAACTTATTAAAATCAGCAGACAAGCTACTACAAATATTGTGCTGCACTAGAAAACCTTTAAATAATGTTATTTTATTTAATTGCAGGCAAATTATATGAGTATTTCAGGTTATACAGAATGTTATTTTGCGTTCAATTGATGAAAATGTTTACTAGTTAGCATTAACATTCGTAGCATCTTTTCATTTTATTAAGTCGCTTTAAATTTTTAAGTTTATATTGAAAGCTATGAAACTCGGCGATTAAAAAAACAATAATAATGTAATTCCTTACTTTTACATTGCTACCGACTTCAATCAACAAATACGCGTTTAATTTTATACAAAAATCTTTAGGTTTTATAACTATTTAGTATATAATAATCGAAAACCATAATATTCATTTAGATAATAAATTTATAAGTATATTATGTAAAACAGTTTTTCTTTTATGATTTTGACTTATTATTGAAACGTTTATAGTAGGTTTCTAGTTGAAAATAGTTTACCTCAATAAATCTGCCAACCAATTGTGATTATTTAAAAAACTAGTTCGAACATAAAATTTGCAAAAATTGTTTTTTTCCTAACAGGACAAAAGTTACTAATAATATTTAACAAATACGTATGTTGATGAGAAACAGTTCAAAATAGCCTGTTATTTACCAATTATGGAAAGACAAATTAAATGCCTATTCGGCCAAACCGATCTTTGCTTTCTATATTTTTTTTGTAAAAAACTATAATCACATAAATTTCAATTTATTAATAAGTGGGTAGGTACGTTACTAAATTTCCAGATTTAGTATCGAATAGGTTCAAAAAGATCAGTTTTTCTGTAAATTCTTTTTTTTTTGTTTTTTTTCTAAATATTTAACAGAGACTTTTTATGCGCTTCAATAACTATTTGCAATCTAATTTAATTTATTGAGAGATATTTTTTAGTAGTTTATTTTATAATTTTTAACACTTCTTGTAGTTATCCTGCCAAGGTAATGTAATAAGTTATTATTTGTGTTCTATAATACAAATATATACCTATGTTTATGATGTTATTAACGCTAATATAAATAAGTATAGTATTTGAGTTATTCATTTTAATCTAACTAGTCAAGATTAAATGTGAATAAATACTATTATTAACCTAGTAGTTAATACAAGGACGTTTTCAAAGCCATAAATTAAGTCTATTTTTAATGATTATACTATTCGAAATACCTTTACATTTATGATTAATTTATGATTGTAATCTGTAAATTAAAATTGAATAAAACTGTCAGGAATGTGATAATGAAGGTCTTTTGTACCTTTAAAAACCTTTTTTTTAATATACTTATTAATGTTTATAAATTTTGTTTAATTAAATGAATCACATCTACCAAATTAATAAATTTATCACATATAAAATATAAAACTAAATTAGTATATTATGATGCAAGTGTGCAAAGTTTTTCATTATACACGAAGCTGAGAGTTGCAGCCCAAGCCGCAAGGGCGTTAAATCAGCCAAGTGTATAATGAACATGTTGCTCACGAGTACCATACTTTTTCAACACACTTGAAATACAATTATATTTTGCATAAAAAGTTTCCTACACAGCAACAAATGCAATTTTATACAAAATATAAAGAATTCGGGAAATGACGCTCAACTTTTTTTTTGCAAGCGCCATCCAGACGCCATGCAGCCTATTTCAAAATATACTTTTTAATATAAAATACAATTATTTTGTAACAAATTACTGTTTATTATCAATAATTGGATAATTACAAATGTTTTTTTCCTAATATGGAAAAAATTATTTATTCTAAACTGTACGTATTATCCGATCAAATTGAAAATACTATGTTTACTAGCATATAATTTTCAGTAAGGCACTACCCTTACTTTGTAGGGATCGTTTTATTATGCACTAGTGTGTAATATTATTATACACAAGTGTGTAAAAGGTCGGTTTATGGCCCTCTAAAAGGTGTTTTAAAAAATTAATTAAAAAAAGAATTGATTAGAAAACAAATTAATAGGGTAATAAAGAAACGTTTTTGTGAATAAATTTCATGTTGACCATGAACAAGTTCCAAAAATTAAAAGGTCACTAGTTATTCATTAACATCAATACTATATTGCTTAGCTTTTCACCCGCATGCGGTAACTTAGTATTGGTTTGTAGAATCCAAAGATAATAAGTTCGCAACCTTTTACTTTCCGATTTTAATAGACGTAGCGCTTTCTTATTTGTTTTTTTTTTATATTTATTTTCTATAGTATCTAGGTAAAAATAAAGTTCGTATGTATCTGGACCATGTTCAATATTTAACAAAGAAAAACCTTTTTAACTTGTACGAGTTTTTATTTCGGCTCTGCAAAATAAAAGTTAAATAAAATAGTTCAAGATCCCAAATAAGGTCAAATTATAAATTTTTCTATTTTTATTTAATTATGCAACCCATTTTTTATTTATTTAAGTATAAGGTGTTAATTATACTTAAAATCAGGTTTTATTGTTAATTAACAGTTCCCAATGTCAATTAAAAATTCTTTTTGATTATTTTCGATAAAAAATACTTAAATAGGTATCAATTTGGGTTTTAATCTTTTTTTAATATTTTTTTTATTTATCTATAAAATTTCTATTGATATATTTTGGAGTAAAGTTAATAACCTATTCTTATACTCCAAAAAGTAATAATTTAAGAATAAATAGGTTATTTAAATAATTTTAACCGCTTTACATACTAACTTTCACTAGTCGGTATTTATTTAAACCTACTTAACTCGACTTGACACCAATTTCGCTTACAAAGTCTCGAATTACTCAGTCAAGTTAACCAATAATTATTAAGTAAAGATATGTATTCTTTGCAGCTAATTTGGGTTCAAAAACAAAAAAGGCTTTAATAATTATAGGTTACTAGTGGCCGCCCGCGACTCCGTTCGCGTGGAAGTCCCCTATGTGTTATTCTGATGTACCTATAGCCTATATTACTGTAAAGTTTAATCCAAATCCGTCCAGTAGTTTTTACGTGACAGAGTAACAAACATCCTTTATATATTTCTCGAAGTATTTCTTACTATTTTTTTTATTTCTTTACATTTAACAATCCTACTAATATTATAAACGTGAAAGTTTGTGAGTATGTATGGATGTATGGATTGATGTTTAGATGTATGGATGGATGTTTGTTTCTCTTTCACGTAAAAATTACTGGATGGATTTGAATGAAACTTTGCAGTAATATAGGTTATACATCAGAATAACACATAGGGTACTTTTTACCGCGGGAAAACATCTCATTCCCACGGGAAACCGACTTCCACGCGAACGGAGTCGCGGGCGCCAATTATTACAGTAGTTTCGGCAATGCGTTGATGTCTTTCATAGAAATGTTTTTCATAAACAATCCTACCCTGCTAATATTATAAACGCTATTGTTACTTTTTGCGAAAACTACTACGCGAATTTTAATAAAATTTGGTATGTTAAATTTATTTTTTGGCAAAATATCGCTACAAGTTTGATAATCTTGCATAAATTCGTACAAAATTATCTTACAGAAGGTATCTTTTTATCATCATTATTATCATTATCATTACATATTACATAGTTTAAATCCAAGTCGCTATTCTGTCTGTTTGTATGTTTGTCCGCTAACTCCTCTTAAAGTACATAACAGACCTTAATTTGGTTTACGCCATCTTTTAGGGAATTTCATTTAAATTTTTAAATAAAGAAAAATCTGAAAACTCATCTTTAAGTTCGTTAAAATTCAGCGTATCGGGAACAGGTCGCGCTAATTTACACCATAGCGAAGCGTTGGCGGGTCACTAGTATTAAACCATTCTTTTGGGGTCGAGAGCCACTTGTTAATGATAATTAAGTTTTACTATACTTACACACCTACAAACAAGATAGATAAATATACATACGTCCTATGTTGATGTTTTGATCCTAGATCGTGACAAACCCTGACATTTCTGTTTATTTTAGATTTACAATCTAATACGTGGGTAATCATAAAGTTGTAGGATGATAATTACTGCAAAATTACTCAAAATTTGCTATTTTTAAATGATGACTAAAAATATACTGTCTTGGTAGTCGACGTATACCTACTTACTTAAAATTACATGTAGTTTCATAACAGCAATTTTAATAGTATTTTTTTTTATTTTAACCAATATGATAGACAAAGACAATACAAAAATCGAAAAACCCTCACTCACTTACACGAAAAAAAAAATGCAAACTTATACAGAACGCATATATCTCACGCACTTGTCGTATTTGTACATACCTCTCCCAAAACCAACCAAAAAACAAAACGTCACTTTTGACAGCTGTCAAACCGGCCGCCATTTTCCAAGATGTCGCCGCCGCGCCGGCTGCCCGTGCGCTAATTTCTCTCACCATTCCGATTAAGGCCATTACCCGCGCGAGGTCGCATGACATAACTATTGGCAAACCGTGTTCCGGTCATCCTACGTAATTCTCGTTGCGTCAAATGTGTACTAGCCAGAAACAGGCACACTATGGGTTAAGGAGGGGCGTTCAAGTTAAGGAGGTTAAGTTAAAAAGTTAAAAAAGTTGTTTTTAGGTCAGCTTTGTAATTTGAGGCACATTTTTTGGGTTACCGCATTCTTTATTAACTTGCTAAAGAATCTACTTACTTATTTAAAATTAATGCATTTAAACCTATGGGATTGGCTAATATGCGTTTAGTCTCCGTCTGTCCAATACATATTCCTAAATAAATATATGAAACTGATGACCTATATTTAATTTGAAGCGATTTTTTGTATAAATTTTTCAAGTCTATTGACTATGCCTGTATCTTTCAAACTCGAATTTGACCATGCACTTGTTATATGTCTGTATTTATAATACCGGTTAGAAATTGCTTCTTACATTTACATCTTGAGATTTTACTGCTTCATGCAGTTTGAATTTATAGATCTACTATGGATCTATCTATTATGGATAGATAGTTCGTATTAACGACCAATCAAAACTGGTTTATTTTTTAATAAAAAATAAAAAAAAATGCTTTGAACAATATAAATTAAATAATGTTAACTGTATTGATTTAGTTTATACCTATTTCCAAAAATGTAAGCACCGGATTTTTATTGTTTTATTTTCATTAGATACAAAATAACAAATATAATTTCAAATAATTTATTTGAGCAGAAAAATTGTTATTTCTAAATTAAAATTAATTTATAAAAAAAAACAACACTGGTAACCCTCTTTCATTGAAGACCAAAGCATTGACATTATTTACTATTTAAACACAATATTTGTATTTCCTGAGTAACATAATAATTGAACTTTATTCTGCTTATCACGGCCGTGCAAACTGGAAAACACACACACACGCAAGTGAAATGTAAACAAGTTTGTGCCAGTGTGTGCAGGAAGGTGCTTTCTGGGTCAGTATGGCTTACGGCTCGCCGAGATGCAAGAGTGACCTCAATTGCGGTCGCTTTAGGGTTATCGACCATTGAGACGGACAAAAGTTGGATTGTTAACGATCTTTGTGAATCTAGCGGTCAATGTATAGCGAATATAAGGCGGATAATTTTAACGTTGACTATTTAGCCTGACTTTTCGGTATTAAGATTAAGTCTCGGTGTTGTGTGAGAGAGGTATTTATAGCCAATAATGTATTTACGTAACAATAATAATATTGTGGTGACAAAATTTACCGCATTCCTTGCAACTGTATCTGGGTGTATACTTATGAACTTAAATTTAAGATACAAGTTACTAAGTAAAGTTTTATATAGGTTAATACTTCAACGTGCAACTAAATACTATTCTTAGCAATGCTTTAGATTTTAGATAAACAAGTTTCTAATTTTTTATCGACGCCTCCGATAAAGTTGTTTAAGAATCCTACTAATATTATAAATGTGAAAGTTTTTGACGATGTATGGATGGATGGATGGATGGATGGATGGATGTTTGTTACTCTTTCACGTAAAAACTACGGGATGGATTTGGATGAAACTTTGCAGTAATATAGGTTATACATCAGAATAACACATAGGATACTTTTTACCGCGGGAAAACATCTCATTCCCACGGGAAACCGACTTCCACGCGAACGGAGTCGCGGGCGGCCACTAGTTTTAAATAATTAGCAAAACCACTTTTTTAAATATAGATATTTTATTTATAGTTCACGTATATCACTGTGCTTTTCCGCTTGCGTTCTATTCTGTGCACAGTGACCTTTAGTTATAACATTCATATTTGTTCAGGTAATATCTTGCAGGTGTAGAAGTAAGTTGTCGAGTGTCATATTAAAGTATCCGCAATTCCGCATATAATTTAAAATAGATTATTTAGTACGAAATATACGGGGTATAAAAGAACTGCTTCCGAAGAAAAAACTGGGCATTGCTGGAGGGGTACTGGTTACGTTTTGAGCAAAAAAAAATGATTTTGTTTATGAGAATAATTTTTTTTTTAACGTTATTGTACAAAATTGCATTTATACTATTAGATTTTGCGATGATTTCAAATTAAATAGGGTTTTAATTTAATTTGCAATGTGAATAATCGCACCTGAACCAACAGTTCATGTGTGAGCGATGATTTCAAGCGGCGAATAGGACTTTTCAATCCTTAATAACTTTTTGAAATAGAGTTTTCTGGGTATACTGTTAATTAATTTAGTTACTATTGAGGCCCAAGAATACATGGTTTCAGGCGTCTTTTACACCCTTTATAGTACGAAATATACAAAAAACTAGTATATCGCCTGCAGACATGTGGCGATCAAATTCCGATTTTAAATTAAACGTGGAATTAGTTTTAACAAACTTCAGCCAAATACAAACTATTACACTTATACTTTACTTGCGACCCGCCCACGCTTCGCAATGGTGTAATTTTGATCAACTTGTTCCCGAAACATTGTTTTTTAGCTAATTTAAAACAACTTTTTCTGAATATTCTTTATTTACAAATTTAAATAAAAAATTACGTAAAGGATGGAGAAAACCGCATCAAAATCCTTCAACTGGTTTAGGAGGAGTTAGCGGACAAACATACAAACAGACAGAATTAGCGACTTGGATTCATACTATGTAATGATGACATGCCCCGCCAAGTCGAGCAAAAAAGCGGTAGGACACTTTTGTAGGACGGTCTAAGAATATTAAAATAATATAAATATACTTAAGTATCCTAAACTAATTAATAACTTGAGCTGGTAGTTTATTTATACAATAGTCGTTTCACATACTGATTGAAGTACAAACGAATATAGTTAATCAAAGCATTAAGGATTATCTTATCAAAAGTAAAATTTTATTATTGACACACATTTTTATTTATTATTGCAATTGCAATGCTGACGCTACTGTTTATGCTAAAACTTTATTATTTAGTTGTCTAGCTACTATTAACTTAAAGAAAAACTAATCTCTTTTTACAGTGTCAATGCATGCTTGATTCAGTTTTAAAGGTTTATTTTGATTTCGATATCATAATTTGAAGTGACCAGTTTAAAAAAAAGTTTTTTTTATAAATTAAAGTCTATTTTTTCACAAACATATCTGATAAGAAGGTTTTTAGGACAGCCTTTTTTAATAGATCTTAATAAACAGGTGGAAAATGATAGTACCCGTAGGAACCCTTCGTGCGCGAGTCCGACTCGCACTTGGCCGGTTTTTGTCCTTGGCAACACTGATATTATCCATTCGGATGCGCGTGAGTTCACCGATCTAACTACTAAGTATTGGTTAGAAAAGGATGACACTACTTTGAGACAATAATTATCAGTTTTCGTAACCGTTATTATGCATAGTGATACTAAATTATTGTTGAGGGAAAATAATTGCACGCTATGGTGTGATGGGTTACCTAGTCATTTTTATGGAGAGTTTTTATTTTTAACTTTAGTTTGTCCTATTATGTTGGTACTAAAGTCCTGCCTATTTCTACCGCTAAACAGTTGACTCTGTTCGAGTTAGAAGTGCAGGATAGTCAGAGTAATGACCGTCACCGATACCGAACATGTAAAGTTTGTAGAGTCGACACAGCGAATGCAGCTTAATGCTGCAAAATCTATATTAGACATTGGTTACTTTGTTGTTTAACTAACTGTAGATTAGTTTATCGTTTGATTACTAAGGTTATCCATATATATCATAAAGTTTGGTTATGCTAATTAAATGCTTGTGTAGGTGTGCTGGTTATAAGTTTGTTTTAACTGCATATAATCGCCAAACCAATTTGTAGTTATTTTCGTATTGATTTTTTCTTCTTTATTACTTATTGGTTCCTGTTCTAAGTAAGAATGTAACAAAAAGAAACGTTTCAAAATGTTACGCAGTAATTGTATACTTTTATTTTTATTTTATTTTATTTTAAGGTGTGGCTAACAGCCTACAATCCAAAAATACACTTGTTAAATATAAATTATCATAGGGCCACTTAAAAGTCTCCACAAACAGAAATTTGAAAAAATTACTGGGTCTTGGTGAATTTAAAATTGTGATTCAAATGGAAAATTTTGATTGTGAATCAACTGATGGTGCGTTTAACCATCAAAATGCACGTAAAGTTTACGGTTTTAGGAATCATTGAAACATTTTTATGCGACTGGCTTTCTACGCTTTAAATTTAAAGTGTTACTACTGACTTACTTATTACCTTTATTCTACACAGTGGCCGCCCGCGACTCTATGTGTTATTCTGATGTATTATTCCTATATTACTGTCCAGTAGTTTTTACGTGAGAGAGTAACAAACATCCATCCATACATCCATACACACTCACAAACTTTCACGTTTATTATGTTTGTAGGAAGTACCAGCCTACTATTCAAACCTTTGATTTTATACCATTTAACGTGTTATTTATCTGACTGATAAGTATTTAGTGATATGTACCTAAACTATTAATCTAACCACACTTCCATTATTTGTACTTAATTGTATAGTTAATGATGGATTTGTAACATAATATTCCAGTCTACATTGATTCAAGAACTTGCTCATATATAAGGAATATTATTATGACTAGATGGAGCTCACGCACTCAAAAAATGCGGCATAAAATAGTATTTCAAAATTGACATACCTACCCGAGCCTTCCCTTTTGCGTTGATTGATTTTTACAGATTGCCCAATAAAACAACATATTGTAACCTATAACTTAGTGAACGTGGTTGGTTCTCTTCAGGGACGTATCAAAAACAATGCGTATTTTTCCCGAACACAGTATTAAGTTAAATCTATGAACTAGCCTATATACTTATCTATGATAATTTATTCAATGAATCGCATCTCGACACAAATTGATTATTCATGTTCTTGATAATTACAATGATGGCTCAAGTTTCTTGTGGTTTTGCAATGGTTTCTACGATTACTAAGGACATTGCTCATTTTATCAATCCTCCTATTTATAGCCTTTTTTATTGTATCAACAAGCACAATAGGTATAAAAGAAAATTTGATATGTGGGGAGACCAGACCTTATACAAAATACTAATGCTTTTTAGATCTGGGTTAGGTACTAATGGTCTTAGGAAATATGTAGGTACCATGGTTTCTTCATGGGAAGGAAATAAGAACTTTAGGAAAAACTTAAAAAAAAAACACGAGTGCACCCTGCAAATTTTTCTTAAATATTTAGTTTGTTCTGATAAAAATAGTATATTGTGGTTATTTCCGTTATTTCATATTTAGCATTACGTTGGAGTTTTTTTATTTTAGCAATGGCAATTTCGCACTTTTTGTCTACTCATATTTTAAGTGTATAATAGAACGAGTTTTTCCACCTATTACGCTAATGTAATTTATTTTGTCAAACGATAAATATCTACTCTGAATAAAACCTGAAAATTTATTATCTTACTTACGCAGCTTACACTCACAGGAAATATTGAACATACTTCGAAATTCCTCCCCTTTTTGAAGTATATTAAAAGGAAAACAACGAATATTTAAGTAAGTAGTAGGTAGCTATATCTTTTTCTTAAAATATAATTTCATCCTTTAGCCAATATGCGGCCTAAGCTTGACGCTAATTATTGTTTTTGTGTTTGCCAAGGGAATTTAGTCTCTATTGACTTCATTGATACTATAAACTTGTTACGATTAATAAAAAGTGTTTGTAGTGCTTTATGCAGTAGGCCGCCATTAATCGACCTTTGGTTGGTAGTCCTAATTCCTTTATTTGCTTTATAATAATGACGGGACTATAGATAATTATTCTTATCCGATATCTGAGAACTATTATACCTACTGTTGTTACTATTCTCACTGAAAGAAATGCCCTTTATGCAAAAACGCACTTTAAACCTAAACTAGTTTAGTTTGTTTTGACTTTGTCAGTTACGAAAGCTTAAACATAATATTGACCGAGACCAATCATAGTTTACTTGTGTATGTTTTGAAATGCCTTCAGAAATAACAAGGTAAAACCTGCAACCCGACCAAACGATCAACCTCCCTATTTCATTGTTCCAGAACACAATGCGCGTCTAATTTCGCCCGCTTGACATTGACATTGACACTGACAGTAAATCCAAGATGGCCGACCGCCCTGCTGCCGCCGTGATCGTGCAGAGAGCCTACAAGTACTATGGCAAACAAGACAAAGCTGATTACAAGCCGGTGCTGAAACATCTTGATATGACTGTGGAAAAGGGAATTATGTAAGTATTTTTTTTGTGTTTTTTTAGGACTAAGTAATATGGGGTAGTTTATAGTCTCATGGTTGGACTTTTTCTTTTGACTTTACAAGAAAGGTACCCATCACTAATGGTTCTGGGGAAAAATATTACAGTTAGGAAAACGCGACTTTCATTTAAGTCAGTATTGGTATAATTTGCTGCTAGTTTTTAAATAATAAACTACAACTTTGATACACTACTGGTATAACTTATTCGCTCCCTATTCTCTTTACAATTTACCTTTAGGAAAGATGATCTTAATTTCATTTTACAAAAGCCTTAAGTTGTTATACAGTCTTACACATTCAGTAATTGTATACGTTGGACAGATACTAAACCGAAATCTTTGAACTCAAGTAAACCTTATTCGGGGAAGTACAGTCATCTACCGCCATAATTATAATTTACCGTTGAATTCTGAATTTATGTAGGCATGTATACGTAGCAAGGAAGGTATACGTCAGTTACCTGACAACTTTTTGAGTTTACAATCACGTGTTTTTTTATTAGATGCGTCAGATACTCACGTGAGAAATAAATAATAATATTGAAAAAACAGCATGCTTTAGGTAGGTACCCCTTTTGGCGGGGGGAAGGGTTAAAATATCTTTCAGGTTAATAAAAATTTTATTAAGACTGAGAATGGCTTACGACACAGTAAGTAAGCGTACTATGTGAGTATCCATTAGCGCATTGTCATTAAGTAAACTTAAAAATATATACCATCTTAGTAGAGGCAGCAGCCTTAGTATGTATCAATCAGTTAAATAAACAAATGTATTATCCATGTGAGCTTGCTTCTATACAACGTGATTCTTAAGTGGCATCGGGCCTGAAGAGTATGGTTTGAGTCCTCTATATATCTGAAATTTTCAAATATAGAGCGAATTGCATTATATGCGTATACAGGAATGTGGTTGTTTTGTTTTAATTTGTGTGAAATATTGGTACTTTCCGTAAATATTTTTATTTGTAGGTGTCAAAAATCATCATAACAAACCGATTTTTTTTATTGTTAATATTATTATGACAACTAGATACCTACCGTATTATTATATTAATCTTAAATTTTTGATAAAAAAAATCACGTGTTTGTCTATGCACCTTTATTATTTAATAGCCTTCTGCCCGCGGCTTCACTTGCGTGAAAATAAAATTAACATTTAAATAAACTTCCCTAAAACGTAGCTTTCTACTGACGAAAGATTTTTTAATCGGCTTAAAAATTACCTTTAACAATAGAACACACAAATTTACCACTTTATAATATTTATTTACTAGAAGATATAGATGATAAGCAGATTTTGATTTGTTTCTAAATCTATGCTTATAATAAATCTATCTGTAGAGAGGTCAATTCTGTACATAAATTATATTTCCAAAATAACTATCAGGGGGTGATTAGGGATCGATACTGATGCCAAAAATGCAATCATTAAATTTTTTGTCTGTCTGTCTGTCTGTATAACCGTTATAGAAACAAAAACTACTGGACGGATTTTAACGAAACTTGGTACACTTATTTTTCATACTCCTGAGCTGGTTATAGTATACTTTTTATCACGCTACAATCGATAGGAGCAGAGCAGTGAAGGAAAATGTTGGGAAAACGGGAGAAGATACTCAATGTTTTAAGCTTCCGACGCGTGTGCAACCTTAAAGGTTAAAGCTACACAGATATTATTTATGATGAAATGTTCTCCTTAAACTTATATAAAAAATATGCCACGACAGGATATGTCTATCTTTTAAGGTTGACTCACAATAACACTCGTAACTCCCGAAGCTTAGCAGTTCGAAGCTTTCTGATTAAATTTGTCTACTCTTACCTGTATAACACTCTCAGAAATCCCTGATTAAAGAAGTTAACATTTTAAACTATTCCATTAAAAAGAATTATAGAAATCAGTATAATATAAACCAAAGTTATACATGAAATACTATCATGCTTTATCCAACTAATATTATAAAGTAAAAGTTTGTGAGTATGTATGGATGTATGGATGTTTGTTACTCTTGCACGTAAAAACTACTGGACGGATTTGGATAAAACTTTGCATTAATATAGGTTATACTTCAGAATAACACAGAGGTTACTTTTTACCGCGTGGAAACTTCTCATTCCCACGGGAAACCGATTTCCACGCGAACGGAGTCGCGGGCGGCCACTAGTATTATAAAGTAAAAGTTTGTGAGCATGTATGGATGTTTGTTACTCCTTCACGTTAAAACTACTGGACGGATTTGGATGAAACTTTGCAATAATATAGGTTATACATCAGAAGAACACATAGGTTACTTTTTACCGCGGGGAAACTTCTCATTCCCACAGGAAACCGACTTAGACGCGAACGGAGTGGCGGGCGGCCACTAGTATTAAAATAAAACCTCACAGTTATCCTCATGCAGATTCTGATCGTTTTTTTAAAATAAGATTTAGATAAACACGTGATCAATTAATAATATTTCGCAATATTGCCTGCTAATAATTTCAATTTTTATTTTATGTTTGCAATGACGTAAGGAATTTTAATTTGAAGGTCAGATTTTGAGACTACAGAAACACATTAGCTTAACCAGTTTTTCATACAAATGCTTTTGAACGTATTCGCCACCGGAGTCCAATCTTTAAGGGTTTTGGGAATATTGTCGACTTAATAGTAAACAGGTTTTTTTGGGTAAATATATACCTAATGGGTGTAAAAATACCACTTCCGAATCCTGAAACCATGTATTTTTAAGCCCAAATATTCACTAGCTGGATGTACCAGAAAACTCGATTTGAAATTTTAATTAATTCCTTCCTTAAGGATTGATAAGTGATATTCGCCACTTGAGCTTTTCGCTCACACATCAACTGATGGCCTAGGAGCAATGGTTTACATAGTATATAAAACTGAAACACTTTTTAATTTAATATAATCCCGAAATTTTATAGTTAAAACTTTATTTAGTACCATTAGGTAAATAAAATATTTTTTAAAAATCATAAAAACATTATTTTATTTCTTATCGTAACGAGTACCTCTCCAGCAATGCCCAGTTTTCGTTTTCGGAAATAGTCTTTTTATACCCTGTACATGTAGGTATTTTAATTAATTTTCTATTGTAATGGCTAATATAAGAAAATTCAACCCTAAATAATAAAAGCACAGGCCTAGTGCACGGTCCAAGATCATAAATAAGACGAAAACATTTCTAAAAAAGCTTTGAACATTTTCTAAAACCATATTTTTACGCAAACGCAGCACTTCTTAATCGAAAAATGCAAGCGGTTTTTAAATTAGGTTATATGATATTGTATGGTATGTTCACATCCATCTTAAATTTGAAGATTTTTTGCATGCGGTTTTGTAGACTAAAATAATAAATCAAATTTAAATAAGAAATTAACATTTTGTTTATACATTTAGTAGGTATTATGACATAATACTTATTGGAATATATTTAACACTACTTTATTAAATCATAAGTAAATTGTAGGTACCCATTTCAAATATGACCTAGGTAAATAAGTAAGACCTAATTTTCAACGCACTTGAAAAATAACTGATAACCTTGTTAAAAATGATAATTAATATTTACAATTGCATTATTAAACCTTCATTTATTACAGTTCGTTTTTGTTTGAATTTACATAATTTTGAGGTTTTAAAAAAATTTTTTTTCAATGAAAGTAAATTTAATACCTTTTCTTGTAAGTATAGAAGATGGCTCAGACGCAGAATGTCCTTTTCGCAAAATGTCCTCTGGTCGCAAAATGTCCTTTTCGCAGAATGTCCTTTTCGCAAAACGTCCCTTTCGCAGAATGTCAATTTCTCAAAATGTCCTATTCGCAGAATGTCCTTTTATTACTTACTATCTTTAATCATAATTCATTTATAAATAAGCTTACACAGATCGTTATTAATATGGATATGGCTAAGAAAATAAAGTAAGAATATAGTAAAAATCACTTTTATTAATTTAATAACGCATAATTGTCGGGTATTAACTTGCGAACTAATTTTCCTTTTTAGGGTTCCGTACCCAAAGGGTAAAACGGGACCGGGTTCGTCCCGGGTCGGGCCAATTTCGTCAAAATGTTTTTTCGAAATTGGCTCGTATCTGGGTGTAACTAGGTTCTCCCCTAGTCCATTGTGTGTACCTATAGTTCAAGCTATGCTAAGTTTAGGGCCACACAGTTGGTGTGTTAGTCTGGAAGTTATTATTATTTATTTTTATTTCAAAATAACGTTTATTGAACTTTAAACAGTTTTTCATAATTCATTTCCTTATTACCAAAATAATTATATATTTATTTATGTTGCGAAACTGTGTAAGATATTGCAGTAAATAATAAATGATTGTCATTCAAAAACGTGTTGTAAAGACCGACTTAATTGTGTCCCAATTAATTAAAGTGCTATTTTATTCCAACTGAATTACAAACAGTTACAATCCATACTTATAATAAATCTGAAATAACTATTAGGTATATGGGGTGATTAGAGATCGATACTGATGCCAAAAATGCATTTCGTAAAAATTTTGTCTGTCTGTCTGTCTGTATGTATTAACTACTCGACGGATTTTAACGAAACTTGGTACAGTTATGTTTCATTTTTCTGTGCTGGTTATAGTATACTTTTCATCAGCTACAATCAATAGGAGCAGAGCAGTTAAGGAAAATGTTGGGAAAACGGGAGAATTTACTCCATTTTTTAAGATTCCGTCGCAAGTACAACCTTTATGGTTAAAACTACACAGAAATCATGAATGACGGAAATGTTCTCCTTAAAAATTTATAAAAAATATCTTACGACAACATATTATGTCTATATTTTATGGTTGACTCACAATAACCCGTTATAGCTTTATGGTACTTTTTACCGCAGGAAAATTTTTCAGTATGGTGGCCACTACCCTACAGGAACCACATCAGAGGCCTGAAACGTTTCTAAGAACCATATACGAAACGCAACAACTTACCTACTTACTCAGAAATGTTTGAACCTCTTTCGGTTGGCTTGTTTGTCGTAATCAAAAACCACAAAAATACATCAGGTAGAATAATAAAATTGGGATTTATTTGATTTTTTTAATCAATTACAGTTCCAATTGTAAATAAATTCATAGTTTTAAAAAATATCACTTTTAAACGGAACACTAAAAAACGTTGATGTTATAAATCTGCTCAAATACTTAAAGATTTACAAGAAATATTAAAAATTCATAAAAAACTGGTTTAAATTTAAACTAATATTATTTAACTTATATTAAATTATGTCATATTTAACTCTAAAGAACCAGTATTTCATTGAAATTGTTAGGTATTTTCGTTGTTGTGACGCAATCAATGTCCTTCATTTTTCCGTTAAAAGTTGCTACAGGATTCTTAGGTCTCTCCAATAAACCAACTGGTAATCACAGATCGGGTTTCTCACAATTTTATGCATGTATTCGAATGTTGTAAAAAAACTGATGGGCCCCAAGTAAAAACATCCCAAACTGTAGAGTTGGTATATAACTACTGTCTGTAAAAAGACTGCTTCCGAAAACGAAACGTAGCTACTTACTCGTTACGATAAAAGCAAAAATTTTTTTTTTTCCTAATTTTGAGAAATTGCATTAACTATCGAATTTCCGTAATATTTCAATTGAAATAGTGTTTTAGTTTTATTTGCAATGTTAACCATTATTGAAAATTACTGAACCAGCAGCTGATTTCCTCAAGCGGCGAATATCACTTTTTAAACCTTAATCTTTTTTAAATTGGGTTTTCTGGGTACACTGTTAGTGAATTACTATTTAGACTCAAGAATACGTGGTTTCTGGTTTCGGAAGTGGTATTTTACACACGTTATACATTAACATTAACTATGGGTTCAAGTACCTAATAAAGTGTTGAATAGGTAGGTACTTAATTATTATAAAATATACTAAGAACGCGTTTACATACGAGTGTTCTAAATATTTCAATAATCGACTTACTAGTTTTAAAAATAAATAGTTATTAACAATATGTTCCTAATTTGGTTACCATTTGTTTGGTTCCTAAAACATTCTTCACGAGTTTTGAAAACTGCCAACCTTTGTTCAATAAGACCAACCACTTTTGACCTTTTCTTCTACTACATATACTCCCCCTTCCATAGCTACGGCCTGCTGGGTCCATCCGGCTGTGGTAAGACCACGCTGCTGTCCTGCATCGTCGGTCGTCGCGGTCTGGACAGCGGGGAGGTCTGGGTGCTCGGCGGAAGACCAGGGGAGAAGGGCAGCGGGGTGCCGGGGCCTAGGGTTGGGTATATGCCGCAGGTAAGAGGCATTCAGTGGACTTTAGGAGACAATCCCGTAGATAACATCGTAGTTTCACGAAGGGATGCAATCTGTCAATCTGGAGATTAGTGTTTCAGGGGTTCAGCTGACTTTAGAAGACAAACTGGTAGATAAGACTGTAGTTTCACGAAGGGATGCAATCTTTCAATCTGGAGATTAAAATTGTCTTAAAGAAGATACTATGGACATTTAGGAAGTCCAGCAGTAGATTTATTGTAGTTGTATAAGCTTTAACAGAGCATGATGTCATTTGCAAGTCAGAAGCGGAATTAGAAGTTTTAGACAGTTTTATCGATATCTTATCACAGACAGAGTGACTTGACCAACTTTGGACAAATATAACAAAAGAGAGAGAACAGCTACTACATAATACTGATAAAATAATATTTCAAAACCTAAAGATTAATTAAGAATATTAATTCAAAACCTTAAGATTTATGTAGTAACCTTTGAGACCATCTTAGTGTCTGTCATTTCAAAATTACCCTGTTATTAAATATTTTGATAAGATTTTTGATACATATGTTATTTATATGTATTCTTACGTCTCCAGGAAATTGCGTTAGTCGGAGAGCTATCGATACGCGCTGCCGTATACTACTTCGGGCGTATATACGGCATGACCGCGCAGAAACTACGAGAACGATACGAGTTCCTTAGCGATCTGCTGGATCTACCTCCTGGTAAGCTGATCTCAAAAGTCTTAAGCATTTTCGCAGTAAAATGCTCTCGAGATTTACAGTATCATATTTTTAGATGGCTAAAGTTTGATATATAAAAAAAGGTGTTGAAAATAACCACAGCAACGGTGGACCAAAGCGCAAGCTGGTGTTAAAAGCACCACGCACGGACTAGTTAGGGAAAAGCTGTAACTAGACACGATTCAATTTCGAAAAGAAGCTAAATTAAATTATTCAAAATAGGAAACGAACCTATTAACTTCTTCAAACAGAGGTCGTCAAACTCAATTGATGGGAATTCCCTCAATTGTAGAGCAAGTCATCTTACTTATTCATTTTTAACGCGAATAAAGCTTGCAATTTAAGTCAATCAAGTATTGGTACTTTTTAACCTTTCCTCTTTAGTTTTTCTTTAATTACCATGCCCATTCAGTCTACATTCCAACAACTTCGAGACTAATGTGTATCATTTTAATTTTTGTTACAGCTGGTAGACTAGTAAAGTCTTTGTCTGGTGGTCAGCAGCGAAGAGTCAGTTTAGCAGCAGCCCTGGTACATGAACCTGAACTCCTGATCCTAGACGAGCCTACGGTTGGACTTGATCCAGTGTTGAGAGAAAGGTAGGTTTACATCTAGTTATTCGATGATATTGAAATAGTCACAATCAATTTCTAACTTTATCACTTTGTGTTAAGGGTCTTTTAAGGAGACAATCTTAAGAGTGAGGCATTTCTTTAGCTAGATTTTAGAAAAGTTGGTGGCGCCTTGCGGCATTGTAAGTAAAGTATGGAAGTTAAGCGACGTCGGCCGCGGTTAGTTTTAGGATGGGTGACCGTTAGGCATGACCGTTAGAGATGCAGAACTTGATCGTGTTCAGGCCCTTGCATTGCAACCCATTATAATAATCACAATAGGTAGATAAATTTCTGACCTTTTTACTCTTAGCAAAGGTCTTTGAAAAGACAATAAGTTACTTACTTCTGAGTCACACCACGTAAGTTAATAGGTAAAGTATATCTGCTGTTTTTGTAACTTAAAAGTCAAATAAGACACACAAAAAAGGAAGAATCACTTGAGCGGGAGGGTAACTAGAAATAAACTGTCACTACCCTACAGGAACCACGTCAGAGGCCCTAAAAAGGCGGTTCCCAAAAACTCAGACACTAGATGAATATGTGCTGCAAAGAGCATATTCATCAAAGAAGAAGAAGAAGACTAAAAATATTAAGTTTCCGATTTTTTTATGTTTGATGATGTACAACTTAGAGAATGCGGAATTTTGATATTTGGTTTCGTCTTAATCATTCCAATGCGACACCCACTGTTGTATTTGTAGCTTTTTGTCTCCGCAAAAAAATGAAATGAAGAGGAAAACGCAAATGTCAGTTTTCAAATTCAATGCGTAGATATATAACTTTGCGTTAGCTAAGGTCATTTAAGAGTCAAAATGTTAATAAAGCCCAAATAAATTCTATTTCTATCTTAGTATAACAGGATATCAATACACGTGCAAATTAAACGGTCTTGAAAAACCGTTTAAAAATTCTCGTTGTTGTTCCTTATTAAAAATAATGATACAATATTCTTATACGATCCGCTCTCGTACAGAAACAAGCAATACCGTAATAATTTTGCGATAAATATTAATTTACATGGACCTACCTTGATACTGAGGGCTACCGGTGTTAATGTAACTTCTGAGTTTTATGCGATCAATACGACTTGAATTTAAACTCAATTCAAACGATTACAACTCGTTTATGAATCAATTTTTAAATTCGCCTTAATTCGAACAAAAATCCGGATTTTTTTTTTAAATAATAATACTTCATGTAGACGTTACATAGTATCTTCGTGACGACGATATGAAAAGAACGTCTAAACGTCGTCAAATAAAATAGAACTAAATTAACACGATATAATCCGTTAAAAATGAGTTTATTTCTACAATATGTGTGATAACGCGACGGTTCCGGACTGTTTCGCAGTAATTTGAGCTTACATCGTTTCTCTCTAGGAGAGATTGCGATAATCTCACACTGAGAGTAACCTCTGTGTCAATCTGTAAACACTAGCAGCTTATTCATTACTGTTTTGTTATAGAAAAGATTTTTTTACATGCAATAAAATTATAAGATGGATGGTGCTGATGTTAGCAGATCTAATTTATTTATTACTGACTCTGTGTTAGGTTTCTCCGCTATAAATAAATTGACGCGAAACAATCCGTTAAATATGAGTTTAATATGCCTATTTTGGTCTTCGATTTGAGCATCTTTATTTAAGATTTAGGTATCTATTTTAATTCTTAAACATTTGTGGTTTTTTGCTCGTCTAGCACTGAGGGTCGTTTAAGATATAGGTAGGTCTATGTTTTAAAATAGACAATCTAGACGGATAGTCTACAACAACCCAAACACAAATCTTACAGTCATTATCTATTCTATATCTATGATAAGCACGTTTTCCTTGATGTCAACATTTATAAATGTTATGCCTGCACTGATTTTAACAGTCTGTGATCCGGATACGGAAAAAGGTGTATTTCGAGCTACAGACGTCATTTAGATAAAATTTAATTAGAGATTATATTTTATTATATAGAAATAAAACTTTAAACGTCACGTTTTTCAAAAATCTTTGATGTCGAGTGAGACCATTGAAATCCTAAAACGCCATTAATTAAGTCATTACGTAAGTAACTTATTATCGTTGTGACGATTTTGAGGGTAAATTAGATTGCTAACACCCCTCTTCTTCTTACTTACGATTGTATCTCATTTAAGTGTAAACAAAAACACAAAGTTCCAAACTGAGATCAGTTTTAAATCAGCAAATTTCCTTTAAATTAAAAAAGCAAATTTCAAAAAAATATGTTGCACATGGAAGGTTTAATACTAATATAAATACTAAACATAGTATAAATGTAAGTCGCTAATTTTTTTAAGTTAGCAAAAATGCAAGTGTTCGCGAGAACTTTTTCTAAACGTTCCATAAAATACCCTAAAATATGGAGAAAACCTCATTTAAATCCGTTACGTACTTAAGGAGGAGTAAACGGCCAAACATATAAACAGACAGAATTATCGACTTAGATTTATACTAAGTAATAATACTTAATGATGATAATTATTATTATGAATTTTAGGGTGTTTCGTCGTTTCGCCCCGGTCCTGAAAGCACCGCGGTGCGAAACGCACAACGACGCTTTTTGAATTGGCCGATTCGCCCCGCGGTGTCAATCGGTGAACAACTTTTTTCGACTTCGTCGTTTGACACCGCTATTTTATAAACCAATGATAATGTACAGTTAAAGACAAAAGTGAATCATTTGTGTGAGTGGGAGGGAGGGCTAAGTCCATCTTGCTCAAACCATATTTCTTATACGATAATATTATTGCAAGACTGTATCGGTACAGGTTGTTTCCGATGATATAAGTTTTCTTTAGTTTTTTCTATTTAGAGGCTTGATTCCGACTGAGAGATCGGCGCTCTCTTCGGCCTGTTCATATTCTAAACCGAGCAATACCTTAAAGAGAGCACTGTTTTAGCGAACTATTTTGACTATCATTTTCACTATCCTAATCGTCGAAAATCGTATTTTTATCTATCTCTCAGCGCCACGAATCTTTATTAATAAAATCTAAACATAATATGATAGATATTTATATAGTTGTTGAAATAAACTTAAATCTATACACTATATTTGAACATTAATAACAATAAACTTAAATCTAAGCCTAAATATGGTCGTCGTGCACAGGGTGTGCCGAATACTTTGTGTTTCTATGTTTAATCAAAAATGTATTTATTACTTACACAATATGTAACTACGACTAAATTGAGTTACATGTACGAATAATTAGAGAATATTTAAATAAACCCTACCTATCTATTTTATCTACAACTTACTTGTGTAGGTACTCAACTGTACAAAAATCAATAATAAGATTTTTGGTGGTGGTGCCAACTGACGAAGTCGAAAAATGTTATTCCCGTTTGACACCGTTGTTATTATTAACTAGCACCGCGGGGCGAATCGGCCAATTCAAAAAGCGTCGTTGTGCGTTTCGCACCGCGGTGCTTTCAGGACCGGGGCGAAACGACGAAACACCCGAATTTTTTTATACATAACGTTTTCATCATTATTATTATTTTATTTTTTAAACCGATATTTTTAGTAACTATTTTAGTTGGTATCTTTAAAAGTTATCAGTTATTTGAATACGTAGAAACTTAGTCGTCGCATTCAATTTAATACTTTGTCAGTAAAGTTAGTATGGAAGGCGTGGAGCAGTTAAACAGAAATTACGTGTAATGCACAATGGACTATTCAATCTAAATAAAACAATTCAAGGATAACAAGCTTAGCAAATATTCCTAGGAGAATTATAATGTTAATTATTTGTAGGTAGTCATAATTTTCACTGAGTGCTATGTATCTATGGCAAAAGGTGACTCTTTTAAGGAACGTTCAGATACCTAGGTCCCTACTGGGAGTGAAGCGTTTATGCTCTTACTAAACAAAGGACAGATACCATTATATTTAATAGTCAAAGCTGGGTTTTCTTAAAAAAAAATTGTTTTAAAAAAATATGTAAGTAGGTACCAATTTTTGTACAAAAAAAATATCAAGCATATTTCCATGTAGGTACCTAAGTGTGTTCACGGCGAAAATGTAACACCCATCTAGTCGAAAGCCTCTACTTATCACTGCGTAGTGTTATATTGAAATTACTTACATATTGCCTTTATGACAAGATACTACTTAGCTACTGTACCAAGGGATCTGCATTCGAATCCCACTTTTGTGTGCTAATGTTTTGTTTTTTTTCCAAATAATTTACATATTAATCACGCACTTTCGGAGAGGGAAAAGAGCGCGAAGAAATCAACATTTTTTGATGATTATTCATCATGTAAATACATACCTGCGTGGTGGATTACGGCTCAGTCTCTTTCGCTATCCAAGAAGGAGGCAAGTGCACCATTGGCACATTAGGTTTATGATTATGTGTTAACCTTCGATATTTAACAAGATTTTCAACCTAAATACTTAAAATAGGGTCAAGTTTTACGCTTAAAAGGCCTCAAGCTTGAAAGCAAAATGACGTAACGACTTGAATTTATTTACTGAATCATTTTCGGACTATAAACGTGTATAATTTGCTGAGAATCAAATAACACATGCTCGAGATACATTTTTCTAGAGGTCATTCTGAAACGAATGAGATATATAGCCTATTACTAATGTTATAAACGTGAAAGTTTGTAAATATGTATCTATGGATGTATGAATGTTTGTTACTCTTTCACGTAAAAGCTACTGGACGGGTTTGGATGGAACTTTACAATAACACGTTTATGCTATACATCAGAATAACACATAAGGTACTTTTTACCGCGGGAAACCTTCTCATACCTACGGGAAGCCGACTTCCACGCGAACGGAGTCAAGGGCGCTAGTCTTCCATATTTTAAGAAGCTTTATCAAGAATCAACACGCTTAGAATTTGTTTTCTAGCTTATTACATTTATTCTCAAAACATGTTAATAGAGCAAATTACCTAAGCTTTTTTCACTTAAAATTTCTGAACTTAGGTATCCTAAAATTTAGGTATGGGCACTTGAGCCCAAGCATAGTTAAAGAAGGCACTTGATAGGACCATTAGCCAAAAAGAAAGGATTTTTTACTACAACCCTGATAAGTATTTACGCAAATCAAAAACCAGTTAACCTCAAGCTTCGAGGGTACTTTATATTTATGACTAACTTTTACTCGCAAATCCAATATTTCGGAAGGTTAAAGCTTAAACTAATATTAACTCTTTACGTCTTTGTGTGCGAACAACAAAAGGTAAAATGCGGTCAAGATAACCATGATTTTCTACATTGTTCTGTGATGAATAAGGAAAGTTGTGAACCGTGATCAATAATTATTGTGAACAATTAAAAAATCTAAAATTCGATTTGGCATTTTTCAATACCTAATCTTTTTTAAATTTTTTTTTTTTTTTTTTTTTTTTTTTTTTTTATGTAATATAGGTAGCAAACGAGCATGCGGGTCACCTGATGGTAAGTGATCACCGCCGCCCATGACTACCCTCAACACTGTAGGTGTTGGGGGTGTGTTGCTGACCTTTAAGAAAATATATAAATAAATAAATAAAATTGGGCACCGGATACCGCACTCACCGAACGAAACGCAGAAACATCGTTCCTACTTCACGTCGGTTTCCTGTGCGACGGTGGTATTTCACCGGTCGAGTCAGCCCAGCAATCGCTGCAGACAGAGCCTACAGCTAGACTCTACCACTCAAGAAAATGACTAAAATTTGTGAATAGGGTCAAGTTTATAAGAATGCAGCATAGTTACCTAGATTTACGGTGACAACAATTAGGTTAACGTTCAACATTTTTAACATAACTAAAATTCTAATGGTAGGTGTGTTTAGACGATAAACTATACAATATTGGACTCATGTCAGATATATACTTACCATAGAAAATGGCACTAGGAACTTCACTAGATGAATATTATGCTGGAAAGATATAATAATTAAACACGAAAAATCAAGAGAGGTAAATAAAATTATAAATTCCCAGGGAAGCCCTTTCAGTTTATTTATTGCAGTTATTAATTATTTTTGAATATAAAATTACATTAAAATAATTTAGTTCCATTTTAAACAATTGCGACGAAAAGTTAGTTTGTAGGTAGATATAGTGTTGTGTTCTGATAAACAAAATCAAGGTTTACCTACGTTGTTAAATACAATCATTTATGCGCAAAGTTCTCAATGACAAGTTCTATTTAAGCGGTTGGTATTTAGGTTGATTAAATTATAATTTCAAAAAACCGGTATTTAAAACCGATTTTATCTTGAAACAAATTTAACTATAATCTTTTGGTACAATTTCAAAAACAGAAATATTAAATGACCTGGATCGATATCTAAGCGATGCAAATGACTTCAAATAATAAGATTAATAGAAAGTTAGTGCGCTATAAAACAAAAGTTATCGGTAACTTGACATCCCTAGTATTCGATGGACATCACTGGTAGGCGTCATTGCCGGTTGGCGCGGATTTGGATTGAATCGAATGGCCGCCATTGTTGTATTTTCACATTTTATTAAAGAGATGTTTAATCTGAATTCCAATAAATATTGTTTTTTAATACTTAGATTTTATTTCTTTTTGTGAACTAATTAGATGATTACAATTTCCATAGAACATTTAATTTAAAGGTTCTACACAATGTTCCAGCATACCTACACTTCGAAAGTCGACCAAAATACACCCTGTATAAATTCAATCAAAATATCGAAAGAAACTATAAGAAACCATTGTTTGTTACAGGATATGGAACTTCCTCGCTGAACTAGCCCGTGGAGGTACCACCGTCATCATCACGACTCATTACATCGATGAAACTAAACAGGCGCATAAGGTAATATATTTCCCTGCCTTTTTTAAGTTAGGTTAAAATGTGTAAGTTTTTTAGGAGTTTTTAAGGAAGATAGAAATTTAGATGGGGCGTTTTACCATAGCTTCTAGTCTTAAGACTACCTCACTAAGTAGGAGACAGTTTTTTTACGCAAAAGTTATGTCAGAATGCTTTTTATACTTTCGTCTTCCTCGAAGTGCGACAAGGGCTTGTCCATACCACCTACTAACTTAATTTCCACTCGGAAATATAGAGGGCGTTGTCATAAATATAAGAACGTCTACAATTTACATTTTGTACGATTGACAGATGATTGACAGCGATTGAATGATTGACAGATTGGCCTGCTCCGCGACGGGCAGTTGCTAGCCGAAGACTCACCTGATGAGATACTGCGCAAGTTTGACTGTGACACTCTGGAGGAAGCATTCTTGAAGCTAGCGTTGAGGCAGCATGAAATACAGCCGAGGAGGCGATCCAGTTAGTATTTTAATCATCATATCTTATTTTTGAATTAAGTTCGGGCCGTAGGTATAAGCGCCAAATAGCGCTCCGCAATTTCTGTGATATTTAAAGGTTTGAGATGTAGCTCGCTAGGTCTTTCTGGAAATGGTAAAAATAAGAATATAATGACGACCTCTGTTGGTGCAGCGGTATATATACCAGACTGCTAAGCGAATGGTTCCGGGTTCGATTTCGTAAAATGGATTTTTCGATATTGGCTCGTGTCTGGGTGTAACTAGGTTCTCCCCTAGTCCATTATGTGGTACCTATAACACAAGTGCTTACTGCAACTTACTTTAGGGCCACATAATTGGCGTGTTAGTCTGTAGATTTATAAAAAAAAAACTGCACAATGCTTTTAGCAGTATTTTAACAGTAGTTTGCGACTTTGGTTGTTCGCAATAATATCTAAAACTACAAAAGCGATTTTTATAAATTTAGATAATTAGAAGTAACGAAGGATACTTTAATTAAGGACCAAAAAGTCCCGGGACTAAAGCCACTTTTCTTCTAATAAAATCCCTGTTTTATTCGTCTATTTCCAGCGCTGACAGGATCACCGGATGTCATACCAAACAGTGCTCTCCCCGAGATGGACAGTCGCTTCCAATCGCGAGAGGACTTCACCGTGGTAACCAGCAGCACTGATGTACGTTTCTGTACCTTAATACTTAAATATAGCATCTGTTTGAACGGATTTTAAAACTGTTGTAGTTAAAATATTTCGTTTTAAACCTACATTACTTTAAATATGTTTCGTCTCTGTTTATCTAATGTGCTTTCAACAACAAATCATATACTAGTCATATAAAGAAATTAGTCAAAGTTTTATAATTAGTGGTTACCGTATAATAGCAAATAATTGTTTACTTTAGGTCCTGACAAAGAAAGATAAGCCAAAAGATTGCAGAGGAAAATCAAAAGCACGTTACAAGGCGGTATTTATGAAAAACATGCAACAATTTGCCAGACACCCCGGGTAAGATTGTATACCCCATTTTATGAAGCCATTTTTAAAATTTTAATAATTCTTCGCATTTATTTATTTATTTATTTATTTATAAATTTATGTATTTACACACAATTATACACACTGACAATTATAAAGCTGATAACAAAATTAAACGTAAATACATAGGTACTGCTTATTCCAAAAGAAATTTCTTCCAGCAGACCTGTAGTTGAAGAGATGGTACGGAAAGCAAATTTTGCGTGTCTACACATACATACTAACAATACATACATACCAATATAAACTACATACAAATAGTTACATATTATTACTTATACATATAGAATATATAATATAGAATACATAGATAAATATGAAAATAATATTACACAAAGACTACTACATGGAGAGATATAAACTTTTCACTTGTTTCTTAAACAAGGAAATGGATTTTAATGCTCGAATATCGTGGGGCAATGAGTTCCAGAGCCTGACAGCCTGAACAGTAAAGGAATAGGAAAAGAAATCAGTGGAATGGGGAGGAACAGACAGTAGATGCATTTTGAGGGGTCTGCAGATCACATTAGGTGGGTTTTTGAACGTGAAGCGATCGCGTAGGTAGGATGGGTAGGAAGAATTATGGAGTACGTTGTGGAGGAGACATAGTATACGAGTGTTCCTACGAAATCGGATTGGGAGCCACTGGAGTTGCTTGCGAAGATGTGATACATGATCATACTTTTTAAGACCAAAAATAAATCTGATACAGAGATTTTGCAAGCGTTCCAGTTTGTTAAAGAGCGCATTGGTTGTTCTTGTGAACAAAATTCAATACTATTAAATTTAAGACATTTAAACTGATATTTTAAAGAGTTAGGTATGCTTAGGGTACTAAAAAACCAGTTTTAAAAAATACTTAACTAGTAAATAACTTATTATTAGAGGGTGATAGAGCAAGGCTAGTTTTGTTAATAAAATATTATAGAACTATGATAAAAAAGTTGTAACATGGATTAGCCCCCAAAACCTGGTACAATAAAATCTTCTCATCACAAAGATTTATCTTATTTTTCTTTCCACAGAGGTTTAATATTCTCCATTTTATTTCCTATATTGGAGATAGTAGCTTTCTTCTCCGCCGTTGGGCACGACCCGATTGATTTAAAAGTGGCTGTGGTTAATGATGAAGCTGCTTATTCAGCACGTAAGTTGTATAAATGATCTGTTATTTATGTTTTAATTGACAGTAAAAAAAGGAATCAACGGTCGCCAAAGGCACACTAGCAAAGCTGAATGTTAATATGTTTGATACCATATTGATGATAAACGTAGTTGACTCTCTCACAAGCTTGACAAATTTAGGATGTGTATTCGTTTTTTTGGCGAAGAAGAAGAAGAAGAAGAAGTGAGAATCTTGTAAATAAACATATTAGTAGGTAATCAGAGGTTACCTATGTGAATTTTCTTCTTCTGACTACTTTTCTTTTTCGTACTATAGCAATATTACTATTGACATTGGGTTTTAAACGCATTAGGCGCTCCTATTTGTATGCTATAACGATTTCATCTGCATTATAATAAAAAACACAATCCCTTTAATGCCGTGGTTTAATATTCTAATACGATTTTTCAGTGGGACTGGATATCTGCAAAAACAGTAGTGTGACGCAAGTTTTGAGGTTAGAGGACGAATCCTGCGAATATCAAATGCTGAGTTGTTGGTACTTAGAGGAGATGGAGAAACATAAACTTCATCAGGTAATTATACAGTAGTTTCATTATGGAACAGCTTTATTGGGTGCACAGAAATAAGTTGTAAAAAGTTAAATAGTACCTAATATATAGAATTCTACTTGTTGGGCACAGGCCATCTTTTCAGATAGCAATACTTACTTAATTTGTAACACATTTACGTGTTTTTTTTTAACTGTATATGAATGCCATGAACAATATGGAAGCAACCAAGTCGGTACAATTATATTTAGAACTAGTGAGTACACGCGACTTCGACTACGATAGAAGTGATTTTCCCGTGGGAATGAGACTTATTCCCGCGGTAAAAAGTAACCTATTTTACTTCTCGACTGTTAAACTATGTATATTCCAAAATTCATTATAATCGCACTAGACGTTTCGACGTGAAAACGGAACACATTTTCCCATTTGCAATATTAGTAAGGATGATCAGTCTAAAACCTTTTTTTAAACAAATATACACATTCTTAATAGTTCTTCTTCATTTCTTCATCACTTTACACCATGTCCCCCAGGTCCCCTACAACTCCACGTCCTCCGCCAAGTCGGCGGTCTACCACGGCACTCTCTACTCCGCCCTGCACTTCTCCCGCAACTTCAGCGATGCTCTCTCCGCGCGCATCACGGAGGGCCACGCCGGGGACGATGTGGTGGAAGACAGCACCGTCAGCGTGTGGCTGGACATGACTAGTGAGTGGAGTAGCTAACTTATAGATGGCGTTGGCGAGATGACTAGTGAGTGGAGTAGCCTAACTTATTGATGGCGCTGTTGGAAGAAGGTTAGTGATGGAGAGTGATAGATGGTGTTGTAACTAGGGGAGAGATGGCGTTATAAATAGGGGATAGATGGCGTTATAAGTAGGGGATAGATGGCGTTATAAATAGGGGATAGATGGCGTTATAAGTAGAGGGATAGATGGCGTTGTTGCCAAGTCGGCACTCTCTCCGCGCTGCACTTCTCCCGCAATTTCAGTGATGCCTCTCTTCAAGCATCACGGAGGGTCACCCTGGAGATGATGCGGTCGAGGATAGTAATGTCAGCGTGTGGCTGGATATGACTAGTGAGTGGGTAGATGGCGTTGTAGCTGAGTTGAACGTGTGGTGGGACCTAGCGCTAGGAGCGTCACAATAGATTATGCTTAACAACTTCCCGGCGGTAGCAAGATAGCTAACACGGATATGCAGAACAGGTCCTAGATCACGCTATCAAAGTTACACGGCTAAGTATACAGGGTTATTTGTAATTAGCGCATCACCTCTTGTAGGCAGCTTTTCTACATCAATCCCAACAACATTTACCCAACGAATAAATAAAATTAATATTAAAAAAAAAAGTTTTTCCATACAAATTTATTAGGTGCATCTAAACAGTACAATACTCTAAGCGCACGCAACTGGCGTGACAGGCGCGCGGGCGACAGGGCGACCGGTTTAGGAACTTCTTACAAAATACAGAGTTATAAATAACAGAGCGCGCAAATTTGTTTTTGTTTTTTTGTTTTTGTGTTAATTATCAAGTTTTGCAAAAAGTCGTAGAACAAATGTTATTGGCATTGATGTAAGGAAGCCGCCTGCAAGAGGTGATGCGCTAATTACAAATAACCCTGTATATTTGACTTCCAAAGTTAAATCAGTGGCCACGCTTGGCCCGTGTTCTGTCTAGCTCTGGGAGATCTCCCCTTTTACCGCCAAACACACGAGGGAGTATTATAAATGAAGCTGTTAGCAGGATGGGATTATGATGAAGTAGAGCGATAAATGGTGTTGTTGGAATTAGAAATTTTAATCACCGACCTGAAATTCAAGACAGTTTCAACGAAATTTAATTACAGTTTAAGTGTAAAATTAAATTAAATATTGCTAAGAGTTTTCGGTTGAAATTATGTTATTAAAAGTATGTATTGTAAGTGAAAGTTGTGTATATGTATTAAATGGCATTTTCTCGGCAGATCATCAGATATCTTACTTCATAAAGGGTCAGCTATTGAAAGCTTACGAGAGCTTCACGAAACGAGCGATGCGGGCTTGTGGCAGACCTGAGAACATGATACAGGTAAGTTTTAAAATGAAACGGTGCACGAATAAGTTGCTATCATTTGAATACTAGACACGATTTTGTAGTTGATTTGTTAACTAATTTATGTTGTTTTGATGATTTTAAAAACATGAGTAAAACATCGCCCATCCGTAGATATGTTTAAAGGACCCTAAAATTTTATAGATCTTAATTGGTCCAAAGGAAACTCTAAAAAGTCAAAGCCTGCTAAAAGTACGCAATGCTAGACATCGAACCCAAGACATTTACTATTAATTGCTGACCAAATCATGCATAAACTGTTTCAACATCTACCTATTATATTTTCACTAAACCATTCATTTGCAGAGCATTATCATAATTATATTTATTTTTCATTTCTTACTTATGTGTATAATATCTATAACTATTTACTTGCTTACTATTTATATTTCTATTTAATCTATACATATAGAACGTATGTATTATATTGCAAATTTTCAGAGGACTACAGATTATTTAAATATCACCATGTTATTGCTGAAAAGGTAATGTAACGTTATTTATGTACAAATGTAAATATTTAACTAGGTATACCTATAAATATTACAATATCCATACGTGTAAGTATGTATATTTCATTTTATATTCAATTTTATCGCATAAACACATCTTAAAAAATAAAACCGAAGTGTATAATTTTGTTGTTTCAAAGTTGAAACAGCAAACTAACATTTCCTTTGATTTATTATGCTTTTTAAAGAAAATTATTTACTAACAACCCTGTATATAAATGTACAAAGGTTACATAATAAATTTGGCACCTAAACTTAGAAATAACCAACACTATAAAAATCAAACTGATTTGTATATTTGTAAAGAAAATTGGCGACTCATATCGGTAGATGGCGTTGATTGAGATTTAGTTCGAATTGCGATGATCAAATTTGTGTTATATAGATATATAATCTGTGGTACTATCTTTTCGCCAGTATTAGATGTTTTTTAAAGATACCTATGTACTACTAACCTAACCACATAGATAATAAGATCTGTATTAATAGTTGTAAAATATTAGCAAATTGAGTTCTATGTGATATATCCCTATATTAATTGGACATAGATTTTAATTAACAAGAGTGCAAGTCGTGTGTAGGTAATCTTATTTGCAGTCTTTCTTAACACATAATGGTACCCAGAATCACAATTTATCGTTTTATACAGTAGATCATTCTAGTTTTTTTTTCGGTTTGGTTGGTATATACTACCTATGCCTGCTTTTTAAAATATTTTATAAGTTACACCTTAGAAGCAAAGCTTGTTTTTTGGAACTCAATTCTCTTCTTAGATCAAGTTTTCCTCTTCTATAGAAAACACAAAACTAAGCCTTCCGCGTCTATGTTCACTCTTTTATTTATTTCAAAGGGACTCATCTTTAAAATCAAATCAATTGATTAGGAACATACATATCATATTTATACATATTTCACTTCGCCATGCATTAAGAAAATAGTATTTCCATATGTAAGACTTTTTACTTTAATTAAGAAGGGTAGAAAGGTACTTATATATAGCATGTATAAATTATACATAAAATCAATAAAAAAACACTTTACAAAAAAAAAGTCTACACGAAAAAAAAAAAAACTTCCTATACCAATTAAATTAATCTTAGAGTAAACTAATGCTTCTGTATGTAAAACAGATGCCAGTGCAGTTCAAAGAACCGATCTACGGAAAAAAGGACTCGGAAATCGTGTTTTTCATGGCCCCAGGAATTATGATCACGTAAGTTTTTAAGTTTACACGTTAATTATAAGCTACTTTTTATGTTACTTTGTGCCCGACTTGGCTTTGTAGATAATCTTACATAAGTACTAAACTTAATTCAAGATTGAGTAATTTTTTTATTATAAAAACTTCATAACAAAATAAGCTCATAGCGACAGACTACAAAAAAAAATGTTTTTTAAACGACTACGTCGTAGTCGTCGTAGCGCTTCGTAGCGTTTTATATAATTCTATGTTAAATATATCTAATAAACTTACCTAAGAATGACTTACAAGATGGAACCGTACTCTTAACTGTAGTTTGTGTCTGTCTGTTCGTTGGGCTGTTAATAGGGTCCTCAATATTTCTAATAACAATAGATTTACGATTAAAATGTTGGTAATAAAATATTAGTTTACTAGTTAAAGTAATATTCTGAAACTTTTCGATCACTTATTTGCGTACCTACAGCTCTTAACAAGGGGCACAATAATATTCTAATAAAAGATTTCTTTCGACAAATATTTTCACAATTGATTTATTCATTTTTCTCAGTATACAAAACGCATTCCCATGAACGATTTGTGAATCTACCTCATTTCAAAAACTACCTTCCCTACCCTCAAATTGGTAAAAGTGAAGCCACGACGACTGCACAGAGGGTGCAGTGGTATATGCACCGGACTGCTAAGCGGATGGTTCCGGGTTCGACCCCCGGGTCGGCCCAATTTCGTAAAATGGTTTTTCAATATTTACTCGTGTCTTGGTGTAACTAGGTTCTCCCGTCCATTGTGTGGTACCTATAACCTATGCTTAATGCAACTTACTTTAGAACCACATAATTGGTGTGTTACTCTTAAGATTTATTGATCATTTGGCCCCCAGGATCCTGTTCTTCCTGGCGGCCATCGTGACGTCGACGCTGATGATCGACGACCGGCTGGAGGGCGTGTGGGAGCGCAGCGCCGTGGCCGGAGTGAAGCCGAAGGAAATGCTGCACGTGCACATCGGGATACAGACCGTCGTCATACTGGTGCAGGTGGGGGCTCATCATTATTATCATCGTCATTATCATTATCGTCATTATCATTATCGTCATTATCATTATCATCATTATCATTATCTTCATTATCATTACGTACATTATCATTGTTATCTTCATTATCGTCATTATCATTACCTACATTATAATTATTATCTTCATTATCATTTTCATTATTATCATCATTATAATTACAAAATATAAATGGAAGTCGCTATTCGTGGCTGTTTATGTGTTTGTCCGCTATTTCCTTCTTAACCGTTTAACGGCTTTTGCGGCATCTTAAAGGTAATTGGTGGGTAGGTAGGTACAGACAGTGTCAAAAGTCGCTAAGCATAAGAAAAGACAAAATGAATGAATCACTTATAATGTACCTACAATTATGTAACAAGTACCTATAGCTAGTCTTAACGTTGTATTCAACCTCAATCGTTTAAACACTTTAATAACGGTATGTTTTATTAATGATTATGACTCGTGTGTTTTCCAAGACAGGTACAATTTTTAAAGTAATAGGTAATATACATGTCCACATGTTTCCTATATCAAACTAACCACTTTTTTCATTTTCAGACCGTCGAAATGATAGCCCTCGCGTTTTTCGGTTACGGGCTGACATCGCAAGGGTCGCTTCTACTCTGTGGGTGTCTTCTATTCCTACAAGGGCTGTGTGGCATGTGTTATGGGTTCTTGTTGTCTATTTGCTGCCCGAGTTACAGCCTGGCCTTCTTTGTAGCGACGGGCAGTTTCTATCCGATGATATTGTTGTGTGGTAAGTTATAAAACTGGATTAATCAAGTTTCTTTAACCAATTGAACAGTTTTTAGGAGATAAGTATTAAAATTGCAAATAGGTACGAGATAAGTAGGTACTAAATTATAAACTAATAAGTATTATTTGCCTTTAAATAGTTTGAATACTTTAAACATTCAGAAAGTTACCTTATTATTATGCAGCTTTCTAATAATATCTAATACGAGGTTTTGATTAACAGTTGAGAAAAAAATTAACACCTAAATTTTCCCATCAGATTCAGTCAATAGAGTCATTATGTAAATTCTTTTATAACACATTATTTTTTATTTTCCAGGCATCCTCTGGCCCCTGGAGGGCATGTCTAAAGGGCTTCGTATGATCGCCCTTACCTTGCCCTTCACAGTACCTTCTTTATCTCTCCGAGATATCATGGAGAAAGGTGCCACTATAGCAGATCCTGGGGTCTACAGCGGCTTTCTTACCACCATAGCTTGGATCATTATAACCTTGGCCCTGTGTCTTATAAGCCTTAAATACAGGAAGGCGTAGTGTTAAAGTGAATATGGATACAGAGTGAATATGGATATTAATGGTAATATGGATACAGTGCTTTGAAAGTTTTAGAACTAGATAGTGTTGCAGAACTTTTGGACTCCCAGTGAGGTTTAAAGTGTTAAGACTGAAATAACTAAGTTATTTGAAAAAAGCAACTTGAGTGATTTTACGCTGATAGTCGTGTCGCGTTATCATATATTTTTTTTACAAAAATATAACTCTAATGTGCCGTAGAGCCGCTTACGAATTTCTTAAATAAATAAAGTGATACTTTACCTGTATGGTTAAAAAAAACTTTTTAATATTTCTTCCGGCAAGTTCAAAGGTTTAGAAACAAAGTTTCTTCCTGTACTTATTGACAGTTAATCTTAACATTCGTAGGTAGGTAATAAAATTGCAAAATTCTGCAAATTATTCAAGTCTAAATACATTTTTAGATTAAGTTATATTGTGTAAAGAAAATGTACTAAAAAAATAAGAATATTTATAAGGATGACAAAAAGTCTCTGGTAAATGATTATGGTAAAATTACTTAGAAGATACTCTGACATGACAAGTTTTATACCTACAAACAGAGTATAGCATTCAGAAAAAAAATGGTGTTACTATACTATGCCACTAGTTACATTATTATCTTAGCTTCTCACACCTTTTATACAATAATAATTATTTTTGTAATGTGGTGTTCTGTAAATAGGTGTTAAGGTTGTAAGTTTGTAAGTATTTAAATATATAAAATAAAACTTTAAGCACATGGTATACGGTATCATAGGTACCTACTAAATTATGACACATATTGAAAATGGTGTTAAGTTTAGTAATGCATTGGTAGTATATTACTGCCAATGTTTGTAAATAATAAGCTACTTAAATAAAAATATGAATAACTAATGTATAATTTGGAATACTTTTCAAGTTCTTTTTACAAATAAGTAGGTACAGTTGTTTAACGATGTTCAGCGAATTATGAAAATTTCATATGTAAACATATTGTTGTATCTTACCAAATAGAGGTGTACTTATTTACTAAGGGTCTTGTGATACTTTTTATGTGATTTGTGGGTATTTATAAAATATAGGATTGACATATTCCAAAAAAAAAAAACTGTTTTTTGTTTCTTTACCCAATTCTAAGACAGAGCATGTGAGCTGTTTAAGTAAATTAATTTTAAATAAAAAATTCAAACGATATCGTTTTAAAAAAAAATGGTATAAAATGGTTTACAAATCAGTTACTTTTAATATTATAAAGAGGAAAACTTTGTTTGTTTGGTTGTGTCGAATAGGCTCAAAAACTACTGGACCGATTTTAAAAATTCTTTCACTATTCGAAAGCTACATTATCTACGAGTAACATAGGCTATATTTTATTTTGGAAAAAATAGGGTTCCGTAAGATATTTGGGTTTTTCGGACACAAGGTCTAAAAAATCAACCAGAAAAGTTACTTATTTTGCGTACGCTGCCTTTATATATATATTTTTATAATATAGCAAAGCATGACTCCCCGCAACACTGTGGGTGTTGGGGTGTGTTGCTGAGCCTTTGAGGAAATTAAAGAAAATTGAGGAAAAGGCACCGGATACCGCACTCACCAAACGAAACGCAGGAACATCGTCCCTACTTCATGTCAGTTTTCTGTGCGACGGTGGTATTTCACCGGTCGAGTCAGCCCAGTAATCGCTGCAGACCGAGCCTACAGCTAGACTCTACCACTCTAAAAGAGTGCCTTAACTATAAAAGATATAACCATAAAATGTTCTAATTAATTATACATCTTATAAATATCTACAAAAAAGGCCGCGACACACTATACCTACTTATCTATGTCGAGTGAGGCACAACAATTTTTTGGGGGTTAATACTGTCCGCGTCCGTAGGCGAACCCCTTTTTTTGGGGTTCCTGACTCTAGTTACCCTACACGTGACCCCTGGGTAGTGCCAAATGGACTGTAAAAGTGGTAGAGTTTAGCTGTAGTCACATAGACTATAGCGTAAATTGGGCTGACTCGACCGGCAAGTACCACTTACGCACAGAAGACCAACGTGAAGTAGGAACATTGTTCCTGCGTTTCGTCTGGTGAGTGCTGTTTCCGGTGCCCATTCCCCCTTCCCACCCTAAGTATGATAGCGGCATTTAAAGAGTTGGTACCCCAGGAAGGTACCTGCTCTCTTGGAGCAGGAGAATCCTTCCCCGAGCCCCCCAGCTCGGGCTGCCCTTCGTACTCTGGGGTGGGCACAATACCGCGACATACTTCCCGGGGCAAACGAAGCAAGAGCATGCCTAAGACCCCTCCCACGTTATCAGTGGATTTTTGTAACATTCGAGGGGTCCACTCCAACCTAGCTGCCGTCCATCAACACCTTGAGACGGCAAAGCCGGCCATGCTCTTCTTAACCGAGACACAAATATCCTCCCCACCCGAATCATCCTACCTCACCTACCCTGGCTACACGCTTGAGCATAGGTTTTTGCCTCATGCCGGGGTATGCGTACACATTAGGGAGGATATTAGTTACCATCGCCTTGGGAATCTTGAAGCCCGTGACCTGTCCACTCTATGGTTGCGTGTAGACTGCGACGACCACCCCCGCATCTATGCGTGTATCTACAGGTCACACAGTGGTGACGATGAGACGGAGCGACTCTTTGAGCGTCTCCAACAAGCGACAGACCTCATTCTTGAGCAGTTTCCTTCCGCCGAAATCATTTTGTTGGGAGACTTCAATGCCCACCACTCTGATTGGCTCGGTTCTAACAAAACCGACCACGCGGGAAGAACTGCTCGGGACTTCGCCCTGGCTTATGACTTTAAGCAACTGATTACTTCGCCCACGCGAATCCCAGATGCTGAAGGCCACACACCTTCTTTGCTGGACCTTCTGCTGACCTCACACCCCGATAACTATCAGGTGATGGTCGATACCCCTCTCGGGTCGTCGGACCACTGCCTGATACGGACAAAACTGCCACTCACTTGCCCCTCCCGTCCTAGATCTACTGGAAGTCGGCGTGTTTGGCACTACAAGTCAGCAGATTGGGATGGAATGCGTACTTTCTTTGCTTCCTACCCGTGGAGACAGGTTTGCTTCTCATTGGATCCCAGCGATTGTGCACAATCGGTTGCCGATGTCGTGTTGCAGGGTATGGAATTATACATTCCTAGTTCTGTGATACCCGTCGGCGGCAGATCCCAGCCCTGGTTTAACAAATCCTGCCAGGCAGCCACTGCTGAAAAGCAGCAATGTTACCGGGCTTGGGCTTGCGCTCACACAACTGGAGATCCCAATAGCGTATCGCTAAAAAAGAAGTACAACCTTGCCTCCAGGTCATGCAAAAGGGCCATTGCTAGGGCGAAAGCTGAGTACGTCCGCATAATTGGCGACAGACTTGTGCGTTTCCCATCTGGGTCTCGTGCATTTTGGTCATTAGCCAAAGCGGTACAAGGCAACTTCTGTCTGTCGACCTTTCCACCATTGCGCAGGGATGACGGTTCGCTTGCCCACACTGCAAAAGAAAAAGCCGATCTTCTGGGCCTTCTTTTCGCATCCAACTCGACTTTGGACGACCAGGGAAAAACACCTCCGAACATCCTGAGATGTCAGAGTTCTATGCCAGATATACGGTTCTTGCAACGCACCGTACGTAGAGCTCTTCTTTCCCTGGATATCCATAAGTCGAGCGGGCCTGACACCATCCCGGCAATTGTACTAAAGGTCTGCGCTCAAGAGCTAGCTCCTCCCATGACGCGGCTCTTTCGGCTCCTGTACTCCACCGGCGTAGTCCCTAATTGCTGGAAGACAGCACTAGTGCATCCGATCCCTAAAAAAGGCGACCGCTCAGATCCAACTAACTACCGGCCTATTGCAATCACCTCTATACTCTCCAAAGTTATGGAGAGTATGATTAACACTCAGCTCTTACGATATCTCGAAGATCACCAATTGATCAGCGACCGCCAATACGGTTTCCGTCACGGACGGTCAACTGGTGATCTTTTACTATATCTGACCCATCGCTGGGCAGAGACCGTAGAGAGCAAAGGTGAGGCCTTAGCAGTTAGTCTGGACATAGCGAAGGCTTTTGATCGGGTCTGGCACAAATGTCTTCTAGCCAAATTACCATCATATGGACTACCCGAGAGATTGTGTAACTGGATCACCAGCTTTCTTACTGGGCGGAGCATTAAGGTTGTAATCGACGGTGCATGCTCTGACTCCCTGCCCGTAAATGCCGGTGTTCCTCAAGGCTGTGTGCTCTCCCCTACATTGTTCATCTTGCACATAAATGATATGCTGCAAACCAGCGGTGTACATTGTTATGCGGATGACAGTACCGGAGATGCACTGTACCATGGCCAAGCCAATCTCAGCAAGGAGTCGGTTGTCGAAAACCGGAACAAGCTTGTGTTAAAAGTTGAGGCCTCTCTAGACCTGGCCTCCTTGTGGGGTAGCGGTAACTTGGTCACATTTAACCCCCTCAAAACACAAGTTTGCGCGTTCACCACTAAAAAAACCCCATTCGTATTAGCCCCTACATTTCAGAACACTCCTCTTTGTATAAAGCCTATGATCGAAATCCTCGGTGTCGGCATATCGAGCGACGTTCAGTTTCATAGTCACTTGGAAGACAAAGCCAAATTGGCTTCTAAAAAGCTTGGAGTGCTTAACCGAGCGAGACAGTATTTCAAACCGGCCCACCGCCTTCAACTATACAAGACACAGGTGCGGCCCCATATGGAGTACTGTTCTCACCTCTGGGCAGGAGCACCTCAATGCTTACTTCTTCCATTTGACAAGATACAACGTAGAGCGGCTCGAATCGCCGGCAACCGAGCTCTTTCTGATCGCCTCGATTCTTTGGCCCTGCGAAGAGATATATCATCTCTTTGCGTTCTGTATCGTCTATACAATGGGGAGTGTTCTGAAGAATTATTCGACCTCATACCAGCTGCACAATTCCACCACCGCACCTCCCGCCACAGATTGAAATTCCATCCCCACCACCTGGATAGCTGGCGCTCCACCACCGTCCGTTTCGGGCGGAATTTTCTGCCACGCACTACGCAGATGTGGAATGAACTACCTGCAGCGGTATTCCCGGCTACATACAACATGGGGCTCTTCAAGTCGAGAGTATATTCCCACTACAAAGGTCGGCAACACACCCCCAACACCCACAGTGTTGCGGGTAGTCATGGGCGGCGGTGATCATTTACCACCAGGTGACCCGCATGCTCGTTTGCCCCCTATTAATATAAAAAAAAAAAAAAAAAAAAACAACAATTTTTTTATTTAAAAATCATGATTTTTTTGGACTACATTTAAACGCGTTTTTTTTACTCATGCTATTAATCATCCTTATCAAAATAAATTATTTCGTCACTAAGTACAGTTTATGTAGATAATATTTGGTCATTGAATGATTAAAATTGGACGTTTGGTTTTGAAGTTATGGTGAAACTAGAGACCTCCCGCGACTTCGTTATTATATTGTAAAGTACTGCAGCGCCCTTATCACAGGCATATAGGTAGCTACTGCAGTATAGGCTGATTTTGGAAAAGAAATAGTTCGAGACCCAGGGAAGAAAAAAATACGATAATTTTACTGCGGGAAAAAGCCTCATTCCCACGGGAAAAACTATTTAGTTGCGGGTGAAACCGCAGGGCGGAAAGTTAGTTTTATAATATACACCTATGGGGAATGCTATATCCAGTAGTACCTAAACTGAGTACTAAACGTTTTGTGTTGTAGTTGTCAATGGCGAAGATATTTCCCTGACCAATTGTTCGATATTATTCCTTTTAAAGAATTCGCATCGGAAAATAAAGTTTTATAAAATTCATACTCCTAGCGCCATCTAGATCATTATAATAGTAACTTATTTAGAATTTATTAAAATAAGTTTATTCGAATTCATTCATACTTGCCTATTCTTTGTCATAGAAGTAGGTAGTTCTAGCCCTCTGATAGTCATAATAGGAAGTTTGCAAATATTCACCATGCTTTGCAGACTTGTTGCAGAATCTGAGTGCAATATTCGAGGTGACCCTTTCTAAACTAGTGTACAGGCAATAGATCCTATAATGCAATAGTTGAAACTACATTTTTTAATCACTTAATTTGGCCAACAACCAAAAATAGCTAAAACTGGGTTTTCATAATAAAGCATATTTTAATTTTGTCCCTGCCGTAAACAGTAAAGAGAAACAGAAATACGCAGTGAGTACCTTAATTATGGCTAGCTTCAATATTTACATAGTTAAAATTTGCCTTAATCAATCATCATCATAACATAGTATAAATCCAAGTCACTATTTGTGTCTGTTTTTATGTTTGGCCGCTAACTCCTCCTAAACCACACGACGGATTTTAATGCGGCTTTCACCATCTTTTAGGGAATTAATTCATTTAAATTTGTAAATAAAGAACAATTAGAAAAGGTTTTTTTAAGTTGGCCAAAATTCAATATTTCATGAGCAAGTCAGCCCAAATTACACCATTGCGAAGCGTGGGCATTATTTATATAATTAATAAAACCTCTAAAAGCACTAAACAGATAATGAAATGTTGCTGATATATTTATAAATAAAGAGATCTCAATTTATAAAAATTATTTATTTGGAAATACCAAGTGGCTGGCACTGACAATCTTATAATACTAGACTTAAATGAAACTTAAAATTACTTTCCTGCAGCAGTAGCGAGAGGGTTCCTTAGGACTAAAATTACGGAGTCACCACGAAGGAACATTTTGGAGATAAATCTGTCCTTGTTTACAGCTTTGCCCTGAAAATAATATAAAAATACTTATAAGACGAATTTATTAGTGTTTTGGTGGCATTATAAAACAATATTCAGATTACATTATTGAATATGCTATTGGATATTGGAATGGCATCATAATTTTAGTTAAACTGAATAGGTTTATATGTATTCTGTGCCTAACATTCAAGTCATTATATAGGGAGTGTAGTAGTAGTCATTTATGTTATTTTGAATGTTAAAAACTTAATAATATACTATTACAAATTTCAGGATAGTCCGCTTGGTAAAATAAATTGTGACAACAAGAATAGGTTAGAAAATAGAACAATCGTCTTTTTTTTAAGACAATGTCATTATAGTGTTAAGATTTTACAATTTGCAACTACCTTTTTCCCCTTTCCAGTTCGTGGCACCTCCGTCCACATTTCTTTGACGTTTTCCAACACCATGTTGCAATGCCGATCAAAAGCCTTCACTCGGCCCAATAACTTCTTGTTGTTACGGCAATTTATCAACACCTGAGTATTGTTTTTAACGGACTGTGTAAGTACTGAGAGTGGGCCTGTACTAAATTCTTCTTCTTCGATTTTGGAGAGCTCCTCCAGAGTCATTTCTGAGCGTGGCTTTGTGGTGGTGGCCCTGTAAATAGTTCCAGATAAGAAGTATTTATAAAGCGTTTGCCAAGTAACTAGTGGAATTAATGTAGAGAATGTTACTAACATTGTGTAGATATGTAATTTAACGTGTAATAAGATGTAAAAACAGTATTTTCAATGTATAAATCCAAGATTCCAGCGGCGCGAACACAACGAACCACAAAACACAATTGAACTGAATTGAATGAGTGAGTAAGTAAGAGTGATTGGGTTTAAAATATAACTATCATTTTTGAGCGAACGAACGAATGAAGAATAAAGAACCGGTAAAACAAAAATACCGGTAATTCTATTTTTATAATTTTATAATAAAGATATTGGTAATAACCGAAACCGAGATTGAAACTTTTATTTTAGTGTGTTTACCTACGTGTTATTGCAAACTCAATGAGAACCGGCAATTTGTATGCCTTGGTACTTATTTACCTTTTTATTTTAAATATTCAGTTTAAGATTGCGAAGCCAGCTCGTTAAAAGGCAAAGGCAAAAACAGTGGCCATACTTAGCCATATACGTTGACGAAGCTATTTACGCACGGTGATGCTTGACCGCGTTGTTTCATATCGCCCTGTGTTCCAATGTATAGTGGCGCAGTTATCGCGGTATTAATGAACGTGTCTTATCAAGAAACTTAAAATGTATCGAAAAGTAATTCTGTGCCTCCTGTGAAAACTGATACATCTCAAAAATGACAACTTTTCAGTAGAGTAGTTTATAAGTTCAAACACCCATAAAATTTGCTACGATATATTTTCGAAAAAAATAGTGACAAAAATGGTACTAGTGTTGTATTGTTTACAAACTATTAAGTTTCTGTTTTAAGGCGTTAAATACAGAAATAGATATTTAACAAAATGTACTTTTAATATCAAAACACACGAAACGAATGATCGTGTATAATGATTCTTAATGATTTGTATCACTTTACACTTTGTGTACAGCTTTGGTGAAAGATGATATTATAACATTGTCAGGTAGTTTCATACGGAACTGAAATAGCTTCTGTTCAGAGCTGTCAAACAAACAAGTAATAATTTTTAGTCGGCAGAAGCACTATAGACTTATAATCAGTAAAAGTGTGTTTTTTGTTATTTGTATAATTATACACAAGAATAACGATTATATTATTCTGTGTATTTTGATTTAAGTCGACTTATATCACGACTCTAATTTGTGTAACATGATATAGGTAACAAACAGTTTAAGGGCAAAATAGCATAAAAATAAACTTCAATTTTGTAGGGACACATTATTAATATAAGAAAAAAAACAACCTTTGCCATAAACAACAACGTAACTTTGACACAAAAAAATGTATTCATTCATACTATTAAATACCTAACAAAAACAAAATTTCTTAGTACTTGACAACAATACTTCAAAAAAGGTAAAACAAAAAAAGGCATTTCTGTCAAGCTAAATAAACATTTTAAAAGTGTCATGTACCACATTTTTTAATTTTAATTACTGGTTTTGCCTCCTCGAGCTCTGACTACAGCTTCGAGTAGGTTTCGGAGCCGATGTTGAGGAATGTTTTCCCATTACTCTATTAGGGCCTGTTTGAGTGCTCTGAGGGTGGTAGGAGCTGGTCTACGGCTTCTCATTTGTCTTCCAAGCTTGTCCCAGGCGTGTTCAATCGGATTGAGATCAGGACTTCTTGATGGCCAATTCATAACGTTGATACCAACTACACGAATATACTCTTGAACAACCCGAGCTGTGTGCCTTGCATAAGCATCGATCCGTCTCTCATATTTGCTAAATATGACCCGTATGGGTCGTTTACGGCTTGGAATCATAAGCACTGTCACTGCTATCCATCAGAACCAGGTATATATTCATGGGGTGCGCATGGGATACCTCCTCGTGCGGCCGTCCTCCTGCTCTCTGGAATACTTGTGTTCCACAGGGCAGGGAAGGGGTTAGGCCGGGTGCACCCTGGGCGTCCCGCAATCGTGTTCCTTTTAGGGATCATCGTTGCAGAATGGCAAAATCTCACACAGGGGCTGGTCGTGAGGTAAACCGGCCCACAAGAGGGGGGCTGCTCCAGCTGGGTTCCCAGGCTGCCAACACAGGGTTAGGTCGGTAACCAAGGTAACGTGAGGGAGAAGGCGCGCCGCGGTTTGTCCCAGCGCGCCTCCAAACTTGAGGGGGCTGCCACAGTGGCTAGCCGTTGGCAGGTTCGCGGCGTACGTGCCTTTACAGGACATTCCCGCGTCCCCGCCATTACGCCATACGACGGCCTGAAGGACAACTCCAGGTTTTTAGTTTTAGTTTTCCTGGAGTGGCGGGTATGCGTAGGCATTTTTCTGAGAGATCAAACAAAAAGGTTTTATATTCATCACGGTACTCGAACAACCAAAATCACCATAAGGAGATGAATCATCATCCCCGTCGTCGCATTTTTCTTTGAAAGATATGTTATTTATAGAAGGACGCTGCTCCTTTAATATTTCCTTGCAATTTGACCTATTATGGTTATCATTCTTATTTTGATAGGATGTAGAAAGAAAGTTTTCGTCCACGGAAACATCATCTCGTTATTATTTTTATATGTTATATATCAAAGATGCGTTGCGCACGGCAAGAAAGACGCTGGAACAATGTTATTTGACTTTTTATACCATTATTGAACACTAGTGGCCGCCTGCGACTCCGTTCGCGTGGAAGTCCGTTTCCTGAGGGAATGAGAAGTTTTCCCGCGGCAGAATGTACCCTATGTCCTTTCTCAAGTTTAGTTCTTTCTTCACACCAAATTTTATCAAAATCGGTTTGGTGGTTCAGTTGTGAAAGCGTAACAGACGGACAGACAGTTACTTTCGCATTTATAATATTAGTAGTAGTAGTAGTAATAAACAAGAATAACACCAAGAACAAAACAGCATTTAAGTACAAAAAACACAATAAATAGGTTCAGTGTATTTTGATACAACTAAAGTATTTTTTTGTTTAAATTGATGTTAGTCCTTGTTATTAGGAATATACAAACAAAATAAAATGAAGTGTAAAATGATACATCTAACACGTATGTTGGTGCGCCATGTTGGATTGCTGTGTCAGCGCGCGCAAGCACCTCATTCGGCAGTGTGTGCGACACTGACACCGCGCGGACGGCGGTACCCCCGCAGTTACGTCCCCGGCACCCCGCGCAACCCCCGCCTTCAGAACATGTAACACTTTGCGCATATTTTGTATCATAACCGTTAAAATTTTTTCGTTATTTTTGGTACCTATAACTCTACTTCAATCACTTTACACAGAAAATATAGGTAATCTATGTTTGTGTGCAATAATACAAGTTTAGTTGTACCGATGCAATGTGTGAACTTAATTTGTGTAAATTGATTTAACTAAACATGTATCAGTTGTCACATTATAACAAGGTTATAAATTTGAGTAAATAATAATATAACTTGATATATATCTTTATACACATTGTTTTATTTCATTACTTGAATATTGTGAATGATACATGTCATCATGTATTTATTTACACAAATAATATTCAACAAAACACGTAATTTCGCCTTAGATGTATCACACGATCTCGGAAACTAATATAAGTATCAAAATGGCAATTAGACAGAAAAATAGAGTTTTTTTTTCTGATCAAGATGTTACATTAATAACAAATTCGATATAAGTCGACTTATATCACTTTTCACAGGACCCACAGAATTGATCATAAATAATTTTGTCATGTTATGCCCGTAGCGTAACGGTCAACGGTTTACCAAGTTTTAGATAGCAACGCGTTTGTAACTTCTCTGGTGTTGTGGATATCCATGGGCGGGGGTGGTAATCCGTTGGCTTGCTTGCTCTATCTCTAAAAAATATGGTTTTAAATTGGGTATATATAATTTCGTTTGATAAAATACGCAATTACTTACCTAAGAATTGTGCTTCCATGCAAGGAAATTAAATTAAATTCTTAAGTTAAGCACTTATATAAATATGTACCTAATTAGGATCAATGTAAATTTTTCCAAGAAGTCAAATATAAAAAGCAATGTACTTTTTTACGATACAAAATTTCAGCAATTAGTTAACAAAATATGGATAGGTATGTACTAGAGATGGGCCGAGTACCCGGTTTATACTCGGTACTCGGCGTACTCGGCAGGTTTTTTGGTACTCGGTACTCGGCCGAGTAACTCGGTATACGAATGCCGAGTACCGAGTACCAAAAAAGTAATATACTTTGTTTAAAGAAAGCAATATACTTAGGTAAATATAATTGAAACAACAGTGATAATCAAAACGTACTGATTGAGAAAATCGTTGACATCCTCAAGTAATAGAATCAAAATTATGCTAATGCATGAGTACTAGTGAGACAAAATTAAAGGAACAGTAATAAAAATAATCAATATTTAAAATTTAATAAATGTAAATTATGATGCCTTGTTTGGTGCCCTGTCCACCATTTGTCAACAAATTTTCTTCTAAATATACTTGTGTTCGTTTGTACTTGTTTACGCGCGCGAAATTGGGAATTTGATAGAACCGAGTTACTCGGCCGAGCACTCGGTTAAAAGAAAAATGAGCAATTTTTTTCTATTTGTTTAAAATTAAATTATTTTAAATTTTATTTCTGAGTAAAACATTAAATATTAAGCTTAGTACCGGGCTGGATTTTAAAATCGGTCGCCCGGATTTGAGGGTATTGGTGGTGTAGGGGGCTAAAGGGAGTTAGTCTTAATCCTTCTAGTATTTTGGCTGCCGGAGTTACGTCTAAATATTTTTAAACAATTTCCAAAAATTCTTAAATACTCGCACAATTATGCCAAACGATACGTAACCGAACGGTTTTATGTGAAAAACATGAATCGGAACGCAACCGCCGTAGCAATGTCTTATTCCGACTTGGCACAATACGACATCAATAGGTTAAGTTAGTTAGGTTACTTTTTTTAACCAGGTACTTGCTCGTTTATGTTTATCTAAAACTAGCACCCATCATAGACCACGCTTCCCAATTGTGTAATTGTGTAATTTAGGCCAAAATGTTCTCGAAACATTTTTTTTTTAGCTAAGTTAAAACAACTTATTCTGAATATTCTTTATTTACAAATTTAAATGAAAAAAAAAAATACGTAAAGGATGGTGAAAACGGACAAACATACAAAAATACAGAATTAGCGACTTGGATTTAACGGTTACGGTTACGGTTACGGTTACGGTTACGGTTACGGTTACGGTTACGGTTACGGTTACGGTTACGGTTACGGTTACGGTTACGGTTACGGTTACGGTTACGGTTACGGTTACGGTTACGGTTACGGTTACGCTTACGGTTTCGGTTACGGTTACGGTTACGGTTACGGTTACGGTTACGGTTACGGTTACGGTTACGGTTACGGTTACGGTTACGGTTACGGTTACGGTTACGGTTACGGTTACGGTTACGGTTACGGTTACGGTTACGGTTACGGTTACGGTTACGATTACGATTACGATTACGATTACGATTACGATTACGATTACGATTACGATTACGATTACGATTACGATTACGATTACGATTACGATTACGATTACGATTACGATTACGATTACGATTACGATTACGATTACGATTACGAGTACGATTACGATTACGATTATGATTAAGTTCCACAAAGTTGTTTTTTAAAAAACTGATCCAGACTGATTTATACGGGGTGTAAAAAGACTGCTTCCAACCAAAATCAAAAACTGGTTACGTTTAGAGCAAAAAAAAACATGTTTTTTTTACGTAATTGTACAATATTGTACTTACCTATTTATACTTTTCATTGATTTCAAATTAAAGTGTTTTAATTTAATTTGCAATATAAATAATCGCACCTGAACCAATAGTTGATGTGATGTGATGTTGATGTGAGCGATGATTTTAAGCGACGAATATGACTTTTGAATTCTTAATAACATTTTTACATTGAGTTTTGTGTGTATACTGTTTTTCGGGAATTTAGTTTCTATTGAGGCTAGAGAATAAATTGTTTTTAGGCTTTGGAAGAGATCTTTTCACACCCGTTATACAGGTTTCTGAGTGGCTGTTAGATAAAGTACAAGATATTTGCGATTTGCGGTGGTAATATGCCAATTTTAATAACTGTACCTTTATAAGTTTACTAGTGGCCGCCCGCGACTCCGTTCGCGTGGAAGTCGGTTTCCCGTGGGAATGAGATGTTTTCCCGCGGTAAAAAGTATTCTAAGTATGTGTTATTCTGATGTATAACCTATATTACTGCAAAGTTTCATCCAAATCCATCCAGTAGTTTTTACGTGAAAGAGTAACAAACATCCATCCATCCATCCATCTATCCATCCATCCATCCATACATCCTCACAAACTTTCACATTTATAATATTAGTAGGATGTGGATGAAGTTTGTCAAGCTGTGCCGCAATCACGAATATTTTGACAATCGCACGGTTAATGTATCGAGTTTCGATACCAAAACGGAGGTTGACGATAGAAGCTATCACGAAGCACCTTCGTACCGCTATAGTTAACCGTAACCCGACACGAAAGTAAAATAATCTTTCTGTGGAAACTTGTGAATGGCCTTCATCTATCTTTTTTTGTAACCTATTGTTTTGTACTAGCTGTAAATTTTCCAAAAATCTTTAAATAAAATAAAATAATAATAATAATAATGAAGCTGCATTCATACGATAAAAGTGAAAAATTAATAAAATTTTGAAAAAAATATTGTGTTCTGTGTTTAGTTACTTTTACATCCGCTGTCTTAATTTCATACATTTTTGCACGATGGCACTTCGCCTACTATTCGAAAGTTGTTCGTGACTATGCTACTGGTCGTGGTCGGTTTGTTTGTGAACAACTTTGAATAAAATAGCGTTCCTTGAATATTCACCGCGAGGTTTCTAGAAACTTTTGGCTATTTGTAACTTTGCGGGTCAACTTTATAGAAATGCATCTTAAAGTGGCTTTGTTGTTTTGAGAAGCGTATAGGTATGCGCTTTATTATTTACTAGTGGCCGCCCGCGACTCCGTTCGCGTGGAAGTCAGTTTCCCGTGGGAATAAGAAGTTTTCCCGCGGTAAAAAGTAGGTACTCTATTTATTCTGATGTATAGGTAACTTATATATCTGTAAATTTTCATCCAAATCCGTCCAGTAGATTTTACGTGAAACAGTAACAAACATCCATCCATACTTACAAACTTTCACGTTTATAATATTAGTAGGATTTATTTTACATGCATATCTTCTCCAGTGTAAAAGTAAACTTTATACAATACGACTCAGTAGCTTGATGATCTGCCCCCCGAGTCAAGTGGCAGTAGAAATTTGCGTTAGCGAGTGAATAGAATTAAAATGTATGGAACTGTCAAATTGCAAACTTGTCAAAAATGACGGTTTTCTACTTGACTTGGGGCGCTGTTCTTACAAATGAGAAGTCCTGATTGACAGACTGATTCATCAGCGCTGAGCATAAACTATTTAGGTTAGGGCCTTGAAATTTGGTACAGGAGTTCCTTTTATGATTTAAGTGAGCACTGAGAAAGGAATATAAGAAATTCCCACGGGAAAAGCAATTTAACTGCAGGTAATACCAGGGCAGAAAGCTAGTAGTACAGACCTACAATATTCGTTAATATATAGACGGGGAAGGTAGTACTTTTGTGAAAGCTCTGTCTTGGAAGGATCTGGTAAAATCCCAATCCGAAGTTAATGTGAAAGTCTACACCTAAACCTACTTACGGGCGAAAATCTAGTAAGAGAAAAAACTAAATAAACTGCTGAATTTACTTCATACTTACTTATTTAAATCGGACTATTAAGTTAGGTTAGGTTAGTTTAGCGCCACATTTTTAGCGTTTTTACCGACTTTTTTTTTCAATAACAGTAGTATGCGGCTTTAATTGCAAATTTAAATAAATCAAAGCTTCATGACCATTCACATTCTTTGTAAGCTTTCTATGTAAAAGGTTTTAGAAAAAAAATACAAAAACAAATAAGCAGATAAACACTCTATAATACCTAGATAGGCACCACAATCTTATTTTGCGTAGATTAAAAGTAAAAACCTAATTGCGTATAAAAAGTCCTTTACCTTTAGATAAATACAGTCACAAACGAGTAACCAGAAAATTAAATTATCCAAAATAAATAAATTAATAATAAACTATTATTATTAAACGAATATTTATTTCATTCCTAACGATTTGCAAGCAAAATCGAACGTATATTCTTAAAAATGCAGTCAAAAAACAGCTAAATAATGAGTGGACAAATTGCTGACTCCGCGAGTGGATCATCTAGGGAACTCAAGCGCCATCTATCGGGCTCTTGAAGCATCGTTAGTGTTATATTATATATTATATTGGGGCGATACGACCCGAGTTTAGAGTGGAGGTTTCATTTGAAGTCGTAAAAATAAACCAGGGGTTTCTTTCAGAGGCAAAGGTTCGAGATTTGGGTAATTATGGACTACCTATATTAGTTATACTTAGATATATTATGAGGCAGCGAGGAAAAAAATGGCACCAGAGCGTGTGTCGCATAAACGGCATTCGAAACTACGTAGCGGACCCATTTTAAACTAACCTACCTACAAATCATAAGAAAACCATCCATCCAACCAGCTTTAGTTTGGTATTGTGTCTGTTTGATTTCATCCATATTTCAAAGTTATGAAAAAGATAAACAATACCATTCGAGTACTAACTAACCGTATCTTTAAGATAATTATTATTTGTGAACTACTGCAGAATGTATGAGAAAAGTTTATCCAATGTGATTGCTTGGTTTCTGTATTGTAAAACTTAGAAAACGTATAAAAACGTTTGAAAAAAATTGTCAAAACACTTACTATCCTTATTCCTTACTTTTTAATAATATAAATATGTGTACCTATAGTACCTATTTGTTTACTGTCGGTCTGTGTGTTCAGCTTTTACGTAAGAATGGCTGAACCGATTAAAAAAAATTTTGGTATGGAGATATTTTGACAAAGTGGAATGAAAATTGGGTACTTTTTACCGCGGGAGTATTCCTTATTCCCATTAGAAAATCGCGTTGATCACACCAAACACACCGAAGAATAAGTTAAACGAATTTGAGACAAAGTCGTGAACTAGTTCGATATAAAAGTATAACAGTTTAGGTCCTGTTTTGCCCAAAATTCATGAGATTTTTACCGAATCGGCGGTCTTTGATCCGTAGGTATGTTTCGTGTGTTTCAGTGTGCAATAAAATGGTAATTTTCGCTTTAATTTGAGAAGTCGAGGAACTCTGTTATCAGTTGACGTTTAGGAATAACGGATGAGTAGGTACATATTTTCAATAATATTAGTTATTCTCTTCTCTTATTATTTATAGCTTTACGCCCTGCGGTTTCACCCGCAACTAAATGGTTTTTCCCGTGGCAATATCTTACGGAACCCAATTTTCCAAAATAAAATATAGCCTATGTTACTTGTGGATAATGTAGCTTTCAAATATTTTTTTAAATCGGTCCAGTAGTTTCGGAGCCTTTTCATTTCAAACAAACAAAAAATCAAATCTTTCCTCTTTATAATATTAGTATAGATAAAATAATAATGTTTCAATTAGTTTTGTTAACCCCGTTAGGCTAATTGATTTGCTTTTGTGACGTATACCTATTTATAAATACGTATCTGTTAATGTTACCATCATTGTGGTAGGTATGTTGATTGATGGTCCAAACAAACTCGGAGTCGGTGGACATTAAATGAAACTAAAGAACGCCATCTATCTCATTTTCATGAGAAACTTTGTAAAATGCAAAGGCCAAGCCTAACCAAGAAACATGAAGTCCGACGCGTGCGCGGAAGGAATCCTGTCAAGACAGAATAGCGCGGGAATTGGCCAGGAGCAGTCGTCTTTACCTTATTCAATTTGTAATCTGTTCTAAGTTTCTGTAAATCTAAGTTTAACAGTTTTGTATTCTATTGCTGGATCGAAAGTCGTCAATACGAAAGCTAAGTATCTTTGTATCCTTTAATCATGTGAACTAGTTGCTAGATTCTGTTAAGTAATGTAATGGCAGGTTTAATAACGTTCCTTTGTATTTTAAATTGTGATAAAGGCAGTGTGGAGTTTATTCACCGGATTCTTCTCCATACAATATGTCAGACAGATCGTAGCTGTCTTTATGAATCCGGTTAATTAAAACAAAGTTAAAGGTTAAACTGTTTCTTTATTATTCCAAATACCCTTGTCGTTCATTATGGTAGTGAGGCAGGTCATTTCAATACAGTTGCATTAGTTTTATCAAATCATTGAGCTAAAGTAGTTAACAGATTGTTCCTATATTCTTTCATAATGCTTCAAGTTCTTGTTTGCTGCCTTCTACGCCCACTAAAACGTGATCTTAACATTCTACCATTAACAAAAGACACCCGCGCTGCGACATCAGAAGTGGGATTTACCTCTTTTCTAATTATAACAAATAAACGATGAGTTTCAGAAACACCACGTCGTGTCGCTTCGAGAACAGCCATATGATGATTCAGGCATGCAAACAAAGAAAATGACCTGGATACCACTTCGACGAAAAATAACCGTCAAGTATTTTTGAAAACTAAGTTGAGTGATTTTGTGCAGGTGAGTATTGAACCAAGGTCAGTGTTTTAAATTTATTTTACGATTCTCGTTTTGAGTTATGGAGGGTAATTTACAAAAAAATATTGGTGGCAATCACAATTTAATAGAATCAGAGTTTAAATGACGAAATTGTTTGAAAAGACTAGTTAACTTTGAATTGTATTGCGAATCGGGCTTGCTTGGGACTATACTAGCTCGATCGGTAAACATTTGAGGGTAGTCCATGAGTGCGTCGCCAGCACGCAACGGTTGACTTTGGTGAAGGTTAGGTTTCAGGGGAAACCATGGCAACGAATATGAAGGAAGCCTAGTTGTTTAATTTGTTTTTTTAATAATTTTATTTCTAAATGAAGTAGTCAGTTAGTGCTCTGAGTTTCGAATGGTACGTCGGTATTATGAACTAAGAGCCACAACTTTCGGCTTTAGTTTTGCTTTGTCATTATTGAGTTTTACATACTATGGGTCTAAATAAATAATTTCTGGGTAAGGTGGTTAGGTCCTTCACCTTCACATCCTTTGTTATTTTCGACGGCAGAAAAGATGCCGTCTCAGTTTTCTTAATTGCGTAGAATAAAAGTTTGCCGAACTATGTGATGCTGTGTGTTAAAATTTGTTTCAGAAACATGTGGTGTACAGTACGCGGTGGTACCTACATTATTACGTTATAACCGGACACAACTTGACTGGGTGATGTACAATATTTTGTAATATTTAAGGCTTATGTATGTTCTTAAATTAAATTGTGATTAGGCGGGAAAAGTTATGCAACCGATTTAGTTACAAAAGTCACCAGCTGACATAAAATTAGCGTGCACCTGGCTACTATCTACGCCTTTCTACCTACCTACCTACATTTAGGTTTACAATTGTCCTTTGATTAGTATTCACTCTCTTGAACTATTTCATGTGTTTCATTTCTTATTTGTTAGTTTCAAGTTAAACCAAGTTATTTAAGCCCAATAGAAATTATTGGTTTTTACGATTAGTGTTGGTTGATGTTTAATAATGGTATAGGTACTGGTGTTATTAACAACTGTAATTCACACTTGTTTTAATATGTTTCGAGGATACATCGAATGGCGATTACAATAAACCAACGCTGAAGCCGCGAGGACGAGCAGCGTCGACATCAGGACTTAACCCAGCGGTGCAGCAACAGAAAGTGATGATCCTGATTTACGAGCGATGGCGGCATTGCGGTGGCCGAGGCAAGCCAGCGTTCGTACCGAGGTGCTGATTGACGTGTGAGTTGTGAATCTTCCACGGATTGTCTAGAACACAAAGGTGAATCGTATTCTTTCTTTCTTACGATTCTAGTGCTGAATGCTCGTTAGTTAATAAAAGTTTTGGCGCGAAATTTTATGTGGGATCATTTAAAAAGGTTTAACTGTGGCTTATTGATCAGACACGCGTATTCAGCGTAGAACTAGTTAATGTCATGTGTCGTTCGATACTCAACATTTTGAGATTTTACCTCATTGTTTACTGAATAATTATTTTAATGGCGACGTTACGATAGAACGGTCAAAAATAATTGAGATTGATGGTAGGTCATGTACCAGATGTAATTGATAATGTTATTGACGATGTTGAATTGTTTTTGGTGGAAACACGAGTGAGAACTCTATCTGCCGTATTGTAGTCGTGTGTTGTCTGAGGACGAACACGGGTGATCCATGTGGTGGATGCACGTATGTGAGAGCAATGGTGATGTTGCTGGTCGGCCGAGGCCGTGGAGATAGAGGGGTGTTCACTCGTGTCATGGCGTGTTTCAATGATTGATTTGTTGTGATAAAGTGATGACCTTTGTCGATGGTACATGATCTATACTGATGCTCAATTTAAGTGTTAACGTAAATTTATGTTTTGATGTGAAAATTTATTATCATTGTAAATTTAAATATTGAGAGTATTTAATTTTTTTGGGAAGGGATTTTCTCATGCCTACTTTTAGTCATTTTAATGTTACTGTGGTTTTGCCAGGAGTGGCCGAGCATATACTGTGCCTAGCTTGTTTTGTTACAGAAAACACACGAGGACGTGTGTCCTGTCAGAATGGCCGTGTCGGAGTCGGTGGACATTAAATGAAACTAAAGAACGCCATCTATCTTATTTTCATGAGAAACTTTGTAAAATGCAAAGGCCAAGCCTAACCAAGAAACATGAAGTCCGACGCGTGCGCGGAAGGAATCCTGTCAAGACAGAATAGCGCGGGAATTGGCCAGGAGCAGTCGTCTTTACCTTATTCAATTTGTAATCTGTTCTAAGTTTCTGTAAATCTAAGTTTAACAGTTTTGTATTCTATTGCTGGATCGAAAGTCGTCAATACGAAAGCTAAGTATCTTTGTATCCTTTAATCATGTGAACTAGTTGCTAGATTCTGTTAAGTAATGTAATGGCAGGTTTAATAACGTTCCTTTGTATTTTAAATTGTGATAAAGGCAGTGTGGAGTTTATTCACCGGATTCTTCTCCATACAATATGTCAGACAGATCGTAGCTGTCTTTATGAATCCGGTTAATTAAAACAAAGTTAAAGGTTAAACTGTTTCTTTATTATTCCAAATACCCTTGTCGTTCATTATGGTAGTGAGGCAGGTCATTTCAATACAGTTGCATTAGTTTTATCAAATCATTGAGCTAAAGTAGTTAACAGATTGTTCCTATATTCTTTCATAATGCTTCAAGTTCTTGTTTGCTGCCTTCTACGCCCACTAAAACGTGATCTTAACATTCTACCATTAACAAAAGACACCCGCGCTGCGACAAGCTATTTATTTCCGTAAGTAAAACCGCGAGCAAGGGTAGTTTATCTATTACGTATACACTAAATGACTTTATTACTTAACCCCTGCGAATGACATCTCTGTTCTTTGTTTAATGAAATATCGCTCTAGAAACTTGAAAATAATGCCAAACTAAGGAACTTAGCAATTCGCTTTATCTAATGGTGTTTGTGCACTTATGGGACCTGTGAAGTAAATTTTATTAGATGTTCGTATTAAGCTACTAAAATATGTGTTTCATAAGTAACTTAACTCACTTATTTTTAGTTCTAGTCTTATAAGTTTGTGAGTATGGATGTATGTATGGTTGTTTGTTACTCTTTTACGTAAAAACTACTGGACGGATTTTGATGAAACTTTACAGTAATATAGGTTATACATCAGAATAACATATAGGGTACTTTTTACTGCGGGAAAACTTATAATTCAAACGGGAAACCGACTTCCACGCGAACGGAGTCACGGGCGGCCACTAGTACATTATAAACCTCTAGGTGTAGGTAAGGTTTTTTTACAAGAAAACAAAACATATTTTAAGTAATTGCTAGAAGTGGTTGAGATAAAAACTAGTCGATTTTTTATAATAACTTTTATATTTCTTTAAAATCTTCTTCACAAAATTTTCAACAACGCGTCTGTGCAGAAAAAATATTTGAAATTCGAATGTCCGGCCGCGCGCCGTCGTCGAACTGACGTCTGACTGAACAGTTATCGATACAAAACTAATATCGATATTATATCGATAACTGTTTGAAGATTTAATTAAAAGTAATAAAAATATATATAATTTATCAGCGTAAATATTAAGTTAATTTATTACTAAATACTTAAATATAGTAGTTACTTAATTACTGAAGGTTTAAAAAAAAACTCCAGACTGACACACCAACTGTGTGGCCCTAAACTAAGCAAAGCTTGTACTAAAGGAACCACACAATAAACTAGGGGAAAACCTAGTTACACCCAGACACGAGCCAATATCGGAAATACCATTTTTACGAAATTGGCCGGACCCGAGGATCGAACACGGAACCATCCGCTTCGCAGTCCGATTGCACAAAGTTTTGAACAAGTTTGGTCACATAAATATCAAATTCCTTATTAACTGACAGCTAACTACGAGTAAAGCTGCTAACTCGTTGGTGGCCACGGAACGGATTAAAATGAAGTTTTTAAACCTTATTATATTTCAACACTATCTCTATATAACTGATGTAAAAAGACCGTTTCCGAAGCCTGAAACCACGTATTCTTTAAAAATGTTATTAAGGATTGAAAAGTGATATTCGCCGCCTGAGGTCATCGCTCACACATCAGCAAATGGTTCAGGAGCGATGGTTTACATAGCAAATAAAACTAAAACACTATTTAATTTGAAATAATGCGGAAATTTTAAAGTTTTTATGCAATTTTTTTTAAATCATAAAAACATTTTTTTGTTGCTTTTAAGGTAACCAGTACCTACCTCTCCAACAATGCCCAATTTTCATTTTCAGAAGCAGTTTTTTACACCCTGTATAACACATAAGATAACATGTTGGATATGCTTTAATTATTGTTATTCTAGTCACAATTTAGCTTTGTCGTCGTAGTTAAATCGATTTTAACTTTTAACTAAGTGATCTAATCTAATAATTTAATTAATATTATCTTAATTGGACTAATAAAGGGGATTGAACTAACACAGTGCACAATTATTTTCGTTAACACTGGCTGCCCACGTTAGCGATATATTGCGATTTGGAGATGTGAAAGAGTCGATGAAATGTATCGATACTTTTTGTCATTTTGTTTAACTATATGTTTGATCTGTAGAATACTTATACCTATTTTAAATCTTTTTTTAAGTTAAAAGTTTTTTTTTTAATTTAATCATTTTTATTAATATATGATTATTAGGTACTTTAAAATGGCGTAAATTTATCCCATAAAATTCAAAGAGTTGAACAGTATATCATCTTAATCCCCTGTGCTAAACTAATTTGATTGTATCAAAAATTAAGACGTCGACAACAATGAGAAGAAAAAAATATAAAGTATGTAATAAAATGAAAAAAATATTAATTGAATCAATAACCGAGTAGTCAACACATATTTAGAGGCGGAACACAAACGATGGCGGAATGTAAATTATATGTCCCAAATACAACCACAGACTTCGCAATAAAGAACACGTCGAAATATCTATTTCATATGTAAATATAGCACATAGGCACTTTACTCGCTCATTTGCAAGATATCCCCAACTTGGCTAAAACCATCTACGTGGTTATAACGACATACATAAATCAGACTCAATTCATATTTTTGTGGGGAATTCACAACTCATTTAGAATTTTATGGCACCTCTCAAAATGTCAAGGGTGTACCAAATGTGTCTATTTGAAGAGGCACTTCCAAATTTAAGGGTATAATACCGACGGTATAATGTATCTTTGTGGGTAATTAAGGGTTGAAATTAGTGTACTGTAAACAAAGTGTCTTATAAGAGGAAGATGTTTTGGTAGTCAAACGTTATTTAGAGAATACTCCCACTATTATATTAGTTTATCAGTGGAATATCTTTCTTGAAACTGAAATGTGTAAAACTCACTCTGGCCAACTTAAGCGCGTTAGTGTTAGAAAAAGTAACATATTCAAATAAACTACATTTGATAAATTTGAGTGTATTGAGCATAAATCTTAATATTCTACTCGGCTCGACAGTACCATTCTTTGATTCTCGGTAGCAAGAGAAAATTTGATGGATTACGTTCATATACCCCCACGACCCACCGTCCTTATACGTAATGATTGTGAAAAATCTTCTAACAGCGTATTATGTCCCTTATTAAAGAAGAAGGTTTCCGGGCCACTTTAGAAAATTACCTTTTGTATGAACTCTTCAGGATTCCACGATGTATATTACAAGAATATAATGAGGATTAAAATATTGTTATTTCATAACAAAAAAAAATGTCGTAAGATAATAATGGTTTTACACAATATTCGCTGAAATTAGTCTTGACTCCGTAACTAATACCGATAAATAAAAATATATACGTACTAGTGGCCGCCTGCGACTCCGTTCGCGTGGAAGTCGGTTTCCCGTGGGAATGAGAAGTTTTCCCGCGGTAAAAAGTACCCTATGTCCTTTCCCAAGTTCAGTTCTTTCTTCATACCAAATTTCATCAAAATCGGTTCAGTGGTTTAGGCGTGAAAGCGCAACAGACAGACCGACAGACAGACAGACAGACAGACAGAGTTACTTTCGCATTTATAATATTAAGTAGGGATTATAATTATATCCAAAAATTTGGTTATACTGAGCCGCTTTTCCTACATGTTCCGAGTAATCAATAAAATTAAACAAATCACAATATAAAGAGTATTTTATAAGATATATAAAAACTTACCGCAATTAACCATATTGTTGTTGACAAAGTAACGTAGGCATTATTATACAGCTTTTTATATCGTGGCTTAAGACACAAAATATGTATATACTAGTGGCCGCTCGCGACTCCGTTCGCGTGGAAGTCGGTTTCCCGTGGGAATGAGAAGTTTTCCCGCTGTAAAAAGTATCCTATGTGTTATTCCGATGTATAAACTATAACGGGTGTAAACAGACCACTTCCGAAGCCGGAAACCATGTATTCTTGAACCTCAATAGTAAGTTAATTCACTAACAGCATACCCAGATACCTCAATTTAAAAAAGTTATTAATGATTGAAAAGTCATATTCGCCGCTTGAAATCATTGCTCACACATCAAATATCGGTTCAGGTGCGGTTATTTACATTGCAAATTAAATTAAAACCGTATTTAATTTGAAATCATCGCAAAATCTGATGGTATAAATGCAACTTTGAACAATTACTAAAAAAATGTTTTCTTCTGTTAATCATAAAAACATTTTTTTTTGCGCACACCGTAACCAGTACCATTCTAGCAATGCCCAGTTTTTGTTTTCGGAAGCAGTTCTTTTACACCCTTTATTACTGTAAATTTTCATCAAAATACGTCGAGTAGTTTTCACGTGAAAGAGTTACAAACATCCATCCATACATAAATTTAGACGTTTATAAAATTAGTAGGATAGTAAAAAGTCGTAGTGTGGCAGAGTGTAGATTTTAATTTTTTATTTGTGAAATATCAAATTAAAGTTATGTGTGAAAAGCTGCAGGGATAAGGATATATTAGTTTTACTACCTACCTACATTATTATTAAGATCCTACTAATATTATAAATGTGAAAGTTTGTGAGTATGTATGGATGGATGTATGGATGTTTGTTACTCTTTCACATAAAAACTATTGGACGGATGTGGATGAAACTTTGCAGTAATATAGTTTATACATCAGAATAAAACATAGGGAACTTTTTACCGCGGGAAAACTTCTCATTCCCACGGGAAACCGACTTCCACGCGAACGGATTTGCGGGCGGCCACTAGTTTTCTATAAAGACGATTATACTTTTCGTATTTAATTTTCGGACATAAGTTTATCATGTGACTTAAAAAATATATAAATTTTGCAAGACAATGATGTCTAGTTTAATTAATATCATTAAGGTTTTAACTCTTCAATCAATCAGTGAGCATAACTGTATAAATTCAGGCTGACTAAAAATATAATTTGTTAGTATTTTTTTATAATTTTAGTTGTATTTTGTCATCACTAATACTTAACTTAGGCCCAATTGCAGGGAACGTTTTAACCTCGGGTTAGCTTCGGGTTAGCTAACTCAGGTTTAAATGGCGCCACAATCGATTGTAACTACTTCTTATTACAATCGATGGTGGCGCCATTTGAATCTGAGTTAGCTAACCTGATGTTAAAACGTTCCCTGCAATTGGGCCTTAGATAACTAAATTATAGAAGGCCGTCACCTAAAAGTCAACCTTTGAACTTAACATTACCAAAAAAATTTTAAGTTTTTTTTTGCATTTTTTATGATACGAAATAAAATTATTAAGACATTCTCAATGAAAAAGTAAAATAACGAAAAGTTTTAACTTGATATAAACAGATGTTGCATCTGAAACTTTATGCAAATTTTTAAAGAGTATTTTAGGATCGGGTTTCTTTGTTAAGCAAAAATAGTTTTGCAAAGAGAAAGCTGTCTAAAAGTCTGGCTTCAGAACTTCTAGTCTTAAAAGTAGTAAGTTAGTAACATAAAACATTTCTGCGGTAGAAGGGGAGACCTTCCAAAACTAGACAGAACACAGGCTACGCCGGGCCACTGAGAAGATTTCGGAAGTTGCATATATACCGAGTCGCGCATGCACTTCAACAGTGCGATCTAGGATCGGCCCTGTATTTCGGTGTCAGTTGTACGCGTACCGCCGGGAAAGAATGTTGGCGACGATAAGCGCCATCTATGTCACCACACATTTCTCTAATTTAAATTTTTACCTATACGTTTGATTCTTAAACTTTTGTAACGATTTTTGAATCTTCTTTAGATTCATGATCTAAAAACACGTTGAGTAACTTATTGTTTTCACTCTGTACATCACTTAAACCTATTGGATAAGTGTGTTTTATTTTACTCTCAGGCTTTTGCATTTTTTGTAAAACCTAAGATAGCTTTCTACCAGTTTATTGAATTTTAAAGTTCTACAGCTCTTTGCAGCCAATGTCTTTGTTTGTATAAGTGGAATAAAAAAATGCCTTTGAAAAGTACCTTCTCAATACTTAGGAGTGGTTGTGGTAAAATATACAATGATTTGTATTAGGGATATTATAATTGAAGTCAAATGTAGACCATATCTAAAATGATTAAAACCAAAATCAAACCAAAGAAAAAAATATTTAATGTACAAGGAAACACCTCTATATGGCGCTTATTAAACAAGGTCAACTAACGGCCAATATGTGCATTTTGTCCGGTACTTAGTTCAAATTGATATTAATTTATCGAAAACACAAGGACATCACTATTTCGCTTAAAATTAAATTAATTCAGTGTAGATCGCATGTTAGTTTACGACCCGATGCGTGTCGAGCCCCGTTTAATTTGATAGAATTTTAGTTGAGCAATCCCTAAATTAGTTACTAAATGTGTTAAGCAGACTCAAATATTTATTATTTCATGCTTGACGGTCTTTACAACTCAATTAATTTAAAAGGCAACAGTTTCTTACCAATGAATTTTTTTTTGCTATTCAGTACCTAACCATTACATCTAATAATCTCTAAAAATATCAAATATTTTTAATTTGTGCATCTGAAATAATTGGATTCAAATAATAATATGAACCAACAATACAAAGATTAATATAAGACTACAGCATAATAAACGAGTAAACAAGCTTTATAAAAGTCTTTTGGAAAAGTAGACAGTTTAGTATTTCATCTAAAATTGTTACTCAAGCTACGTCTAGAAAGCGTTGATCTCTGACACAAGTATTTGAAATAAGAGAGTTAGGGTGTGTTCACATCTACAGCGAGATATTTATAACAACAATTATTGAATTTTTATATTTATTTTATTTATTACGAAAACCAACAGCCATTTAAACTTAAATTAATAATAGACTACATCTTAACTTATGTGATGTATGTGAAAATGGGTATTACATTGAGGTGACTTTCTCGCATACCAAAACTATATTGGAAGTAATGCATAATTCGTCGACATCGTATTTTTTTCTAAATTTGAAAAACCTTCTCCTGCAGCGTTATTTTAGTGAGAGCGATCAAAAAAGATGATGAAAAAACCGGTTGGACTGACGATATAAGTGTAGCTAAGGAAAATCAACAGATTACTCTGCTTACTTTACTAGACTTTGGTAGTGCTTTTAACACGTTGATGTTGACATTGTGCTAGCCGTCTTACGTTCAGTTAACATATCTTCAACAGCAACTGAATGGTTTCAAACGCACTTGCACTTACGTCGACAGCGTATAGCTATTGAAGACAAGCAATCTTCCATGTGTGGCCTACACTCCGGGGTGCCACAAGGTAGCATGTTGTCTCTACTTCAATTCCGTATTTTTATATTATCCATATCCGTATCTGTATTTGTTTTGCTGTATGTTCCTCTTTCACATGAACACGGCTGAACCGATTAAAATTAATAGGGCTGGAATAGGGCTAATCGATTCCCTGGGAAGAAAATAGGCTACTACTTACCGCTTAGACGAATCTTAAATGTTTAAAACTCGACGTTTTTAACAGCACTAAGAAAGAAGCAAAGAGCCATTTTAAATTTAACAAAAATCGACTTTGCCAAGAGGTTACAAAGTCTATTATTGCTGTTCAAAAAATACCCGTTAACAATTTACCCTTATCCTAAGAACAAAGGTTTTACAAGAGTACAATTTCACAAGTACCCACTTTGATCTTAAAACTTTAGTTAGGGATACCCTTTACTTATTAGTTTCTTTAGCCCTTTGTAACTTTGATTCAAGTTCTTGTAGGTATTTTTGACAAGTTTAGTAGGAATCGAATAGAGTTAGGTTTATGTCCGTATTAATGAAGCGATATTATTTTTATAAGATTAGTATAAAGAAAACCTTAAAGTATCTATCACATTTAAATGGATGCACATTAATACGTATAATCATTTTATCTACCTTACATTATTTGCATCGACCATCAAGTACCTACCTAAATTATTTTTAGGTATTGCTTGTATGTGTTTCGTTGCTTAATGATGAATTAGAATGTATTCAGGGTGCCCCATTTACCAACTACGACCTGGAAACTTTCGATAGGCCATAACAGTAATTAAAAATATTCAGGTTGTATATTTTTTAAATTATGGCCTTACATACAATACGAACCTTCGACCGGGTCTAGATTGTCACATCAGCCCGCATGACTCGACTACTTTTTAGTTTCAGATCAATACAACCTATCGCTTTTTATAAAAAAGGTTATCAGCACCATAGCTTTGAAATGTTCGCAACCCACATGAAACATTTGTGCTTTCGTTCCACAATGCTGATTCTTTATCTAACAAATCCCGCAATGTTACGCCATTGTTCATATTCATTTCATTTTGAACTTTTCGAATACTTTTTCTATAGGCCCCAGTTAATCTTCGAATGGTAATCGCCCCGCAGTCATTGGCACAATGAATGTTTCATTCGAACTTTTATAGAGAGTAAAATGTGCTGAAACGACACCTAGGTTGGTACTAAATTACTGTGAGAGGAATGAAAAACGTTGCGGCAAACTTTGCAGCATTTAAAAAGATACAAAAAGTGTTTTTATGCTTATTGTTTTTATTTATAAGTGTATATGTATAACACGTTATAATTTTGCATATCTTAACAATAAATGTTTAAATGTTTTTTTTTTTAAATACAATTTAGTCGTTTTTTTTACTCAATTAAGTCGAGGATGAAAACTTGGTCAGAAATTCATAAATATTTATTAGAAATATGTACAGAAACCCAACGTGCAGACGTGACAAGATATTATTTATCAATTTGATTGTATCTATGCATGCGTAATGCCATAAAAACTGCATTTGTATTACACATTATATTTGTGTGTATTACCCTACCTCGCCTAAAATTTACAGATTTTTTATAGTTTATGCTAAACCCTTTTAGTTAAATGCCTTCGGTATGTATTTTACCTATACCCATGCTATTTATTGTTAATCCAATTAAAGAAATAACTTTATCGACTATGTGGCATTAAGAATCGAGATTTTTAACACCTCTTTAAAAGTCACAACTTTCTAATTGTTTCCCATTTATACCCTATCTGTCCCAAAATCTTTAAAATTTAGGTCATAGGCTCCTACTGCGGTATATAAAAGAGTTCCATAGTCGTTTGAAGTAGGAACCTAAACAGTTGGAGTTCAATCTTCAAGACGTTCACCGGATATTAGTGCCTACGTCTCTAGTAGGTCTCTTTCGCCGCCATTTTGTTTGCAACTAAAGGATATTAGCTATACTTTAGTGTTAATAATGCGAACGTGTAGACTGGGGTTGTGTGTTCCTATCTACTTACACATAATAAAAAAAAACATACAAATAGGTATAGGTATAGGCGGTATTCGTGTATCCATTAACTCCTAAATAACGTTATGGGTTTAAATTAACTTCTTTCAGATAATTTTTCGAATAAATTTGAAATTAAAGAACATTTAAAAAAATAAATAGTTTGTTTAACAAATTGGTCAAAATTTTTTTTTTTAATAAATCAAATATATGTTTCAGTAGGCAGCAGTAATAACACAGCGCATATCTTTTAAAGGAAATACGAAAATACGTAGGGAAAAGTCAACAAAGCAAAACTGCGTGGAAAAGCTTGTATATAGTAGTAATTGAGTATTAAAAGGATCAATTGACCTCGATGTAGGTATAAATAAGTAACCCGTGAATTCAAACTCAATAAAAATCAACTGATAAAATGATTATATCTGATAACGTGGAAAATTGGCATGCTTGATATATCAACGCAATTAAGAAGATAATATACCGGCAGCACCATCATTTTTTGATTGTGTATTGATTTTTATTGTGCTCATATATTGTCTTATAAGTAATATATGTACAGTTTTACTCTCGATTGTGGTTAAAAATGCAGTTATAAACATATAATAAATAAAGTTTAAAAATGAAAAGTTATACGAAACAACAACTTTTGGTGGTCCCAAGTGGTAAGATGATTTATAATGTTAATAATTTAAATCAGTGTTTTTTATAGTATGGGTGTTTTCGTTCAGCTCTTCAATATTAGTTAATTGGTGCTTAAATGTCTATCAAAAGCTTGTGTGAATCATAAATACTTGGAGTTTTTTAGCCCTATGTAAATAATGTCATAAACAGTGTCTCGATAAAAAATGGAAATATAATAAACCTAAAATTGCGCTTGCAACTTTAACATTGCCATAACGGGGTACGACTTATTTAATCCGTAACGTAACTTACAAGTTTATCATTAATTAAAATAAAATATTATAACCATGTCACATAAAACTTACTAAAAAGTACCCTATGTGTTATTCTGATTTATAACCTATATTACTGTAAAGTTTCATCTAAATCCGTCAAGTAGGTTTTACGTGAAAGAGTAACTAAAACCATACATAGTTACTCACAAACTTTCACGTTTATAATATTAGTAGGATTACACTGGCTCAGTGTGTGTAGGTAGTAAACAATTACAAAATATTATTTGCCACAGTGAATTTCATGTGACAGTATAATTTCTCTTCAAATTCCACGGTTGTATAAAGTTGTCTTAAAAATAATAAGTTATGCTTTAAAATCCACCTTGCTTTTAAATCATAACTCATGCTTTCTTATTATAAGTTCATAGCAACAAGGCAGTGTTGTTTTAAATTCTAATCACAAACTTAATATTATTTTCAGTGTACATAAGTCAGATACTAGTAGGGATCGGCTTAGGCTGGTCTTCTCCTGTCATACCAAAGCTTCAGAATATTGAGTTGACCCCTCTGCCTGAAACCATCACAGAATCACAGGCTTCTTTAATCGGGTCTTTGCTGTATTTAGGAGCGATTGTAGGTATGTAATACATAAAGTTATAGATGTTTAGTCGTAGGCTTAAGAAAGTGAATTGTGTCCGAAGGTGTACTCTAAAATACTTTTTTGACTAAAATTTTTAATAGACGTAGGTTAAAAACAGTTATTAGGTACTATCGTAGATAAAAATGGCGTTAAGAAAATAACATGACTTTTGCCAATAAACCTTTTATTAAAAGAAACAATTTCAAGCAAGTAGTAATTATGTAAGTTACTCATTTTAACTTCTTAGTTACAGAAAAGTGATCACACACGCAAATGGTAATTTTACGCAAATAACTTCAGAAAGTTTCGTATTGTTACGCAAAACCTTGAAAATTGTGGTAAAAATAAGAAAGATATAACAATAAAATAGGCCTTCGAAATACTTTAAGTGTCCCTAAATTTTTGACAACCTTTCTGAAAACGGGCTTATATTTCCTTTTTTTTACAGGTCCATATCTCACTGGTTATTTATCGAACGTCATCGGTCGAAAACCATGTTTTCTGCTCAGCGGGGCCATCAGCACCTTTGCCTTCATCCTTCTCTCCATGGCCAAGAGTTTGCAGCTTATTCTGGTGTCGAGAATCTTCATGGGGATCAGCACTGGCATTTTGTTTGTCGTCAGCTTCGTGTATATCGGTGAAATTGCGTTAGTATGTACCTTCTTAGATTGAAAGGGTTTATTTTTCATTGTATGAAAGAAAAATATTACTAAAAAAGAAGGAGAGTCGAGCAAATTTCTATGAGGCGTTAGAAAATGAATGAGTACTTAATCAGTGGTTGCAAAAAAGTTATTGTCTTCTGGGCTACTGCGATTTAAATATACAAGCAACATATTTGTAGTCTCATCTGCGTTAATTAATCTTAAATTCTCCACGATTTAGCCAAATTTTAGCAATACAATATTATCGAAAGCACAAAAACTAGTACCAGAACTTCATTAAAAAATAAATGTAGCTAACTAATTCCGGATTAAAATATTCCATATTCCGGATAGATTAGGGGAATTGTGCTTAAGATGACACAGTCTGATAAGATGACACACCATTCATATTGGTTTAAATATACGCGCTAATGGCGATCCTGTGACGTTTCAGAGAGTAGGGGAAGGGGGGGCATAACGGGGACGCGAGGCACAACGGGGCCCCCCACGCATACGAGTAACTACACTCACTAGCGGTCATTTGTTTTCGCTAATAAGCGGCCATTTTGAATTAGTCTTCAACCCCTAAGTGTCCAGCGAGAAGGCTGCACGCGTTTGATTTTTAAAACAAAAAACTTTTTTCGACGTCTTCTGGTCTAATTTTGTGTGATAAGAAAAAGCATGTAAAAAGGTAAGAGTTTGTGATATTGCTTTCATTTTTGGTAGTGTCTATCTAACGATATTATGAATGATAATGTTTTGTTAAAAATCACTCTAACTATTGTTCTGTTTTATTTGTAGGTTATTTTAAACAATGTTAGACATGGGGGCATAATGGGGACAATATTGTGGGGCACGATGGGGTATGTATATACCATAATAATCAAAATAAAAACGAGTTAGAAGAACGGCAACAACTGAAACGGACGAAGAAGTGTACAAATACAAATGACGGGTGGTTGAAGAAAAACCGGAAGCAAAAAACTAAGAAACCTCGCTCTGACTTTGAAAATGTAGACGACGACGCATTATGCATTTATTGCGCGGACTTGAATTACACTTATTTGAAGTCTTCGGAAGGTTGGGTGGCCTGTCACCCATGTGGACATTGGGCCCACACAGCCTGTGCAGGTGTTGATGACGAAAATATTGAAGAAATCCACATCTACTCATTCTGTCAGACAAAATAATCGTATACCCCGTACTGCCCCTAATCGGGTACCCCATACTGCCCCTACGGGCACGATGGGGTTTTCGACAGGGTTTCGAAATTTAAAAATTAAAAACATTTGTTAATTCGTTATTTCGCCAAATTCTATGCCAAATGATAATTCAATAAGTAACCAAAGGGTTGTGATAAGTTTTAATTAATAAATATATGTTGGTTATTCTTTTATTGTTCCTTTCCCTTAACGTCCCCGTTATGCCCCCCCTTCCCCTACCTGTAGATGTCGCCGGTATTAAAGTTCAGTCTGGCGGAAACTGAGCACAGGTTAGAGTGGAGTCAATGTTTTCGTGATTTTGATTTGAAAAAATCTTTGTTTGCACTTTTGTTTGGTGGTGAAAATATGGGTAAATTAAGGATTTTGTAGTAAAACTTATTTGAAATCTATACTAATATTATAAAGCTGAAGAGTTTGTTTGTTTGTTTGTTTGTTTGTTTGAACGCGCTAATCTCGGGAACTACTGGTTCGAGTTTAGAGATTCTTTTTGTGTTGGATAGACATTTATCGAGGCAGGCTTTAGGCTATGTAACATCACGCTGCAACTTTTAGGAGCGAAGAAATAATGGAAAGTGGGAAAAAACGGGGAAAATTATTCATCCTTGAGGGCTTCCGTTGCGTGCGCTGCAAAAACGGTTCTAGGAACCAAAAATATATGTATGAAAGAATTAAGGGAACTTTTTACCGCGGAAAAACTTCGCATTCCCACGGGAAACCGACTTCTACGCGAACGGAGTCGCGAGCGGCCACTAGTGTATAATAGGATTATTATGTGAAACAAATTTCGGTAAATGCGTATACTAATCTCAAAGTTTTTGTTGCTACAATTAAAATTATACTTGTATAGCCATTGGGCAAGATGACATACAAGACGTGGGTTTAAGATGGCATACTATGTTATCTAACTTTTATAAATAAAAAATGTGTAATGTTAATTTTTTTTGGTTTTATTAAAGGATGCCCGGTAATTACAAAAGAACATCGAAAACATTTGCGAACTGTGCTCGTAAATGATTTATTGTATAGGACGACACACTATGTTCTTTTACCCAGTAGTCTAAGATGACTTACACTATGTCATTTTACCCAATAGTTATGTCGTCTTACACATTGCAACCAAAGTGAGATTTATGTAGTTTTTTTAATTTTATGTATCGTTGTTTGTTCTTTAACTAAGTAACTTTGTTAATTATGATTCATTTAATAATATACGCAAGTTCCTGATCTCACATGACTTTATTTATTTCAAATATTTGTCTCAAAAGAAAAAGTATGTCATCTTAAGCACAATTCCCCTTTGTTTCGTAGAAGTTGGCAGAAGTTTTTGGGTCATGCTAACTATTGATACTGATAGAGTAATTTGGGATAAACCACATTTATCTATGACTAAAATAAATACCTCGAATAGGTATAATAAATAAAAAAAACGAGATTACCAATTTAGATAGGATTGACAGATTTATTTTTATTAAAATATCCTTATCAGTTTGTGAGGTTTGTGATTACCAATTGAGGATACTACATGAAACCGTCCTGATGCGAAATGCGTATTTGAAGTCATCTAAGAGATAAGTTAATGACGCACTAACGCGTCATATTACATTTATATTCAAACAAGGTGTTGAACAAGGTTATGGAATATCTCTTCAACTATATTAGTTTCACAACTTAAGTTATTCGCATTATGCTATTGGCATTGCATACTAATGCTATTCGCATTAGAAAACTAAGAGATGATATTTCTCTTTAAGCATACAAGGAGAAATTGTCTTAGAATTTGGCTAATCTATGGGAATTTTCTGAGCCCGATACCACCTAATATTAATAATCTCTTATCGCAATTGGATAAATGATCATCTTTAGCCGTAAAGAGTATAAAGGGTTTATATTATACCCGGATTTATTCGATAAAGGTTTTTTTTTATTACAGATCAACACCAATAAGAGGAATTCTTCTAACGGGAATCGGAGTGTCTAACACTCTTGGCATTCTACTTGTTTACGGTATAGGACCATATGTGTCCTTTCATACTATATCTTACATAGGTCTTGCAATCAGTGTGGTATTAACAGGTTTTATGTTTACACTACCAGAGTCGCCGATGTTTCACATTCTTAAAGGTACACCTAAATTGAAATTGAAATTTCATTCAATAAAAGTTAGATGTGTTAAAAATAATTTTAACTTTAAAAGAGACAAAATGTTTTAAATCATTTAACTATTGATTGACTTATGTCTAATAGTATGTAATAAGTCAGTTTTATTATATTTTAACTTCAGGTTAATATTATGTGTAAAGTTAATAAAGAAATTCATAAATTATCATAGAACCCTCATAGAATTTGATATCTACTACCGAGATTTTAAAACATGAACTTCACTAAAAAATGTTAGACACATATTCTTTTACGAGATACAATTAACAATTTACGTTTTACAGGGGATCAAGAGAGCGCCAAAGCAATACTAGGAAGGTTAGGCCGCGAAGATGATATTGACGATTTAATAACAACTAAAGATGTATCTGCCAAACCTAAGATCGAAGATTGGACTGAAATGATCACAGTGAAAAGCAACAGAAAGGCTTTATTTATCACGCTCACTTTACATATACTTCAGCAAATGAGTGGTGTCTTGGTAATTGTATTCTACGCTACTACTATCTTCACTATGGCCGGGTCGTCTATAGATCCTGATTTGGGAACAATAGTGATTGGTGTCATACAATTTCTTTCAAGCTGTGTGACACCAATGTTCGTTGATCGAGTGGGAAGAAAGATTTTGTTGCTATTTTCTAGTGTGACCTGTGGGGTTAGCTTGGTAAGTTGATAGAACAGCAAGATTAGCTTTTTGTAAAAAATACTTTTAGCTTAAACTATGATTTTATGCAGGCAATTTTGGGCACGTACTTCTATTTTTATGACAATGGTTATGACGTCAGTGGCTGGCAGTGGCTGCCATTGGCTTCGTTGGTGATGTTCTTCATGTTTTATGATACAGGTAATAAATTCACAACCATTTAATATAATTATTCCTAATTACTATTTAAGTCTAGATGTTATTAAATTCTTTAACATGTGTAGAGTTTTCAGTCGAGATACATTTTACTTAGAAAACAACTGTAACTTACATATTATATCGTTTTATATGACGACCTCTGTGGTGCAGCGGTATATAGGTATACCGGACTGCTAAGCGGATGGTTCCAGGTTCGATCCCCGGGTCGGGCCAATTTCGTCAAAATGCTTTTTCGACATTGGCTCGTGTCTGGGTGTAACTAGGTTCTCCCCTAGTCCATTGTGTGGTACCTGTAACACAAGCGCTTAATGCGCTTACCATAGGGCCACATAATTGCTGTGTCAGCCTGGAGATTATTATTATTATTATTTCAGGGTTGGCAATCATACCAGGCACATTAATGGGAGAAATGTTTTCTGCAAATGTTCGAAGCTCAGGTTCGACGGTTACGATAACAATTGGTTGGCTTTCTGGTTTCGGGATATCATTCGCTTTTGGACCAATGATCGAAGGTAAAGCTCTAGCTTAGGTCTTCTCGTATGTTGGCTCGTGTCCGATTGAATATTTCCTAATAGTCAATTGTGTGGTCCTTGTGTGATTTGCCTTTGCTCGTTATGACTTAAGTTACCATGCTTAAGCAACCTTATTGCTTTAAACGGTTCTGCGTGAATCTGTGTAATATAAGAGAGTAACCGTCTCCTGGTACTGGTAAAAACGGTAATATTACATGAAAATACCTATTATGTGATGAGAATGAAATTTACGAAAACGGTGAACTACTCTAGCTACTGAGGTGGTAGCTACCACAATTTTATTTGCCTCTCACATTCTTGAATAAAAAGGAAGCCGTTTTTACTCTTTATTTTAACAAATTCTAGCATATTTTATAATTGGTGTTTCTCTTAGCTTACTGGTTGTTTCTAAAGCCTTTATATTCCAGGTATAGGTGGTTACGGCACGTTCTGGTTGTTCGCCGGCGCCTGCGCAGTGTCCGCGGTCTTCACCGCGCTGTTCGTGTTCGAAACTAAACAGAAGACTCTCGCGCAAATACAGGAGATACTCAATAAATAGATTATTTCACATTTTACATTCTATTTATTTGATGTTTGCAAATTATTTGTAAACTTCTTTACTTAAAAGCGAGATTAAATGATGCGACGTTTAATGAATGGATACCAATTGATAAGTTTTTGATATAGTAACTCGTAATCTACATAGGTATATCAATCCAAATTACCTTCAAACATCAGCTGTATATATTTTCATTATATCATGGCATTTATTATATCAGTACGTAATAATGCACATAAAACTGATTGCTGTAATATTCGTTTGAAATATTTTTTTAATAAGTTCCTTCTATCTTTAGTAAAAAATGAACACTGGTGTTTTGGAGGTAACATTCTATGCTATAAAAATAATTGGCAAAGGGTATCTCATATTTTATCTGATAAGTGAAAATTATTCTCAAATTTATCAACGCAGTTTAAGAGATAATGACGTTGAAATGATAATCAGTCTCAATACTGTCTTCAAAGAGTTGAAGCTAGCGAATGAATGTGTATTAAATGATCAGTCAATAGTTAATAACGTGTTATTTTAATTTAAACAATGAAAAACTACACGAAAAGACAACTTATTGCGGTGTCCAGCGGTAAGTGAAAAAAACTATAACATTATTTAAAATTGAGCAAAAAAAAATTGGTTTGATATATTTAAGGTGTCTTCACATTTTAATTTCATTTACCTTATAGTTCTAACAATTTAACATTATGAAACTAAGGAGTTTGTTCAAAAGTTAAAGGTTTATATATTTTCATTTCTATTAACCTTATTATATCTCTATATAATCTTATATTTGTTGTATGTTTTAGTTTACCTGAGTCAGATACTAATCGGGTTCACCTTAGGCTGGTCTTCCCCTGTCATACCGAAGTTGCAAGATGTTGACAAGACCCCGCTCTCAGAGACTTTGACAGATGCCGAAGCTTCTTTGATAGGATCAGCGTTATATCTAGGGGGTGTTGTTGGTTTGTATAATCTTATATATAAAATTCTCTTGTCACAATGTTCCTTCCTGTACTCCTCCGAAACGGCTTGACCAATTCTCATGAAATTTTGTGAGCATATTAAGTAGATCTGAGAATCGACCAACATCCATTTTTCATACCCCTAAATTATAGGGGTTGTCCACCACAAACTTTTTTTTGTCAAATATGGCTAAACAACGTTTGCGGGTCAGTTAGTAACAGTCTATATGTATATGTCTCACTAGTTGAGCACAGACCTCCTTCTCAGATAGAGCATTAGAGATTGAGCTGTACTCATGTACCACGCTGGCTCGGTGCGGGTTGATGGATGCTTATCATGGATTGTAATCCAATCTTGTGGGTTTCCTCGTCGTAAGGGTAAATATGTATATGATTTGGAAAATACCAATTAAGTCGTATACACTAGTAGGAATCGTACCTGGAACCTTCGGAATAGTAGCCCAGTTCCTATTGCTGCTAGGCTACTACGCATTTCAATTGTTGATATGTATTGATGGTCATTCATAATTCAGTGTTTTGAGTCGCAATAAACCATGATAGATGGCTGTTAATGAAAGTGAAAGTGACAGATAAACCGAACTTCATAGAATCAAATCAAACAATCCGAGGCTTTAACTACATAATAATAATGTTAACAATCACAACAATAAAAAATTAGTTACCTTTGCAAATCTTGATGATGATGATGACTTCTTTAGCCTAATAAAACTCATAATTATCTGTATTGCAATTTTTAAATATTTTAATTGTTTTTGCAGGTCCATACATAACAGGATACTTGTCAAACGTCATTGGCCGTAAGCCTTGTTTTCTGGTCAGTGGAGTCAACGGGATCTTCTCATTTATCCTACTAACTTTCGCTCAGAGTTTTCTACTCATTGTAATAGCGAGGATCTTTATGGGCATCAGCATTGGTATCTTATTCGTCATTAGCTTCGTGTATATTGGTGAAATTGCGTTAGTATGTACCTTTATAATGTTAATTAAATAGTGAAATTTGTGTGAAAAAATTATTGCAATTAATGGAGTGTTTTATTGTAAATCTTGTAAAGAATATCTTTTATTTTTGACCTGTTTCGGAAGTTTGAGATTGTGATGAACAAAATCAATAAATCGTTTTTTCTTTTGCAGATCAACTTCTATTAGAGGAACACTCTTAACTGGTCTTGGAGTCTCAAACCCCATTGGAGTTCTAATTGTATACAGTATAGGGCCATATGTGTCGTTTCACACCATATCGTATATTGGTCTTGCAATGAGTGTGGTATTAACAGCTTCGATGTTTACTTTACCCGAGTCGCCATTGTTTTATATTCTGAAAGGTACGTCTAATTTCCAACTTATAGTCATAAAAATAGTAACTTTAATATCTATAAAAGTTACTAAATTAACTTGCTTTGAAAGTTTGATAGAAATCATGTATTAATTTTTTGACAGGTGATCAAGAAAGTGCCAAAGCAATTCTTACCAGACTAGGTCGTGAAGATGATATTGATGAATTAATACAAATGGAAGACATCGCATCTATGAAACCCACAATCAAAGACTGGAAAGAGATTATTACGGTCAGAAGCAACAGAAAGGCTTTGTTCATAACCCTCACATTGAACATACTCCAACAAATGAGTGGTGTTATAGCAATATTATTCTTTGCGACCCCTATCTTCACTATGGCTGGGTCATCTATAGATCCAGATATAGGCACAATAATTATTGGTGTAGTTCAGTTCTCTGCAAGCTGTGTGACACCAATATTCGTAGACCGAGTGGGGCGAAAGATTTTGTTGATGTTTTCTTGTATAGCTTGCGGAATCAGTTTGGTAAGCATTCATTTATATTATTATGTATAACTACTATAAAGTTTGAATTTATAAATTGATTAACTTCAGTCATTGTACAAGAAGTTTTGTCTAAAGCAATCTTTATCAACTTTGAGATTATTGACATAATGAATAAATATTGAGTGTCTTGTAATTAAAGGCAATTCTGGGCACATACTTCTACTTCTACGAGAATGATTATGACGTCACTGGCTGGCAGTGGCTGCCATTAGTCACACTGATGATGTTCTTCATATTTTATGACACAGGTATTTTCTTATTTGACCGTTATATACCTACAACTTCTTTAAGCTTTTTCTTTAATAAACCCATATATATTCTACTGAGGTAATTATATAAAAAAAAACTTGATAATGCTTCTTGTTCTGTAGTAAGTATCTCTACCGCTACATTATTATTTTAAATAATTGTAATGATTTAACCGGCGTATTAACGGCATTTAGGTTCGATTCCTGGGTCGAAACGGATTCTTCGTGTTTGAGGGTGACAAGGTTTTCTTCTAGTCTATTACGTGGTACTTTTAATTAATCTTCAATTTAAACCAACATCATAAGTGTAAAAGTCTAGAATGACAATCTTTTTAAAATTTCCAACTATGTTTCAGGCTTCTCGATTATCCCTGGCACATTAATGGGAGAAATGTATTCCCCGAATGTTCGTAGTCCTGGATCTACGGTTACATTCACTTTGGGATGGCTGTCAGGCTTCGGAATAACTTCAGCTTTTGGATCTATGATTGAAGGTGAATTGTTGTGAACTTTGTTTGTTTTTGTAATTATTTTAACATTTTGTGTTAAACCTTGTACAAGTTTTATGCCCTTCCTTCTTAAGTTTCGAGAGTTTTCAAAATTTTCGTAGGTCATAAATGAAAGTCCTGGTGAATTTGTTGTTGGTTTTTAAAGCCTTAATATGATCTCTCGTTCATATCTTTTACGTCTATCAGTAAAATATTAATAAGCTGCTAGTATACTACAACAAAACAAAAAACAACGATATACCAAATTTAATAACTTCCTTGGTGTCATACTTACGTCTCTAAAGTCTTTGAAAAATAGAGGCTTTTTATTCCTTAACACAATAATATTTTCTTCAGGTATAGGTGGTTACGGCACGTTCTGGTTGTTCGCCGGCGCCTGCGCAGTGTCCGCGGTCTTCACCGCGCTGTTCGTGTTCGAAACTAAACAGAAGACTCTCGCGCAAATACAGGAGATACTCAATAAATAGTGAAGAACAAAGGGTTTTTTGTTTAAACATTGTTGGTAGTGCTTTGACTTTAAAATATTTTAAGGTAGGTAGCTCTCGTATATTAGCTACTAAACACCTCGGTAGCGCAGCAGTATGAACACCGGACTGTTAGCGGAAGGTCCCGGTTTGATTACCGGATCGGGCCAATTTAGTTAAAATGTCTTTTCCATTTTCGCTCATGTCTGGGTGTAACTTGGTTCTACCTTAGTCCGTTGTTTGGAAGCTGTATTACATGCTTTGCTTGATTTAGGGCTACACGGCGTGGTAGTCCAGAGATTAATAAACTATCAAGTTTGGTCTGCAACATAGAGCTCTGTGCTAGTCAAAAGCCATAAAAAATCGAGAAAAATAAGCTACACAGTTGTGAGGAGAACGCAAAATTTTTTGAACGTCATACGGTTCTAAAAATCTGCAATATAACCAAGTTAACAAATACAAAAAAGTCATTTTTATTAAAAAACACTTCATTCTTTTAGCAACCTCCTGACAAAAAGCCATTATTAAAATAAACCATGACATTCAAATAAAACCGCACTTCATATTCTGCTCGCTGACAGCATTTGTCAGCGACAAGTCGGCACCGAAAGAAGACTCGATCCAATATAGAAATAATGAAATTCAATAACTTTAGCTTCACTTCTGAGGGGTTCATTAACCTCAGTTGGGGAAGAAAGTTTGAAGATTTTTGCCTGGGGTAACGAATTAACACATGAAGAAATATATAGCGCGTTAAGTAAGTACCTACGAAGAAAAAGCTAAAATTTACAGAATCGATTTGATCAAACTCTCAAATAAATAAATGTATGTATACTAATAAAGGTTTACAATGAATTAAAGTGCTTTAAAGTCGACAGAATTAGTCAAAGCGTTGCTCGTCAAGATAGAGTTTTCTATACTTAACAGTACTTACATATAAATAAAATCTAACTAATATCAAAGATTTTTAAATAAAAGGAAGAACGTATTTGTATAGGTATATTTAAATAAAATTATCTGTGTGTAAAGGTGTAATTCAGTGTGAATGAACCTGAAAAGTTTGGTTATAAAAATCCTTCGGTTGGCCATTTATCTAAAAGCGTTTAGTAAGGGTATAAGTGGAATAAGGTTCGTGTATAAATTCATAAGTTTCTACACGTGGCCGATGAAAGCCTAAAGAAGGTTTCATTCACCATTTTTATCTTCTTGAATGTATTTTCATTCTAAAATGACGATTTTTAAAGAAGGGTTAGCAGTATTGGCATTTCATCTTATTATATAATAATATTGTGTCATATTGTAGATATTGAATCAATAAAAAAAAGTTATAATAATTTTTGCCTTTGACCTGTTTTTATGCAACAAAATACTTAACTTACTTACTGCTGTAGTAAATATTTATTTTTATTAGGCATACAAAGCCGTGTCCAGCAGCTAGTTCATAAAATAAATCAGTAACTAATGAAATGATAATCAAATAGTTCGAATTTTAAAATACTAACGTAAATGCTCCTATTACCGCCCCTTTAAGCTGTCTTTGAAATAACTTTGAGTAAAAAGATAGATACTGATAGGTTAGTTAAGGTGTTTTAATTTAATATAAATCTTTGTAAAGTATTCTGTTGGATTCCATGCTTCAATTTAGTATTTTATTACACAGTAATTATTAAATAATTGTTTAATCCGAAAGAGCAATTGATTCTATTACCGACCTAAAGATGTAGTTTGATTCTATTACCGTTTTTTCTGATTCTATTACCGACCCCTAAAAATTGCCCCTTCATCTAAACGAAAAATAAAAAAATGCAGTTAAAAGTATATTAAGGCATTATTACTGTTTTGAAATCAACATTTTAATATTGCAATCCTCCTAATATTATAAACGTGAAAGTTTGTGAGTATGTATGGATGTGTGGATGTATGTGAGTATGTGAGGATACTTTTTCACGTTACAACTACTGGACGGGATGAAACTTAACAGTAATATAGGTTATACATTAGAATAACACATAGGGTACTTTTTACCGCGGGAAAACTTCTCATTCCCACAGGAAACCGACTTCCACGCCAACGAAGTCGCGGGCGGCCACTAGTCGTAGATAATATAATTCCTTGCTGCCCTTTCGGACGAAAACCTGTTTTTCTTTGGGACATAAAAAGAATCCCGTCTCATCGCAATTAAAAATCGGCTTGTGGGCTAATTCAATTCGCCTTGAAATGTTGGGATGCCTAGACATAGCCTTAAGTAACAGCTGGAACACCATCATTGAAAGGATAAGAGCGCTCCAAGTTTTCCAGCAATTTTGCAACAGTTTCTAACAGTTGGTCTTTTGTACCAGGAAAACCTGACTTTCCGACATAGAAAATCCAGTCCAAAAGTATTTTTTCTTCGTCCTTCGTTGAACAACATTGTTTTCCACAATGTTCATTTGTGTATTTATTATTTGTCTTGTCACGGTAGTTTTTCTCGGTATGCCATAGGTCTTCAAGCTTGGTATATCCTGCTTCCTTCATTTACAGCTATCAGCTAAGCTTTTACTTAGTTAAGATAAGAGATAATAAGCAGTACCTATACCTCTGGTTACATGTTTCTATAAAAATGGTTCTTATTATTTCTTTTCAGCTGTGAGTCGGTAATAGAATCAAATACGAAAATTACAAACTTCTAATAACGCCATGGATCGTTAATAGAGTCAAGTTATGAAATTTGGATCCTATTACCGCCCTTAATTAAGATATGATTTTATGCCATAAAAACCAATAAAAATGATTAAATTCAATGTAACTTCGAAAACGAATATATGTATTATCGTTGTTATGTGATAGCAAGCAGATAAATCAACTTTAAGTTTGTTGTTTACCTTAAGTAATATTTCGGTGTGCTTACGAGGCTGGAGACGCGACACTATGGAAAGTGCGTCGGTATCGAGCGGCACTCACTCAATAACAAATTATTGCTAACACTGGCTATTTAGACAAGACAAATTTACTCTGTTTGTTGACTAACTAATCTACCTATCTAATTTTTAATTTATTTTTTTATAGAATCTATATTAAGTCTAATATGACTGATTGAAAAAATAGATCGTTAATAGAGTACAAATTTCAGTAGGTCGTTAATAGGAGCATTTACGTTACTTTATACTGTAAAGTTAAAATAATTAATATAAAACTACTTTCCCCGACTGTACCTACCCGAAAATTTCGTCACAATCTGACAGATTTCTAAAAATAATAAAACTTTGGCCGTTAGGGAAATCAGCACGCAATGCTGTTTTCTTATTGTTGTAAGAATAGAAAAGACCAACTTTGATTTGAAAAATAAATAACAATATTTGTTTCGTGCGTGGGCGCGTAAATTGGGTCAATTTCTTGAATTCGGAATGTTTTCGTAGATAAAGCCTTACTTATTATGGTTAAATTAAGTCGCATTTGAACAAATTGTCTTGAAATGTAAGTTTAATCTGGAATGGAGATTCGAGTAGGTATATATAGACCTTAATGATTGCGTTTTCTTTTTAATATAATCGTATGGAAACTACAAGATTTTTGTGGGTATAACAACCAATATAACTAATTTCTCTTCAATCAAGTCTCAAAAGTTACAGATACACAAATACACTTCAAATATCAGTACAGTTTCATACGTAAATTATTAACGATCGTGTCATGTACCCAAAATAAGATAATGAATGATTTCACTACTCTAAATAGAAGTTTTAGAACCAGTCAATTCGCTATTTTACATTTAGCAGTTAACAATTCAGTTCTAATTATACATATTCTGTTTCCTTATTCCAATAGTCAATCAGTTTGCGACCCTAATCAGGCAGTAGATAAATAAGGCTTTAAATGTAGCTGAACGATTCAATCTAGTGATTGATCAACCATTCTTGCTGATCTGACATCCAGTTCACTGACATATATATCTGTGTTAAAATAAAATGTGCTGTATTGTAAGGTTAGGAAATTATTTGATATTAGTGGCCGCCCGCGACTTCGTTCGCGTGGAAGTAGGTTTCCCGTGAGAATGAGAAGTTTTCCCGTGGTAAAAATACCCTATGTGTTATTCTGATAACCTATATTACTGTAAAGTTTCATCCAAATCCGTCTAGTAGTTTTTAAGTGAAAGGGTAACAAACACCCATACATACTTACAAACTTTCAAGTTTATAATATTAGTAGGATTATAGATAAATAATGGGTAAAAAAGAAATCTCAACAATGAAACAATCAATTTGGAAAATCGAAGCTTTTTTTTCATTAAATTATGTTTATTCTTTTAATTGATTAAGTTACTTATACGCAATTTGAAAAGTAACTGTTTTCCCTTAACAATACTTTTCGGTTCATAAACCATTTAACAATGATTGAGCCGCTAGAAACTTTGATAGTGCGATCCAGAATCGCCACAAGTTGCTAGTTACCGCTGGGAGCGAATTTTGACGTCAACACATAAAGGTCACCACAGTTCATTTTCCAAGATCAAAGTTACTAAGAACTATTCAGCTATCAGAATTGAAAACTTTAAGTCAACATCCGATTGTTTTTACTACAACAACTTTGTAAAAACAACTTTGTAGCTAAAACTGGAATGATAATAATCTTCGAAAAGGGTGAGTTCGCTTTCGTCTTTTATTATCTTGTTTATTGAAGTGTGGTTTAATTTGGGTCTTTGAAATTTTGAATCAGTATGCATATTGGATGATGTTGGTCTGCAGAGGTGCTGTGTAGAACGTCGTGTTTAATTTTATACTCTAGTAGGCACATTCTGGTTGATAGTTTAGCTCAAATATGTAAACTGAGCTTGTGTGCGTTCAATCAGTGTCCCTAAGGCGTTTAACAGGTTTTTGTACCTACTTCCTACCCATTTTGCAATAAGCTGGAGACAGTTAGTGACTTTGAAATCACAAGAAAACATTAAGAATAAAAATTGAAAGTACTTAGGACAAAATATTCAGTAATATCCCACTTACATCTGTAAGAACCAGAGTTTACCGCAGAATCTTCTTATTACGGGAATAAGAAGATTCTGCAGTAAACTTTGGTACCACTGAGCCAATTAAAACATTCTTTCACCAGTAGAAAGCTACCTTATCAGAGAATAGCATCTTCTGTGATGCGGGAGGAAAGCTTACAGACAAATATGTATAAATGAAGAAACAATATAAAACTCTCGTGCGGCGGAAATAATTTTAGCAAACTGTAGATTTAAAGCTAAAAAATATCTTTCAAAAAAGTTATAATTTAGTTACCGTTTAATTTATGGTAATCTGACGGCGAAACAAAAGTGTTCCCTTTTTTTGATATTTCTCAAGGGATTTTAATTTATTTCCTTTGCTAGATATTGAGATTACTTAATCGTTCTTTCCTTATAATATAACTAGTGACCCGCCCACGCTTCGCAATGGTGTAGTTTTAGGCGACTTGTTCCCGAAACATTGAATTTTAGTTAACTTAAAAAAACTTTTTCTGAATGTTCTTTATTTACAAATTTAAATGAAAAAATTACCTAAAGGACGGTCAAAACCGCATTAAAATCCCTCAACTGGTTTAGGCGGAGTTAGCAGCCAAACATACAAACAGACAGAATTAGCGACTTGGATTTATACTATGTAATGATGATAATAAAGAAAATACCTAAAAACTATTATTACCTATGACACCACCAAACTCAAATCATTCATTCAATCGAGTCACATCACTTTTTTCGCTCACAGAAAATAGAATCACACTTCTCTATTTCAAGTGTAATCGTCTGCAAGGAACATCAATGCAACTATCTCGCCGCATTCAATCGATATTTGGCAACACCCACGACTTTCAAAGTGTTGCTGAGTTGAGTTTTCATGGCCGAAAAACAAATGAAAGTTTTGACGTTTGAATTCTTAAAGTTGGTAAGGTAATCATTTGAAGCAATTTGTTTAATTCGAATGAAGATTTAAAAAATATATAATAACTAGTGTGTTATTTTTTTCTAAGATACTCAAAACTAATCAGTTATGCGAATAGTGTTTATTTATTACAGAAAACTTTCTTCAAAACTATAGTAAAAGCATTTAGTTTTTTACGTTTTGTTCATTATAAAAACTGTTTAAAGTCCGGCCCGTTGATAACAAACTAATTGCCTCCGGTCAACTTAAAATTATATTGCTAAGAGCACGCTCAATCATTTTTGATTAATCAAATTAAATTGCTCAGAACTAATCAAAATCTAATGTTGGTTTAAAGAACCTAATTTTCAGATGACTTTAGTTGGACCTTAAAGTACGAGATAGTTAGATGGCTGAGAATCCCCACAAATTGGATATATTCAAAATCATGAACATATTAATCCCCTATGGTAAGGGATACATCGTAAGGAAACCTACATGGGTGTGCGATTATCCATCATGTGAATCACCTGGGGGCCGAGTCTCGTCGCTTAAAATTACACCTATCGTATTGTTATTGTATCATAATTGCAAAATAAGACACAAATGCTAGTCTCGTAAGCAATTGTAATTGAATTGTAACAATTCCTATTGCTTTTTTGGCAATAGCAATTGTGGAATAACAATTGTGGTCAAAAAGGTAGTCTGCTCACGTTTACGATAGCTACTGTACGATTATTGTAAGATATTTTGCTAGTCTCGTAAAAACTAAGACCAATCACAATACGATTACAGTCGTAATTGCTAGAAAAAAACATAATAGATATTTTTCTATCGTGTTGCGAGTGTTTATATTCTGCAAGTGTTCTTTTATGAAAAAAATGAGTTGGCAGGCGGCTTATTTTGAGATTTTGGAGTTAACTAATGCAGTAGACGTACGAAGACGGCGTATTTTCGCACGTCGTCGCTCTAACCGCCTTCTAAGAGGGTAAATTGACCCCTTAGAAATAATGAATGATAGGGAGTTCCTAAAGACCTTCCGGCTCTCCAAGAAGGCAGTAAGAGAGCTGGCGGTAGAGCTACGGCCTCATCTACCCTCAGTACGGCGTGATTCTCTATCAGCAATGATAAAGGTAAGTACATTCATAACCTAACCTCAAAATGTATCTATAGGTACTAGTAATAAAGCTGAACTAGTTTTAGTAAATAAAAACATAATTTGTTTGTTTCAGATTCTTATTGCCATAAGCTTTTACGCTTCTGGGTCCTACCAGACATTGGAAGGCCAAAATTATTAAGTAGCCAGAGCTTCAAAATCAAAGATTCATCAGTCACTGTTTGCAGTTAATTTGGGACAATGATGGCGAAAGAGAGTGTTATTGGTGATGGGTTGCACTACACGGCACTATTTCAATATAATTTCTTGAAAAAACCACATTAATTAAAAAGGTATCTACTAAGATATTACATACCTATATATCCTAGGAAAACTAATAGCAATATAATAACAATGATGATCTTTTTCTGAATTAGGAGACAGTGGCCAACCCCTCTGAAAGAATATGATGACCCCTATATTGGACACCACGCCAGACACACCAGAAAACAATTACTACAAAAGATTTGTTCAATCACGTTGCACTGTATAACGCTGCATGGGGGTGCTTAAGTCAAGTTTTCGGTAGTAACTTTTTCATTATCACATTATATCAGTCTATAAATGCTAATTGAAACTGCGATCAATAATGTTACAATAATAAATAAACATCTTTAATAATTATTATAAAATAAATGTCATTTTAGATGCATGTGCATTGCACTACAGACCATCCACCGCAGGACAAATAGTGAAAGCATGTGCTGTTTTGCATAACATCGCCCTTAGCACAAACTCCAAGGTTGAGCAACTAACAGCAGAAGAGGAGCAAAGAGAAAGCCAACTACGGAATGAGGTAAGTCTAATTGTCTGTAAATTTGAAACATTTGTCAGTTGCAGAATACTCTTTAATTATTCTTAACCTACCTACTTATTATACAAAAATAATTAATTATCAATTATTAAGTAGCAAGCAATCACAACAGCAATGTAACTTTAATAATAAATCATAGTTAGTGCATATTTCTCTAATATATTTTTATTTATTTTCAGATATAATGTCTCTTATAAATATTCTTAACCCACTTATTATACAAAAATAATAAATCTATTATTAAGTAGCAAGCAATCACAGCAATGTAACTTTAATAATAAATCACAGTTAGTACATATTTCTCTAATATATTTTTATTTGTAATTTTCAGATGGGACAAGAATTACTTGTCGAAGAAGAAGTAGCAGCTCCAAACAGCAGAGCCATTAAGAGTTGCAAGTAGGCCGTGCTCTGCAGAGATCTCTGGCAGCATACCTGTGGAGAAACCGAAATTAATTATTATTATACACACATTTCACCTTTTAACATGTGTTTTCAATGACGTCCACCACAATCCAAATAGGATTGGTTGCTATAACTAATACTTACTATGTAGCTATGTGACTAGACCCTCACTCAGAATAACTGTAGGTGTTCAATTTGAATTTGTAGTCATTACAAAACTGAAAATAAAATTGTACAAGTTAAAATAATAAACTATGAAACATAACATGATACAGTTAGGGTGCATTACCAAACGCCAGCCTGCCCCATCTTTCTCGGCGCCTTCAGGACCCAAGGACCTCATGCCTTAGGCACCTCTCGTCTAGCCTCCAAAAATCCATCAAACAACGTAGGTAATTGTTCGGTAGTCACTCGTAACCTAAAAGATAAGTAGGTATGTACTTAAACAATACATTTTACTGAATATAGGTATCTAATAATTATTAATAATACGAAACAATACTTACATTTTGAGTATTTCATAGTTTTTTAAAGAAATAACAACAACTGCACTGTGCAACCCGAATCAAAACAAACAAACAAACATAGATGATTTTGTTTATGCCCTCTATGCCACACAAAAAAAAGCACAAAACCATAAATTTTGACTTCGTTCAGTTTTTCATTCATTCAATAAGCAATACGATTATGATACAATAACAATACCATAGTTATTGTGATAAAAAGAACGAGAATACCATTTTTTTATGGAATTGCTATCGTATTGTAAAAAATACGATAGCAATACAATAGAACTTGCAAATTACGAGACTCGGCCCCCTGCACCGAGCCAGCGTGGTGTACTACGGCTCAGACCCCCACTATCCGAAAATTTTCCTTTACAACGACCAGCCTCCTAAAACAACTTATCAGCCCTTCAAAGAATGCCTAATTACATATATATTTCTTTCCTCTAAAATGTTTCTTTATTTCCTGATGTTACACAATACTTTAAACTGCGCTCAGCTTAACAGTCACTGTAAATAAAAGCCTCCATGAATACAGTATTTGCTCTTCGACGATGTTCATATAACATTTACTCTTCAGGTCTTCAGTTATACGTTGGACTTTATACGGGACGGACGCGTCGAATGTTCTAGCAATATTCGTCTCGGTTTACGATATTTGAAGCCGGTAAAGTGTGGAAACAATCCATTTAAAATAGGTTTTGGTGGAAAGTAAATAAAAGTTAAAGGTTAGATATAGTGATTAATTTGATAAAGTTTAGTGATTGTATAATAAAAGTGAAAAAATTGGTGGTGGCGCAACTAAGTTTTTTTAAGGGATTTCCAGAATGTAAGTAAATAATATTTAATGATTTTATAATTATATTAGCCTGTATCATCCCACTGCTAAAGAAATATTAATATTAAATATGTATTAAAAGTTCACGAAGTTTTATAAAATTGCGATTGATAAAATTGATTTATTCTATTATTTTCTACTCATTGTTATATGATTATTTGCCATAGTTTTGTAGAAATAAATGTAAATCTTACCACAATTCTTAAACTACAATAATGTTAGATAAAATGGCGAATTTTAATATTGGTTCCTATAACGGAACATTTAAATGATATTTCTTATCACCAACGACATACACAATAAATTAATATTAGCAATAAATTTAAAATGTTCCATAAAAAGCTTTAATTTTAAATAATTATCAGGTAGGCATTTCACATGAAATATTTCGGAGACTGGTTGTGATTATTAAAAAACCCTTTTTTGGGCTTTGCCGTAGCATAGACAAAAAAAAACTAAATGAATCGAGTAGGTTAAGTTAAAGGTCAAAGAAACTGCCTATATAAAATATGGCGAATATTATGTTTTCATACTGCCAGTATCTACCTATTTCCAAGGGTATTAAATTCTCTACGCATAAAAGTTTGGCTTAAAACTTAAGCATATTATTATGTAATGTATTAAAAGTGGTAATGACCAATTCAAATGATTAATTTATTCCTATTAGCTACTATAGCTGTTACTTTTTTATACCTCTATAATTTAATTAAAAGTAATGACACGGTGCGCTATCGTTTGGAGTCAAAACTTAAAAGTACTACTTTTTGCGTAAAAATCTAGTGGCTAGAAACTGAAATACGATAAGTGATAAATATTCTGCCAACATATTATTTATCACGCACTGATGCTTAGGGGAAAAGTACCTACTTAGACATTTAGACATTATGTGTACCCGCATGGAGCCAGTGTGATGAATTCGTGTCAATTTTTATCAATATTTAATTTAGTAGATATTGGGATATACAGGGCGTCCGAAGAAGAAGGCGTTCATTTCTTTTAAGATACTATGTTACTTAATAAGAATTATTACTTTTTGTCTATTCTTTCGATTGGCATCATAAAAATAGGTTTGTTTTTTTTTCATATTTAAGTAGGTTCGATTCCCAGACGAAGCAAGTAATTTAAAAGAACTAAGTTTAAAAAATAAAATAATGTCTTCTTTAAGCAAAAAATCCTATCTACGATATTTTTTAAGGTACTTTCCCTTGATTTACCGTAGTCTTGGGACGCCCTGTATACGTAACTGCTGTTATAACCATATTATAAGTGCCACATTACAGTTATTCATACTCCTTTTCCATAGTCGGTAAAACAATAAAATGCATGATGAACAAATGTCTAAACATTGCATATACTTAAATCAAAATATTATACTTCGATTATAAACTAAAAACATTCGTAAAATATTAACTTTTAAAAAACCGTGCAACAATACCGCTGTATTTCAGTCAATCACCGACTTCTATAATATTCTCACCACAAAAGGGAACTTGATAGCAGGAAGCTGCATGAACGTAAGGAACTGTATTTAAAATTTAACAAATTCCCTCGGTAATTGATATGGTTCCTCATTAAGGTTGAAACTGGCGTTTTTGACGTTAGTTGGTGATGGTGATGAGCTTGTTAACTAACTGCAAGACTTGGTTTACATATTAAAAAGTTTCTTTGTTATACAAAATTTTTTTTTACTGTTTTTGTACATTATTGATGATAGTAAAAATAATACTCACCATGGCTACTTCCTTGGTTATGTATTCTATTTTCCATCAATATAATATATACTCGTACATTAAATGCATTTAGATATAAAAAAATCTTGCGATAAACTAGCAGACAATATGCCTATAACTATTAAACAAAAAGAACTCTTCCACTTTACTTTTAAGTCTCTACTTTGCTTTAGCAGCTAAGGATATACCTACTTTTCTTATATTCAAAGAAAGCACTTTGAATCCGATTTGATTTGAATCGCAAATGTTCGAAGTCCACACACGTAGTTAATATCTTTAGAATTTCAAGCAAGGAGCGAGTTAAGTGGATCGTTATGGTTAACTTATAGGAAATATTACTTGATTTATTCGATATTAAGATCATAAAAAATCGAGCTTGAGGATTTAAGCTGGGTTTGGTGAAGTAATAAGGGGTTTATGATATGAACAAAAATAGATATAAAAGAGAAATTTTACGTTAGCGGAATGAAATGGTCTGATTATTGTGTGGAATCCCGCGCGATTTCTTAGATTGAATTATAATAATATGAAGATGCAAGTAATAGGATTACAATAAAAGATGTAGTTATTTTTTAATACCTTTATAAAAAAAAAAATTTTTTTTTGCAAAAATGACTGGAAATATGTCTCTATAATATCCTATTTACTGAAATTAACATATCGGTTAATATTGAATAAATCAAGTCATAGCAGGAAACTTTAAATTATTTTTTATTAAATTTAACTTTTGCTTTGCAAAGGACTCGCTCAGTATGGGGGCTCAATGTTTCGTTTGTATGACACGTTTTAGAACTCAAAACATCTACTGCATATGAATTTGTTTATTTATTTATATCAAACAAAGTTTTAGGTGATGTTTCAAGGTTTTGTGTCGTCCAACGTCCAACTGAGCTGTTACTATCAGACTGTATACCTATATTATATTACTACCATAGAATAATTTTACTACTTTTCGAATGGAAGTAATAAAATTATTATATAAAAGAAACCTGTAAACAATACGAATACGACGACCACCAATGTATCTCAATGCTGCTAGAGTCTATAAATGTTGTACCCATTAAGTTATTAAAAATAATATTTGTCTGCATCGCATAAACCATTTTGATTAGTAATTTTAAATTTATTTACAGACCAACCCAAAAAGATTTAACAGTAACAGTAAAACCAATCACACAAAAAATATAAAATAACTCTATTTTTTAACTCTTTTACTGACTTGCCGTTTACTTATACAATCTAGCAAACAGCTTTATTCATAAGATGTCGCTTTAAACCTCTCTTCAGACAGTTTCAAAGCCATGACAGTTCATTCATGAGCGTCCGAAGTTTAAAAGGCATCGATCTGACACTCTGTGTAAACAACACTATGCTGAGGGCCGAGATGGGACCGAGATTGTAATCGAGAACGAAAACGATAAATGTAACGATAACGATTACTTCGTTGCTTTAACGAAGCTTAATTGTTTTTTTGTTAAACTAGAAACACAGTTAAGTGTAGAGATGAAAGAAAATAAGCCCAATTAATAGGTTATCAAATCTTGCGTTAGCAGGTAGTTACAAAGGTACAAAATACTGACTGATTGATATATTTGCATGAATGCGAAAAAATCCACCGAATTATCGATGCGTTTTGTTCTTCAATAAAAGCTTATTCTATATATATATCAATCACTTATTCCTTTAGCCTATGGCTAGAGACATGTCCGCATGCTATAGACAGCTAATCAAAATTGATAGTAACCTATTCAAAGCCTTCCGAGAAAGGGCCCTACCTCAACTGTTTTTTTCCTAGAAATCTCGGTCTTCAATATAAATAACGGGTGTCTGAATACGAACATTCTTAGTTTACTTTGTTGGCAGGCGTCAACGCCATGGCTGTGTAAACGACTTTTGAAGTCTTACACCCAAATAAAAATATTTATTTATCGCTGAAACCTGAGAGATTTTGAAATAAAGCTGAAGTGTTAAAGTAGGAAATTGTATGACACAAATTATATCAAAAATAAATCTCCAGACTTTTATTATAGTTACCACAAAATGGACTAGGAGAGAACCTAGTTACACCTAGACACGAGCCAATCTTGAACGGTCATTTATACTCAATTGGCCCGACCTGGAAATCGAACTATATCCGCTTGACAGTCCAGTACATACCTATAATGACCGCTGCGCCACGGAGCTCGTCAAATAAAACTTAAAACAATCAAAACATGAAAATAACACTACACAATTTACAAAATAATTCATTTTTGTACCACTCTTCTTAGGTATGGTCATTTTACAGAACAATGCCACTGGATTGACGTGACGCGAGAGTAAAGTTCTTGACAATTTGTTTTAAAAGTTTAATAAACTTGAGCTCAACTGCTCTTCCCAACCATTGTGAGGTTGATAAGTTACATATTAGTTATAGCAAATACTTATTTCAAAAAAAGTTGTTTTCGAAATAAAATAAAAATACTAGCATAGCAATCCTATGCCTGACCCATAGGATTTATTTTCTTGCAGTATGCAAACGCAAATATACGTTGTAGGTTTCACACAAAAATAAAATAAAAAAAACCTCTTTTTGTCTTAGTATATTAACAAACACAATTCTAAAAAGCACCCTTAAAAAGCACCCTTACAAACATTTCTGATCAAATGCCACCGAAGAATCATGGTGTATAAGTATATCTTTAAATCTCAAGGTGAAGGGACGAACTTGCCCAAAGGGTGTGTCCCTTTTGTATCTTGAGAGGCAGATTTCAGAAATCCCTCTGCGAAACCATACTCGTTTTGAAGTACCTTTGATGTTACATGAATGACGGGAGTGAGTTTATAGATCAAGATATATGAAGATTATATGCATTTATATTTAAGGACATATCTAGAAAAAGTTTTTATTTTTTAGGTACTTATATCTGTGTTCTGTTTTTTTGGTAATCGGATAGTTAACTCTCTGGCATCATCATTATTACAAAGTATAAAGCAAAGTTGCTTATCGTATCCGTTTGTTAGTATTTTATCTTAAATCACTGAACAGATTTTAATGCGGTTTTCACAATCTTAAAGATATTTTTTTATTTTAATTTATACGAGAAGAATACTAATAATACCGTTTAGAATCCGTTTTACTTAAGTTTGCCAATATTCATATTTCATAAACAAGTTCACTACTTTTGAATAAACATTAGAAACCGACCTTAACAATATTCCTCAAACATATCGACAAGTTTGACAGATACATTTTCAAAAGTTGGAAATCCTCCCCAACTTTATGTCAAAGAAAATCTCTGTCAATTTCTATAAAAGTTTAAAATACGTCTATGAAGATGACACGCCACTCCCAGAATTCCACGAAATCCAGTTTAAAGTTGAACTTTTATTAAGTTTGAAACTTAAACAACATGAGAAATTAACTTTTAAAACTTTAAATAGGTGTGATATTTTATTATCTACATACTGATTACTTTGAAGCCTTAACTAGATAGTGGTTTATAAGTTTGAAAGGGCTTTGAAAATAAAAACGTCGTTTAGAAAGTTTAGATGGTTTAAAAAAGCTATTTATGATTAAAGTTGAAGTTTTAACTAGCTTATCAAACCGCAGCCCCGAATACTGTATGACTTTTTGTACCTAGTTTAAAAAAGATTGCGTTGCATCACTATATAGTATAAAACAAAGTCGTTTTCTCTCTGTCCCTATGTCCCCATAAATAAATATGCTTAAATCTTTAAAACTACGCAACAGATTTTGATGCGGTTTTTTAGTAGATAGAATTATTTAATAAGAAGCTTTATATGTAGAACTACTGGCCGCCCGCAACTCCGTTCGCGTGGTAGTAGGTTTCCCGTAGGAATGAATAATTTTCCCGCGCTAAAAAGTACCCTATGTATTATTCTGATAATCTACATTACTGTAAAGTTTCATCCAAATCCGTCCAGTAGTTTTAACGTGAAAGTGTAACAAACATCCATACATCCATACATACTCATAAACTTTCACGTTTATAATATTAGTAAGTAGAATAACTTTTGTATATGGGAGTGATTCTTTACAGATTATTGTCTTAAAAGGTATAAATGTGATATGTTTACGGTAACATGCATATTCTATTGATACGGTAAAAATGCACAACGTTAAATTATTTTTCATTTAAAGATTTACGCATAGGGACAATTAACAATTAAATCTGTTGCATTATGCGCCAAATACGTTATTCGAATAAACTCTCACAATTACTACTTCGGATTTATTATTGACTTAAACTACAATTTACAATTGATTCTGCCCATTGTTTAGTTAGAGCATATTCCCTTCGGATGATTTGTTTAATTATAAATCATAGTGTTGAAATGTATGTTTTCGCTATTATCGCAGTAACATTAATTATTCAGGTATTTATAAAATAACGAATATAGGTATATTAAATTAGAGAAAATTCTCGAATCGTACACATGGTGTGTTAAATAGGTATTAAATTAAGGATTAGGCTATCAAAAATGTTAAGATTATTATTATATTATGGCATACAAAACTGTGGTATCATAATCAATGGTATTGTAGGCGGCATAAAAATACAAAATAAAGTATCATTGAAAACTCTGTCTTACAACATAAGGAAGAAAAATAAGCTATGGACTCAGTTTTAAGGCTAATAAGTAAAAGTTATCTTCTTTATTTAACGCATTTGAAAAATGTACCTAAGTTTCAATTTGTTTGGTTTCTATGACTCTAATTATTTGGCTATAGATGAAGAAACAATAAAAATTAAACAGTACGTAGAAGAAAATTACCTAAGAACATTGGGAATTAAAACTACTAGTTAATACCTAAAGAAAATACTACTATGGTGCGTTAAATAACGCACAAAATCATAAACTAGAATAACAATATTTCCCTACTCAAATTGACTTTTGATTTCGAATAAACATATCTGTTTCGGAAGTAAAATCCTCTTCCACAAATACAATAACATACCTTCATTTAAAATATCAGAACATTATTTATTTCATTCCCTTTTTAAAAACTCATATTTCATTTTTAAACCCGCTGGTTCACCCCAACAGACGTTAATCGTGCTGAATAAATATGATCATATAAATTGAATTTCATAAATACTGGTTATCGATATCCATGCGCCGATAAATTAAGTTACTTGGCTTCCTATGATGGACTAGCCTGATTATTTAATTAAAGCGAAATTGAGAGAGGTCATAGTTGAATAAATATTGTTTTGTTAATAGTTTGTTGAAGCAGTAACAGGGAGGAAAATAAAATATATTTTTTTTGCGAGGCTTGACAGCGTAACTGCCCTACCTATGAACGGAGTAGGAAAAACTATTGACTGTGTTCCTTTAACTTTGCGTAAGAAATTCAAATTCAAAGTTCTTTTATTCATCATAGATATGAAACATATTAATGAACTTCAATGTTTCAAAAAGCGCGAAAATAGAATATGTATGAAACTGTAATTTTTGTCAAATTTTCAATTTGATAGTTCAAACATCGTTATTGTATTCACTAAAGTTCATAATAATATGCCTCCTGACTTATGGGGCTGGATAGTCGGGGAAATAACTGTCACGGGGAGAACAAATAAAGTGTGTAGAGACAAGAGTGTAGCTCAATGCTGCACTTGTAACTTCCGTCAATTCAGCTTCCCAAGTCAAGTGGCAGATGAAGTTTTCATTAGCGAATGAATAGACTAAAAATGTATGAAAATCTCAAATTGCAAGCTTGACAAAAATGTTAGTTTCATACACATTTTTTCTATTCACTCGCTAACCCAAACTGCCACTTGACTTGGGGGGCGGGGCTACTGTTGTAAGCGAGTGAATAGTTAAAAAAAATGAATAAAGCTGACAAATTGCAATTTTTATTCTATTCACTGTTCACTGTTCTCACTTTCTGACGTAGTCTTTTTACAACCCGTATAAAACTAGATAAGAAATACTTGAATCATAAAGGACGTCTAGAATTCAAGGACTAAATCTATAGATATTCAGAAGATAGTCGTCAGGATTTATTGTAAATAAGTCACGTATTACATTAAAGAATATTTCAATTGAAATTAGGTAGTAAGATACTTATTTGATGTCTCCCGTAACCCGTGCGACACACTATTATAATATTTCGCAAATTTATTCTTTACCTGTATTAGATACTCGTAGGTATGTTTAAACCTAGAATTTCTAAAACATACCTATTTTAATCATCATTATACTTTTACAAGCGATTTCTAAAAATTAAATGCTAATCAAGTTTAAATATTTAAAGTTTAAGGAAAACCCTTATTTTTTATCCATAATGTTACACTGCTCTACTCTTCCATTTTGCATATAGGCTAGTTTCCAAACGGTTTAATAATGACACTTTTTCGTGTTGATCTCTGATGAGAACCCATCTCTGCAGTCCCATGGGTGTCGTAAGACGACTAAGGTAATCACCGACTAGAGGACTGAGGGCCGTATTATAGAATGTAACTCAGTAATGAATTTAGTTTTAAAACTAGTTTTAAGTAAAGCTTTTATTTTAGAACCGCTCTTGAAACGAAATTCGTTGATCAACGTTCAATTGAGTATTTTTATATTTTGAATTGACTTTTAAGTTGAAATCACCACTCAAGCGAGGATTTGATCTATGATCACGTAAATCGTGTCAACACCACTCTTGAGAGTAGATTGAACTAGATTCTGTCAAAAGTCTGTAACTGTAAATATTGTAAACAACAAATATTTTTGATGACAATATCTACAATATTATGGATTGCCTAATATTGATGGTGCAATTGATGCACGCATATAAAGAGTGTCAATACTGCTGAAGTGCAGCATCATGAAGTATTCAGAAACCGGAAATCTTATTTTTCTATTAATGTACAAGTAAGTAGGTACCTATGTCAAAACTGAAATCATGTCTCTTATTTTGGAACTTTATAATTTAGTAACACATACTTATGCATTTTTGCTCTTTTTCAGGCTGTAGTACTGGCCAATTTATGGATGTGGTGGCAAGATGAGCTGGCAGTACTCATGACAGTAGAAAATATAATTGTGGTGGCATGTACTCTACAATATTGCACATTCAACAAGTGATGATGCACCTGTAAAGGATGATGAATTCCTCAGTTTGCAGGCAGATAGCTCCCAAGATTCACAAAATAACTATGGAGGCACACAAAAATCCGTTACTTATTAGTTATTTGTAACAAAAATAAAGTACAAAGTGAAATGTCTATTATTTTTAATTCAAAAGTTTTAATTTGTGAAGCTTTAGTAGGTACTCTTATCATTATGAATATAAGCCTCCATCAGTAAGTGAGAATACTCGATTAGTCTGACGTTTTGTAAGCCCTATGTTAGTATTCTAGGGCCAAGCGGGGCCTCTGAGAAGATTTCGGAAGTCGTATATGTACTTAACCGCGTTGAAATGTTGATAGCGCGATATAGGATTTGCCATACATTTCGGTGTCATTTGTATGCGTACCGCCGGGAAAGAATGTTGGCGACAATCAGCGCCATCTATGTCGCCATAGTATAAAAGGTTTTTGATATTCTACACAGAACAACAAACAGTTAAATAAATCATAAAAAAAAACTATTTATTACTTGCTTACACTGTTAACATATTAATCAGTCTTTAAATTAGACTATGAAAAAATCCAGTATACTAAATTTTGTGTTATAAAATATTTATAAATTTTTTAAAACAATAATTTGTAAATGAAAACCAACTTGAACCATAAACAATATGAGCTTCGCTCAAATCGCCACTCGAGTCAAGTTTCACCTGAACTGAACTTAAAATGCGTTCTATAATAAGATCGATTCTTGAGTGGTGATCTGTATTTAAAACGAATTTTGACTGATTGAAGTTCAAACGACGCTTGAGTCGCCTTCTGTAATACGGGCCTGAGAGCAGTGTTCTACTGTTATTAGGTACGGTCAACATCGACGAATAATGGGTGCGATTCTGAAAACACTTACTAAACTAACCTAAGAAAAATCTTTACTTTTTAAATAGTAAGATTTAAAAAAACAAACGTTTCGTATTGTAAACTTTAATTATTATATTCGTTTTAATTTTTTTTAGTCTGATATATTCTGCACAATTGCAGCCTTTGAGCAATCTAATTCCATTTAGCAATACAGGGTGTAAAAAAACAGCTTCCGAAAACGAATACGGGCCATTGCTGGAGGGGTACCCGTTACGTTAAAAGCAAAAAAAAAACTAGTTTTAAAAAAAATATTTATATTTTTTACCTAATTGTGCCAAATTGCATGTAAACTATCAAATTTCCGCATTATTTCAAATTAAATAGTGTTTTAGTTTTATTTGCTATGTAAACCATCGCTCCTGACTTGAAGTGTGAGCGATGACCTCAAGCGGCGAATATCACTTTTCAAACCTAAATATCTTTTTTAAATCGAGTTTTCTGGGTATACTGTTAGTGAATTTAGTTACTATTTAGGTTTTTTATTTTCTAAACGTATTTTCAGGCTTCGGAAATGGTCTTTTTACACCCGTTATATTTACAGTTCATTTTTTGAAATCTTGTTTACAAGCCATTGTAACGCATTAAATGCCAAAATAATTATAATTAGTCCAGTAGGTGACTTTATATAACGTACACAACTTCTCAGGATGAAAAATCGATTAAAGATCAATGCAAAATTGTAAAAAATGCTCAAAATATCTTTTTTATAAAAGTTTACGTAAAACTGTGTAAGACGTGTGGTATCAAATATCCTCAAAGGCAAGTAACAACATAAAAATGAATTGTGTGATATTTTCTTTTCAGTACATAATAAACCTAAGAAAAAGTTGTTCAAAAAGTCCCACAATAGATTTTGTGGGCAATTTGAATAAATTCACGTAAAGTAGGAGGCCGAGTGTTGTTGGGATGTGTGTACAATGAAATGTTTTATATTTAAGAAAATGATATATAGGTAACAATTTTCAAGAAAAATATTTTTATAAATATAAGTTAGTTTTTAGATATATATGTCGGAGAGCGACCATGCTTATGGTTGATATAAGAAGAGTGCGGATTGCCAGTACCAAATATGGTGCTAGACAGAGTCTATGTGACATCGAGCGAGCAGCTGTCAGAGTGACAGAGATGGTCTTGGGCTTTGGTGAAGAGCGGTTGGAAAATGAGAGTGCTTGGTGTTTGCGTAGAAACTGTCCGTGATCCGTGCCTTCTTGTGAATTAATCGAATGACCTACGGAGTGCTATCAAGAGGAGATAATTACAGTGTTGAAACAGTTCTATTGGTTTTATTTGAGTCTAACACATAACCCACGTACGCCCACACAAGTTATAGTACTAAACGGCCCCTGAAGACGGCTCTGATGACGAAGGTATCCTGCCGTCTTCGTCATATATATGTCGGAGATCGACTATGCTTATGGTTGATATAAGTAGAGTGCGGATTGTATGTAACAGTGACCAAAAGGCTACTTCTTTTTTTTGTTAAATGTTTTATTTACAGTAAACAACTTTTATATCAAAATAAGGGCCGCATCGGGTATTGTGGAAAACTCCAAACGCATTCAAAGTTGCGGGCAAAATGCTTGTATTTTTCTAATTCTTTGCCTCGCTAATAGTAAACTTCTAATATATACACGTTTTGTAGTATTTCTCACTACACTTATATTTTTAATCATCCAAAATACAGACACTTTAGTTAGTAACACTTTGTTTATTTGGTCTCCAATGTGAACTTGCCTTTAGGGTTCATCTTGACCGGATCCGGAAATCCGGATTTTGGGATACAAATTCACTGGTTTAGTATTTTGTGAGATTTATTGCGTGTTCATGTTATGTTGTTTGATAAAAAACTAGCGACGTTTTTTTTTGTACGTTTTTATATTGTTTTTAAATTGCTGGATCTTTTAACCTGGAAATTCTTTGTCGGCTGTTTAATTTTATACATGGATGGATTATCAGCAAAAATAACTTATTTATTCTAATACTAAAGCTTATAATAACATAGCTTATTCAAACAGAAGACAATTGACAAACTTATTTTTTTTTAAATCTAAAAATAGTGCGTCGTATATTTAAAATCGGAAATTAAGTCGGAAGCCGTGGGCGTTAAAACAAAGTATTTAAAAGCTTCAAAAGGTACTCAAGTAAAGCTATAGTTCTTTACTCGCTCTGAGTAAAGAACAATAGCTTGGCAACGTCTAATAGTTGCAATTATCTCGTTATATTCTAATTTTAAACTAACTGCCAGCTCGTTCTAGTCAGGTGTGGGAACACATGGCGTTTGGATGTCGCGGGGATTACGTAATGCTAGATGCTAAGATACATGATACTTCTGTAGTGGCTGACAAGTTAAGGTTTATTAATAATTTTTTTTTAGGAAAGTAAATAAATACAGAGTTTAAAAAGACTGCTTCTGAAAACGTAAACTGGGTATTAATGAAGGGGTCTACTTGTATTACTGGGGGGTACTTGTCACGTTAAAAGCAAAAAAATATATAATTATAAAAAAAACATAATTGTGCCAAATTGCATTTAAACTATCAAATTTCCGCACTATTTCAAATTAAATAGCGTTATTGATTTATTTGCTATGCAACCCATCGCTCCTGAATCATTGGCTGATAAGTAAGCGATGACCTCAAGCGGCGAATATCACAATTCAATTCTTAATAACTACTTTAAATCGAGTTTTCCGGTTATACTGTTAGTGAATTGAGTTACTATTTAGGGTCAAGAATACGTGGTTTTAGGCTTCGGAAATGATCTTTTTACACCCGTTATATCTCTGTAAAGCGTCGACTAATACCACCGCTTTTGGTTCCTTCTTCTTTGAGTTCGTTTAATATCTTTTCCTTTTCAGAAATAAATGAAAATATCAAACAAACACACACCTAAAACTGGATGAGCGTTCGAAGTTTTTTTACTAAACAAATATTTGCAAATACAAAAAAAAAACATTTATTCAAAAAATCGCTTATTGCAAGCAAACTCAACAACAATAACTAGAATTTAAACCAAATTATTTTCTCTCCAACTATAGATAAATTAAATCCACGCGGCTTCCACCGCCCATGAATCTTATCCCCAACAACTGCAAAGGAAATAATCCGGTAAAACTATTTAAAGTTGATTAATTAAATGTTCTGAGTGAGTCGCGGTAAGCAACTTTAAGTGAGTTGTTGCTTAATACAAGTTAGTTCGACACGAACTCTTGAAGCGGTAATTGTAGGAAAATAGACTGTAAAGCGATTATTATTAGATTGGAGTTGTGTTGTATTTGTTAAGTGGTTATGATACGGAGTTAAATTATATTGAGTGTCTATGTAAGATATTTATAGGTTTCATAATAGGTATACAAGGTGATTTATTAGTGGAGTTTGGCCCGAAACGTTACCAATTTTGGATAGAAACAGTCAGTTTTATTGTTGTTTCATTATATTATAACATAAATCATAAGTAATTTATCATAATATGACAGTGAAATTAAAAAAAACAATCTGAGGCAAATTCGTTTCATTAAGCTAATACAAAAAATAATTTAAGGGGTTATGCATGCTACAATACAAACGAACAGAATAAACTTCTTAAAAATGCTAACAGCTACCTTGTGCTACGGCGTAGCAATCGTAGCTCTTTCGTAGCACTCCATAGCAAGCACTGCCAAAAACTATAACATTAATAGTTTTAGTTAGCTTTTAGTCATTTCGTTCTGAATCGAGAAGGCCATTTTCAACTATTATCACAAAAAACTTTCCAAACACAATCCTTCATATAAAACATTCTGTTTTACAACAATATCAATAAAATTTCATATTCAACATTTAACGCTAACACTTCACAATTGTATATATAAAAACAATTCGTTCCCGCTCATTCAAAGAACGAATGAAAGAATGAAATCGCACAATCAACGTTCTTCATGTGAGAAAGAATCACTCTCGTCTTTATGTTCTTTTTTTGGGGTCTGATTAATGAGTTTTCGACATAAAGCGAATGACTTGTGAGAATAATGATAGGAGTCGGTAACAACTATTTTTGTGAGGGTCGGTGGTGAGTAATGTTCGAAGGCTTTTGTATGGATTTGTAGTATCGATTTTATTGCAGGAATTGAGGTGATTTTTTTTTTACATCAAACCTGTTTTTTTTTTAAGCGACACAAAAATATTTGCTTGTGTAGTGGATAATTTTGTTTGGGATTGGTATTCTTAAGTTATTTAATGACCAATTTAAATTGTTTAAACACAGCACCAAACATCTGTTTTCCTACATTCTTATCTCTCCACTTCACCGCATGTAGTTCAAATTCTTGGCTCAATGCCGCACAAACAAACAAGCTACTATATTCACTGTAGAGATTTTATGATGTCATTTTCATTAAACAGCGAATCGACTATTCATGAGTGTAATAAATAACATGTACGGTAGAAATTGTATTAATATTGTAGGTAATTAAATTGAGTAAAAGAACAGTTTTGTTGGATTTATAGCTGAGTAGATTTATTAGATTTTAGATTTAAGCTTTTATTTATTATAATATTACAATACTAGTGGCCGCCCGCGACTCCGTTTGCGTGGAAGTCAGTTTTCCGTGGGAATGGAAAGTTTTCCCGCGGTAAAAAGTACCCTATGTGTTATTCCGGTGTACAACTATTTAATATTTGTAAAAGTATATAATTAAATTACACATATAAACTTAAATAGAAAGAATACGTGTTTTTTTTAATTAATAAAAAAATCTGTAACGAAATAAAATATCGAATACTCCAGAATAGCGCCTTGGAATCCGTCAGCTTAAAGATATTGAATTAGTATAGGAGACTTGATTAAATTTCTACATTTCACAAAATTGGAGAAAATCCTAACGGCGAGCCTAAATTAATTGGTTTCCGAGATTTTGTCTTATTTCAATATATGTAAGATATAAAGTAAGTTTGTACGTAAGTAGTTGCCCACGCTTTGAGGCTGGATTCTTAAATCAAATAATGTTTTATTTTCTTGCCAAAAATGTCGACCCAAATGCAAGATTAATATAAATAGTTTTTTGAACCGACCGATGATAAATATTCAGAATTGAGTTTGGAATATACTGTTTTCAGTATAAACTGGTTTGCTTTAATATTATAAAAAATATGAATTGCAATTCATAGCACTAGCAAAATGAAATAATTATTCATAAAAAACAATATTTTTTTGTTTAAAATTCCGTAATAAATATTAAAACAATACTAGTTAGTTAAAATATATTTTACCTCTGTAACCTTTCCTTGGCCTAGTCCAAAATATGAATCCACGAAAAACCCTACTAATATTATAAATGTAAAAGTTTGTGAGTATGGATGTATGGATGTTTGTTACTCTTTTACGTAATAACTACCGGACGGATTTGGATGAAACTTTACGGTAATCAGAATAACACATAGGGTATTTTTTACCGCGGGAAAACTTCTCATTCCCACGGGAAACCGACTTCCACGCGAACGGAGTCGCGGGCGGTCACTAGTACCACATATATTTTGTACGAAAAACACGCAAAAACAACTTAACACACCCAGGGTCGTATGTGAACTTAAATAAACCGACTCCGACTCCCTTAAGAGGCCTTACGTTTTTTTCTCCACCGAAACGCAGTTATCGTGATTTTTCATACTTTTCGACGTTCAATTACGAGAGAATGGTTAAATTTGTACTAGTAAATATTAGCCTAAAGTATAGGAAATTTATTCATCTAATGAAGTGACAGAGAAAAAATCAGGTTATTTTCTTTTATTTTGTGTATTAACTGTTTTTTCACGTACCCTTTTCGCAGTTTAAAAATTATGGTCTTCTATGCCGTTCGATAGGTACTAAAGTGATAAACTTGAATTCAAATAAAAATATCTATTAAATTCTTCATACAGTGTTCCACTGAAGTGACAGAGAAAAATATACAAATATTTATTGTTTCATTACTAAAAAAATTGAATAAAACGGTCGAAATACGTTAATAATCGTTCAACTTCATCGCGATGTTTGACATATTACAGATATTCCATAAACAATGATTTTAATATATATTATACATTAAAATATGGACAATCTAAATTGAAAATAAAAATATTGAATTAAAGTCATTATATTTTTTAACAAATACTTTCATGAGCTCCTTATTACCAAGCGCATGAGCCGCGCGAAATCAGTCCCGGCCGAGGCCTTCAGGAGAGAGGACGTATCTCATCGTTTCCCGCGCGCCTGTTATGCATTCCGGCGTGCTTTTAAGTTATATGCGGCCTAACGTTGTTTGATACTTGGGTGAGTAAAGTAACAATTAATTAATGCATGTAACTGAACTATGATTGTCAGAAAATTAAGATAATTGTATTGTATTCAAAATAAATATTAATTAGCGTGTGCAATTATTTATTATATTGTATGTATTTAGTTTATGCTTTTTACTTAATTGAAGTTTTATGCTTGTAGGTATCAAATCAGAATCAGAATGGGCAATAAAAGAACAGAATTCAAGTTGAAAAAGAAAAAAGGGCAAATCTTGAATTTCTTAATCATGCAAGAGATATTAAAAGGTTAAAAAATTCTCATACGGATAAGCTACCAGAAAATGCCACCAACACAAACAGTATTCAAGTAAGTATGAAAATCGAAATAATAGAGAAAGATAAGGAGTTATGAAATCATGGAAAATAAACTGAAAAAAATCTAATTCGACTGTTTTCTCTCGACCTGAAACTATCGATTCGAGATTAGACCGGCAAATGGAAATAAAAGAGCCCGAATACATTTTAGAAGCAATCAAAAAAAGGGAAATTAAAAAAACGAAAAGTTGACGAAGAAGAAGATAATAATATGTGAATTGTGATTATGTCATTTTTTTAGGTTTTTTTGTGTTTGTTACACGTTATAAATTAATTAATCAATGCTATGTTTTATTTTCCCAATATTATTTCATTTAAAGACAAAAAGTATCCAAACTATCAAAAGATCAAAACCGTTAAATCGTACTAGACAACGACGGCTCCGAATTACGCAATGCACACACGCGTCCGAGAGCTGCTGCGTTTGTGTGGGTGCGAGTCAAATACCTATTTTGACCCGTCTCGAAAAAACGTAAGGCCTCTTAAACAAACTTATAAGCCTTCTTAACTCCAGTCTCGTCAGTTTGCATTCTCTTTAAAAAACTCCGAACAAATTATTTAATGTTGCAAAGTTTTAAAGCCCCTGATACGCTTATTTTAGGGCCGTGAACGTTGCTTTATATATGGTACACTAACAGTAGAAACTTTGATGATTTCCATAAGTTGTTTCGCTTGGGGATTAAAGGGGATTTTACATGGCTTTATACTGGGCTTTATTCTTAACTAGCTACTGTCAAGATTATTTGGAGAAAAATCGAAATATGTAAACCGCATAAAATTTATTTAATAATATAAAGCAAAGGTGACCCTCTCCGTTTGTAAAACATGTCCCTTTCTTATATCATTGCGTAGTGAGTGATGGTTATATATTTTAGTTAGGTAGTTAGTTAGTCTGTGTTTTCTGAATTGGAATTTTTTACAAATTTTCACCAAAAACAATTAATTGACAAAATTAATAATTAACAAAATTTACTTACAAATTTTCCCCAAAAACAATAAATTGCGTAGTTAAGATGGAGTAAACGGATAAAAATACAATCAGATACCTACAGTAATTTACTTTATTATCATCATCGTATCGTTATTAAAACTAAATTACGTCACGAATTTTAATGAGGTTTTTATAAATTTATTTCGAATAGATTTTTTTATTTCAGTAGGAAAATCTTTCAGAATAAGTTTTTTACTTTGCCAAAAATTCAATGATAAAACGAAACATTGTGAACAAATCGACCGATATTACACCATTGCTGCGAAGCGGGGGCGGGTCTAGAGCTATGTTATTGGCATAAAGGTTAACGATATGTGAAAATCTAAGGGAACAGTAAACTTACTTGTCTTTTAAAACAAGTGCTGAAGGTTGAGCCCTAAAGTGTTTTTGTTGGTTTAAATTATAAGTAAGTGTGTAATGCAATAAGCATTAGGTTAGTCTGTAAGCTAATTCATTACATTAAAAAAAAAAAGTTAAAATTGGCTAATTAATCATTGTAAAATCTAAACTGCATCATATTGCAATAAATATCATTTTAAAATAGATTTATAAAAAAATATCCAAACGGTTATTTAAGTAAAAATACATTATTTCATTTGCATAATTTTAATCAAACGTCATATGAAAATAAACACGGTATTATGTAAATATCCCTTTACCGTATTCACAGACGCAGCCCACACTTGCATAATCCGATATTTTGTGCAGTGTGGGGGAAATTTCTTGCGGCAGTGTGTAAAGTAAGCGTGTTCCGCGAAAATGGATACTGGATATAACCGGTTCGTACCGGTATTAACTGGCGCGTGGCGGATTTAATACTTATTTAGTTGAGTTGGCAGTTATTAAAATGACGTATTTTTATTAGATTTATTTAATTTGTTTGCTGTTTATTTTTTTTAGGATTTTTCAGGACAAATGCTAACACTTAGAACCTCTATGAATAGTAACACTTAAGTTATTGTGATCGAAACTGAGGGCATCCTGTAACAAAAAAGTTTTAATCATTAATATAGGCGAAGAAAAATAAACTTTAATGTGATGTTCAAATTAATCGAATCACAGCCAATTGTAGCTTCTCCTTAATAAAACTCATTTTTATTTTATTTATTTTTATTATTTTAATAAAACTGTGTATCAGTAAGTTATGAAAATAAACTTCAGAAACATTGTTTAACACATTTCTTAATTAACTTCATAAAAGTACTTAATTGAAAAGTAAATTAGCATAGTATAACAAACCGTTATCCCATTCTGTTTTCTACATAAGTAAATAGGTAACTAGGGTAGAAACAAAAACTGTTAATGTTGTTCGAACATCAAGAAGTCATTAGCGGTACAATATATTCTGTGAATGTATATACAGGGTGTTTGGTGAAAATTTAGGAATAGAATAGAATAAATGTTTATAGTAGAAAAAAAATGTATATTGTATGACAATGCTGATAAGGAGGCTCGTTTAAAACTGTATAAGGCAAATTTAGCTTTATTGGAACATTTTATGTTTTTGAACTAGGAGCAAGGTGGACGGACGATAATGCAAGTTATTTTTAAGTCTCTTTGATACATGAAATGCTATCCAAAATCGTCAAAATTCCGGTTGGAACGTATAAAAAATGATATTTTGTCGTTTTAAAATAGCAGTTTATGTTACAAAATACTTTAGTGGTACTTTCAATCTCTGGGTTATATGTATGTAAACTTAAATCTTTATTCTAAAAATAGAAAACGTTACCAAACACCCTGTGTTAATTTTGGGAGACTTTACTGTTCTTGCTTTACGCCCACCTCGTGTAGCTCAGCTTGTTTATATTGTAGGGAAGCCAATAGTTTACTTAAATTACGTAATTTATCATTAATAGCGAAATAAGTTCACTTGTTTGATATTTTGCTGTAAATAAATGTTTTTATAGGTACTATAGTATCGTCTATTGTTAAACACTTTTCACGCCTTCTTCTATCTTACTCCTTTACTAGACAAAAAACCATAATATTGCGGTACAACATTTAAATTTACTATTTAATTTCAACTGTTAAGCTATCAGGGTTCATGTCATTTTTTTACAGACAGATAGTGGGGCGAACAGCGGAGAATCTTAGTAAAAGAGTACCGTTTTTACCCTTTTGGTGCTGAACCCTAAAAAACCCATTCCTATGTACAGTAAGTTGCAAAAGTCCATACCGAGTTGATAAAAAATATAGCATCCAGTGGTCGCACACACACACACTGACATAAATAAACTAATATTTTACTACTACTTCTTAATATCAACCTTAACGCATCAGTTTTAAAGCTCAATATATTTTTGTAAACTATTGTGGTTGTTAAAACATTTTCGCTTACGACGATGTTTTTTTCGGATCAACCTACACTCTAACCGACAACATTGATATTACTTGTTGCGATAATTCTCAACCTTAATCTGAAAGATTTAGGTTCAGGTTCAATTTTATTTATTTTGCTTTTTAAGTTGTAAGAAATACTAACTAAATGAGGGTAAATAAATATAGAAGGTAAGGTAGTAAGAAAACAGTAGATTAAAACAGTAATTTATTATAACTTGTTAACAAATATATTTAGATAATGATTTCAAAAGATAATAATAATTACAGTCTATATTTCAAACTTCCAACAACAAACATTAATGTAATTTTTACACTTGTTTTACTTTTTAAGGTTAGTTGTAGCTTAAGTAATCGTTTTCGTAAAGAAAAGTAAATTGAAGCTAGCTAACCATAAAAAAATACATTGTAATTGAAAAATGTTTTACTTACGAACTTATATTTAATTACTACTTTAATGAAATACTATTGGTATTTAATATACCCTCCCCTGTTTTCAATAACCATAAGCTAACGCGCACCGTCACATTGATTTCACTATATTCGAACAATACACAGTTCCACTTTAATTTCCACACTTTCAAACACTTCCATTGGTAGAAAATGCCTCTATAGTCCTTTCATTTCGCATGTCCCATCTCTGCGCCATCAACATGGAACTATTAGTCTTTCGAGGCCATCAATCCCCAAACATTTAGGTTACATCGATGTTTTGAACTATTGTAAATCCACCGTTTTACCGTTATCTACAAAATATGAATAAATATAACAAACAACAAGTTAAAATAGATAGTTATGCAACACACTCTAAATTTGTTATAATTATACCCAATCAAAGAAAAATAATGGATAAAAAAACACTATTTTCATACTTACGGTAAATATTATATTATATCATATCAATGTATGCTTTTAGATAATACGCATTCTGTCCTGCATACTAATACATATTAACTTGCATGTTATAGAACTTGGAAATCAACTTTATCAAACACAACACTGGCACCCTCGCTAGCGAACCAGCAACGACAAAGCGTTAAGCAAATAATTCAATCATTGTATGATTTTGGATATTTTCGTTTGACCCTCAAATTGTGACATTTGTAAGAAATGTTCAAATGTTTTCTAATTTTACTCGCAATTTGACTAATATTTTTAAAAATGGGTTAAGTCTTAAGCCTTTCATGTTATGGTTGAAAATAATTTGTTACATTTAATGTCTATGTGTGTGTAATTTGCATGCAAGCAGTTATAGACCTTACACTCAGTATGGACTTTTGCAACTGACCGTACGTACTACATGTCAAACTCATTCATATCATTTCTTTCGAGTCGGAAGCTACTAACGAATCTCCCTGTATACAACTTTCAAATTTTCACAGCGGCCTTGCTTGGCCTAGACCTGTGCTTCTATCTAATACGGGAAATCTCCCTTTTTCCGGCAATAGTGTCAAAACAACGTTACACCCAATCCTCTAAGTCACGTGTTACAGTACATGTGACCTAAAATAACATTATACGTAATTCTCCAAATGTAACGACACTGTTATACAAAATATTATATGTATACCAGTGGCCGCCCGCGACTCCGTTCGCGTGGAAGTCGGTTTCCCGTGGGAATGAGAAGTTTTCCGGCGGGAAAAAGTACCCTATGCGTTATTCTGATGTATAACCTATATTACTGTAAAGTTTCATCAAAATCCGTCCAGTAGTTTTACGTGAAAGAGTAACAAACATCCATTCATCCATACATACTCACCAATTTTCACGTTTATAATATTAGTAGAATGTCAGTCACATTTGTGACTTGATATTGTGTGAGTGAAAAACATATTGGTTTAACGCTGTTATTTTATGGATAGTAGACCTACATATTTTGTATGTAATACGTGGTTGGCAAGATTTTGCATACTTTGGCATAGACCCATCATATTTATATAGAAAAAATAAAAATATTTCTGGTTTCTCTTTCTTTTAGGTATAAAGAGTAGTGATTTTAAATGATAGAAATTGCATGGCCAAATCTTGATAACATAACCATAACTAGTTATAAAAAACCTATTCTTTGGTCTATTAAAAATATATACAAATGTTAATAGTAACCAGATGAAAGAAGAATGTTTGAAAAAATATCCCGTTGTCTTTTTTCGGGGGTATTTTCTTTAGCCCGTGTTACGTGTGTATTACCGTAGCTGTGCATTTATTTTTTAGAGTTATTTACATAACAATGAGGGAAAACATCATGAGAAAATCCACAAGATTGTATGATTATCCATCATGTGCATCCACCAAGACGCACTGAGCCAGCGGGGTAGATTACGGCTCAGTCCCTCTCGCTATCCAAAAAGGAGTCCTGTGCTTGACTAGTGGGACGTTTATTGTCTATTATTATTAGCATGTTACATATCTACAGTAAACTACAGAAGCATAAGTTTTCCTTTTCGCAGAAGATAACTTTAACCCTTAACGCATTCCCATTGCGTTTTAAACACAAACTGAACCATGCATGGTTACCACAAATCTTAACCACGCCTAGTGCGGTTACAAAATTGCATTGTTGAATACCCGTTTACATTTCACTTTGGTTCACACTCACAGTAGGAAATCCTAGTTATATTATAAACGTGTGAGTTTGTGAGTATGGATGGATGTATGGATGTTTGTTACTCTTTCACGTAAAAACTACTGGACGGATTTGGATGAAACTTTACAGTAATATAGTTTATATAACAGAATAACACAAAGGGTACTTTTTACCGGAAAAACTTCTCATTCCTACAGGAAACTGACTTCCACGCGAACGAAGTCGCGGGCGGCAACTAGTATGTTATAATTTTGTTTTATGAATTACAAAACACCAATAAAAAGTTTTATAATTCAGCGGATCAGTATGGATTCTTATTAAATAACGTTGTTACTATTAGGTATCTCCATCTTATTTCTTGGGTTTCGTAGGTATCTTTAAAAGTATACTATAAAGATTTTAATAATTCTTAGTTTTCCGTCCGTTTGTCTGTCTAGCATCAACCTTTCTCAGGGACTCTCAAATGTATCAAGTTGTTACATGGTAGCAACTTATTCTTATTCAACTAATGATGGGTTTAACAGAAATAATCTTAACACGAGTTTTCTGTATGTTACCTATTAGCTTACCTTATTCTGACGACCTCTGTGGTGCAGCGGTATATACACCGGACTGCGAAGATCCCCGGGTCGGGCCAATTTCGTAAAATAGTTTTTCGATATTGGCTCGTGTCTGGGTGTAACTAGGTTCTCCCCTAGTCCATTGTGTGGTTCCTATAACACAAGTGCTTAATGCAACTTGCTTTAGGGCCACATAATTGGTGTGTTAGTCTGGAGATTTATTTATTATTTATTTTATTATTATTAGGCCTACGTTTATACCACCTAATACGCTCGAATAAACACAACACAATCAACAAGCCCCGTCCTACAATATTGTGTAATATCTGCATCTAAATACCCCCTGTCTAACTTCATGCAAAACAGCCCCACTGGTTTACAACCGGCATCGGATTATGGTCGAAGCAATTATAAGTTTGCGTGTACAAACTCTGATTGAATTGGTCCTGCCAACTGTTCTAGATGCGGATTTGGCTGATCGACCAAGTTTACCTTTGCCTACCTATTTGGAAGTTTAGCGCCATCTATATTTTGTTGGTGAAAAGTTTGGGAACTTTAGCGTTTGCTTCGGATTTCGGGATCAGTTTGGATAAAGGGCTATTATGGGTATTGTGATCTGAGTTGTACGTTGAAGGGGGCAATTTTCTTATTGTTTTTTATTTTTGTTAATCTACCTTTTTTCGAGGAAATAATAATTCTAATACCCATAACCTTGCCATTTTACATCTGATGTGTTTTTGATGATAGTTGTATTCATATTGTCAGAAAATAAAAAAAAACTAATGTAATCTGTAAGGTTGCAACTATAGGCAGTTTACATAATTGATTTTCAAGTAGTTTTCTCAAGCTTACACTCGGTATTTAATAATACAACGAATAACCTTTTGTGATCCTGATAGATAATGAAGATTTTCTAATATTATCTTAAATTTTACTTTCTAATAATCCTACCATTACTATTAAACCTATACAAAAAATATACCTACCATCGAACCTTATTTATTACCCTTTACATAGGTAATTATACTATTGATTCTGTACTCTGTTTATTTGAACTTCAATCAAACATTGCCTGAAATGTTAGTTAGTTCCTTTACCATTAATCATTTTGACAGTTTGTCTGTCTGTAACCGTCAATAAATTATTAGGATATCTACGGAATAGAAACTGGGGCGCGAATGCGAAATGAGTTATAGTTTGTGTTATGTACTTTACAAATAAATCTATAAATTATAAAAAAATATGCTGAAACATAATTTTGTTTGAAGAAAAATTATTTGACACTTATATAGCTGCTAAACTTGACCCTAAGTAAGTACTTGGGTTTGACTAAAAATGCAAATATTTTAATAATTTACGTGTTTAGATAATACCTTTACAAGGGCTCCTTGTCATTCATTTATTTAAAACTATACTCGGCTTTGCTTGAAAATATATTTAACACGGAAATTTTTAAGGAACCTTTGTCTCAAAACGATGTTTTTGATTCCTATGTACAGTGTAGCAGCAACACAAACAATTGTGTAAACAAAACCTTTACACAGAATGGCGTCTAATCAGCAAACACTTTTTTTTGAGAGTGGTAGAGTCTAGCTGTAGGCTCTGTCTGCAGCGATTACTGGGCTGACTCGACCGGTGAAATACCACCGTCGCACAGAAAACTGACATGAAGTAGGGACGATGTTCTTGCGTTTCGTTCGGTGAGTGCGGTATCCGGTGCCCAATTTTCTCAAAGGCCAGCAACACACCCCCAACACCCACAGTGTTGGCGGCGGCGGTGGTGATCACTTACCATCAGGTGACCCGCATGCTCGTTTGCTACCTATATTATAAAAAAAACACTGAATTTGTTATTAAATAACAAGATTGATTTATACTTCAAACAGTTTTAATAACAAACTAAGTAGGTATTTTCCACAATGATAACCCTATAGAATGTAGAAACATCTCTGACAAGCAAACCGTATGGTTAAAGATCGGAGATAAGGTATTAATAACTTACTTGTTATGTGATGAATATGCACTTTGCTGCACATATTAATCTAGTGTCAGGGTTTTTTGGAACCGCCTTTTTAGGGCCTCTGACGTGGTTCCTGTAGGGTATTTGCCATTTTACTGTCAGTATTTTTCAAGCCGCCTACCTATTAGGCACCTGACTTGGCTTTACGAGTACGAGGTGGAATAGTACCCGGGACCAACGGTTTAACGTGCCTTCCGAAGCACGGGAAACTCGGGATATAATGCCACTAGCGGTCACCCATCCTAGGACTGACCGCGGCCTACGTTGCTTAATTTCGAATATCGATTTGATAGACGAGATCGCAATGGGCCACCGAGCTCTCGGTAAGGTATTAATTAAATGAAAGCTTTAAACTAAATTGGAACTGGTTGCCATTAACGACTGAAATCGCCTACATAAAAGACACTAATAGTGCACAATATCGCTCGAATACGTAGAAATGAGAGAACTTTGCATTTAAATCAGTGCAAATGTGCCTTTATGGCATTAGTTTTAAAGTTGGTAATTAACTAATCACTTTCTGTTACAGGAATTCGTGTATAAATAATGAACGCAAAGGTATAGGGCACGGGTTTGAAATATTACTATGTCTAAATCATATTAACTTATGATTGAGGATCTACTTACTATAAATGTATACATGCATTTTATAAATGTAGTGCTACCTAATAGTTCACTGACTACCTATATAAAGGAATTACAGAGCTTGATGTATAAAAATCGCGAAAAAATAACTTATGTTAATAAAAAAAAAACAATTTAAGTCTCAATTTTAATGAAACAATTTTTTCAAGTGTAATAGGTACGTCTTTCTTAAATTTTTTGCTTTGAATTTTTAAATCAATTAGTAATCCCTTACTTAGTGTGTACAACATAACTTACTAACAACATAAAATACTAACACGGATTTTTCTGAAAAAACTAGCATTTCATTATCATTTTCTTTTTAATAAAAAAAGACAATTCATTTAATAGAATTCCAAAAACTGTCAGATTCATTGCGTGATTTCAATCCAAAACTGTCAATTCAAACACTTCCTATAAGTAAACCCACGAGTACAGTCACGTGCAATTAAATGTAAACAAGGACAGGATTTAAAACAATAATGATTTCATGTTCACTCTGAAAAATTTTAATCGAAATATTCAGCTTAAAAACACATTCTACAAACCATTAGATTATTAATAAAGGTACACAATTTTGCAAAAATATGTACACGTGCAAAAATAAAGAGCTTTAAAATTGTCCTTGTATACATTTCATTGCACGAGCCTGTACATACTTTTAAAGGCGTCTACGTATCATAATGCCGGTAATTTTTCCAGGGGCGGCTCTTTTCACAGTTAAATTAGTATTTCTCTCAGAAAATTCAAGGGCACAAGCCTCGGGTAGGTACGCAATTAGCTAATCAAATAAACAGAATTATTTCTTCGAAAAATGTAGCAATTCTGGTGAGATAATATGAGAATGTTGCCGTGTCACTACTTGCAAATTACATTATTTATTTTACTGGAACAAGTGTTGACTCAGATGACAATTTATTCATTGTTTTATAAATTAAAAAAGTGTTTTGAAAAAGAAACCTCTTATGTTATAAGAAAAATATAAAACAGTGCCCTATTTCAATTGTCGCCGGCTAACTAATGAGAGAATAGTATGAAGAAACTCATCATAGATTAATTTGAAGGCGTGCAAGACTCAAAAAACTAAACCTCAAAATATTTATCCCGCTTTTTACTCTTTCGCAAAAGAAAAGGCCCAAACATCTGTTTCCCGATTCCCAGTAAAAATGCACGCAGATAAATTAATTTTCTTTTCAAAGTGAGAATAAAAAAGTTATTGGCCCTCCCCAAGACAATCTGTAACTTTAACTGCCGAGCGTTTAAACTTCGAACGCGCGGAACAAAATGGCGACTCACGCTCCCATTTATAAAGTAATTTCCCGCGTTTTTGCGTGACGAAACTTTTCGGCTATTAAGGCACAGATTGTTGTTAATTAAAATGAAATTGTTAAGCTGTAAAGAATACAAAGCTACGCTAGTAAATGTTCTGTAAGGCTGATTGGTGAAAAAAAATCGAATCACAAAATTCGGTCAACTCGAAATTAAGTTTCGGATGTAATAAAGCCTACTTAAACTAGCTCTAATAATTTTCTTGTTGACCGTTTTCTACACCCGGTCAACTACTTTAAGATAAGTGCGGCTTTACACCATTGGCAAATAATATAACCCAAATTAAAAAGCCGACTTAGTATATTTAAAATCTAAAATTAGGTGTACAAAAACTATTGGTTCCAGAGATAACTCCGAACTCAAAAGCTTTACCTTTAAAATATGAGCATATCGTAGTGTACATTTCATAATCTTAAAATTGTACATTATTCCCTGACTAATCCAATTTTATTTATATTCAATTTAAATCTTGAGCACAAATCTAACCCTTCAATTCTTGTTACAGAAAATGCCTCCGACTGCCCAGCCGCTCCCTCACCCCTCTCTGACCTAACTCATGATATCATACCCTGACATCCCCCCAATCACTGAACTATGGAACGACACGCCGAGCCTCCCCACCGAACTGGTCATCGAAAACATCCAAGAAGAAGACTACAACACTACCCGAAACGTCTACCGAATAGTGGCGAATTCAGCTGAAGATTTCGCACTGCAGAACAACTGCGTACAGTTCAATGCCAGTGCTTGCAAGGAGTCTGATTATGACTCCTTCGGTATTAGTGTAGTGGTAGTGTTGTGCCTGTTGATAGTGGTTACGGTTATAGGCAACACGTTGATAATAGCGGCGGTGGTGACGACTAAGAGGTTACGGACCGTGACGAACTGTTTTGTGACGAGTTTGGCGGCCGCGGATTTGTTGGTCGGCATCTTTGTTATGCCGCCGGCCATTGCTGTTCATATTACAGGTGAGGTGTAAAGCTAAAATAACTTAGATAATATATTTTTGAAATATTTTTTCATATTTTCATTGCTTCAATAAGCTTTTTATTCTATAAAAATATTGGAAACCGACGTGAAGTAGGGACGATGTTCCTGCGTTTCGTTCGGTGAGTGCGGTATCCGGTGCCCAATTTTCTCAAAGGCTCAGCAACGCACCCCCAACACCCACAGTGTTGCGGGTAGTCATGGGCGGCGGTGATCACTTACCATCAGCTGACCTGCATGCTCGTTTGCTCTCTATATTATATTAAAAAAAACGGTAGGTACTAAATAAACTAAATAAGAAAATCAACCATGTGTGTAGCACATATCAAACTACCATAGCTTATGGGTCGGAAGCCAGAAAAGAATCAAAATCAATACCTCCAGAGCGTTAGTGATGAAAAACTTATTTTCTCTGTTAGATTTCGATCTTTATGTAACAACAAACTAAAATAAACAAAAACAAATTTTTTTTTTGCTTTTAGATTCAAAATTATGATTTCTACACTTCTTTTTGACACCCTGTATAAAAAATCATCGATCCCGCCTAACTCAGACAAAACAACATTAATCTTCATACACACCCCAATTTAGACTTTAAAAATGACAATAAATAACACTGAGAGCTCAAACTTCTGCACTTTACTCCATTTCGAACTTTATAATAAGGGGATAAGTGCCAAATCGTCTTATAAAAATGCTTTTAGTTATTGCAAAGTGGCAAATAACTTGAGAGCTTTACCTTTCAAGAATGACTAATGCGGACCTTGAAAAGCCTATTCAGAATATAATGCTATTTTATAAGAACACTTTTAAATAGGTTATATAGGTGGTCCATTAGAACGCTTTTATCCGATCGCTAATTTTTGTCCTCGGAGAAAATGTTTTGGGAATATTTTTTCGATAATGTTCCACGAGGCATATAAAGCGATTGGTACTTAACAATGTTTCAATTATATAATATCGGTTTGAAGCATATTTAAATTCTGTGAAAACAAAATAGCTATGTGGGTATTTTATTTACCCGAATTGTTCTCTAATAAGAATCAATAAAAAAAAAACTCCAGACTTACACACCAACTGTGTGGCCCTTAGTTTACTAAGCAGAGTTTGTACCAGGGTACCACACAATGGACTAGGGTGTAGTGACCTGTCCCTTACCTTCGCTGCGTTTCCAACACCGCTCATGTTTGGCCATCGTCATTAATACATTAATCCTGATATTAATTGTTTAAAATTGAACAGTAGCTCTGTAGAATAACTTTGATATGTATCAAAAAAGCGTATTAATTACCCAGACGTGTTTTGTTTTGATTCAAGTTAAAAGAATATTTAAATACAAAATGATACACCAACAGAAATCCAAAACGTGTAATGAATAATTAAAACTTGACCGAATTCACAAATGAGAAACAAATGAATATTACATAAGATTTAGAAGCATTTGAGGATAAAGAATACGAATGAATTTGGAAACTCCAGCAAAATAATAAACATCAGAATTAGAATATTTTTTTAAGAATTTATCGAGAAGTTCTTATTTATTTGCAATGATAAAAAATTTCTTTCGAACTTTGACAGAATAAAATCAGCATTAACGCAAGTGATAAACGTTAAATTCTATTTTATTTTGTGGACCCATATTAATGTCTAACACATAATATTAAGTTCTATTTACAATGTTGCAATAACCAAATGCAAAGTCACACTTCCATCTACTATAGTCATTATCTTTAGCATTTTGTCATTAGTAACCGACTTCCAAAAAAGGAGAAGGTTCTCAATTCGGCCGGTATGTTTTTTTTTTCCTTTTATTTATTTGGTTTGTCAGGCTCAAAGCGATATGTCCACCATTTGTCTATACTAATATTATAAAGAGGAAAACTTTGTTTGTTTGTGTCGAATAGGCTCAAAAACTACTGGACCGAATTTAAAAAAAAATTTACTCTTCGAAAGCTACATTATCCACAAGTAACATAGGCTATATTATATAGGAAAAAATAGGGTTCCGCAAGATACTTGGGTTCTTCGGACACAAGGTGAAAAAAACAGAAAAGTTACTTATTTTGCGCACGCTGCCTTAACTATAAAAGATATAACCATAAAATGTTCTAATTAATTGTACATCTTATAAATATCTACAAAAAAGTCCGCGACACACTATACTTATCTACGTCAAGTGAGGCACAACAACCATTTTTTTATTTAAAAATCTTGAATTTTTTTTGGACCACATTTAAACGCGTTTATTTTACTCATGCTATTAATCCTTATCAAAATAAATTATTTTGTCACTAAGTACGGTTTATGTAAATAATATTTGGTCTTTGAATGATTATAATAGGATGTTTGGTTTTGAAGTAATGGTGAAACTAGAGGCCCCCCGCGACTTCGTTCGCGTGGAAACCCTTTATAACAACGTAATAATATTGTAAAGCACTGCATCGCCTTTATCACAGGCATATAGGTAGCTACTGCAGTATAGGCTAACATGGCTTTCACTTAAGATATATATAGGTACTGCGAAGGGCTTTTTTTTAGGTCTATCCTTACTATAATATAAATGGGAAAATGTGTATGTCTGTCTGTCCGTCTGTCTGTTCGCTTCATGTAAAAACGGCTTAACCGATTGTCTTGATTTTGGAATAGAGATAGTTCGAGACCCCAGGGAAGAAGAAAATACGATAATTTTACTGCGGGAAAAAGCCTCATTCCCTCGGGAAAAGCCATTTAGTTGCGGGTGAAACCGCAGGGCGGCAAGCTAGTTTTATTATAAGATGCGTCTGTATTTTTCACCTTCTGCAATATAGACTATTAATTTATTAATATATCCTTAACCTCTTCGTCCCAGGTAAATGGGAGCTCGGCTGGATCCTGTGCGACATCTGGATCAGCCTGGACATCCTGCTGTGCACCGCCTCCATCCTGTCCCTCTGCGCCATCAGCGTCGACCGGTACCTGGCTGTGACCAGGCCACTGACCTACTCCAGGAGAAGGAGGTCAAAGAAACTGGCGCTGACGATGATCCTGTGCGTGTGGGTGTCTGCCTGTGCGATCACTTGTCCGCCGATGTTTGGGTGGTAAGTGGGATAGTTGTTAACTTTGACTTCAAAATTAATAAATTATCATTTATAATGCAAAATTAAAAGTAAAATCTCAATCATTAGCTTGTTTCATCTTAGTTAGTAGTTAAATATCCTGTAATGGTATTTCTACTGAAATGAAGAGGCGGAAACTCCTCTCATTTGATGAAATAACGTCAGCTATATGACGTAAGCACATAGATACTGGATGAAATAGTTGTGTTTATTTAACTTTTGGTTATGACTCTTAGGTACCGTTTTTGTCAGAGATGTCTGGAGTTTTATGTTGTTGAATGAAAAGGATATTTTCCTGATACGATATGTGTGTTAGCTTGATAAAAAAATATTTATCAGACGAGAAGAAGTTATTAAGGTTTTTCAACGAAGAAGTAAGGAAAAAGCAAAAAAGTATTATGAATTCAGGTGGAAAACTCAATACTCTTTTTAATAGATTGCTTTTTTTGTAATGTGTCTATTTTATGCCGTATCGCCACGCCGAAGTAATAAGTTTTCCTGTTGAAATAGAAAAGAAGGAACTAACTTCTTTGTGTAGTTTTTCAATTGTGTGCTAGATACTTTTACTGTAAAAGCGACAAAAGATCGACATCCCTAATGGAATAAAAAAATATTGGTATTTCGATGTTAAGATATTTTCGTTTATGTTTAAATTGATAAACAAAGTTTACGAGATTGAGATCAGTAAGATAGTAGTAATTCACACACATATCACTCACGAACACAAAAATAATAATTGAATTAATACCTTTTATAGTTTTGGATTGTAGTCACTTTAATTACATATAGTACCTAACTATACTTTAATTATTTTAGTACATATATAATTATCTAGCGACCCGCCCACGATCGCAATGGTCTAATTTTGGCCGACTTCTTACCGGTTTTTAGGTATAACATATTAACTTACATAATCATAAATTACAAATTTATGATTATGTAAGTTAATATGTTAAAAATATTCATTTAAATACATTCCCTAAAAGATGTTGAAACCCGCATTAAAATCGGTTACGTGGTTAAGGAGGAGATAGCGGACAAACATACAAACAGACAGAGTTAGCGACTTGGATTTATACTATGTAATTTGCCGAATTAGTGACTTTTCCTAAATTGTCTCATGTCTGGATGTAATAACGTTTTCCCCTACTCCAGTGTGTGATACTCGTACCTACAATAAAAGCACCCGCTAATTTAGTACCGGAATAGATATGGATATTTACTTAAACATCATCCTATTTACTATTTAATACAAAACACATGCTCCTAACAAGACTTAGGGCTGATTTTTCAATAGTCAGATAAATACTAACTGACTGATAAGAGGTATGTTTTCATTGTCACTTCATACCTATGTCAAGTATTTATGTTCGACGTGCAACAAAAACATACTGATTTTCTGTCAGATAGAATTTATCTATTGAAAAACCGGCCCTCACTATTCTACTATTTCCACCAGGTACGAGCCGGACCACAACCAGGGCGGGGTCTGCCGGTACAACCAGAACCCGGGCTACGTGGTGTTCTCAGCCATGGGGTCCTTCTTCCTGCCCATGGCGGTGATGGTCTACGTGTACGCCAGGATCTCTTGCGTGGTCGCCAGGCGGCATCAGCAGCTGGCCTCGTCTAACTCTAGGTGTAATAAGGTTGGTTTTCGTTGAAATTTGTATATGGGATAGTTAGGTTAGGTTAGGTAAGGTTACGGTCTAGGTGATTAGGTTAGGTGATGGTCTACGTGTACGCCAGGATCTCCTGCGTGGTCGCCAGGCGGCATCAGCAGCTGGCCTCGTCTAACTCTAGGTGTAATAAGGTTGGTTTTCGTTGAAATTTGTATATGGGATAGTTAGGTTAGGTTAGGTAAGGTTACGGTCTAGGTGATTAGGTTAGGTGATGGTCTACGTGTACGCCAGGATCTCCTGCGTGGTCGCCAGGCGGCATCAGCAGCTGGCCTCGTCTAACTCTAGGTGTAATAAGGTTGGTTTTCGTTGAAATTTGTATATGGGATAGTTAGGTTAGGTAAGGTTACGGTCTAGGTGATTAGGTTAGGTGATGGTCTACGTGTACGCCAGGATCTCCTGCGTAGTCGCCAGGCGGCATCAGCAGCTGGCCTCGTCCAGTTCTAGGTGTAATAAGGTTGGTTTTTAAAGTTATAGATACTGGAAAAGGTAACGCGGGTCTCCGAGCATTGCGCGACCGGAATCGAACCCAGGACCTTTAGATTGCCGGTCTAATGCTCTTACCACTGAGCGCATTTCTTTTTCCAGTATCTGTATCTTCAAAATTAATAAATTAGCATTTTAAATGCAAAACTAAAAGTAAAATCTCAAGGTTGGTTTTGGTTGAAATTTTTATATGTGATAGTTTGGTTTTGGGTATATCAGTGGGCAGGAGATTTCAGTGATTGATGATGAGATATTCATTTTCATAGGCAAAGCTGTAGGTGAATAAATTTTCATAGAAACTTAACTATAGCTCGCTTAGAGCGATATGACCACCATTTGTATTAGTATAAGTCAATGCCTTCTGTACTTTTCACTGATTTGCAAAAAAGAGTTTTTATTTATATCATTTTATTATATAGTTACATACATTTGATAACATTATGCAAGTAAACAATTTTTGCTATTGTGCATTAATAAGTAGAATAAGTGCAAAACATAGTGTTCCACTTTCTTAAAGGCCGACAAGACACCGATGATACTGTGAGGAGAGGACATATGAACAACTAGTGGCCGCCCGCGACTCCGTTCGCGTGGAAGTCGGTTTCCCGTGGGAATTAGAAGTTTTCCCGCGGTATAAAGTACACTATATGTTATTCTGATGTATAACCTATATTACTATAAAGTTTCATCAAAATCCATCCAGTAGTTTTTACGTGAAAGAGTAACAAACATCCATACATACATCCATACTCACAAACTTTCACGTTTATATTATTCATTAATAGGATGAAACCTCGTCACAGCAATTAATTGGGTAGATACTGCCAGTTAGTTGTATAATTCTTTAATTAGGTACTAAAATCTTTTCTTTTCAAAATGCATGTTTAAATGTATTTTAGAAGCCCAACCAGCACCCATTTACCTTATTTTGAACAGACTGGCAATTAAAAGTGTGGTTATCAGTAAACGAGGTTCAACAGAAGCACTTAAAAGGCTAATCACCGAAACCAACGTGTTTTTCTCCCACAAAAACGTTCGTACATTTTTAACCGCTTGCCATTCCCAGTATCCCCACAGATTACCAGTATTTTGTATTCAGTTAAAACTTTTTGTTGCAGCGCGGGAAACTATCCTGCATTCGGACCGAATCCGAATCTGGTTCAGACAAGGCCTCGCTTCGACAGACCACGTCAAAGAAGCCGTCAAAAAACTCAACGCACACCATTGACAGTTCGGCGGAAAAATATCCGTGTTGCTTCCAATCGGACCGGAGCAAACACAGGAAAGAGCACCGGCCATACAACGAGGTTACTTTTAAATCCAACTGCAAGTACAAGACTCGACAACGCTCGGTCAAGGAGTCGGAAAACAATCGAGTATCGTCTTTGAGACGAGAAACAAAAACCGCTCAGACTCTAAGTTTAGTCGTCGGCGGATTCGTCGCTTGCTGGCTCCCATTCTTCCTATACTACCTCCTCACACCATTTATACCGAACAATTACGTAAACCCTGTCCTAATGTATATAATGACGTGGCTCGGATGGTTCAATTCGGCGATAAATCCGTTTATCTACGCATTCTATTCACCGGATTTCAGACTCGCTTTCTGGCGATTGACGATAAAAAAGTGTAGGAGAAAAAAACGATGAACAGGCAGATTACGGTGATCCGGCCCGCTGGAATCAATTACGTTACGGAAAGGCCGTTTGATTTGACAGCTCTTTAAAGGTTAACCGAAATAGGGTACCTGTAAGAGAGGTCTGATGAAAAATTTAATTATTGGAAAATTTTAAGTCAGATGATTCAAAAAGCAGCACACAAAACTGTCGGTAATAAAATGTTAAGTTATTTTCAGAATTTTGGTTGAATGCTTTATTTTTAACTTAAAATTAACAATTATTATTCTAGCACCGTTCAATAAACATACCCGGCCGTAGCATTTTTTTTTCAAATTTTTGACCTTAAAGATAGCATTTGATCAATTTTATCCAAATAAAATTTTAGGTCTCCACGCCTTACAAAGGAAAAGGGAATCCTTTTAGGATCATTTCATTTTCCCTATATCTGTCTAACCAGACCCTTTTTTGTAAGCGTGAAGGCTTAAAGCTGCCGACCTCTTGCGTAACAATAAGTAACCGAAAAGTAGTCACAAAAAACGTACCTTTATTCCCTATACCTCCTATCCTACTGACCTTTATCTATGTGTATTTCTATTTATCTATTTATTTCTCTAGATAACACACCACCACACATTAGACTAGGAGAGAACCTAGTTACATCCAGACACAAACCAATCTAGAAACGCCATTTTTAACTGAATTGGCCCGACCCGGGAATCGAACCCGAGACCTTCCGCTTAACAGTCCGGTGTATATGTTACGTCTAATACCCGAAGTGCGGCTACACCTTGTTTTAGCCGGTTAGAACATCAATAGGTTAGGTTAGTTAGGTTACTTCTTTGATACTGCCCAGAAAAAGGAGTCCCGCGCAGCGGGACTCCGTCGACTCATGATTGAAGCCAGTTTTTATATATATAGGTATATATTTTTGTTACAGTTTTCCATATTAAAAAGACTACTAACCGGCTAAAACTAGGTGTAGCCGCACTTCGGATATTAGCCGTAACATATATAATGCTGCGCCACAGAGGTCGTGTATGTTTCTATACTTCGATGATTTTTTTAATAGTCAATTCAAATGGCCTTGTTTATAAAATAAAACTAATCACTTTATTGATTTCAGAATCAGACATTGAAAACTATATTTCTTTATATTGGCAAGCATTCATGAATAACTTTAAAAGTTAATGAGGACGATGTGCAACAAATTTGGCACCGAAAAACCGTAAAAATTGACGGTTCGTTCAATTAACTATCGAGGTTCGAGCCATTAGACTTTTATAATGGTAACTTCGTTTAAGCACCCATACAAACATTCAAAACAAAAAAAAAATCATTTTCTTTTCCCTTTTTTTTTAAAGTTCTTCATATTTTCCCTTACAAAATAAACAAAAAATACTATTTATTCTTGAAATGTAGCTGACACCAATACCCATTCAATTAATTTACTTTTTAATTAGTGCTGTACTACTCTGTGCTTTTGTTTAAATAACAAGTTACCACTTTTGGCGCGGAGGTAAAAATCGCTGTCATAACCTAAAAATGTATAATTGGCTCTCACGGAAAGTGCGCGTCGTATGCATTCATTAGCGATATCTGTCATTGAGAAAATTAAAGCAGTTAACTTACGTAGGTACTTGGCAGGTGATATGCACCCGGCAGCTTTTCATTAGTTAAAATGTTCCATAATTGCTATAGATATCTGTAAGTCAAAAATAAAAGAGGGTGCCGAATGTCTAGACCCTTATGAGTAAACTATAAATAGCTTACAATATGAACAAATAATTTCCAGACTACTGCTTATCAGTCCGGTTTATAGGTATTCGGCTATTACTGCCTCGCCTGAACTACACCCATATTTTTATACCAAAAAAACAATAAGCACTCTCTATTAATCGTAAATAGATTTATAATCTCCTATGCCATAAATATACCTAGGTACTACCAAACCTTAAAGAGCACTAAAATTCTACACTGCTCACAGACAATAAACTCACCACAAAGTAATTCAACTAAAAGAAGAAACATATGAAATATCAACACCCGTGTATGAAAGAAAAAAAAACTAAAATTTTCTGCCGCAGCACCGAACTTTTCTTTATAAAGCGCGAAAGGAAATAAATAAAATAATTTCTCTTCATCTTATGGGCGTGGGCGAGTTTCATATTTCAGAGGAAGATGAAAAATGCACTTTAAAATGAGTTTTATTTAGACAGACAAAGAGATGGAATTTCAACGGTGTTTCGTTTAGAACTTTAATGTGGATCGCGCTTATGGCATTAACGTAGAAAGAGCGGGTAGTGTGACAAAAGTTCTATTTTGAATTTAGTTTTAAGTTTTGCACTCTTTGACAACGTTCTTAAAGCTGAAAAGTAAAGGAAGAAGAATCACAAAGACGTAGCGATTTTTTTCAAATGAGTCTATTATTTATTATGTTTTTAAAAAAAATGTTTTCCTGCAATTTGACTAGCTTCATATAAAACTTATAAAGTCATTCTGCGCGTTATTTATATGCACATACATATTAACTGAATGCTCTAAGTCCTGTAGAATTATACAGAGTTAAATGGCCACGAATGAACAAAATGTTAAATATGTGTATGCAAAGATTTTTTATTACATACAGTGCAAAACCAAGTAAAGTAACTAATTATCAAACCAAATAAAACAAAATACAAACTTGTCAGAAATAATTGGCAAGGCGTTTTCCGAGCGTTTCCGATTTTGTTACCGCAACGCTTGCTCATTGTTTTTTTTCTCATAGTAAAAGTTGCCAAGCGTCAAGTGTGGAAGTAGTCTAAACACATATTATTAACTTGTGGGCGGCAACTTAGAACCTTTTTACTTTGTCATTAGAATTTAAAATAATAGGTACTCTATTTCATTGTTTCATTCCTTTGTTATACATCTCTAAAGTTATATTAGACCTCTGTATTAATAGATATGAAATCAATAATATCGAAATGAAAATGTAATTGATGGTATGAAACTGCAACTAGCATTAATTGACTTATTTCGTGACTAAAGATAGCTTGCACAAAAGCAATTTAAAAACGGACATTAGTATAAAATGTATTCATACGGCCGAAACCAATATTCTACTATAGTTAAAACCTTGGTAATTGGAAACTGCTAGTTTTGTTTTTTGTGACGTGTTTCTGTCATTTCCATATCAACAGCTATCTACCATAGTTTATTGAGACGCAAAAACATGGATAATGGTTACCATAGTTACACAAATAACAAGGCGTCAAAGGTTAGTAGAATATTGGTTTCGGCCGTAAAGCAATATAATTGCTACTACACAAATATGAAATGTAAACTGTAATAATATTTAAAAGCATTTTTACATTCCTAAACCTAGAACCACTGTCATAAAATATGTACTTTAGATACAACGTGTTCCTTTTGATGTCCCTTTATTATTAGGTATTAATCAATCTCTGTAACAGAAAAATAAGAGAAAAGCTATATTGTTTGGATGCAAGATATGTTTGGATACAAGATACCTATTGAACCCTTGAGACTTAACTTAAAATAATGCTATACATTTTCGACAGTGTGAATTTAAAGTGATATATATTTTAGTATCTTCAACCTTAAGTAACCTTAATTTAAAAACGTCACGTTATGACACAACGTAAGATTGCTTTTTGAAAAAAAAAACTCATAAATGTACACCCTTTAACAAAGCATTACTTTTAAGTTTAAGCATATCAAAATGAACACTCTGTATACAATGTATATTAACGAAACAGTGTTTTTATCTTTTGACCCGCCATGTTATATTGAAGTTTTTTACTTAGCTTAATCAATAGTTAATACTGTTAGTAATTGTAAATAAATGCAGAGAAAATAATAGGGAATACACGATAAAGACATGAAGATATTCTTTAAATAAAAAGGATTTGATGATTCTAGTTAGGAATTTCATTGTAGATATTGTGATAATTAAGAATAAAAATAGTGTTTTATAAGACTGTTGTTTCATTTAAAAATTCTATAAGTATATAATGATTATTTAAATAGAAAAAAAATAGCTGAAGATACAAAATGTTTGGTGCTAATAGTATTAATAAATTACATAGATATTATGTCGTTTTATCACGCACGGTGAGGGAAAACAACGTGAAGAAACCCACATGATAGGATGATTACCCACCATGTGATCTACCAACCTGCACCGAGCCAGCGTGGTGGATTACGGCTCAAACCCTCTCGATATCCAAGAAGGAGGCCTGTGCTCAACTATTGGGACATCTATTACTAAGTCGTTGGCATCCAAAAAGAGTTGCTTAAAAAAACTTTTGATATCTAAAAGCTCTTATGGTTTTAGTGTACTCCGTGGCTGTAAAGTTTCTTCAGTGATTTTCTGAGCATAGGTATATCATTGTCCACGGATCTGTTATCTATTCTATCTTCTTCTATGCAATTTACAGTTCGTAACAAAGGAACTAACTTTACCCAAGAGACAGACCCAAAATTGGTACACGAGGCACAATTCTCCTTTACGTGTGACAACTAACGGCCGAAACCAATACTCTACTATAGTTAAAACCTTGGTTATTGGAAACTGCTAGTTTTGTTTTTTGTGATGTGTTTCTGTCATTTCCATATCAACAGCAATCTACCACAGTTTATTGAGACGCAAAAACATGGATAATAGTTACCACAGTTACACAAATAACATGGCGTCAAAGGTTAGTAGAATATTGGTTTCGGCCGTAAGTGATTCAGTAAGCTCATGCCAGTTACTTCGTGTTAGAGTTAGTCACGAATGAAGGCAGCCTGCAACATTAGCGGTAGATCTAATAAACCTGTTTATTTATAAACTGTAGGCTTAGTGAAAGTTTTGATCGAGCATTATATCGACGGTGGAAAGGCAATATTTCTTAAGCGACATAGGGGTAATTTTACAGGAGAGCAAAAAGAAGTTTGTAATTTCGGGAAATCGAGGATAAAAAAATAACTATTTATTCGATTTACTTTGTTCCAAAAAAAAAATAATGCTATTAATACCTTTTATTAGCTTCTTTCAAAAGTTGGAGCTAATTTTGTGTAATTACCGAGTTAATGTCGCTTAGTAAAATTTTAACAAAAATGACAAACCGTAAAAAATTACTAACCGACCACACAACAAATATTCAAGTGCAGGAAATAAGTCTTAAATATATTTGATTGTATTTTTTCAGTCTGGAAAATAGTCATAAACCAAAATTCAATGAAATTATGTTCTGGCTAAAATTACTTTAATGCATTCAAATAAACTGTTGACGTCTCTTGTTTCAGCAATTTAATCACATTGTTTTCAATAAATTAAAAGATATTATATTATAAAAAAGGCAATAACAAATGTTTTATTAAATTTAAGAAATATATCATAATTTTAATGTTTTTCTCTTTATTAAATTTTATAAAAAAAAACAATAAAAGCACAGTTCAGGAACACAAAGAAACTCGCTTTATCGAAATCAGACTCTAAACATTAAATAATTTAACATGATGAGTGAATATCATGAATTACCATGTTAAGATCATGTTTTACCAAGCGACATACTACCATAATGAATTTCTTGTACTAAACAACAATTTTTCCATTGAGTGAGAATTGGTAGTTATTGACTAAGCGCCAAATTGCAATTACTCAGGGTTTGGTTAAAATATCTTAGAGCGTTTTTTTATTTTTTTGTCTCCGGATAAAATTTACTAAACGCCAAAGTACTCAAAATAAAAATCAAGTGAAATTAGCTAAGTACAAATTCCTATTTTGAAAAATTGTCGTTTAGTCGCCGAAAACACAAAAAAAACACCAAAAATTAAAATATCTAAGCGAGATCAAAAGTCGTCACAGAAGCATGGGAGTAAGACTAAACGATGCAGTTTTTTTTTCTGAATCGTTTAATGTATATAACTCAATTTCGCCAAAAGTGTCGCTTAGGTAATTTTGCCTTTCCAACGTCGATATGTACTTTTCGTAACTGACTGTTCGCCATACGCGACAGTTTCGCTTTGTGGGCGCTGATTGATGCTCTATCTATAAAATTGCGACATAAAATGACTTGCACTGATCCTCTGATTTAGGCATAAACTTATATTAGTAATAGAATTGATTTATAGAAACACTAGTGGCCGCCCGCGACTCCGTTCGCGTGGAAGTCGGTTTGAGATGTTTTCCCGCGGTAAAAAGTACCCTATGTGTTATTCTGATGTATAACCTATATTACTGCAAAGTTTCATCCAAATCCGTCCAGTATTTTTTACGTGTAAGAGTTTTTACATCCATCCATACACCATCCATACATACTCACAAACTTTCACGTTTATAATATTAGTAGGATGGTAGGATAAAAAAATTGTTTCTCTCATATAACTAGGTATGTCTTTGCACGGTATCAAACAAGGGTTTCAATAATATATCATGACCATTTCAACCAACTTTATCCCGAACTGCCGATCCTGCTTTTAATAGGTCATGTGGGTGGTCGCTGTTTGCTACTGAATATTGCAAGGCGCTGCGCTGACCTCCGCTTTGTTAGATATCAAGGGTTTTGGCCACTGTCTGTTTGCTTTGAGATATACCAAGCAAAGGTTTTTATTGTATCAACCTGCTGAGTTTGGTGGTCTAATGTCGTGGAAATTTATTAAGGTAGGTCGGAGTTTTGAAATGTAGGTACCTATATCATTTTATTTCTTTGCAAATATTAAAATTAGCTAAGATTATCGATGGCTCGTAAACTACACTTTAAAAATTGTATGTGGATCTTTAGAACCTTTTAGGTAAGGTACAAATACGTAAACAAACAAGTGTTGTCCGCTCAACAGTTTAAATGTATAAGGTAATTTACATTAAGATAAGCTTAACGTAACTAACTTACATGATGAGGTTTATTTTCATATACGCTAACCTGAAAATCTCATTCCGATTCTGGTTCTCATAGCCTAACACGTAATGAAAAGGTTATGACAAACGTAACCATTTTAAGTTAGTATTACATCATTATAAAGGTGACTTTCCATATTCATACAGTACGCTGTAGCCTAATTCACGTAACAAAACATTTTTCACGAGTCACTCAGTGTATAAAGGCTTTTTGACTCGTCATTTCCCTACAATATTACTTAGTTACTCATAATGTAAGGAATTTAAGTTTGTTTGTCAAAAACTCGGGTCTGCTGAACTGATTCAAAACATTTTATAGCCTGTAGAAAACTATGTTACTAGGTAGAGAGAAAAAACTTACTAGGAAAAAAGTTAGGTCCTACTACATAGTGTGCTGATTCCTAAATTAATAAATTGAATTTGAGTTACATTAAAGTAGGTACTACACTTAGATAGTTTAGCTAGATTTTGTAAGTGGTAGAGTCTAGCTGTAGGCTCTGTCTGCAGCGATTACTGGGCTGACTCGACCGGTGTAATACCACCGTCGCACAGACGTGAAGTAGAGACGATGTTCCTGCGTTTCGATCGGTGAGTGCGGTATCCGGTGCCTAATTTCTCAAAGGCTCAGCAACACACCCCCAACACCAACAGTGTTGCGGGTAGTCACCTGCGGTGGTAATCACTTACCATAAGGTGACCCGCATGCTCGTTTGCTCCCTATATTATAAAAAAAAAGTTAACAATTTTAGATGTGTATTATAACTTCGACTAAGTACAATAGTATGGCTTATTTTCTAATTCTCAATTCAGAAACTGACACCAATTAACGCTTATGTTGAGAAAGAGTTCCTACCTGTAGGTTCATACTAGGTACCTAAGTATAATTAGACATCCTCAGGCTGTTATCCAAATAGTTTTTTTTGTTACACGGACGGGTCTGAAACGGTGTTTTCCCCAAGTCATAAATCAGACTAAAAACCGTACTCACGGCCCACACGGTGCCGGCTGTTAGAAGCTACTTCACCCTTTTTACAGTTTCAGTAATAAATTATGGTGTTAGTAAACACGTAATGACGCGGTCTCACGGTGCGAGAAATGATGCGAAGAAGATGGTGTGAAGAATGCACAATGGGCGTCAAATGAAGTGTGTTTGAAACATATTAAATCCTTAGGCTGATTTTTGAATCTGTTTGGCCTCTTATTCAACTTAACAATAGGTAAGTATAGTACTTAATATAAGTGAGAAATTAATTTCACTATATGGTCTATGCATCACGCATCTCTACTTGCTCTATATACAATAACTAGGTACCTTTACTCCGCCAAAGAATACTTATTAACAAAGATATTGAAAAGTTCAAGGGCTCGTATTTATTAACCGTATTTACGTACTTGGATTCTGGATCCTCACCCCTTTTGGATTTCCCCTACATTTGGGATTACCCTACATTTTGTATTATGATTAGTAAGTAATAAAACATATAACTCGGACAACACGTCATAACTCAATTTGCTGACGTCACATTCGGATTATCAGCCCCACGCGAACGCTACTACTATCTACAAATCCAAAGTGACATGTGACAGTTCTAGAAATGACAGCTAAGCTCCCCTCGTCTCTGGTAATTTATTGAAACTGCGTCACGGGGCAGGAAGCCACCTCACGCACGTGTCACGTGATTACGACTTTGACAGCTGTCAAAACGGGTTGCTGTCAGTTTGAGAAAAATGTAATAGTAACGTAATTGCTTTGCAAAGTTTCGGTACAGATAAAACGTGACTCATATTTATTTTGCTTAAGGATAAAACAATGTTTGAACATTGTTCTGGTATTACAGCACGATATAATTTTTGAAATTGATAGGTACAATGTTTTTAGACTTGGTCTATTTGAAAATATTTGCGTTTTTGTATTAGCTTCATGCGATATCAATGTTGTGCCTCTCCTCTTTTTCTTTACACACTATGTAGGTACGAATGTGAATGTTATTCATTTCCCCTGATTTATAAACTTGATAAAATTTTACACAGGAACTCGGCTATCACACCGGTACAAGGCCTTCTCATTTATTTTAAATTATGACCATATTTATCACGCACTGGCGTTAAGGAAAAAAATTGTAAGGTAACCCACATGATTAAATGATTGGTTATCTATCCATCAACTAAATAGGTACACCATTACATACTGAACCAGCGTGGATTATGGCTCAGTCCCTTTCTGTATAACTAGAAGGTCATTTACAGACTATTATTTAAGACTATTTTTCGCCCGCGTGGAATTCGGTTTTATCGCGCCACGTGGTAAGGAGTAGCCTATATTCTTTCCCAAAGTCTAGACTATTTGTCAAAATTGGTTAAGTGGTTTAGACTTTATGTTTGATAATAAGGAACTTCCATACAAACTTTCATCCCCAATTTCAACCCCTTCTATCACTTTTTCGTATTAAAAAGTATGATATGTTTTTTTTTCAAGTTCAGCTCTATCTTCATACCAAGTTTCATCAAAATCGTTTCAGTAGATAAGGCGTGAAAGCGTAACCGAGAGACAGACAGACAGACCGACGGACAGAGTTACTTTCGCATTTATAATATTATATATAGACCCTGTTAAGCAGAAAGGTGTTAAGTGCCAAAAATCGGATATTGAGTTAAGTATACCACTGTTTTTGTAAACATATAATCTAGTTGTACGCAAAAAGTGAACTCTCCAAAAATTATATATTTTTTGTTATTTACAAAAAATAGGTTTTGCAAATTTCATTACTCCACCTTTTGAATTTTGCATAACAGTGTTATGTCAAAAAGTTCAGTTCTGCATATTAAGGATACGTTGGAAGCCTGATTTATAGTAAGATTCAAGTGCAAAACCTCTTAGAAAATGTTCATAACTTAATATCATTTTTGCAATAAATTATTAAAAAAAATTGCCAAGTGCGAGTCGGAAACGTGCACGAAGGGTTCCGTACTATTTTATCTATAAAAACGGTAAATATAGTGTTTTGATTTGGTGCCACCCTTTAATATGAATGTTATTGAAATGAAATAATTCATTTTTATATTGAATATAAAACTGAATATTTTGTGAATATTTCAAACATCTATCAGTTGTCGTTAATAAGATCAAGAAAAAAAATGCGAAATAAACACGCTTGGTGTTTGGGATTCCTCTTAAATATTTTAACTTTATTTAATTGTTAGTGTTTGTTATTATAGCGGCAACATAAATAAAACATGTGTGAAGAACTTTCTAGCTATCACGGTTCATAAGGAGGCTTAGTAATAGGGTCTTGTTTTTACCCTTTGGGTACGGAATCCAAAAAGAAAGATTGGACTTAGGCATCCTTAAATCCTTGAATATTTCCTCTCCTGCTTTATCCTGGTTCGATTCCTACCTTCGTGGCCGCTCGCAGCGTGTTCGCCATAATGAGTCTTACTCGGAATGGTCTGACCTTACTGCGGGTGTGCCTCAGGGTGGTGTCCTCTCTCCCATACTGTTTTCCATTTTCATTAACTCTGTGTCCCATGTCATTTCTTCCAAATTCCACCTTTATGCGGACGATCTGCAAATTTACCGTCATTGCCTTGTTTCCGATATTTCTGCCGCCATAGCATCTATTAATGATGATTTGGAACGCATCCGTAATTGGGCACTATCCTTTGGACTGGTTCTTAACCCTAAAAAAACGCAAGCCTTAGTTATTGGAAGCAGGTCCATGCGCAGTCGTATCGATCCATCTTCTTTACCTACCGTCACTCTTAATGGAACACCGATCGCCTCCGCTGAATCTGCTAAGAACCTTTTTTTTTTTTTTTGTTTGCGCGGTGAAATGCGTTTACGCACCGTACCCCCCACCGGGGTGGCGGGGGGCGTGTGTGGGACTCCCACCTGGGCAACTGACACGTCGCCCAGGGGACTACCCACTAAAACACCGCGGCGCTCCGTCTTCGCCTTTGTGGTGAAGCCGTGGGGCCCGGACCGTCGGCCCTACGCCACGACTTCACCGGCATCTGCTAAGAACCTAGGTGTTACATTAGATTCTAATCTTAACTGGGGTCTGCATGTCAGCGAGGTCAGTCGCAGGGTCCACTACTCCTTCCATTCGCTGAAGTGTCTCCAAATGTATTTGCCGATCGCGACTAAAATCTCCCTTTCCTTAACTCTTATCCAACCCATTATAGATTATGCGGATGCTTGTTACCTTGATGCCACAGAGGAGCTGTTAAACAAACTGGAACGCTTGCAAAATCTCTGTATCAGATTTGTTTTCAATCTTAGAAAGTATTATCATGTATCACATCTTCGCAACTCCAGTGGCTCCCAATCCGATTTCGTAGGAACACTCGTATACTATGTCTCCTCCATAACGTACTCCATAATTCTTCCTACCCATCCTACCTACGCGATCGCTTCACGTATAACAACCCACCTAATGCGATCTGCAGACCACTCAAAATGTATATACTGTCTGTTCCTCCTCATTCCAATGATTTCTATTCCCATTCCTTTACTGTCCATGCTGTCAGGCTTTGGAACTCGTTGCCTCACGATATTCGAGCAGTGAAATCCATGTCATTGTTCAAGAAACGTGTCAAAAGTTATTATCTTGCTATGTAGTCTATGTGTAACATTTTTTTTATATATTTATTTATGTATATCTATAGTTGTAAATATATTTAAATATTTATATGTATATATATTTAAGTAATAACATGTAACTATTTGTATGTAGTTTATATTAGTGGATATATAGCAATTATTAGTATGTAGACACACAAAATTTGCTTTCAATACCATCGCTTCAACTACAGGTCTGCTGGAAGAGATTTCGTGTTGGAATAAGCAGAACCTCTGTAATTACGTTTTATTTTTTAATTACTTTGTTCTTTTATGTGTTTTTTTGTGTAGATACATAAATTTGTAAATAAATAAATAAATAATTAAAAGTAAATTGAAACCTTTTGTTTAATTGCTTCCCGCGCCACCGAGAAGCACACTTGCCAGTGTTGCGTTTTAATAGTAGGGTAGGTACTACTATAGACGTTTTGGTATTTTTTACCCGTTTTTGAGCCGCTTTTTTAATAGACAAATAAAATGGCAAATAATGACCTTTCCGATAGCTTTAACTAAGACGGGACATAAAGTTTCAAATTTTCTCAGTGGTCAGGTGGCCCTCTGCTAGCAATCCTAATGATTTTTAGGTTCACAGTAACTCTGTAAGGACGAAGCATTTTTTAGTATTTTACGGTTGTTAGAAAAGGTCAGTTATCTTTTAACGGATACGGATTTCGCCACTGTAAGAACTAGATCAAATTGACATGGAACCACACGAAAAGCACCATCTTTCGAATAAAAAACAATCATCGAAAGGGCCTTCTCCCAGTCGTAAGCTCTGAGGTAACAAATATAGGTAGAGTAAACCACCGCCTTTGGGCACCTCCTCTCAAACAGTCATAAACCTCAGTTCTGTAACCGTATAAAGAGGGCTTTATGGTTCCACAACGTCCTTCCCAACTCGGGTGAATGATTGGGGCATACCTGGACGGCAGGCACCACAAACCATCGGCGACATGGAAAAGAAATGTTGTACTTATGACCTGCTGCTTTCCGCAGGGCTCGGTTACGGGCAGACTCTTGTGGAACGTGAGGTATGATTGGGTTCCTCGAGGCGCACTCCTCAAGGGCTTAATCGTGATCTGTGACACCGAAGACACGATCGTTATAGCTCGTGGGGCAACATAAAAGACAGCTGCCCGTCTTGCAACCGCTGGTGTGGCAACCGTTGTCGGGAGCCGGCAGAATTTTGAGCAATAGGTGGCCCCAAACAGAACTGCGAATTGTGGTTTCGTGAGTTTAGATTGAAGTTGATTCTTAGGGTTCGTCCGTCCGTACGTCCATCCGTCTGTCTATGTATCTGTAACCAGGCTGTATCTCATGAACCGTGATAGCTGTGAAATTTGCACAGACCAATATTAAAAACATTATAAAATAGTTAATAAGAAGTGCGCCCGTACAACACAGTTTTTTGCTATATTGTTCTCGAATTAGTAAAGACAACTGGTAGACGTCTTAAATATTCACTTTAAATAAATAAATAATTCGTTTTAAAAATAACTAGGATACCAAAAAGGATACAAAAAAAGTTATTTTTACCGTTTTTAATCGATAAAGGTACGGAACCCTTCGTGCACGAGTCCGACTTAACCGGAGTTTTGACACAATAAGATTAAATTTAAGACAAAAAGATTATTAGTGAATTAAGATTTCCTTATTTCCAACATAGTAAAAACCAAACTTACTATAAAATTCAATTTTACAAAAAATATTTAAAATTGTTTGGAGGTTCAAGTCTGGTTATTTTTTTCATGAATAACTTTTAATTTTCCTATACACGGGACTTTTTTAACGTAAAACTTAATTTTACAAGTACGGATTAATGAGATTTATGTTTTTTCTATCTTTTTATCTACGTAAAGTAATTTGCAAAAGCGATTCAAAGTGAAATAATGCTTTTAAGAATCATATTTCGAAACATAGAGCATTAAACAAAAAGGTGTTAAGTGGTATTTTCACGATTATTCATCAAAATTAGCATTTCTATTCAAAAATGTTTATGTTGTCAAATAAACAATACTTTTTTATATGTGTAAACAAATTTTTATAAAATAACATACATTAGTTTCGCAGCTACACGTTTTGAAAAACCAGCTAATGTAATAATCTTTAATCGCGTCTAGCGAAAAATGACAAAAAAGCACTTAACACCTTTCTGCATAACAGTATCCATTATATAGTAGGGATAGTAGGGATTTATGTTTTGTAAAAAAAAAAAAGTTTCAATTTTGGTCGTGAATTCTAAACAAATGTATAAACGAGGTATTTTTATCATTGCTTTAGACATTTAATGGATTGCTTGGATTTCTGAAAGCCGATTGCTTGTCCGTGGGTGAAAGATGGGTTGTTAACAATTGGAAATGTATACAGGGGGACGCGTAATTTTAAAACGTTTGTAGCTTTTCAACATTTTATTACTTATATATGAATTATGAACTATTGGAATGTCCGCTATGCGACGCTAACAAAAAACTCTGAATCCAGCAAGTAGTTTTTTTTAATTTAAATTTTAACCGTCTGAAATCGGAATAAAAAGTAAAAGAGTTAAAATTGAAATAACTCAAAAACGGTTAACTTTTGCATACACCATTTTTGGTCAAAATCAGTTGCTTTTGACTTAATCTATCACCTCTTAACAGAAATACGTGACATTAGAAGTCACCCTGTATACACTTTACAATTGGTATCTAGTAAATGTAGGTATGTCGTATTGCGGAAATGTAATCTTGTAAGAAGACGAATGATATCAAAAGTCTATAATCGCTTTTTATTCTAACGAACTTCCTTCAATCACTGTGAGTATGCTACTCTCAGTGATTGAAGTAAGTTCTTTCTATACAATAAGTATGTTTACGTTATTTTTCCTTGCTAATTATAAATGTTACAATCGCTTACTTTTAATGTTAAAATGTGGAGATCTTTCCCAAAGCAAGTTTTTATACATAAAAAATATAGAAGTCGACTTGAGAACCTCCTCCGTTTTAAATAACAATCTTAATAATGTGAAGCCTTAATAAAACCCCTGTAATTAAAACTCCAAGCAAAATATTTTAGCTTTATATTAAGCAGTTTCAAAATTATTTCACTCCAAAATCCGGCAGCCTTTTAACGGACGATGGAACCGAAACCCATCTTTTTAAAAAAGGTGTTCTTTTCATAGACCTGTTTCTTTAGCGCACCAGATTAAACTGGTTCAGTCTGCTTTATGCCGCATTTTTAATATCTTTTTCGCTATGATAAAATGAGAGGTTTTAACTGGGTTACCGAATAGATATTCGATGTGAAAACTGGATTTATCTGGTTCGTCTAATGGATTGGATGGGCTCGTTATTTTGACACTTAGGTTGATTGAAGAGTAGCTAAGTATATTAAGTCTCAGACTAAGTTAGGTTAGCCCAATGCCTAACAGTGCAGCTATAATGTCCTTGTGTCCTTCAGTCCTTGAGGCTCAATATCAATCATTTTAATTCTTGCATTAAACGTATAAACCTTAAGTACCTACACTTTAACTTTTTCAGACAATGATTCGTTAATTTCGGCAAAACTTTCTAAAATTAGTAGTAAAAGCTGCCACACACGACTATTAAAGCGACTCCTTATAACCCTATATCCCCATTTGCACTAATCATGAAACTTACGGCCAGCCGGACAAATAAAACTCGGTTATAGCATTTATTGTCAAGAATAGTCATCCAAAAAACTAATCAAACGGTCTAACCGGGCCTAAAAGGTGTCTCAAAGAAACGTGGAAATCCCAAAGAAAATATATACGGTCCCGTTAAGGTTATACGAAAATAAATCTTCCAAACGATCTATTTAAGTCGAAAATACTGAAAATGTACCACGAATTGGGACGTTCCTTTTGCAATTGATGACGTCATGAAACGGCTATATAAAAAGAATTTTTTTATTGAGGTTTGGAAATGCATGAGCAGGAACCTCTAGTTTGAGTTAAAGACAAGCCATTGAAATAAAAACATCCATTACTTAAGGGGAATTATAAAACGAGCGAATAAAAAATAAAATAACGACTGATGATGTCATACTGTTTTAATAACTTGAGCGGTATGAATTTGAGTAAACGATAAATTTACTAAACTAACGATGAATATTGATTGATAAAAATATCCAGAACGAGCTTACAAAAAAGGGTTTTGATTAATCCATTTCAGATATTAAACTACTATCCGTGCGACTACATTACTAAGTGAGCGACTTACAAATACGGAGGCGGCAACTTCAATATTAAAACAGTTTCTATTTTTCCAATTGAGGTTTTATATTACGATCTACTAAAAAGTTCACTTTTAGCAAATTTTGCTAAGCTGAGATATTCCATTTAAGATCTTATGATTTTTTATTTTGATACTACTCCAGTAGCAATAGCCATCAATTGCACTTCTATTTGTTTTCCTATATTTTCTCAACATAACCGTCTTTTCTACTATTATGCAATAGCTAGGATAGGTTAGCGAGGAGCGCAGCGACGAGCGTGTTAGGTTGACTTTTGCCCCACATGAGCGAACAGAGCGAGCGCAGCGAGCGTGGTGCGGCAGCACCCGGTGAAGCGCTTATTTTGTAACGTAAGAATTGGTTTCGAGCTACAGAAAAGACTTAGGATCAGTAAAATTTTGAATAGTGTTTCTTCAAATTGTTATTTTAATAAGGTTTTTTTAATAATGTGAGTTTTTTATACTCTGCTCATTATTGTACCTATTTTTTAGTATTCAAAACACTTCATAAAGGATAAAATGCCACTCAGTATAAATAAAATACTTGTCGAATATTTAATAAAATGCAGGACGCAATGTTTACACTTAAACAAATATTAAGTCGCTCAAATAATATGAAGCTTCCATTTTGTATTTTAAGTGACTCAAAATAATGTTTGTAAGTTGCTGTTTTGTTGATTTAACGTCACTCACAGTCAGTCGCTCACTTAGTAATACTATAACCTAAATTAATTATTTTTGACACTTAAAATTTTTATTTACAGTCACTCGTTTAAATACTACCCATTACTTAAATGCATATGCAAGTCTGAACACAAAATTAAGTTACCCAACCCAACTAAAAAGTCTATTCGGAATCAGCAGTTTTTACTGCCTGCCATCACCATCCAAGTTCCTGCTTATGAGCTTTGTGATGCCCCATAATTAGTTAACAAATAAGCTTCCATAGGTGAATAATTAACAGCTTGTCTCCTCTTCGAATAGTGATAGGGATTATGCCATAATCCAGCACGAAGGATCAGAACGGGATGGTGGCATGTTATGCTCTTGCCTTGTGTGTGCATTATTAATACTAAATTATGTTGTAGGTAGGTTTATTCAAGATAAACTTGAACCCAGAACCTTTAGTATGTATGCCTAGAACAACGCAATTTGGCTATCATGCGGAATACGCGACCCAAGTTCCGTCGGAAATGTTCTGAGGCTGAGATTAAGGAAATTTTTTGTACAGTCTTCAATCCGACGCCTTTTAATCTTACCACAAATGTAAGATTAAAAGGCGTCTCAATCTTTCAAGCTTAATGTTAAGTTTAAGTTAAAAACATTACCCCACACAAACTCTCTTACTCTTATTCAAAAACAAATTAGCAGTGACCCAAAATTAGGAGTTGATAATATTATTGGTATTAATTTTAACTTTACTTAAGAGTCTTCATTTGATCACCCCAAATAGTTCTGTATCGATTGAAACATTCATAGAATTTAGCCACTAACTGGGTCGCTATTTAGGTTTTCTAGTCTCGGAAAAGTTCGAAAGGTCAATCTACGATCTTGTTTTAGATTTAGATTCATTCAGGAATGGCTGGATTTAAATATGTAGCACTTTGATTTAAAACTAGTTTTTCCATTTACAAATAGCGTGAAGTTTCAAGTGCTGTTCTAATTTGATTTTTACGGTGTCTTCGGACTTAATTTACTTATTACCTCTACAATGTCTGAGGTCTTTTAATACTTATATTCGCGTTTGTACGTAGGTATTTACATTTGGTTCGGATAAGTTACCCATAAACTCAACAAAAAAAGGTATACTTTATTTGAAAACCAATTCAAATAACAACTCCCGTCAGCGCAAAACCATTTCGCAAACAAAACAAACGTGAATTTATTTTATTTACCCTACAATTCCAGGTATAATAGGCCCTGAAGGTGTATTTCATAGGGGAGGTAATCATTTACTTGATTGTGGCTATTGTAGCCGTTTTCGGGTTATTGAACCATTTGCTTTTTCATTTGTGAAACTTTTATTGCAAGCCGATACGTGATAGGTTCTTTTAGTGATGGTGGAGTATCGATGGAAGCTATCGATGATTTGGAAACAATGGTTATCTACGGTATGACCTCTTTTCAGTACCTATAGCCATTTGAGTGTTGTAGGTGTTCATGTGTAAGCCATATAACAACGAGTGTGTTTATTGGCGAAAGCATATATTACCCGTAATTGTGATCGTTTTCAAGGCATGTTCTTTTTAAACATTTTATTTCTATGAGTCTACTGTGGCTTTCATTAAACAAAGGATTTTATAAACCACCTTTATTGTAAACAAGAAAAGACATTTAGAAATGAAAGACTTTTCGTGATACTACAACAATTAGCTCTATTCTATTTGATATAGCCATTGTTTCAGATTTAACATTAACGGCTTGATCATTTTGCTCCTATCGCGATATTATCGATGTTTTGACGTCCTTTCTATACCTATAGTACTGTTGTATTTATAACATGCTTTATACATCACTTCGGGATATCGATTTTGACTTCTGTGATGAGTTGGAAGAGTGTATTTTGATCTTAAATTTACTACTGGATTCTATTTAAAGTTTGAAAGGTTTAAAAATATTTCCGTACATAACGTTTTATTTATTTTAAAAATTGAAAATGTTTAACCAAAACCTCGGAAGGGTTAAGGGTGCCTTTATGTATTTAAAACTAAATAAAACAAATATTATAACTTATTATTTTTCAATCATTTCCTAAATTAGATTATGAGCATTAAATTTTTTCATACCTAAAGATTCAATCTAACGAAATTTATTTCCATATAAATAATACCTATAGCTCATTATGAAGAAATTTAAGATACCGTTTCACGTACTTTCTTAACAATAAAATTTGTTGCAGATCCTGATATACATTTTATTGTTCCCTAAAAGCCTTCACAACTCGCACGTTAATAAAGAAATATCCCAAAATTAGTTCCGTATTTTCACCTGTGTTCCATATTCCAATATTATACATACTTACATACACAGACGAAAAAAGCGTGACAGCAAACAAAAAACAACGAACATTGACTAATGAACGACGAAAAGCAGAATTAATTACAAGCACAATTTATCACACAAATCCTGGTCGACATTATAGCAATTTAGCCCAAGATTAATTTAACTTTGTCGACGGTTATTATGAAGGCTAGAAAGTTAGGTATATTAATGTTATAATGTTTGTTAAGTTAACTGTTTATTGGTTGCAATTATTTATAACGGAGATAGGCGGTGACTTGACCGAGAGTTTAGTTTTTTTTTCTTAAAGTTATCAATTTGTTGTCTTTTATAATATACTAGTGGCCGCCCGTGACTCCGTTCGCGTGGAAGTCGGTTTCCCGTGGGAATGAGAAGTTTTCCCGCGGTAAAAAGTACCCTATGTGTTATTCTGATGTATAATCTATATAACGGTAAAGTTTCATCCAAATCCGTCCTGTAGTTTTTACAATAGGACGTAATAAAATGTTTTACGATTATTAAGTCAGTAATTGCATTTGTGAAGCTTGGCCCCGAAATTACTATTAGGTTTATTTTTTTAAATGTATGGTAATATCAAGTAGGTAATATGTAACTCAAAATGAACATTTTAAGATTAAAATAACAGTGACTATTGATAGCATCGATAGACATCTCTTATTAACGTTTAATCGGTTTTGAGTGTGTTATATTACATTCTACGTTTTTATTAAAAGTAATGCTATCTTGGCGAGTATTTTATGTCTCACAATGCGTATTTTATCATAGTTCCATTCGTAGTTGATTGATCAGATATATTTCGAGACTTGACCTTACGTCCAGGTTTTCTGAATAGTCCAGCCAGCCAGACGACATTATTTATTTTGTTGGGCGATTCCTAACACCGATTTTGTAAAAAGTACAAAAATATCATGTTGCATTTTGTTTTAATTATTTTTACCACCTTACGTTTAAATCATTTTATTTGTTATAAGTAACAGAGTGTTGATAGTTTTTTTCTCTGGCTTTCCCTCGGTTTACCGTTAGTTTTATGCCATTAAATTAAATAGTATTCCAATGTTGTTATTATGAAAAGTATAAAGTAGAGATACGAGAGGCTACCTATATAATATTTTTTGCAAATTTTTTGTTGTTGTTTTTTTTATTTCTATTCATTAATTTTTTTTTTCATTATTTATTTACCTACTACATGTTTGGCCATTATCCCAAACCGGATAAAACCAGTTTTACTCAACCGACAAGTATCACAGTAAAAATAGCTCAGCTTCAATAGAATCGGCTCTTCAGTGTTACGTAATATCTGTTTATTGACTTGGCAATACTAAATATTGCCGTATTGTGCACTTTACTATTGTATTCTATATTTAAACCGGCAAGTGAAGGTTCAGTAGGCTATAAAGGGTTCCGACACAGACCCACGCTCCTAAAAAGGCTTGATATATTTATCTTTGTTTTACAGGAGTACTACTAAGTGGATTCGTCTCTTTTGTATTCTAGAAATCTTCGGTGGATTTAGATTTATTTTTAGTTTTCTAATTAGTTTTATATTTCGTTGGTTCTGGTTAGTTCGCTTTAAGATATAAGTACAGACACGGACAGAGTAAGCTGCCCAGCCTGATTTTAAATCATGAATGCAAACTTGGCAAAGAATTTTTTTTGTGGAAAAATTTGTCGAACAAACATTACATACGGAGTGTAAAAAAATCTTTCTTAAACTGCTTGTATCTTTTTGATGTTAGGTACTTTGTGGACCCCTAAAAAATACACATTGTTTACAAATTTGAAAAGGTCAGAGATCATAACTTAAATAAAAAATATTACACGTAGGTAAGTAAATTAATGCGTTGGTGTTATAATGTTCAAAAATAATGAAAAAAGTAAATGACTGAAAATTATGTCTATTTTTTTTATCATAATTAAAAAAGAGATAATTTTACAAGCCGTTAATTTTCCCCATCTTCAAGCTATATTTGGTGACTAAACTGTCAAAAGATACCTACTTATAACGCTTCCTGAAGTCTGATATTGGCTGGATTATCTACCCGGCTTAAAGCCGCATATTACCCAATAAATATGCTTCATATTTCTTCTTACTTTTACCATTACCTCAAAAACAGTGTTATACACACAGGGAGGTATTATGTTTATCGTCAGTATACAGGGTGACCTAAATCAAAGCAAATCGAGCTGTCGACGCGTTTCGTAAACTGAGTTTGAAACAGGTAAATAATGAGGCGGAGTATTTTCTTTGGGCTTACATATACATTGACAAATTAGTTTTTTATTGTTTTAATGGGAGTTGGACTTTCTTCAAAGATTTTTTGGGTCTAAAGAAATGTCCCTCGGCGTATAAAGAATATTTATTACTTATTGTTTTGTGCAAAAACCGCTGGATTAAACGCAACAAACAAATTATTGGCTAGGCTAAGTGCAACGATTCTAATGCCTAAACTTTGAGTGAGATAAGAATTTTCACATTAGAAATTTCACACTCCTAAATTATATGTTATTTCCCGTGCATAATAGATGAAGTATAATATATTCTACTAATATTATAAACATGAAAGTTTGTATGTATGTATGGATGTTTGTTACTCTTTCACGTAAAAACTTCTTGACGGATTTGGATGAAACTTTACAGTAATAAAGGTTAAAGGACATCAGAATAACACATAGGGTACTTTTTACCGCGAGAAAACTTCTCATTCCCACGGGAATCCGACTTCCACGCGGACGGAGTCGCGGGCGGCCAGTAGTTTCACATATGTACGTACTTCCTTCATTTTCATGTTCATTTTCATTTCATTCAAGTTCAAAGTTAGTTAATATGACGGCCCATTATGTTATTTCCTCCCTTTGTACAAGTTGGGAAAGGAACGAATTAGTTTTAACATGGGTCATACGCAATATGGCGGGAGAAGTCCTTTGATTTCATCGGTCAAGGCCTTATAGGATATTTGGAGTTATTTGTACACAAAGAAACAATATGATTGTACCTATAATAGACTTATGTGTATATTTTTTATTTTATAAGTATGAACTTATAACGGGTGTAATTCATTCATTCGTTCATTCATTCGTCGTTCGAACCTATTACTGTGCGGACCTCTTAATTTTTCTGCAAAAACTCCTTATATCAAGTCTTTACAAATCTCAATCTTTAGTTGTAAAACATAAGTGCTGTTATTCAATAACGTGGTGAAGTCATACCCGCAAGACTGTTTAAACGTGAGTAGCTTCGATCTCGCTCGCACTCCTCCAAATATAACGTTTACGAGTAAGACAGCAAATAAGACGCCACAAAATTATTTTTAATTTCATATTATACATAACAAAAGATTATTTGTGTTACGAACAAAATATATCTGTACAATGAGCACGCAAAGATCTCCCACTGGGTCAAATAAAGCAGTTCGGAAACGTAAAACACCTGAATTGGATGAAAACTTGCAATTGGAAATACACACATCAACATCGTCTAGGGATATTTTGTATAAAGTTCTTAAACTCAAAAAATACTGACCAATTTTAATTTTTTTTGAAGAAAGTTTATTTTGTAAACCTTGTTAAACGATTCTAAATTTGAATTTGAAAAAAAAAATTAAAAACAAAAAAGACACGCTGGTATAATGGTAGCGAAGTCTGAAGGTTTCATTTACCTACAGTAACTTTTGTCATTTTTTTGTGCCAAATTTAAGTTTTATAGCAAGTTATCGGTAAATTTTCAATTAATGTTATTGTGTGCATCATGGAGCAGGGCTATTAAACGAGGAAAGAAATGTTAAGGGCAGTTAGGCATGCTCCAAGCTGGGGCTACTCAACGGAATATTGCTGAGGAGATGGGAACAAGACAAAACGTGATATGAAGGTTATGGTCATGTTATCGTGCTACTCGTGAAATGGCTGAAAGACACCCAGGCGGGAAACACTTAACCACTCAACGACAAGACCGATATTTGCAAGTTGCCGCGAGAAGGCAACCAAATGTTACGGCCATGCAGTTGGTTCAGAGGCTCCAGTCAGAGCACCAGTTGCTTGTGAGTGATGAAACTTTGAGGAGAAGGCTGCATGAAGCTAATCTTCATGCTCGCAGACCGCTTCGTACTCCAGCACTACGCCGAGAAAATCGGGGACGGCGGCTAGAGTAAGTTCGTGAAAATTTTCTCTGGGAAGATAACCAGTGGTTCATATTGCTGTTAACCGATGGCTCACGGTTCGGTTTCCATCCTGATACACGAAGATGTCGTTTTGTGCGAGTTCCTGGTGGTAAGTGCCGTCTGCGACATCCTCAGGAAGTCCTTCCATACCACGGCGGGACAATTTAGGTTTGGGCGAAAATTCGTGTCGGTGGAAGAACAGACCCCGTTTGGATCAGAAACACCATGTCAGCTGAAAAATATTGTAACGAGGTGCTACAACCAATAATCTACCCCGACCAACTGCAAATGGGCCAAGAATTCACGCTGATGAACGACAAAGCAAGTTCGCACACAGCGAGAGTGGTGACGAGCTGGTTGCAGGAGCACGACGTATCGGTCCTAGGCTGGCCCACTCAGTCGCCTGACCTAAACCCCATTAAATACGCGTAGGATATGCTCCAAAAAAGAGCTTTAAGGAACTTCGCTACAAACATTGCGACGAAAGAACATCTTTTTTTGCCACTTAGCCGGACCTGGGACAATATACCGCAGCCTGACTTGGATAACTTAATCCAAAGCACAAAAAACGTTGTAGGACCGTTTTTAACGTCATGGATGGTTTAACTGACTACTGATTTTTCACAATACCGTTCAAAACTGAATAATTTCTGATTATTTTTTACTTATCATTGAGAAACATATTCATTGTTACTTTCACATTTTTTCACTTTTTTCTTTATTAAAAAAAAACACTTTTACACAAAAAAAAATGATTTATTTTATTTTGTTAATGTAGTCTGATAAATGAGCTTTATAAAAATATATACATGTTGTATGTTATATTTTATAAATTTACAAAAGTTACTGTAGGTAAATGAAATATTCAGACTTGGCTACACATTATGCAGCGTTTATCTTTTGTTTTTAATTTTTTTTTTCAAATTCAAATTTAGAATCGCTTAACAAGGTTTACAAAATAAACTTTCTTCAAAAAAAATTAAAATTGGTCAGTATTTTTTGAGTTTAAGAACTTTATACAAAATATCCCTAGACGATGTTGATGTGTGTATTTCCAATTGCAAGTTTTCATCCAATTCGGGTGTTTTACGTTTCCGAACTGCTTTATTTGACCCAGTGGGAGTCAAACTGTGTAGTAAAGGCTATTATAGCATCCAAGACTTCTTAAATGATAAGAAAGCTTGGGATTAAAACTCTTGCAGGTTTCTTGTAGGTATTATGTATAAGACTGTTTACACTTTGTATGAAGATATTGGTTGACGTAATTGTACGTGCATCATAATAATTTACCTTATGTACCTTGACGATACTTAACTTTAAGTATGTACTTTTATTGTTTTTTTTTTTTAATGTTTTTAATTATTCATTTTACTTTATTTTTTGTACTGTTTTCTCGTTCTTCCTCTCTCTTTTTTAACTTATAGCAGGTGTTTCCAATTAATTAGCTGTTTTGTGAGGTTCCTTAGTGCCTTGTTTGGCCCAGAGTAGTCATGCTCGCCTCGAAAGTTACTGGGGCGGTGGCGTTGTGTCAACGGGTCGCCCAACTCCCTCTAATATGGTTGAGTAGGACGATGGCTGGAGCTCACGTCATACTTGTGATCAGGTGCCGCCTTCGGGAAACGGTCTGCTCTGGTTCCGAATTGTGGCGCGGGAAGTTTCCTCAATTAGTTTTCTAGCATTTTAATATTTTTTAACTTTAATAATGTTGAGCGGGGAGGTACGAGAAAATAATTTATATGTTCACTGTATGTACACTATATAAATTATGATTGTATAATTTAGAAAAGAGTGCCGAGAGTTTTTTCCGCCAGCTTTTTCTCTCGGTCTACTACGGCTATTGCTGATGAATGTAGGGGTGTCCCGTGACATCTTTTTTATTTTTTATTTTATGCTTTTGACAATGTATAAGAGATTAGTTTTTAATCCTACGTACAATAAAGTAATTTCATTTCATTTCATTTCATTTCATTTCATTTCATTTCATTTCATTTCGTCACAATTAGCTGATAGAATAAAAAATAAACTATCAGAGAAACAGCACGGTTTTTTTAAATCTCGTAGTGTAGAAACAAACATGTTAACTTTTACAAACTTTCTACTTGAAAATTTAGAACAAGATGCTCAGGTAGATGTCGTGTACACCGATTTTTCCAAGGCATTTGACAAAATAAATTGCGATATTTTGATTCGGAAGCTTGAGAGGATCGGTATACATGGCAATCTGCTGAGATGGATAAATTCATATATTCGAAATCGTAGCCAGGCTGTCTGTCTCAAGGGATACTGTTCAAGTTACTTACCCATTCCTTCAGGTGTGCCCCAAGGCTCACATCTCGGTCCAATTCTATTTAATATGTTCATTAACGATATTGGGGATGCATTTTCAAATACCAATCATCTTCTTTATGCAGACTATACAAAATTTTATAGGGTTGTTAACAATTTACAGGATTGCATTAACATACAAGCTGACTTAAATGCCCTGTCCACTTATTGTCGAAACAACTTACTCTTCCTGAATGTGGAGAAATGCTACATAATATCATACACTCGGAAAAGAAATCCTATTCTCTATGACTACTACCTTAATGAAACTAAACTTACTCGTGTCAACAAGATCAGAGACCTGGGTGTTATAATGGATGAAAAAGTTAATTTTAACCCACACATAGACTCCATCATTACTAAAAGCCTTAAAAATTTAGGTTTCATAAATAGGAATACAATACTATTCAAAAACACATTGTGTTATAAACTATTGTACTTCTCCTTAGTACGCTCTGTTTTGGACTTCTGCAGTTTAATATGGTCTCCTTTTTACAAAAAACATATCGAGCGTATTGAAAAAGTGCAAAAAAAATTCATTAAAACACTTAATTTTCGTAACGACTTGAGAGACACCTACTTAAAATCTCTAAAAAAGCAAAATTTACTGAATCTAGCCGATCGCCGTAACCAAGCTGACCTTATATTTTTATTTAAATTATTAAATCACAAAATTGATTCACCTCATCTTCTCTCAAAAATAAATTTTATTGCTAAATTAAGACTACCAATACGCCCCTCACGTAAAGTTAACATTTTCGTGCCACAACTTATGCGGAAAAATTACACACAACATATGTACTTCATACGATGTTGTAACCTTTATAGTAAATATTTTGATGACATAGATATTTTTAACAGCTCCTTGGTAAATATTAAAAAAAAACTTTATATGGCTTTTCAAGAAGTATGAAAAGATATTGTTTTTGTAATAATTCTAGTAATTTAGGTTCTAGCTTATAGGTTTAAAAATGTTACTTTAATTATTCTTGGGCACTGTTTGGCCCTTACATTAAAAAATGTTTATTGTTATCTACTTATGTAATAATGACTGCTTTGTGCCAAAATAAAAGAAAAAAAAAAAAAAAACCACTTCCGAAGCCTGAAACCATGTATTCTGGAGCCACAATAGTAACTAAATTCACTAACAGTATACCCAGAAAACCAAATTTAAAAAGTTATTAAGGATTGAAAACTCATATTTGCCGCTTGAAATCATCGCTCACACATCAACTATTGGTTCAGGTGCGATTATTTACATTGCAAATTTAATTAAAACACTATTTAATTTGAAATCATCGCAAAATCTGATAGTATAAATGCAATTTTGTACAATTATGTACCTAAAAAAAAATTTTTTGTCTGTTATTCATAAGAACAATTTTTTTTGCCCAAAACATAACCAGTACCCCTTTCAACAATGCCCAGTTTTTGTTTTCGGAAGCAGTTCTTTTACACTTTAATAATAATTTAATATTTTTTTTCGTAGGTACGTTATAGTTAAGGGTGTTTAGTCTTTACACTCATTACAAAACTTGGAAATTCTATTTCGATGCCTTGCAGTTTTACGTAAGCATTCTCGTGGCTTTTAAAATATTAAGTCACAATACAAAAACCTAAACAAGGCCGCAGTTTTATAATAGGCCTTCGAAAGACACACAAGTTGTTCATATTATCAACGCAAATCAAACATTTTACACAATGCACGCGGGTAAAGCTTTTTATTTCCGACTTGTATTACCGAAGTTTACTGAAGTTTTTGTAGTTACATACACAATCAAATTAACAAATACTCACTACTTTTAGAAATAAAGTAAAATAAATATTTCCGTGTCAGGCTGATCAGACGTGAGTTCGCCTTTAAATATACCATTTGTGGCTTCCTGACTGATAATGTAAAGTAGAATAACGACTGGAATATGGTTATTATGAGCATTATTTGTTTGAACCTTTATGTAGTCGACAAAAAATACCATTATTTGCCTGTATTACATTTATAATCTTGTAATTTAATTCTTGTACAAGATTATTAAATTAAAAAAATCTACATTTACTTTTTACAATAACTTTCCGTAATTGTATGCTTAAGTTCGGAAGTCAATTAAGAATCGCCCTGTATTATAATGTCAAACTTATAGCAACCCGCTTTTCGTGTCGAGGGACAATATAACATAACGATGTATTACTAACTCTAGTCATTACACTTGCGTGACGATCAACTTGTAAAACTTATTACTTACTAGTGGCCGCCCGCGACTCCGTTCGCGTGGAAGTCGGTTTCCCGTACCCTCGGTAAAAAGTACCCTATATGTTATTCTGATGTATAAACTATATTACTGTTAAGTTTCATCAAAATCCATCCAGTAGTTTTTACGTGTAAGAGTAACAAACATCTATATATCCATACATACATCCATACTCACAAACTTTCACGTTTATAATATTAGTAGGATTATTTGATGTAAAGAGAATTGAGTTATCTACTTCTTTTCTAACTAATATTATTTATGCATAAGTTTGTAGTTATGTGTATTTGGTGCTCTTTCACGCAGAAACTAGGAACATATATTAGGATGAAACTTGGCATATACCTACCTAGAAAGGCCATACCTAACTTGGAATACGACATAGGATACAATCTTCTGCGCGAGAGTACCTCATTCCCACGGATAATAAAATAATAACCATCAGAATACTTATTACTATTTTCGTTTTGCTTAAAGATATATAATTTGGTATTTTTACTGTACTGACCCTTAAGTTTTGCTATAGCAATTAAACCAGTATAACCTTGATTTAGGGTGGTAGAGTGTAGCTGTAGGCTCTGGCTGACTCGACCGGTGAAATACCACCGTCGCACAGAAAACCGACGTGAAGTAGGAACGATGTTCCTGCGTTTCGTTCGGTGAGTGCGGTATCCGGTGCCCAATTTTCTCAAGGGCCAGCAACGCACCTTCAATGCATGTGTAACCGTGGGTGTATATGGGTGGCGGTGATCACTTACCATCACGTGACCCGCTTGCTCGTTTGCTAGCTTCTCTCAAAAGAAAAAAAAACTTTTTATTTTCGATCTAAATTAAAGAAACAGTAAAAGTTTCAGCTCAACAATACCACAAACATATGATATGCATTACAGAAATTCTAATTACATAAATCTTTCTTGTATTTATATTTAATAGGGTCGTTCACACCGAGTTAACACACGTCGGAGAGTGATTGTACAATATTATAGGAAACTGAGTGCGTAAGTAACACCCACCTTATTTTAACTGTTGGTACTTAAAAAGGGTATTTTTGTATGTATCTTTGGCGGTAAAAGGGGTGACCTCCCAGAATTAGACAGAACACAGGTCTAGGGCCAAGCGGGGCCCCTGAGAATATTTCGGAAGTCATATATAATACTTAACCGCGTAAACACTTTAGTGCGATCTAGGATCGGTGCTGTATTTAGGTGTCATTTGTATGCGTACCGTCGGGAAAGAATGTTTGAATCCTTAATATGATTGGTAGGTACAAAACGTAAAGGTAGGTAAAATTGAAATTTTTGAAAAATTACGGATCAATGATATTTCTTGAAATTAAACTCTATTTTACGCAGGTGTAACAGATTTTACGCGTTTATTGAATTATGTAAAAATAATTCAACGCGTAAAACCAGTTAAAAATGAGTTTAATTTCAAGTAATAGTGATCGCGTAAATCTAAGAAGTTACATCAATGATATTTCTTTGAATTTAAGTTTAAATCCTTTACGGCCCAATTGCAGGGAACGTTTTAACCTCGGGTTAGCTTCGGGTTAGCTAACTCAGGTTTAAATGGCGCTACCATCGATTGTAACTACTTCTTATTACAATCGATGGTGGCGCCACTTAAATCTGAGTTAGCTAACCCGAGGTTAAAACGTTCCCTGCAATTGGGCCTTAAAGTAGCAATTTTTATTGAATCAGTTAAAAATGGTTTAAATCCTCGATTTCGTTAGTATCTCGTCAATGGGTATTTCAAGTCAATGCAACCCAAGCATATTTTTGGCAAAATCATTATTTGAGTAGCGTTGGCGAAAAATCAAATCCATAATTTTATTCATAAAAATATAATTGCATCAGATTTTGCTGACAGCATTTGCGATGGTAAAAGTGGTTTTTGTTTCATCTTAACCTTATAATCTCCAGTCTGCCGATAAAAGCTTAGTTTCCTTGTGAAGAAGAAAGAAAGGGGGATATCTAGAATATCGCTATAAAAAACCTGTTATTTAGTACTTAACTAAATAATAAAGGAGGAAAACAGAACCTCTGAAGCAGTCGGGGTTAAAAAGTACCTACGCGCGTTTTTTTTTCCGCGGGCCTTAAAATATTTTATTTTATTTATTATTTCTTTGTTTTAAGTTATTGGTTTGTACAGTGTAAGGTAGATTATAAAGTTGTTAAGGTAATCAGCACATAAGCCAATTAAAGAAACTCAGTATTTATACCTAGTGATTTAGTGATTTTCATCATTCATAAATTACAATAAAATTACAATAATAACAAAATCATGCTATTTGCAATTATTTTACAACATATATGAGATTGAATTGCATTCATTAATCAAGTTCATGTATTTATGTTTCATATTAATTATAGATAATTTATATTTTAGTTAAATTATTTAAAAAAAACTGTTCAATTCATTTACAATTGTGTTGTTATTAATTATTTAAGTTCCACTTTTGGCATCAGCTACGTAAAAGGTTTATTAATCCCAGGATAATGCAGTATGTTATACATCAAACGATGAAATATTAAAACAAATGCAGTATTATAATTTGAAAATAACGTTTTGAGCCAAAAAGGCTTTTTTATTGTGATGTATCGTTTTAATTTGTGGATGTAAAGTAAATTGGGTTTTGGTTTGGGTAAAGTAATGTTGCTTTTAAAAGGTATGAGTTTTATTTCACACAAGGTTTTAATGAAAAATGTAGGCATGTAAAACAAGGATCGTTTATTTTATGGGACTAGAAATTGTGGGAATTAATAAATTAAGTTCTTACCATATACATGGTGGAATTTTTGAACGCCACCTGGAGGTAAAGTAGGTACTGTAAGTACTGGAAATAGTAAATTTTGATAAAGAAGACATTCCTGTTTTTTTATTAAAAAAACGCATTCACACATTTTCGAAAATTTGCTTGCCACACCCGGGAATCGAACCGAATATAAGAATAACACTCTGTACTTTTATGACATAGATCGATAGAGTCAACCATAAGGATCAAATGTGTAATGTGCATAAGCACTTTGTAGGAAACTTATGTAGGCTGGAATACTGGCAGCTATTGTTTTATATTATTTAAATAGATTCTAAAGAAGAAACAATGAGATATTGACAGCATCCTTCCAGACTCAGTCATATTTTCGTGCTCGGACTGTGGGCACATAACATTAAAATCACTTTTATGCTTTGAATATAAAGCTTTCAAAAAGATTAAAATCTTTGATTTCTCTCTCACGTTTCCCCCAAACGTTAGTTGGTGGAGGCGCCGTATCGAGTACCGCGGGTACTGTCGCGAGTAAAATCAGTGCTTTTCAGGGATAGACACATGGTAGCGTGTCCAGTCAAGTGCAGCTGCAACTACTAATACAAGAATATTACTATACGCTGATATACGCTACGGAAAATTGGAATAATATTGGATATTGACTGGAACTCAAGAAGCATAATATACAGATAAGTACCTACAAATACACTATAGGTACACATTCCAACATGGAAACGTTTGACGGCGTTTCTTCTCATATTGATGTTTTTATTAAGCAGTACAATGCATTAGCAGCTTTAAATTCCTGGGATGACAATACCAAGGCGATTTTAATTTCAAATTATTTATCGGGGCCTGCCCTCAATTATTTTCACACCATCAGTGATGATACTTCAACTTTTGAAGATATAGTAGAGGCTTTGAAGCAAGAATTCACCTCAGATCCGGATTACGCCGCTCAATTTTATTCAAATCGGCAAAATCATGATGAAAAGACAGTAGACTTCATCTACCGAATGTCATTGTTGGCTAAAAAAGCTGGAATTACATCAGATGAGAAGATAACAAAACAAATTTTGAAATCTTTAACTTTTAATAATAGAACACGATATGCAACACATGTATTTAGTGACTTGACTGCATTTAAAAAAAACAGCATTGCAAGAGGACGAGATTTTGAATTTACAACCAAAACAATTGGCGTTGCCGGTCAAGATACAAACATTAGGGAACTCTGGTTCCTTCAATCATACTTACTCGCGGGGTGACGGTGCCCAGAATGTGCGGTTAACACATCCACCCCGTCAAATCAGTGATAACTTTTCTACACCATGGTCGTCAAGAACTCCACATGTTCCGGAGCGCCATGTACAACCCACGGGAGCTTCATACTCTGCTAGAAGAAGCGCTGGTGATGAAGCAGGAACAAGCAGGCCGCCATTTTCGCAACCACAACAGCGGTATAATTTAAGGAATAGACAGCCACCTTCTCAAGACATGCGAAATGAGCACCCAAATGCTCGGCGGCGCTAGGACAGGGAACCACACTAGCGACCGACGACAGACAAGGTTCCACTACAACGCCCTATGTAGAAGTGAAGATGTGCGGTATCACCACGTCCGCATTATTGGATAGCGGTGCCAGTCTTTCGGTCATGTCGGAAGATTTTTACTATAAAAATATGGATAAGTTTGTACATAATAATATTGTAAATAGTAGCGTAGATAATAAAAAGCCTGTATTGCGTGTTGCGAATGGCAAATTACTTGACATTATTCTTTCACTCAAAATAAAATTTTATTTGTCAAATTATTTATTCGAACATACGTTCGCTGTTGTAAAAAGTATTACAACCGATGTAATTCTAGGTTGCGATTTTTTCAGTATTCATAGGACTTCGATAGATTTTGGGCAAAATCTATTAATTTTTCCAGATAATTCGTGTATACCATTTTTGCGTGCAGATGAGAATGACCATTTGCCATACTTGTCAGAACAATGCCATTTGCCCTACTTGTCAAAACAAGACAAATTGTTTTTTTTAAATAATGAGACGGCATTGGGCGAGAATGTAGGAGAAATATTTTCAAAAAATAGGGGTTTGAATATACTAGACATTTCTGATAAAATATCCAGAAATGATAAAGGAAAATTAGTTAAAATCTTATCAGAATATGAAGAGCAGTTTGCGTTTGATAAGACGCAAATAGGATCGTGTTCGATTTCGGAGGTTGAAATCAACACTGTTGATGATACACCCGTCCATAAGTCTCCGTATCGTGCTTCGCATGAGCAACATCGGATAATTCGCGAACAGGTAGACGAGATGATGCAGAATGGCATCATTCGCGAATCGCGTTCTCCTTATGCGTCTCCTGTTGTGTTAGTTAAAAAGCCTGACGATTCGTGGCGTTTTTGCATTGATTATAGATCGTTAAATAAGAAGGTTATAACTGATTCTTATCCGCTACCGCGCATAGATGATTTATTGTCATATCTGTCAGAAGCTAAATACTTTGCAGACTTGGACTTAAATTCAGGTTATTGGCAAATTCCTATTAAGGAAGCTGATAAGCATAAAACTGCCTTTGTGACGCCGTCGGGTCTTTTTGAATTTAATGTTCTTCCTTTTGGTCTTAAAACTAGTGGGGCTGTTTTTCAACGCACTATGGACAAGGTTCTGGGTGGTTTAAAATATAGAAACGCTATAGTGTATGTTGATAATATATTAGTGTATGGTAGGGACTATGATGAGTTTTGCACCGCTTTGAAGAAGGTTCTTCAAAGACTAAAAGAGGCCAATATGACCCTGAAACCCAGTAAATGTCATTTTGCGTACGATCAAGTGTCGGTATTAGGTCATAAAATATCGGGTGAAGGTATTCGTCCGGATGACGCTAATATAGAAAAGATAAAGTCATTAAAGGTACCATCCTGCACCAAAAATGTCAAATCCGTGTTAGGGTTATTTTCGTATTATAGGAAATTTATTGGTAATTTTGCGGCAATCGCGATGCCCTTAACTCGTTTGTTAAAGAAAGGCGTAAAATTTGAGTGGCTTAAAGAGCAACAGGAATCTTATGATACTCTATTTAAATTAATCAGTAACCCTCCATTATTACGACATTTTTCAAATGATTCTAATATCACCACCAGATTGCATGTGGATGCGAGTGGTGATGCTTTGGGCGCGTGTTTATTACAGGGAACTGATAGGTTATTCCCAGTAGCTTTCGCTTCCCGAAAGTTATCTGACTGCGAAACGCGATATACGATCACCGAGAGAGAATGTCTCGCTCTTGTTTGGTCATTGAAGTATTTTGAGCATCTATTATGGGGTTTAAAATTTGATGTGGTAACAGACCACAGGGCTTTAGTTTGGTTGCGAGATAGAAGAGATATGAATGGTAGATTGGCTAGGTGGGCCCTCGCTATTCAGTCGTATGATTTTAATATTGTATATTGTAAGGGAAAGGAAAATGTGTTGGCAGATTTTATGAGTAGGAATCCGTTAATAGATGACAATTCCTCAGACAAAACTCAACCACAAATGTCTGATGGTTTAGAGTTGTATAAAATCGATATTGTCGATATCGATACTAAACAGTCTCGCGATAATTTTTGTGTAAATATGGTCAGTAAAATCAATGCTTGTCGTAGTAGGAATTATAAGGGTTTTCATTTATTAAATGGTCGGTTATATCATAGAATTAAAATGGGTGGTCATTTTATCGATAGGATTGTACTACCAGAATGTTTATTTTTAGAGGTCATGTCCGAGATTCATGATGATCCTTGGTGTGGAGCTCACTTTGGTCTTACGAAGACATTAGGTAAATTTCGTGAGCGATATTTTATCGAAAACGTCGATAAGAAAATTTATGATTACATAGCTAGTTGTAAAAATTGTCAAGAAAGAAAGAAAGTTAATTTCCTTGCGCCGTTACAGCCAATAACTGTAAATCGAATTTTTGACAAAGTTGCGATCGATGTGTTAGGTCCATTCACCAGATCATCACTAGGGAATAAATATGTTTTGGTTTGTATTGATTATTTAACTAAGTTCGCCATCTGCAAAGCGATACCTAGGGCGACAGCCGAGTCTATCTGTGATTTTCTTGTAAATGATGTTTTTTGTAAGTTTGGTTCGGTTAATCAAGTATTGACGGACCGAGGTTCGATTTTCACTTCGAATATGGTCAAAGAAACACTCGATTTCTTTGATACGACATTGTGTGTAGCCGCTACACGGCATCCACAAACTATAGGTCTTGTAGAACGGTATAACAGAACTTTAATTCAAGGTTTATCTATGTATGCGAATTCGCAACAATCTCATTGGTGTATGTATGTACCGCTCATAAATCATGCATACAACGTATCTAAACAGTCTTCTACTCAGTTGTCTCCATTTTCAGTTATGTTCGCGCGCGATCCTCTTATAAGGTCCGATGCCAATGTAAATATAAATTTGTTAACGGATGATCTCGATATTACGTCACGTTATGCTGCGAATAATGTGCGTATCACGAAAGCGTTAGAAAATATACGTAAGGTTCAAACACGTCAGAAGAGACTGTTTGACAGGAAGGTCAAGTTTATGCGTTATGAACCTGGAGATTTAGTTCTTGTATATAACCCTAGGAAAACGACTAGGATTGGTTCTAAGCTGTCACGCTTATATTTTGGCCCATATAGAGTTGTGCGTTGTTTAAGTAATAATAATTACTTAATTACAAAAGTCAATGGTTCTTCTGCTCGTAATTTAATATATCATCATAATTCTATGAAACCGTTCAGATTACGATTGTAATATATTTTGCCCAACTTCTAGAATATTATTCATGTGTATTATAGGTAGGTAGGTACACTATTCTCTTTCTTTATGTTTTTGTATTATATTTTTTGTGTGGTAGTTTCAGCTTTTATTTATAGATGAAATAAGATATTTCGTTTATCTTAATGGTATAAGGTATGTGTTATGTATAAGAAATGGTAACGCATGGAATAACATTCCATATGGTATCATCTTAGGTCTTTTATTAAGTTGATGAGTAGAATTAAGAAACGAATACTTGCTCGATTGCCATAAAAAAAAAATACTTATTATAGGTTTTAGATTTTTGCTTTGTCTATGGATGTTGACATTGGTAAAAAAAGAATAACTGTCAGTACTGTCATGTAATTTTTTATGTCAAGTCAGTCAGTATTGTTTGTTTATGTTTATAAATGGTGACGGATATGAAATAATTTAAATACTTATTATGTTTCGAAATGGATGATGTTACCGAAAAGAAGATTATGATACAACAAAAAGAATGTGGGAGGTTAGTTTTTGTCGTGTGGAATCGCTGTCATTCTCTATCTAAAACTTCCTAATAAGAATATCTTAGGGAAGGGAATCTTTGATTTTATTTAGAGATGATTTGCACATATTCCAGGGGGAGCGTGAAGAGATTATTTATTGGATTGTTGTATCATTGTTGATTTTTATTAAGCGTTATCACAAGTATGGAATATTTGAATGTTTTCACTATTTGCACCAAAGATTTAATAATCAAATACGTATTTAATTTGTGAAACTTCATATTGAGTAAAGATAGGGTTTTTCTTAGACTGTTAAAATCTTGATGAAGTAGGTAAATTTGATTAAATGAATTTTTGTAAGTATGTGGATGATGGAGTAGTTGTTCGATAATAATATTTCTCATTTGTTATGTCGAGTCATTATGTGGTGTTTTGTATTGTTATTTTTGTCTTTTGTCGAGCGAGATGTAACATTGATAATTTTCAGATGATGACTTTGGACAATGATGTATCTATAGAGATTATTTGATAATGCAGCTAAGCAGCCATGATTACTGGATGCTGCCTAGATGCATGATGATTAAACTACTACGATTGTGATTGAAATATTTAAGTTTTTTTGCGTCTATTTTCAAAATTCCTATTTTTAAGTTCTTGTGAAGTTTTTGGACTAGCATACTGTGATTCACCCATACATCATGTATTTTTGTTAGGTTTTTACATGATGGGGTCAGTTTAACTTGTTTAATTATTTATCTTCTCATTTCATTTGTTTACTCCACATTTTAACCTGACTGGTTGTTAGTTACAACTATTGGGTCGAATCACTTTTACTTCGGAGCTTCCTAACTTAGGTAGGCTAGGAAGACATGTGCCTGGAAGTGATGCCGATTTTGATTAGTATCAAAATCTTTTTCGTAGGCGGTGGGATGTAATGTGCATAAGCACTTTGTAGGAAACTTATGTAGGCTGGAATACTGGCAGCTATTGTTTTATATTATTTAAATAGATTCTAAAGAAGAAACAATGAGATATTGACAGCATCCTTCCAGACTCAGTCATATTTTCGTGCTCGGACTGTGGGCACATAACATTAAAATCACTTTTATGCTTTGAATATAAAGCTTTCAAAAAGATTAAAATCTTTGATTTCTCTCTCACGTTTCCCCCAAACGTTAGTAAATGTCTCTAGCAAACGTGGTTAATTAAACACACAAAAAATTACTTAGAAAATTGAAAATCTGTGAATGCAGTTACTTTTATTTTTAAAAATAAAGGTATGTTTCCTTTAAGCATTATTGTCTATCTCCAGTACTTACAGTACTTTCCCTCCAGGTGGCGTCCAAAAATTCCACCCTGTATATTATAATACGTAAGTAAATATATTCTAGTGCTAACTTCTTAATTATAAAGTACCGTTATTTATTATGGCGCTGGCTAGAATTGATGTATTAGATGGATGCCGTCGTAATTGCGTTACTCTAACCAAGATGGCGTTAGTTACCTGTATAGTTTTCTCTGGCCGCGTCTGTACATTCTGGTTAATTTCTTTGGTAGGATTTATATGGGTTTCAGAGGTAAACAAACCTACTTTTATCTTATTATTTGTTACTAGAAGAAAGTTGAAAGTACTATTATATAATTACAAAAAAGTTTATCTTTAGATAAGTTCCAATAGCAATCAACAATAGTTTATCACTTATGACTACCAGTTCACCTACTCTGTCTTCGGAGCAAGTCTAGACAGAATTCTGTCAATATGAAAGATAAATTATAATAAAAGTACTTATTTTTATAATAATAACGTGATTTATTCTACCTGTGTATTTATTTATTTAGCAAATTTCACCGTCTTTAATTTACGATGTAGTTAAGTGTAATTATACTTTAAATTGTTTCATCACATGTATTTCATATTTTGTAAATTAACTATTAAATCACGTCATTTGCAATTTTAGAAAATGTAAAACGACGAATTGGTCTAGCCTTAATTTGATCTTATAATAGCTTAATCATCGTGCAATTTTTAAGTAAAAGTATACTTTTTATAATTAAAATTATTCATTTTTAACCATTGACGTGCTTGATATCTAGGAACTGTATTATCGCATCGAAAGTTCCAAGATACATTTTTTTACCTTTCTTTTTCACCCAAAATTGGTAATAGTCTAAACAAATTCAAAATAGAAAAGGACCTATACATTTATTACGCACGTGACGGAAAACATCTTGTGAAACCCCACATGGCCGATTGATTATTATCCATCATGTTCATCCAACAGTGGGAAAAATAAGGCCTGTAACTTTACGGGTGTAAAAAGACTACTTCCGAAAACAAACCTACTTATTTACTTTGAAATAAAATTTACTATTATTTTTTTAGCATCATTAATCTTTTCAAAGGTTAACCCACAAATCCATAGGCTGATATCAAAACAATGAATAACTAGATATATGCCGTATCAGTAAAAGCTCCCTTAGGTTCCACGGAAGCTATCTAAGATCTATCAAAGCCTTGCATATAACTTTGTCACCGGAACATAGTTATAGCTTTGACTTAGTTTCCTTTAAACCCAGACTACCCAAGTTGGTATGAAGATGTGAGTCTTAACACAGTTTGTTAGGTTTCTTGGTAGTGAGAACGGTAAAGTTGGTTGATACGTAGAAAGCTGATGTGTATTGGGGATCGACTAGATAGTGAAGCTTCATTAGCTTGACTCAGTCCATTGATATATATGCGATATAATGTAACTTGTTCGATTAATATTATTAAGTTTGTTATTTGATACTTATATCTTAAATACGTAGATTATATTTGACCGTAACAGTTTTGAGGTTATTTTATGGTACTTGAAATAGAGTATCTTTAAGATACTGAAAACATATATAAAGTACTTTGCAATTACAAGAAAATTCTACATTAACAAAACAAAATTGTATTAACGATTCTTATATCCAAGATATTTCCCTGTAGATCACACATCCGTAGAAGGGTACAAAGTGGAATATTCAACGGATGTGAGTTACAGGAAATGACATAGGTATTATAATATGTACTTAATGTGAACAAACAAATTAAAGTTTGTAAGGAAAGGAAATAAATTTTAGAGACACAGAGTTACATTGTCAGATTTTAGAAAGTTTCTTTGGGACAAGGTAATTGAACCCGGAATATGTGTAGAAATAACTACGTGGCAAGGGTGGCAGAGTTCTTTTTAGCGTGTTTTGTAAAAATCTCATTTTATTAAACTTTTAACATACACACAAAAAAATGATATCACAACTTTTCCTTGGTCGCGCTCTCCTATCCTTTATATTAATTATTGTTTTTGTGTTTCACAAATCTTTCACTTTTTATATTCTTACTCAAACATTGCAGTAACATCACCTAATCGACAACATTAATTTAAATTCATAAAATATTTCCGATCCATAAAGCAGACCTCAATTTGCATTAGGATTATTTGAACGTCCACACAATTCATACAACTGTGGGATTGTTCGCAATAGATTATAGATTTTATTGGATCTATTCAATAATGTTTCCATTATAGAGATTAATATTCATAATCATTTGAAAATCTGCGTTCCATTTGTGGGTTGTGGGGTAATATTTTAATGGAGTTTAAAGATTTAATGGTATTATTAAAATCTGTTTTAAATAACGTTACTATTAAAGTCCTTACAGAATAAGTTTTAATTTTGAATTTAACAATTGTGATAAGTAAAAGGATTCAGGAAGAAATATTAATAAAATATTTAACTATGTGCTTTGAGACTATAATCATGTGCCGCTATCAAGTGGGTATTTATTATGGGAGTAAAGTAAACATAATTATGTGAATGCGTTTTTAGTGTAATTTTGCGCGACCTGTTCACGATATGTTGAATTTTGGCTAACTTAAAATAACTTTTTCTAAATGTTCTTTATTTACAAATTTAAAATGAAAAAATTACCTAAAAGATTAAAATCAGTTTAACAGTCTAAAACAGAATCCGTGTGTTTTTCTTTTCTATTTACATTATCATAACCATGTAGATATATATTTTCAAAAAAAAATTCTTTCGATATAAAAGTTGGACTGTGATAAACTATAAATGTTATCCTACCAATATGGATAGATGTATGGATGTAAGGATGTTTGTCACTCTTTCACGTAAAAACTACTTGATGGATTTTGTTGAAACTTAACAGTAATATAGGTTATACATCAGAATAGCATATAGGGTACTTTTTATCGCGGGAAAACTTCTCATTCCCACGGGAAACCGACTTCCACGCGAACGGAGTTGCGGGCGGCCTCTAGTTTATCATAAAAAACGGATTCAAATTGATTTCAGAAGCGATAAAAGCAACAGAATCAAAGAGCCCTGACAATTTCTCATAGAAATTAGGCTGATCAAGAATGTATACCAAATTTAAACTTTATTGAATACGTTATTAATTTCTCAAATTGGGTCAATTCAATCGTTATAATAGGCTTCGATAAGTAGCACTTGAAGGTGATAAGTTTTAAGGCCTTCGGTCCTTTATTGAGTTTTTTTGTAAGGAAAGAAACGAAATATCATTTTCTTTTTAAATATTCATTGCTGAAAGTGGGACGGTGTTTAATTATTATTTCGCTGACGTTTTACCATTAAGCATTTTCTCGTGTAAAGTTTTAATTGCAATTTGACACCATTTTGGTATATTTAGTAACTTCGATCAACACATTTCAGTAATCTGAAACTTAAAATATTCGAAATTTAGTTTAAAGACAATGTTCTTTACTTATTTATAAATCTACATTCCGCTTCATTGGGCCAAAATAGTACCTTAGCTTATAAAATTATTATTCTAGTTTCTTCCGAAACTTAAGCATAAGAACCAAAATTTATTTAGAATCTACGTCATTATAGACAGACACTTACGTCAAAACTATTGACTTAGGATTAAGAGTTTAATGAAACACTATCTGTACTTAAGTAAGTTAACTAAAGAGAACCTTATCAGGTATACCCAAGAGAAAATCGAACCCGGAATCTCCGATATAGTAGCCCAGGGAGAGGACTAAGAAAATCTCCGACCGCAATCCCTTTTAAAGTCTAACTTACCTACCTCCACCTTTTCAACGATTACTTTTTAAATATCCTACTAATCATAAAAAAGTAGGTATATCCTACTAATATTATTAACGCGAAAGTTTGTAAGTATGTAGGTATGGATGTTTGTTACTCTTTCACTTAAAAACTACTGGGCGGATTTTGATGAAACTTTACAGTAATATAGGTTATACATCAGAATAACACATAGGGTATTTTTTACCGCGGGAAAACTGATCATTCCCACGGGAAACTGACTTTCACGCGAACGGAGTCGCGGGCGGCCACCAGTCGACACATAAAAACAAACTAATCCATAAAATATCCGAATGCCAGTGGATCCGTCTTGCGACAACTTTGAAAAAGCAATAAGTGTGGAGTCTTGACAAGTAATATAAACCGCGCTCTGTAAGGTGAAAACGAAACATGTGCGATGGTCAGGGTTGGCAGTACGTTTTATTATTTATTGAATATATTTTCTTTATTTTACAGGCTATCAATTCTTGCAATTAGTATTTAAAATAATGCTATTATCATTTTGGCAAATGCTTATAATACGGAATCTTCTATCTGATGGATGAGACTTGAGAAAATAATAAATTAATAAAAAGTGTAAATAGGATGATAACCTTTAAGAGCTTTCTATGCCAGTCTACTTATGCTTTATTAACGCATTAAAACTATTTTCTCATATCTCAATCAGTTAATCTTACGAACCATTAAAAAGTGTAAAAGATATTTTTTAAACCTCAAAATGACTGATCCAATTTAAAAAATGCTTTTTGTCCGCTCAAATTATTAATGTTGCTAGGATTAAAATCTCCAGGGTGAAGTTGGAAATTTACTATCCTAATAACTTCCTTAATTAGGTTTTAATTCACTCTTGCTCTAGTTTTACTGTTATCAACATAATTTTCATTTGAAAAGGTTTTGAAGTTATCGTAATGTTTAGTTTAACTCCCGCTTCACAGTTGGTATAGATAGAGTAAATATTGAGCATCATTGTTTAGCTTATATTAAGCTGTTATGCATCTGTATAGTACGACTTTTACAAACTATAACAAAAAACTCCCATAAATATGTCTAAAATGACTTGGGAGGTATTAGAATGTTCACACACATAAAACCGTCAATATCATTTGTTTATTTAGAAAAACTGAAATTTCTATGCACTAATGAAAAATACACAACATATTTCATTTAACGTTTCGTATGTGTTGTCAGGCGTACAAATATGAAATATATTTGCTTCATATTTAAATAATAGCAAACAGCGCAGCCCTAAATTGAAAATATTGCCGTTTCCGTATTTGTACAGCGGAGGTAGTTAAAGATTGTCGGTGCTTCTAGATTTTACATTTGAAAATGTTTTCGCATGCGGCAACCCTGAGTGTTTTATTATTGCTGAAGGAAATGACAGTTTGTTTGCAACTTCATAAAACAAAAATAAAAAACACAGCTTCTTTAAGTATTTGAAATTAAAAAGATGAATTTTGATCGTTGCTCGTTCACGACATTCCACTTCTTTGTAAAAGTTTGTTTTTTCATTAAATTATTGTAAAATAATGAAAGCTAAAACATCTCGCCTGCGAAGAGTAAAAATGGGTGCCCGCGCGATACAACGATCGTTACACTAAAAGTTGGCTTTTAGTCACTAACATTTTTAGTTTAGTTTTTTTTGTACTTCGTAGCGTAAATAAAGATTTACACAAGCTTTTTTAATTTGCCGCAGTGAAACTAACTACACAGAGGGATTCTTACCATTCCCGCACTAAAATGGCATCTCATTTCCCTAACAAAATGATTAATTGAAATACCTTAAGCATTTCGCCCGCAACCGCGCTTTCACTTTTAACACAAGATTTCCTGGAAAAATGCCTAGTTACTCGTATCTTACATTAATTTCCACCCCGCCCAGATCAAATGTGTTAGTAGAAATATTTATTTGATATGCCGTTTCGTGCACCTTTTTTTAATTAAAACTAATTATACTTTACACTTTAAGTGGGACAACATGATCCTTCCTTCCATTTCCCTCAATTGGGCACCATCTCGGCACTCACTCCTTTTCTAAGCACATCGACTATTTTACGAGTGGTAGAGTCTAGCTGTAGGCTCTGTCTGCAGTGATCACTGGGCTGACTCGACCGGTGAAATACCACCGTCGCACAGAAACCCGACGTGAAGTAGGGACGATGTTCCTGCGTTTCGTTCGGTGAGTGCGGTATCCGGTGCCCAATTTTCTCAAAGGCTCAGCAACATACAGCCACCACCCACAGTGTTGCGGGTAGTCATGGGCGGCGGTGATCACTTGCCATCAGGTGACCCGCATGCTCGTTTGCTCCCTATATCATAAAAAAAACATCGTCTTTCACTCAGTTCAGCCATCTTTTCTTTGCTCTCCCTCTACTTTTCTATTCACATTAATTCTTCTTGTTACATGATCTACATCCACATTACATGTACCCGCATTAATAGATTATTCTGGAGATTTATTACTATTAATTATTATCTTTTAACGCCCTGTATACTCAATTATTGTGGTGTGTGACTGTTCACAGTCTTTAATTAAATTTGATCTACGAGTTAGGTATCCAATACAGTTAGTTTCAACGTAACCTATTGAACTTCGAACATTAGTTTACTCAGCTCTAACGGATAGAGGCGATTGATTGCGATTGTTGTGATTGATTGATTGATCAATCAAATATGTGCAGCTTCGATACGGGTTCTGCAACTAACTAAATATTTGCTAAATTGTGTGGGCAATGATTATAAATAGCTTGTTAGTTTATTAGGTAGACAGAGTATTTATAGGTAGTAATGCATAGGTAGGTACCTAGATTAAATTATATTGGACCTCACTCTCGCTCAGGTAATGTTTATAGGCGACCTTACTAGTGTTCACAACAAATATTTATTGGGCTCTAGATTAAACATCTCTTTAAATTAACATGAATTAATAGAAAATACAACAGGTAGCCGCCATTAGATTCAATACAAAATCCGCTTCCAAACCAAACGGCAGTGACGCCAACCAGTGATGTCCATCGAATGCTAGGGATGTCCAGTTACCGATTACTTTTGTTTTACCGCTAACACTAGGTAGGTATATTTTAAAACAATAATGAAACTTACTGTTCGTTCATTTTCTAAGTATCTTTTTTTTTTTTTTTTTTTGACCAGGAAAATGCCTACGCATACCCGTCCCCTCCAGGGAAAGGAGACGGGTTATGTCGGGCTCGCACCGACTAAAAACCTGGAGTTGTCCTACTGGCCGTCGTATAATGGCGGGGACGCGGGAATGTCCTGTAAAGGTCTGCTCGCCGCGAACCCACCGACGGCTGGCCACCGAGGCAGCCCCCTCAAGTTTGGAGGCGCGCTGGAACAACCGCGGCGCGCCTACCCCCTCTTGTTCCCTTGATTGGCTACCGACCTAGCCCTGTGTCGGCAGCTTGGGAACCTCCCCAGGGTCTTCGGCCGTCTGCCGACCTGGGGCCTCACCGGCTGGAGTCGCCGGCGCGCCACTGTCCCCGCAGTGGCGCGCCGCCGAATCCGCCCTGGGCCTAGGAGAGGGGTTTTCCCACCACCCCTTCCTCAGCCCACCACCTCCAATCCGAATCGCGGAGGATCGGATGCCGCGGCCGCCACGCCGCACCACCCGACCCCCCACGATTACCCCCCTGGGCGCTCAACAGAACGAGGGCCAAAGGCCCTGCTGGAGCCTCCCCTCCTAGGGTGCAACTGACCGGGCCGAGCCCGGCCAGAGCCTCCCCTCCGGGCGCATCAGCACGCTGGGCTCCCGCCCAGCTGGAGCAGCCCCCCTCTCGTGGGCCGGTCTACCTCACGACCGGCCCCATGTGGGACCGCTTAGCTTCCCCCAGTAGCTGGCTTGCTACGGGGTACTAAGCCCCCCCGCCGCGGCAAGGCGCGATCCCTTGGGGGGGATTTTCTAAGTATCTCGTATTATATTATGATAGTTTTTCTCTTGTTATTTAAACTTTATAATGTAAGTTAGTAATGAAAAAGCACATAAAATAAATCGGTTTTCTGCCAATCGTATTAAGCGTTTCAATAAAGTACGACTACTTTATCGTACGGATAAGTATTTAAAACCCAGTTTTATTTTATATTTATCTTATATTTCATATAGAGCCATTTATCTTATATTTCATTTCGGTCACGTCAACTTTTTCAAACAAACGTCCTAAAAAAAGATTTATCTCACGCGAGAATACTGTTTGCTATTTTCATTTCTTACTTCTTTTTCGTAGGTGAGAATAATATCCGTTATGAAACCGACTAAAACTTAATTAAATTTTTTGAAGACTTAATAGATAAAATGACTATTCATAATCCTAACTTTAATTAAATGTGTCCAGTCAATCTAAAATTTGAGTGCGTATGTTAAATTTTACAATAATTTGGTCAACATTGTGTGACCATGTTTAGTATATTAATAAGATATTCAAATACAAAAATGAAAAGTGACGACTAACATTATCGTATACAGTTTAATTATACATTTTAAAATTCTAAAATAAAGGTCGGAACACTATAAAATACCCAATGGAAATAGCCAACTGATTTATAATAATGACGTGGTGATCATCATGTTCGATCTATTACATCTAAAGAACTGGACAGTATGTAGGCCAAATGACGCGACTCAATCAGGAGTCACTGTTAAGGGGAAGACTGAGCTCTATTTAAAATTTATTTTGGACATTTGTTGGACAGAGTTTTGAATTTAAATTCAGTACCATTAAAAAAAGTGCAGACATGCGTGCTGAAGAAAAATCATACTTTTGAAAGCCTCGACTAGGAAAACATATCAAGATAAATCAAACCGTAAATGCATGAAATCACACTATAGTATTCTATCTAAATATTTCATTGAAAGGTGAAAGTATAAACAAAATTTATATATTGTTTTGAATCTCACGAAAAGTCACCCGGTCGCGTCTTCATCTTAAAACACCAATTAAAATCAAAACAATATTTGTTTTATTCGACACAATGTTTAACCTTGATTCCCATGCCGTAAGCATTGTAATTTAACACTGGATTCGTCATTCAAATTCTAGACCTAATAACAGAGGCACTGGTTAGATAAAATATAAAACTAGAAAAAAGAAAAAAATAGAGCACTGCCTGCTAACAAATAAAATAAGAAAAATGAAAAAGTTTTAAATATTGGCCAATAACAAAAAAAAAAAAAAATGAATTCTTCGTATTTTAATTTTGTGGTTTTTGTGTTATTTATAACAATAAAGTGTGTGTTCAATAGAGACAGAAAGTTAGAAGACAGAAACTATAGAGCGCAATATATACAACATATTTTAAATAAGCAAAGTTTATCAGAAGCCAAACTAAAACTGATCGGAGGAAAGAACCAGTTTGAAGGTATGTAAAAATTAATACTAACTGAAATTTAATTAGATAGTTACTTTTATATTATTAGAAATTATTATTTTAAAAAGTTTTAAGGGAATAATGTGTCTCAGTTTCAGTTGAAGTTTCAGCACCTTTTAAAAAACATCTGAATTATTATTTTTTTAATTCAAAATTACACAATTGTTGAACGAATTTTCTTCATGATACAAAATCTTTTGCTTTTAAGACTGGCGTACTTTCTGCCTATTATATTTAACTTCGGCGTTGAAATAGACTTAAACTCACCGTAATTACCTTTAACTAAAGTATAAAGCTAATTTTGTTTTTTGATCATTAGTAACCTACATTCTAGATTAAACATCTACTTCTTTTGTGTCCGTCTTCTTACCACATCACCTTAAAAGGCTACGTTACCTAACAAATCATTTGCCCCAGGCAACGTGTACATCTACCACGCTGGTCGATGGGGAGCCATCTGCGATCACACCTGGGATGACTACGCCGCAAGGGTGGTCTGCAGAACCTTTAATAGGACTGGACTGGCTACCCACAACTCTATGTTTGGACAGCCCGTGAGTAAGTAGACCTTTTATAGATTTGTACTTTGTTTTGATTTAGTTTTGTGAAGCTAAAGTAGGTTATTTCTTTGACGTGAACCAGTCTCTCATGATAAAAATAGAAGCATATTAAGGTCCCATTGCTTGGACAAAGATTACTTCCGTATATGATCAATTTACTCTTCAGATATGATTGTGATATTCTTTTTAAGTATTTTTTGGCCTTGGTTCAATATAATTATTAATGGTTATAGAGAATTGATTCACTGATTGCTAACACACCTTATTTCCAACAATTGAAGCTATAATGAGATGGTAAAAGTTAAAAAAGTCCTCTTACCGTAATATCTTTACCGAACTATAAACGGGAAGATCCATGATCAGCACTTTTAAGAGAAAAAAAACGTTGTTAGTCAAGGCTTACTCATTTAGTCGTGAAAAGATTTTATCTTTTTATTCACTAATTATGAGAAATACCTTTGAAATCCAGATAACTTCTGGCTCAGCGACATCGTCTGCCAAGGCGACGAGATCCACCTAGCCCTCTGTACCTTCAGCCACTGGGGCGGCGACAACTGCGAGCTCACCAACGCGGCTGGAGTGAAATGTTTTGACGGGGAAACTCCTCCCAAACTGCGGAGGAAGAAGGTGGTCAGGAGGCTGATGGAGCGGCTGGGGCCGGACGCGCAGCTGAGGCTGGTGGGCGGGTCGGTAGTCAATGAGGGCCGGGTTGAGGTAGGTCTGGTTCTAGATTATTCTAGACTAGCTTTCTGCCCTGCAGTTTCAGCCGCAACTAAGGTTTTTCCCGTGGCAATATCTTACGGAACCCTATTTTTTCCAAAATTAAATATAGCCTATGTTACTCGTGGATAATGTAGCTTTCGAATGGTGAAAGATTTTTTTTAATCGGTCCCGAAGTTTCGGAGCCTATTCATTTCAAACAAACAAAAATCAAATCTTTCCTCTTTATAAAATTTGTCTAGTTTATCAGAAGTTATAGTCCAACAGTTAGTAAATATAACGGGTTTCATTCGTAGGAAATAAAAGCAATAATATTAATCTTTACATAGTGTATTTTTTATATCTTTACTTGATATTGAACTTACACTTATTCTCTTTCAGGTATATTTTGATGAAGAATGGAGCAGTCTATGCCCCGATCAATGGACAGCCTACGAAGCGAATGTAGTTTGCAAACACCTAGGCTACGGTTACGCTGCTCAAGTCTTACAAACTAATGTCTTCAAAGTATCCAGTATAAAGCTAGCAGGTGTGAGATGTGTGGGGAATGAGACCAACTTCTTTAACTGTATGCATGAGGAGTTTGGGTTCAAAGGATGTCTTGGTGCTAGAGGTAAGGATTATTATAAATATATAATATATTAATAAATATCCAGACGAACACGCCAATTATGTGGCCCTAAACTAAGTTGCAGTAAGCACTTGTATTATAGGGGAGAACCTAGTTACACCTAGCTCATTATGTTTTTATGACAATTGAAAATATTTTTCGAGGGTTCATACTCGTAGTACAAAAACATAAGAAAAATACGATAACTTTAAATATATATTCATTCAAACGGGTTCCCTTCGATGCACAAGATATTGAACTTAGCTGTTTTTTTTCTGCATTAACCTATCTACTTTGAACTTGGCGTATTGTTAGTCAAGTTTCATTTTATTAAGCGGTTTCGCTAACGACAATACCTCCGTTCATTTTATTATTTACTCATTAATAAAAAGCACAAAATAATTCAAATCTTCATGATTTTGATCTACAGGTAAAGTGGCAGCGGTAGTCTGTGACATGTTCCTGCCAGATCTTCGCGTAGATTACTACGCTATAGAGGCATCAGCTCATCTCGTGGATGTGCCACTTTACCAGCTGAGGTGTGCCATGGAAGAGAGCTGCTTGTCCAAATCTGCTTATGAGGTAAGGGGAATTAATTGTAATTTTTTGGAAATCTTCCTGACTCGTTTCAATCAAGAGTTCCCGTAGTAGTGTAGTCATTAAAAAAAAAGAAAAACAAAAACAAACTCTTTCATATTGTTCAAACAATACGTTATAAATAAAATGTAAAAATTATTTTTGATTCAGTTACTTTTTAAACATAAAAGTGACACGACAAACTTATAGCCTTTTTTCTCTGATTTACCTTGTTTTGAACTTGAAGTAACATTATTTCTTTCTTCGTTAAAATTCAACTTAAGTCGACGTCATCTTGAATCCGTTAAACTTTATCAACGACAAGTTTTCTGTATCAATTTCATGATTAGCTTCTTCTATATCCCAAATATTCATATCTTCATGGTCACAGATACAACATAAGAAAGAGGACTGGCAGTTCGAGACGCGTCGACTGCTTCGGTTCACGGCTTCTTCTATCAACGTTGGAAATGCGGACTTCAGACCTTACCTACCTAAGCATATGTGGCAATGGCATCTTTGTCATCTGTGAGTATGATTATTTCACAGACCGTTATAATTAACTACAGTTGCAAACGTGGTTGGATAATTATTAATTTTGATGTTTCTACTAACCCAAACAGAAATGGCGTGGACAATTTCCGCTCAGTGCCTCAAACACGAATATTTTGCAAATCGCACTGTTAACGTATCAATACAAAATTAAGGTTGATGATAGAAACGATGATGAAACACCTTCGTACTGTACTCGACACGAAAGCGACTAAAACGTCGTATTGGTACGGTCGTAAACAGTCAAAAGAAAAATTAAAAAAAAAAGTTTTGAAAGTACCTACTCGTGATCGCTAGATTTTGTTACTTTTACGTCCTCTAGGGTGTCTGAAATTCATACATTTTAATACGACACTACGATTACTAGGAATGGCTTATGCTCAATGAGTGGACCGTTTGTAGGCTGTTATTTACGTAAGCTACTCAGAAAATATTTATAATAACTAGATTACCTATCATTTGCCACCCCAGGATTATATAACTAAAATAAATTTCTTGAGAAGGAATATATCTGGTTTAAGTTCAACTAAGTATATTTTGTTCTTAAGTTCAAGTATCAAAAGGAACACTGAAAACTCCGATTTGTTTTCTTTAAGGTATAAAAAGTAAGCTTACTTTTTATAAGTCAACTAGCTGACCCGGCAAACGTTGTTTTGCCATATAAATTATTTTATCACTTAGGGTATAGAAAATAGATAGTAGCCGATTCTCGGACCTACTAAATGCATATAAATTTTGGTAAAAATCGGTAAAGCCGTTTCGGAGGAGTAACGTAACTAACATTGTGACACGAGAATCTTATATATACTTAAGACTTCACAAACCTATAGGGGCAGGTGGCTAGACACCCAATGACAATAAAACTATATATAATCCGCCTGTCTAGACAAAATGGAGATAATACTATTACTGGTCATGCGCATAGATTTATGAAAGTAGGTTTGAGACCACCTTTTTTTGATACAGTAATGTTTAGCGGCTTAGCACTTAGGCTTACGGTTCACTGACGTATAAAAACCACCTTTCGGTTAGAAAAAAATAGATTTTTATAATGTAAAGAAAGTATAAACTAAAATATGTGATATAAATTTCAATGATAGGTACCTACCCTAAAGTGTTTATAAACGATTTCTTTACATAATGGTCCTTTACTTTCGGTCCGTTTTTATGACAAAAATTATTGAACAGATAGACTTGCAAAGATCAGAGAATGATCCTCCAAATCTCACTTTTCCTTATATTTTCCCTAGATACTTGCCCCACTAAAATTCAAGGTCGAAATTCAAAAAAAATTACCCACATTCACCGCCACATTAATTAGATGTTAGATTAGATTAAATCGCCTGTTCACTGAATACCGAACTAATCACCTAATTGTATGCTGCCAGAATTATATGAAAGGAGGCTAATTACAAAGGTTCTAATACTCTCTAATTTGTCTGTAAAGGCAAGATTGTGACGAATACAAATAGAATGAATCAATATATGAGAGCGATGCGTGAATAACAAGAAATTTCAGTTTGTAGGAAATACGGCGCCGTTTAATATAGGTATCATAGTATTATGGGAACTTATACTACTGATTGTTGTGTATATTAGGGAAACTAATTTGTAAAGGAAAACTAGGTTAATAGGTAAATAAACAAATCATAGGTTTATCGTAGAATTGAAACGTTTTCCTATTTATTAATCTGAAACTTGAGTGATAAAAATGAAGATGCTTTTAATTTTGGACACGTGGTTAAGCACTTCCTCCAACTTTAGAGTTCCATTTCAAAATATTTTAAAAATAAATACAAAAATCTAACATAATTTCCAGGCACTACCACAGCATGGAAGTGTTCGCCACATTCGACGTGCTGGATCGCTTCGGTCGCAAGGTCGCGCAGGGGCACAAGGCCTCATTCTGTTTGGAAGACAACCTTTGTAGGGCCGGTGTTGAGAAGAAGTACTCCTGCTCGAACTTTGGAGACCAAGGTATTTTGTTTTAAATACTTTAGTGGGCGATAGCTATTGGGTATAGAAATTGTGCTGATAGTATAAACCGAAAGTTCCGGATTGGTTACCCACTAGGGTGTTGCGCTAATCTGGTCTTTTTAAAATTATCAGTACATATTTATCGTGAACTTACGGTGAGGGAAAACATCGTTAGGACCTATGTAGTTGGATGATAATCCATCGTGTGGATTTACTAACCCGCACGGAGTTAGCGTGGATTACGGCTCAAATCTTCCCGCTATTCAAGAAGGAGGAAATATTTCACTTGTTATTACTTATATCTAACTTATACAATTTTTTGTTTTGCATAAGTTACCGAAGCTGTTTTGATTTCTTAATTTTATTTGCCTTCATACATTTATACTGTGTTCGGTTTAAAAGGGTGGGAAAGACAGAGAGCCTACTGTCTGTCATCAAGACCGAACATGTTAAGTATGATGTCATAGTCGCTTTGGTGTATTAAGTGTGTAAAGTTCATAGACCTAATTTTAGTAGGTCCATATATTTACATAAAATATAAATTAATAACAAAAATAGACAGATATTAAAAAAGGCTCAATATAGGCTCCTTGTGATTTTAGGTCCCATCATATAAACATCCAACATCTAAGTAAACATACTTTTACTTTATAATATCAGAAGAACTGCAATACAAATTAATTTTGAAAGCTTCTGAAGCTGGCCTTGAAATATTCAACGCCTGTTTTCTTTGAATAGCAAAAACCTACGAATTTCAAACCGCGCGTTTTAATTTCACCATGTTGCAAGCCGTTAATTAATTTCGTTTCGCATACAAGTTATGTTTTAGGCTTGGGTCGAAAGAGGTTATACTTTCTCAGAAAATAATATAAAAGAGGATTGTTGGATTGAAACGTTATTTCTTGTACGTTATTTCCTCATTCAGGTAGCTGTTATTTTACGTACGTTTTATTGTAGCCATAAACAACGTTAAAGTTTTTTGCACAAATTCAGTAAGTTAAGACTCAAATGTAAATTTATTCATAACCATTTTATCCATATTTTACATACCAATCTTAACAAAACGCTTCATTTTAAATTTATCCCGGTACTCTTTTTAATCAGTTAATTATTTGATAGGTTTCAAAATTTAAAACGTTAAGATCCCTGCATCCTTTGACTTTGAAATTAACTTCAACTTTAACTTTAACTTAACTTTAACTTAACTTTAACTTAACTTTAACTTAACTTTAACTTAACTTTAACTTAACTTTAACTTAACTTTAACTTAACTTTAACTTAACTTTAACTTAACTTTAACTTAACTTTAACTTAACTTTAACTTAACTTTAACTTAACTTTAACTTAACTTTAACTTAACTTTAACTTAACCTTAACTTAACCTTAATTTAACTTTAACTTAACTTTAACTTAACTTTAACTTAACTTTAACTTAACTTTAACTTAACTTTAACTTAACTTTAACTTAACTTTAACTTAACTTTAACTTAACTTTAACTTAACTTTAACTTAACTTTAACTTAACTTTAACTTAACTTTAACTTAACTTTAACTTAACTTTAACTTAACTTTAACTTAACTTTAACTTAACTTTAACTTAACTTTAACTTAACTTTAACTTAACTTTAACTTAACTTTAACTTAACTTTAACTTAACTTTAACTTAACTTTAACTTAACTTTAACTTAACTTTAACTTAACTTTAACTTAACTTTAACTTAACTTTAACTTAACTTTAACTTAACTTTAACTTAACTTTAACTTAACTTTAACTTAACTTTAACTTAACTTTAACTTAACTTTAACTTAACTTTAACTTAACTTTAACTTAACTTTAACTTAACTTTAACTTAACTTTAACTTAACTTTAACTTAACTTTAACTTAACTTTAACTTAACTTTAACTTAACTTTAACTTAACTTTAACTTAACTTAACTTTAATTTAACTTTAACTTAACTTCAACTTAACTTCAACTTTACTTCAACTTTACTTCAACTTTACTTCAACTTTACTACAACTTTACTACAACTTAACTTTAACTTAACTTCAACTTCATATTATAAATGCTAAAATGTGTGCATGTCTAAATCAAACCACTAAACAGATTAGGATGAGACTTTGTACATAGATGTTAGCACGTGAGTAATTTTTACCACTGAAAAGTACCCCATTCCCACGGAAAAAAAAATCATAGGCCGAAAATTGTTTTCAATTAAGTAAATAAAAATATAGTAAAGTTATACTTTACTACACAATTGACACAATGTATTCGTCTTGACAGGTATATCAGTGAATTGCTCCGATATTTACCACTACAGTCTGGACTGCCAGTGGGTCGACGTCACTGATGTTATACCAGGATACTATGTCTTCAAGGTAATAGACACTACTGTTTCATGGCAATGTATCAGCCAATTAAAACTATAAATCAAAGTCACGTAAAGCTTTTTTTTTTTTTTTTAAATAACAAAATAATCAAGAAAATAATAATTAAGATTGATCTTCTTCCACGGAAATTCCATCGTGACCGTAATGTGTAAGTCAGTAATATTATGTCAATTACATATTTCTCAGGCTTCACTAGCGGAACCCCCCCAAGGGATCGCGCCTTGCCGCGGCGGGGGGGCTTAGTACCTCGTAGCAAGCCAGCTACTGAGGGAAGCTAAGCGATCCTAGGATGGAGCCCGCTGTCTCTTGACTGCTGTGGCTAATGTCTTAGCGTCGGTTCCGTATCGGACGGCTAAGACAAAATGTCCGTGATGCGTCTGGTCCGAATCGGGCGGCATCTTCCCTATGAACTTCAAGGCTATGCTGGCAGGGTCACCCATACCAGACAGGCTTGGAGGGAGGGGCAAATTTGTCCCGGCGGGGCTCTTCTGTGAGCCTGCCAGGCGGGACGGGTGCGTCCTCATGAGGGCGTACTGACAGGGGAGCTCACCCCTGAAAAAAGAGACGACGATGTGGAGTCATCGGAGACAACGACAATGGACCAAAGCAATTTGCAAAATAGTCCCCAGGTGGGTACCCGAAAGGGAGAATCCCACCCCTCTACCTCGGTAGAGGGCAGCCCTCCGTATTCTGGGGTGGGCACAAATTGCCTCGTAGGCGCGCGACGATCCGCGCGTCTTCGTGAACACAACCTCGGCTCAACTAAAACGGACTTAGATTTACATAGCGATTCGGACGAATGTTTAAAGGGAGAAAGAGTGGAGACTCGCGACACGGAGTTGCGAGACGAAACCAACGACCATGGCAAGTTAATTGACAAAAAATTGAAGGAAGTTGTGACTCGACTATCAGACACAGATTCGGAGAGCAGTCTCATGACTGTGGCATCTCGCAATGCTCCGATATCAAGTTCTGGAGTCACTCGACCACGGGTGGACAGTGACCCTACGTCTGGTTCAGAATCGGACATGTCACTCGTCTTACCTACACAAGAGGAGAGGCGGAAACGCCCGCTTCAAGATGATGACACAGAAGGCCAAATCAATCTTTTGCGCCTAAAAAAGAAGAAAGGAAGTGCAGCCAAACGTGGACGCCCGGCTACTACTGGGGAATACGTTGGTTTGGCGAAAGCTAAGCAAGCCTACTTGAAGGTTTTTGAACGGAGGAGATGGAGATGGATACTGACCGGGAAATCGTCAAACTGGCGGAAAAAGCCAGGCGTATCAGGGACGCCCGTCAATCCAGATCCTCGGGCAGTCACACCAACAACATATGTGAGCAGCACCAACTCTCGACTGACTGCTCAGCACCTACACTGAGGGAGCAGGTCAAGGCATGTGTGACCACGCTGTTTAAACTTGCAGGAAAAGCGAAACACCTGAGTGGACCCTGCAAGCATGCAATGACAGACTCCGCGACATACATCACGGAGGCTTTCGAGGAACTGGACACCCGTTCACCGGAGGAGGAGAGCAGGTTTGTGGCGCAAGAGCTGTCACAGTTAAAAGACGCCAATGCTCGCCTCACCGGGCAGATTGAAGAGCTTCACAAGGAGCTAGAAAAAATGAAGAACTCGTCTTCTCCACCACCATCCACGGAGACTGACACAAAGAAGCTTCTCGAGGAAGTATCCCGCTCAAACATCGAGCAGTTCGGCATGATGCTGAACGCCAGGCTGGCGGGTATCGAGTGCCGTCTACTACCAGAGCCTCGCCTACGCCCACCACTAGCAGCTGACAGGCGAAACAGCTCGGTACCTATACCTGACACTGTGATCGAGGATGTGCCACCTGTCTCGGCGCAACCACAAAAACCTAAGAAAGGCAACAAAAAGGCTAAAACACCTAGTCTTGCTGCAAAGGAAGCAGCCCAGACTGTCCGTGTCCCAGTGTCAGGGGAAATTCGGAGTAGCAGTCAAGGGACACGAAAAACTGGCCCTACACCATCGACTTCTTCTGCTCCTATTCCTACAATAACGGAAGAGGGGTGGACAGAAGTTGTTCGGAAGGGCAACAAAAACAAGAAGAAGAAAGGTGCTTCTGGGCAGCCGACGATCTTGCCGAAAGCGGCACCTAAAAAGACGAAGAAGAAGAAAAAGAGGCGCAACAACAAGCTGCGACCTCCACGGTCCGCTGCTGTCGTTTTGACAGTGTCACCGGAAGCGGCTGAAAAGGGTGCAACCTACGCGGCAGTGCTAACCCGGGCAAGAGAAAATATCTCCCTCTCCGAACTAGGTATCACTGGCTTAAAATTCAGGAAGGCTGCAACCGGGGCTTGCATAATAGAAGTCCCCGGCACGACGAGCGATCCAAAAGCTGACGATCTGGCTAACAAATTGAAGGAAGTGCTGGGAAATGACGGTGTCAAAGTCACCAGGCCGACAAAATGCGTTTCGATACGCGTGTCTGGCCTAGACGAGTCAGTTTCCGCCGCAGAAGTGGTCTCTGCAATAGCCAAAACGGGAGGCTGCCCTGTAGAGGCGGTAAAGGCAGGTATTGTACGTTTTGGTCCTTATGGCCTGGGTTCAACAACGGTAAGTTGTCCAGTGATTGCCGCAAAGAAGGTCATGGAAGGAAGGCTTCTTGTTGGCTGGTCCTCGGCTCAGGTGAAGCTGTTAGAGCCGAGGCCTACATTATGCTTCCGGTGTCATGAAAAGGGGCACCTTGGTTGTAAGTGTGCTTCCCCAGTAGACCGCAGTGGGGAATGCTACCGCTGTGGCCGACAGGGCCACAAAGCGTTGGAATGCAATGCCGACCCGCATTGTTCTGTTTGTGCGGCGGCAAAAAGGCCTGCCGACCACAGAGTGGGGGGTAAGGCTTGCAAAGCGCCTACTAATAGGAACATGCTTGCCAAATCTAAATCAGGCGAGAAGAACACTGTAGCCTCCTCATCATCTGAGGCTGCAGGCACACAGGAGCCCATGATTTTGTCTCTCGATGGCCAGTAAGCTCCTACAGACAAATCTTAATCACTGTTCCGCTGCCCAGGACCCCAGGAGGTCCTCTGGCAGAGTGGGACATCGATTTGGCGGTAGCGGCTGAGCCCCTTAACGTTCCCTCCAGAAGCAACTGGTTTGGGGATGAAAACGGCCTAGTCGCTATAATCAGCAAGATAGATACCCCAATCACTGAAGTCGCCAAAGGTGGAGGCTTCGTTGCAGTCAGGTGGCGAGATATTATCGTAGTAGGCGTTTATTTCTCGCCTAACGGGAACATTTCCGATTTCGAGTCGTTGATGCTGGAACTCGAGGTTCTGATTGGCGGAGTCCATCCATCACCTGTGTTGGTGATGGGGGATCTCAATGCCAAGTCACCGGTGTGGGGATCACCTGTCTTCAACCAACGGGGCACAGTTCTGGAGGAATGGGCAGTAACAACCGGACTTACCGTTCTCAATCGAGGTTCTAGTTTCACCTGCATAAGGCCTCAAGGATGTTCGATAGTGGACATTTCCCTATCGAGTCCTTCTCTTTCGCGGCATGTTAACAACTGGCGGGTCATGGACGGGGTAGAGACAATGTCTGATCATGTCTATATAAGATTTGACATTTGTGCCCCGTCAATGACAAATACACCCACGCCACGAAATCGGCATTCACTTCCCCGATGGGCTTCAAGGCGTCTAGATAAAGATGCCTTGGTCGAGGCTTCTATTGTTCAGGCCTGGTCTTTATCTGAGCAGGACGCATTAACTGTTGAGGTGGAAGCGCAGCGGTTCCGAGAGAAAATGACGGCAATCTGTGATGCTTCAATGCCGCGATCTCGAGCACTTCCAAATAGACGACAGGTGTACTGGTGGTCGCCTGAAATAAATGCACTCCGTCAGGAATGCGTTACGACCAGACGCCAATATACCCGTTACAGACGCCTCAGGATTCGAGATGCAGAGATAGAGGAAGGTCTGTACAACACCTACAGAGAGGCCAAAAAAGCGTTAAAACTGTCCAACAGAAACGCTAAAACGCAGGCATGGAAAGAGCTCCTTGAGACCATCAATCGAGACCCATGGGGTAGGCCATACAAAATGGTCAGGGCCAAACTACGTCCTTGGGCCCCACCTCTAACTCAAACTCTGGAACCCCAATTTGTGGAAGGTGTCATATCTACCTTGTTTCCCACAAGAGAGGAATTTACACCTCCATCAATGTCTTTGTCCACAACATCCGGACAAGATGTTAATGAGGTTCCCCTCATTACGGAGGTAGAACTGGAAATAGCCGAACAGCGTCTACGGTCCAGGAACAAAGCTCCGGGGCCTGACGGCATTTCTGGCCGGGCGCTAGCACTCGCTCTCGACGCCCTTCGTGACCATCTACGAGGGCTTTTTAACATGTGCTTGGAGACCGGCGAATTCCCGGTACTGTGGAAAACGGGGTACCTAGTGCTCCTAAAGAAGGACGGACGATCTGCGGATTTACCATCCGCCTATCGCCCTATACTTCTGCTCGACGAGGTGGGCAAGCTTTTTGAGCGCGTTTTGGCCGCCCGCCTCGTCGACCATTTTAGGAGTTCAGGTCCTGATCTTAGCCAGGTACAATTTGGCTTCAGGGCTGGTCGTTCCACGATTGATGCCATAAGTCGTGTGAAAGAATTGTCGGAAGCAGAAGTGAGTCGCGGTGGGGTGTGTTTGGCGGTGTCTTTAGACATCGCCAACGCTTTCAACACCCTGCCATGGAGTTGCATACGCGAGGCTCTAAGGTACCACAATGTACCTAGATATCTCTTCCGTTTGATCGAGTCTTACCTTGACGGAAGACACTTGATATATCAAGGGCGTAACGGGGAAATATGCACCAGGGCAATGTCGTGCGGCGTTCCACAGGGGTCTGTCCTTGGGCCGACCCTGTGGAACGTCGGTTACGACTGGGTGCTGAGAGGCGCTCTTCTCACGGGTCTAAGCATCACTTGTTATGCTGACGACACTCTTGTCATGGCCCGTGGGAAGACATTCCGAGAAGCGTCTCGTTTAGCCACTGCGGGTGTAGCAATGACCGTCAACAGAGTAAAGATGCTGGGTCTTGAGGTGGCCCTACCAAAATCGGAGGCCATCTGCTTTCATGGCCCTCGTGCCGGACCACCCCCAGACGCCAGCATCATAGTGGCAGGTGTCCGCATCCGGGTCGAGCCTCAGATAAAATATCTGGGACTCGTTCTTGACGCGCGATGGACATTTAATGCCCACTTCGAACGCCTGTCGCCCCGTCTATTGAAGACAGCCGCTGCGCTAAGTAGACTGCTTCCAAATATTGGGGGTCCAAACACCGAATGCCGTCGCCTCTATATTGCGGTGGTAAGATCTATGGCCCTGTATGGTGCTCCAATCTGGTTCGAAGCTTTGACGCCTGGGAGCGCATTGCAGCTGCGCCGGCCACAACGCGCAATGGCAATAAGGATCTGTCGCGGCTACCGCACAGTTTCCTTCGAGGCGGCGTGCGTTTTAGCGGGAATATTACCGTGGGACCTAGAGGCGGAAATTAGCGCCGCCACTTACGAGTTTCGACGTGAACTAACCGAAAACGAAGAACGAGTGCCACCACTCATGCTAAAAAGGTGGAAACGACAAGCCCGCAAAGAGATGGAATTGAAATGGATAGAGAGGCTGGAAACACCATCTGCCGGCCTCCGAACCATCGAGGCTATCCAACCAGTCCTCCTTGCGTGGCTGAACCGGCGTCATGGAACACTGACATTCCGAACGACACAGGTACTCTCTGGACACGGGTGCTTTGGAGAGTACTTGCACCGAGTAGCTCGGAGGGAGCAAACTCCGGTTTGCCACCATTGTCTATATGACACTGACACGGCGCAACACACTCTCGCTCACTGTCCCGCCTGGGAAGATGAGCGCCGCACTCTATCAGCGGAAATCGGTAGTGATTTGTCCCACCCTGCTGTCGTTGATGCGATGGTGGGCGGGGAAAGACCTTGGCAGGCGGTAGTTTCTTTTAGTGAGACAGTCATGTCCCAAAAAGAAACGGCGGAAAGGGAGCGTGAGCTTGATCCTGCAGCTAACGCAATCCGCCGCAAGAGAAGTAGGAGAAGGAACCATCAGCAAAACATTCCCCCATAACAGAGACTTGGGTCGGCAGACTAGGGGAGTCTGCAGCCCATACAACAAGAGGTCTCAAAGAAGGCGCGCGTAGTGTTCGCTGCGCGCTTTCATTAGTAGTTCGGGGTAGAAACTTGACCATCGAAGTTTCCCCTCATAAAGAAGAGCGCCCGCCCAAGATCTGGTGGGCCAGCGTCGACTGGACTGATGTGTTTGTATGCGTAAGCGTTCCCGCAGTCCAGTAACTCAAACGATGCCTTCGTAGAACACCGCTGAGTTTTAGTGGGTATACCCCTGGTCGGCAGTCCTAGCCGCCAAGAGCAGCGCCCTTTTCAGGGCGCCGGGAGTCCCACACACGCCCTTCCATTTCCCCAAATGGAAGGGTATGGTGCGAAAAGCATTTCTCAGCGAAAAAAAAAAAAAAAAAAAAAAAAAAAAGGCTTCACTAGCGGTAAGGGAAACATGTTAAGGAATCCTGGATGATCCTGGCGCCTTTTTTATAGTTTTTTTTTGTATTGGTCAAGTTTTATAGATATTGTTTATCTAATACTAATTTTATAAATCCGAAAATGTGAATGTCTGTTTGTCTGTGTGTTCCGCCTTCAAACGGCTGAACCGATTCAACTGAATTTTTGAAAAAATGATAGTTCAACCAAGGGCAGAAAATAGGCTACTTTTTACCGCGGGAATAAGACTCATTCCCATGGGAAAATCACTTATATCTGCTCCACACCGAATTGGAGTCCTCTCAGACGGATTTGCGGATATCATAATTGTTTTTTTATATGTTTACAGATGTCAGTGAACCCTCACATTCGGATATCAGAACAGTCGTACCACAACAACGCAGCTGTTTGTATTCTATCTCTTACTCAAAGTGCCGCGAAGATTTATGATTGTGTTCTAGATAGACCTTAATGTAACATTTTGATAATAAAGTAGTGGAATTTGATTTTTATGTTTTGTTTATTTCGATTGAATATGTATCTCTTTAATATAATACGAGGGGTGTCTTATGTCCGTTAATATAAAAAAACAAAGTTGATAGTCAATGTAAACAGGGTGATTCATTAGAAGCATTCGATCCGGAGCGCAAACAAAATTTAAAATGTTCATACACAAATTAATCTTATGAACAATACATTTTTTGAAAATGAAAATTACCTAAGTTCGGTATATATACGCATTTTTTAACACTTAAAGGATTTTGATACGGTTTGTCTACGCCAAGAATAATAAACTAGAATAGTTTTTGGAATAACATTGACATAACATATGGTGCCCACGCTTCACAATTGTGTAATTTTGGCCGATATGTTCGCGTAATATTGAATTGTGTCTAACATGTACTTTTCCTTAAGGTTCTTTATTATTTACCAATTTAAATACAAATACCTACAAACTTATAATAAGTAGCAAACAATATTCAGGCAATTGAAAGCTTAAAAGCAACGAGAATACGTAGATCAATAACATTATTCGAATTATATCAAAATAAATAATAAATTATTGAGTATCGGTTTAAATTTTCCTTTATTGCTTTGGCAATTGTATTTTAAAGCAATAAAATTCAATTTAATTTTTACAAAGCAAAATACATTGAACAACTTTTATACAATTTCGATTCATTTATACATTGGCATACATTTAGAAAATGGTAAATGGTTATTCATAATTTAAGTTATTTTATGACATAAGGTGTAGATTATGAATAATCTTTATCTAATTCATTTGGAAACCTTCTCGTAAACAGAACTTTATAAATAATGAAACTTTTCTAATTAAAGACACGCACCAAGCTTTAAATTAGACAAATAACATGTCTGCAACGATTTGTTTTACGATTACATTACGATTTCGATCATAGATCATTTCGCACACGTCATACTTGTGATCAGGTGCCGCCTTCGGGAAACGGTCTGCTCTGGTTCCGAATTGTGGCGCGGGAAGTTTCCTCAATTAGTTACTAGCATTTTAATATTTTTTAACTTTAATAATGTTGAGCGAGGAGGTACGAGAAAATAATTTATATGTTCACTGTATGTACAAATTTTAAATGAATATAAATTATGATTGTATAATTTTGAAAAGAGTGCCGAGAGTTTTTTCCGCCAGCTTTTTCTCTCGGTCTACTACGGCCATTGCTGATGAATGTAGGGGTGTCCCGTGACATCTTTTTTTTATTTTTATTTTACGCTTTTGACAAAGTATAAGAGATTAGTTTTGAATCCTACATACAATAAAAAAAATCTTTCTTTCTTTCTTTCGGAAAAAAAAAACGTGGGAAGATCAAAACCTGAGAAGTGTAGCATGACTTTATTGCTCTCGATACTAATAAACTCCTTCTTTAAAAGTTAAATAGCTTAATAGTGGTATTTCACTATTTTTAGCAATAGACTCTCGGAAGTTTGCTAATCTCTTAACTTTATTGAGGAAGGAAAACATTGAGGTCAATTTTATAAATATACTTACGGGGTGTAAAAAGTCTGCTTCCGAAAACAAAAACGGGACCCACTGATTACATTTAGGGTAAAAACATAATTTTAATATTTAAAATATTGTTTTTATAATCATCGCGCACACATCAACTGCTGGTTCAGTTGCGATTAATTAAATTAAATCACTATTTGATTTGAAATCATCGCAAAATCTGATTATATATATATATCAGAGCGGCAGCATGTTTTGACCTATCTTCAGACATCGTATGGGCGTTTTCATGGGTAATCGAGCAAATATGAACACCAAAGTACTCACAGAAGTATTTAAATAAAGGTTCTTCAATTTTCAGTAACAAAGCAAACATGTCACACACAGAACGAAACGAATGACAGTTCCTAGTCATGAGGCAGTTGTCTTCAGGAAGGTCCGTGGTAAACTGGCCACCGCCAAGACACACTCCTTTCTTCCTAGACTCTGTCGTAGCTGGCAACTTCCGTGTAGAGGCGCCCTCTGTGCGTTACCATCATCGATAGTCGCGCCATCTATCTGAAGCTACCCGCTGCGCTTCGTTGAGTGACAACTATCATGACCATCTCCGACATATATATACAGGGTCTGTCGTAATGAATGGATAACCCGTTACCTACAGTTGATCCGGATGTGAGGCTATAAGAAAATGGTGTCTTCTTGCCAGGGTTGTCAACCACAAGAAAATGGCGTAGACTTTTAAACTTTTTTATAAATTTCGCTATTTTTTTCATTTATTCCGCTGCCATTTCTTCAAATTTTGATGTATTTGTATAATTCTTTTAGTATTATACTGCTGAAGACGTGTATTATGTAATTTAAATACAATTTTAGGTGTTATTTACGTTGAACATTATCAAAATACTCATTTTAAGAAAAATATTTCCAATTTTTTTTCTTTATGTCAACTTTTGATCATCTCCTGTGGAAAAAAAAAGTATGACGTTATAGCTGCCCATGATCTCAATAAATTGTCTAGTATGTGTAGATTCTAAAAAGGTATAACGATGTGTACTTTACAAGCAACATTAAGTTACAGGAGCGAGAACACTAATCAAGGTCGGAATTTTTATTTTTCATGTTATGTTATAAATGGTTGTAAAACTTCGTCATAATGATTTTATTCTATCAAGATACTTTGCACAAACACTATCGGGCCACTAATAGGATATTCAGAAGAAAACTCGGTTGTTTTTGGGAAAAAAATAACATTACTTCACGATAATAATGTAATGAAAATGTACAAATGAAAATTGTTGTGCTCTAATAGTTACATGCGACAAACATGTTGCGACAATATAACTTCTTAGATTTACGCGACTATTATTACTTGAAATTAAACTCATTTTAACGGGTTTTACGCGTTTATTTTATTATTTTTGATTTTCCGACGTTTCGACATTTTTACAAATGCCGTGGTCACGATCTGCGGTTGGCGCTGTCTCAATCGGATCTCTCAAATATTGTGGAATTAACAGATAAAAGGGCGTTTCATGTTTATAATAACAGCAAAAATAAACAAATTAATAAATACGAAAAACTAATAAATAAACGTATGAGTCATCACGCATTACTGAACGCAGCCATAGACAATCGATCGCCTTCAAAAATCATAGAGACTGATCGGACAGTTGTCAACCTGTCAAAACATAACCTAGAAAGTGATGTTACTAAATTGTTAACAAAAGGCTTAAACTTTGCACCAACTCCTACTAGAATTCCGGTGGAAAACATCATATGCCAAGTAGAGGATTGTCTCTTACAAAATAAACTTTCTAAAGAAGATTCTGAAAGCATTCGCCAAGATGTCTCCGGCATTTTGCGGCGAAGTCATCTTCCGAAATCGAATCTTTCTAAAGAAGAACGCCTTGCATTAAAGAACTTACGCAACAATGAAGAGTTAACAGTCCTCCGCGCAGACAAAGGCAATGCCACCGTAGTCATGGACATGTCTAACTATAACCAAAAGATCATAGATCTATTGTCGGATGAATCTACGTACAAACAAGTCAAGTCTGACCCAACACCTAAAATTACGAAGAAAACATCCAGTTTATTACAAAAACATAAAGATCGCTTAAGTTTAGACGTGAAATACTTAACACCTTCGTGCACAAAGCCTCCCAAACTATATGGGTTACCTAAAATACACAAAACTGATGTACCATTGCGACCTATAGTGAGCCAAGTTGACACACCAACCTACAAACTGGCCAAACATCTTGCTAAAGTACTCTCACCACTTAGAGGAAAAACCAGTGCATATGTCAAGGATTCTTATCACTTTGTCGAGAACCTCAAAGACCTCCAACTCACCGACAATGACACAATGGTGAGTTTTGATGTTCAGTCTTTATTCACATCAATACCTGTGAAAGACTGCATAGACATAGTGAAAAGGAAGCTAATTGATTGCAACTTGCCTGAAGAATATGCAGAACTACTTGAGCTATGTTTAACATCTGGCTACTTCATGTGGAACAACAACTTCTACATCCAAGTTGATGGTGTAGCCATGGGCTCGCCCGTGTCACCTCTCATAGCTGACATCTTCATGGAGGAGTTTGAGGAGCAAGCGCTCCGACTGGCACCTATCATGCCGAAGATGTACAAAAGGTATGTTGACGACACCTACACCATACTTCCTAAACATGAGGTTACTGCTTTCCTTAACCATCTTAATTCAATTAATTCTAAAATTCAATTTACTGTAGAATTAGAGCAAGACAATAAATTAGCTTTCTTAGATATATTAATAATAAGAAATCCTAATGGTACACTTAGTCATACCGTATATAGGAAACCCACTCATACTGACCGATATTTAAATGGTAAATCCCACCACCACCCGAGCCAATTATCTGCCGTAGGCTCCTCTTTGTTTCAGAGAGCACGTGGAATCTGCGACGCCCAGCACGTTGAAAAAGAACTCAACCACCTGAAACAAGTGCTTCGGGACAACGACTTAAAACCACCACGTCGTCGTCGCAGAAACCGCGTCAAACCACTCACAGTTGAACGTAGACCAGCTTACATGCCTTACATAAAGGGTGTTACTGACAAAATTGGGGGCATTCTGAAGCGGGCTTCAATAAAAACCATATACAAGCCACACAGCAAGATTAGCCACCATCTTCGTCCAGTAAAAAGCAGCATCCCTTTACAAGACCCAGGCGTATACAAGATTGACTGTGACTGTGGGCTCTCATATATCGGTCAAACGAAACGGAACGTGTCTACTCGAATAAAAGAACATATCGCCGATGTAAAAAACCGTCGCTATACAAAATCTGCAGTCTGTGAGCATTCCATGGATAAGCCCAATCACTATCTTAGATTTGATACCGTTAAAATCCTAGCAAAAGAGAAACATTTTATTCCTAGGCTGGTAAGAGAAACTATTGAAATTAAAAAACACCCTAACTTCAATAGAGAAGATGGTTGGAAGCTGTCACCAACGTGGGATCCAATACTTAGCAAAATAAAAAAGAACAACCAGCAGACCAATAAGCAGAAAAATAAAGACACTGTCAGCGTATACTGCGTGAACCCGAGCGACTATGCTAGAAAATTACGAAACAGATGGCGGTGAATTCGAAAAATCGTTTTTTTTTTTTTTTTTTTTTTTACTTAACTCTATGAAGACGTCAAACATCTCAGTCTACCCGTGACCACGGCATTTGTAAAAATGTCGAAACGTCGGAAAATCAAAAATAATAAAATAAACGCGTAAAACCCGTTAAAATGAGTTTAATGTTGCGACAAGTTTATTCGAAATTAAAACGGATTTAAAAAATCGAAAAAAGACCGCATTACAAAGAAAAGTGGAAAAAATTAGAAGGAAATCGTCCTTCCATAAATGCATTGTGCACTTTAATGAACACACGGTAATCAGGATGTCGCACATTTGGATATCTTACACGATAAACACTAGAAGCTCTATTGGTGCTGCCATTACATACACCGTAAATGTAATGCATGTTCGCGTATTAGGCCGGCGTATACTGTTGCGGCATGATACACAAACTACACAAAAACTTTTCCAAAACAACAAGTTCAATCGATAGCACAACACAATGTCCGTAAATGTGAGCAAAGTCATCAGTATCACCACGTTATCAAGTCCAAATCACAAGGAAAATCATAGTCAAATATTAGAAAGCAGTAACAAATTGACGAAAATAGTGGCCCCGATTCTCAAAACACTCTCTAAAACTAAATTAAAAATATCGCTGTCACTTTCTCATGCTTCGTATTAGAACAAGACAGGTACATTGGTCTCACTAAATTTAGTCCACATCATTGTGAAATTGAACGAAATGCGCTGAGGACTAGCCTAAAATTGCCTTCGCCGTGTCATATTGCACGTACATTTTAGTTTGACAGGACTAAAATGATTACCTGTCTCTGTCTTATTGATGTGTAAGTGACAGCGATAGTTTTAGTTTAGTTTAGAGAGTGTTTTCAGAATCGGGGTCAATGTGAACAAAAGGACATGCGATGGTCAAAATCACACTGATGTGATGAGTACCCTTTTCTTTGTAATGCGGTCTTGTTCGATTTTTAAAATCCGTTTTAATTTCGAATAAACTTGTCGCAACATGTTTGTCGCATGTAACTATTAGAGCACAACAATTTTCATTTGTACATTTTCATTACATTATTATCGTGAAGTAATGTTATTTTTTTCCCAAAAACAACCGGGTTTTCTTCTGAATATCCTATTAGTGGCTCGATAGTGTTTGTGCAAAGTATCTTGATAGAATAAAATCATTATGACGAAGTTTTACAACCATTTATAACATAACATGAAAAATAAAAATTCCGACCTTGATTAGTGTTCTCGCTCCTGTAACTTAATGTTGCTTGTAAAGTACACATCGTTATACCTTTTTAGAATCTACACATACTAGACAATTTATTGAGATCATGGGCAGCTATAACGTCATCCTTTTTTTTCCACAGGATATGATCAAAAGTTGACATAAAGAAAAAAAATTGGAAATATTTTTCTTAAAATGAGTATTTTGATAATGTTCAACGTGAATAACACCTAAAATTGTATTTAAATTACATAATACACGTCTTCAGCAGTATAATACTAAAAGAATTATACAAATACATCAAAATTTTAAGAAATAGCAGCGGAATAAATGAAAAAAATAGCGAAATTTATAAAAAAGTTTAAAAGTCTACGCCATTTTCTTATGGTTGACAACCCTGGCAAGAAAACACCATTTTCTTATAGCCTCACATCCGGATCAACTGTAGGTAACGGGTTATCCATTCATTACGACAGACCCTGTATATATATATAGTGTTTGGTGGGTGAGTAGCCAAATGAAAATGGCGGATAGGTGGAGATATTAGCTATTTACTGCCTTTTATTAAATTGCATTTTGGTTCAAGTTTTAGAATTTATTCGATTTTTAAGATTTTCCTAAGAAAATCCCCGATTTTGTCATTAAAAGTCCAATATTTTTTTTATTTATTGTCGGAACCAAACGAAAATAATTTTAATTTAAAGCCTAATACTTTTCTATTCAAATGCATTCATAAATTAATACAAATAATCTCATATAAAGTTACAGTGGGTTCATAAACTTCGCGGAACCAGTGGAAAAAAAATGTTCAGTCAAGTTTGCTATGAAAAAAATAAAAAAAATATGAGAGTTTGAAAATTTTATTTGCTTTTAAAAACTTCTACATTTAATACACTTTATAATGATATGCTACATGTAACATAAATAATTAGAAATCTCAACAGAAATAGTAAGTTAGTCCTCAAAGACGCCTGGTAAGGAAGGCACAAACCCGTTAAACTACGTATGTAGTTAAAAACTTCTGTCTCATTCTTACAAAACTATGCCTATTGTGTTATCTCATTCGACTCCCTCTTCACTTTTCTTGCCTCGAATAGAAGAGGATTCTACTATTTCACATGTTTAACTCCGCTCAGCGCAGATTTTCGGTGACCTACACTTTTCTATAGTCGGAGTAAAATGTTGCTTGAAAAAAGTCATGACCAACGGTAGCGTGGCCTTTGCGCATGCAAGAAAATCTCATTTCACAAGGTTTTTTTGTTTTTTTTAATTTGCTGGTGAAATATTTCACTTTAAAAAATAAGCTATTATCTATCTGACTTTCGTCTGTATAGTCATAGCCAACGGTAGCTTGGTATTTTCGCATGCAAGCAAATATCATTTCACCAGCTGCAAGTCATGTAGAACCGGTTCCCGGAGACTGAAATTAGGAGTTTCTTTTACTCCGCCCCTCACCACCCCAACCATCCGCTATTTGCGACCCTCGCAAGAGGCGACCAATCACAATCGTCAAACGAACGTCAAACGTCAAAAGATTACCGTAAGAAACAATCTGCTTCCTCTAGCCCGCGCCCGTTGCCGGCCTGGTGGACACGATAGTGGTAGGCAGGTGCGGCATTCAACATCCGGTTTCATCGACTATCAGATCCGACCCCCGTTGATTTTCTTGCTGGGTCTTCTCAGAGAGAGGCCCCTAAGGGAAACAGTGAAGTGGAAATGATCGCGACGCCCTGAACTGAGGTCTGCATACAAGTAGGTGGCCTTAGTAGTCACATAGTTCGGTGAAGCTATAAAGTTTTCATATGGGCCAACAACAGTCTTCAATCTTCAGTCAGAAAATAAAAACATTTTTTTATACATGAGGCTAGCAAACAAGATAAGTGTTGCCTAGTGACAAAATAGATAACACAATAGGCATAGCTTTGTTAGAATGAGACGGAAGTTTTTAACTACATACGTAGTTTAACAGGTTTGTGCCTTCCTTACCAGGCGTCTTTGAGGACTAACTTACTATTTCTGTTGAGATTTCTAATTATTTATGTTACATGTAGCATATCATTATAAAGTGTATTAAATGTAGAAGTTTTTAAAAGCAAATGAAATTTTTAAACTCTCATATTTTTTATTTTTTTTTCATAGCAACCTTGACTGAACATTTTTTTCCCACTGGTTCCACAAAGTTTATGAACCCACTGTAACTTTATATGAGATGATTTGTATTAATTTATGATTTCATCTGAATAAAACAGTATTAGGCTTTTAATTAAAATTATTTTCGTTTGGTTCCGACAGTAAATAAAAAAAATATTGAACTTTTAATGACAAAATCGAGGATTTTCTTAAGAAAATTTTAAAAATCGAATAAATTCTAAAACTTGAACCAAAATGCAATTTAATAAGTAGAAGTAAATAGCTAATAGCCTCACCTATCCACCATTTTCATTTGGCTACTCACCCTCCAAACACCCTGTATAATCAGCAGTTGATGTGTGCGCGATGATTTCAAACGCCGAATATGACTTTTCAATCCATAATTACTTTTTTAAATTGAGTTTTCTGGGTATACTGTTACTGAATTTAGTTACTATTGAGGTTCAAGAATACATGGTTTCAGGCTTCGGAAGTGGTCATTTTACACCCGTTTTTTTATCCTGTTGAGTTGTACTCAGTACTTTCTGATTAAACTCGTGAGCTGTCAACGCTGCGTATTGGTTTAATTTTGGGTTACTTTTTCTGGATCCATAAGATTTTGGCTAACTACAAGAAAAGTTCTTCAAAACCAACTTTACTTAGATAACTATAAAAATAACTAACGTAAAAGGTGAATACTGTATTTGTAGTCGTCACGCGGTTTAGTTGGAGTTAGGGGACAAACATACAAACAGACTCAAACATGAGTTTGAAATGGAATGAATTGATAATTATGATAAGAACCTACTTACGCACTAGCTACTAATAAGGCAGTTAAATCCGACTAATATTATAAACGTGAAAGTTTGTAAGTATAAAATAAAAACTCCAGACTGACACGCCAAAACTAAGCGCCCAAAACTAAGCAAAGCTTGTACTATAGGTACCACACAATGGACTAGGGGAGATCGAGCCAATATCGAAAAACCATTTTTACGAAACCATCCCGACCCCGGGTCGAACCCAGAACCCTCTGCTTTACAGTCCGGTACATATATGTACCGCGGTATACCGCTACACCACAGTGGTTGTCGAATCTAGGATGTTTGTTACTCTTTCACGTAAAAACTACTGGACGGATTTGGATGAAACTTTACAGTAATATAGGTTATACATCAGAATTACACATGGGGCACTTTTTACCGCGGGAAAACGTCTCATTCCCAAGGGAAACCGACTTCCACGCGAACGGAGTTGCGGGCGGCCAAGTGCGTTTAATATTTCAACAACCAATCAACAAGTAAGTTAGTTGTACCAAGTTGAATCACATGTATTATTTTTCGGATAACATTACACAATAATAAGTTTACATACAATATCAAGTGTTATGACTCCGGCGCACAGGAAGCAAGTGACTAATAAAAATGGAGTTCCTTTTGGTAATATCTTAAACCTTTTATTATATTTTTTGAGGCTAATATCAATACAAAGAATACTAGATTTTTTTGTTCTGGTTTAAATTTCTGATTGAGTCCTACATTATTGTTACTTATATGGGATCATGGTTATTTTTAAATACGTAACTAATCTGTCTATTAGCAATAATCTATTGTAATATAATTTTATCTTTGTCGAGATATTGCACCATTTTATTTACTCGAATTAACCTTTGCAATTATCTTATTTAATTATTTGAATTCGAGAAAACACTACTTATAGTCAGGACTGTTAAGTAGATTATAAAACTAGTTATTTTTAACCGACTTCCAAAAAAGGAGGAGGTTCTTAATTAGACCGGTTTTTTTTAACACTGTGTTACATCTGATACATCATATTGGCAGAATCGCCCACAGGGTAGGCACCATAATACCACTGTTAGCTAAATGAAGTTTGTATATGCATGTGTAACTTTTTATTTTACAGAGTATAACTAGACATTTTAAACATAGTCTAGGCTTTAACCGTTTTAAACATAGTTTAGGCCGACCGCGACTCCGTTGGCGTGGAAGTCAGTTTCCCGTAGGAACGAGAAGCTATCCCGCGGTAAAAAGTTCCTTATGATATACCCTGATGTATAACATATATAAATAAATAAATAAATCTCCAGACTAACACACCAATTATGTGGCCCCGTGGTAAGCGCATTAAGCGCTTGTGTTACAGGTACCACACAATGGACTAGGGGAGAACCTAGTTACACCCAGACACGAGCCAATGTCGAAAAACCATATTGACGAAATTGGCCCGACCCGGGGATCGAACCCGGGACCATCCGCTTTACAGTCCGGTATAGTTACCGCTGCGCCACAGAGTTCGTCATATAACTATATATAACTGTAAAGTTTCAAAAAAGATCAGTTCAAGATCAAAATCCGTCCAGTAGATTTTACGTGAAAGAGTAACAAACATCCATAGAATCATACATACTTACAGACTTTCACGTTTATAATATTAATAGAATAGCAACGGTATAAAGAGAAAAACTCTGTACGGAACCCTTCTGTAAAAACATCAGTTCACAACAATACTTTAGGCGGAAAATATAAAACGATGCAATTATAAATGTAAGTCATTTTAACAAGGACACTTAAATTGAACAAACGGTTTCTCAGGAATGAAATTTGAAGTCAAAATATAATTTAATAATAATGGGTTCAGTTTGGTTGTGCATTATTTTGCTTTGTAGTATTAAGCTTGTGATGGTAAGTATATTATTAATATATCAATATTTTCTTTTCTTTATTGGTGATACAAGACCTAGAGTTTGATTCTTAGTAAACGGGAATTATCTCATAGGTTTGGAAAGTAGGTTACAAACTGAACTATTTAATGATAAAAAAATAAGCGGTTATACTCTATGTTTTACATTGATTTCAATTTTTTTCCTATAAGTCATTTGTTTTTTACGGCCAAAACTAATATTCTACTAAATTTTGTCGCCTTGTTATTTGTGTAACTATGGTGACCATTATCAATGTTTTGCGTCTCAATAAACTATGGTAGATAGCTGTTGATATGGAAATGACAGAAACAAAATTAGCAGTTTCCAATTACCAATGTTTTAACTACAGTAGAATATCAGTACAGTAGAGATCCGCGGTTAATCAGAGTAAAAATAGACTGACAATTTATTGTTATTATTTATTTTTTATAAACTGTCATTCTACTGAATCAACAACCTCTTTAATTTATTATTTTTTACAGTATTTAAGGTTCGATACTTAAAATGTATTAATTGATTATTATTTTCAGCCTCAAGTAAGTAGTGTTTTATTTCATCATGCACGTTTTTTGTTTTTTTTTTGCTTTAAGTAAGGTAACGGCACCTATTACGACGCTGGACCAATTATGGTTTTTCATCGACATTTCTTCAAAAATAAATAGAATGGTAAATTATTTTACTGAAATAGCAACTATAATCAGTCATGCCAGTATTCAAAGTGCTATGGAATCAAATTTTAGGGCTCACCGCAATTTAGTTTTCGACAATAGCCCTTTTTCCAGAAGTAAGTATTTTCATTTGAAAAATTTAGAATTTCTTACGAGGATCGCGCCGCAAGTAGGTACATTCATAAGCTTTTTAATTGACATAAGCAACTGTGTTGTTATTTATTGTAATTATGGGTGGAACCATTGATAACAAAAGTTTTATTAAACGCTCCAACATAAAACCCCAATGGAATTTTACAATTAATTATTTTTAAAAATTCATAATTGGATCTGGTTATATGCTAGGACCCAATTATGAAGTTACGTTCAATCTGTGTATTTTTGAAATATATTTTTTTTCTATCTTGTACTTGAATACTAGTAAACTGTTTCAAATTGTTTATTTTAGTTTTTAAACGAGCAGCAAATGAATCTGCGTCTGCCCAATTGTCAATATTTTGTGTATATTTAGGCGTCCGATATCAGACGGCCATAATTGGAGTTTGACAGAGGGTATATTACATTAAGATTATTTTGATGAAACTAGTAATAAACTTATTTTAAGAATCGAAAACTTATTCTTAAAGACACTACTTATCAACGTGCAAATCCCCAGAATCGTGTAAAGTAAAACGTAAAAATTATAGAGCAAAAACGAAAAAACAATCCTTATAACTTCCATATTTGGGTATTCTACCTTAGATAGATAAACAATGTCTTCATTATTATTACATTGTATAGATCCCAGACGCTAATTGTGTCTGTATGTTTATCCGCTGACTCCTACAACTTTAAGGTATTTTTTTCATTTAAATTTGTAAATCAGAAAAAATATTTTAAGTTTGTTGAAATTCAACATGTCGCGCTAAATAACACCATTGTGAAGCTTGGGCGAGTGCCTAATTGATGTATATTATAATTTGAAAGTTTAAGAGAAGAAATAAAATATATTTCTAATTATGACAATAACTACATGACTTATTTTTGTTTTCTTAATCAATTAAATTGTGCTAAAAAAATATATGTTTAGAAAATTGATTCATACAATTCATGATTTTGTCCGCATCATAAATAAAGGATGTAAAAAGACCACTTCCGAAGCCTGAAACCATGTATTCTGGAGCCTCAATGGTACCTAAATTCACTAACAGTATACCCAGAAAACTCAATTTAAAAAAGTTATTAAGGATTGAAAAGTGATATTCACCGATTGAAATCATCGCTTACACTTGAAATGTTAGTTCAGGTGCGATATTTCACATTGTTAATTAAATAAAAACACTATTTAATTTGAAATCATCGCATAATCTGATAGTATTTATGAAATTTTGAGCATTTACGAAAAAAAATAAAAAAAATCAAATCATAAAAAACAGTTCTTTTACACCCAGTATAAATGGGTTTCTGTAATCAATAAAAAATATTGCATTTTCAGGACCCAGCAGATCCAAACGCAGTAAGTATATTTCATTATGACAATGCCTTTTTAAATAAGGGCTATAGATAAATATTTGGATGAAGATGAAAGAGAAGGGGAGACTGCACGCCACCTTGTGGTACACCGGTATCTAGGGAGCACCACTTTGAAATCGTGTACTCTACACGTATACGTTCCTGACGACCATGCAAGCAGTTGTGCAATCAATCGGTTGCAGATTGAGTTGATGTTGATAGAATCTAGTACAGTCAGCAAAATGTCATAGTCAAACTCTCAAAAGCATTGCTGAAAATCCAAAAATTCCCAGAAAACTGAATTTAAAATTGAAAAGCTATTTCGCCCATATGGGGCCTGATGTCAATAGTCATATATCAATTATTGATGGTTCAGGTGCGATGATTAACATCGCAGATTTAATTTAAATACTATAAGGTATGTAATAACTACAACATCTGATAGTTATTTAATTTATCAAAACATATCGGTACCCTCCAAAAATACCCAGTTTTCGTTTTCAGCAGTATTTTACACCTTGTTTATAAAATTGTTTGTTTTCAGGAAGCGGGTGAGACCGTAAGTTAAATTTATGATAATAATTACACGAGACAAATATAAAATAAATGATACAACTGAAAAAGTATTTTAGATTTTTTTATTCTTACTTGTGTTTTTGTTCTTTTTGTGACTTATTTTTTGACCTTTTTGTCCTACCATGACATAGACTTAACTAGGTACCTACTGCTAAAGTTTGCGAACTTGCGGGTCAAAAGAAGCTAGTTGGGATGATGTAAAATGATTTGCAAAGGTTCGACTAGCAAATAATAATTCTTATTGAAATTGCATTAAGTAAATCTACAGACTAAGCCCCACTTATCCTAATATTATAAACGTGAAAGTTTGTAAGTATGTATAAATGTATGGATGTTTGTTACTCATACACGTAATAACTATTGGACGGATTTTGATGAAACTTTACAGTAATATAGATAATACATCAGAATAACACGAAGGGTACTTTTTACCGCAGGAAAACTTTTCATTCCCACGGGAAACCAACTTATGTGGCCATAAAGGAACCACTCCATTGACATATTTAGGTAATAGGAGGAACTTAGCTCTTAGTAAAATAGGATGCTAATAAAGTATTATTTTATGTGTTGTAAGCTTCAGTATTTGTTTACAGCCAGAGGAAGGTGCCGATGATAATGTAAGTTTAATTTTCTGAATACTTATATCTTAACAAATAGTCTTTGTTGAAATGTTAATGCCAACAGAAAGCTATAAATGTCCGAAAGTGACAATCAATAAGGAACGTGATGTCGCATAAAATTCGTATGTTCAACTTTTTTATTTTTTTTATTAGGGAAGTCATTTAGAGCAAAATGAAATTCCAAGCCTATTGAAGAGTTGGTATTTAAAAAAAAAGTATTGCTACCATTGCTGCCCGTCGCCAAACACAGAGATATCAGACATTAATAATATTGTAGTTGTAAAATTGGCGTATCATTATCATTTAGGAACTTGCCTTTTTAAAGTATCTAATATTTCCTTCTTTTTTTTAGAAAACGGATGGCGATGTAAGTAATTTTTAATAATACTAGACCTTTTTATTGAACGCCACAAAATCAAGTTGGTTTATAATCTTATTTTTTGACTAAGAACCTACTAGGCCAACTTTTATAATTTCGTAAGTATCTGACAGAAGGAGTATCAACCATTTAATGGAAAGCATCGTTCTTCTTCAAAAAGTGCTGTCAAACTATGCACACCTGTAAACCTGCAAAGTGCAATGAGGATTGGCTAATTATTATGTTAAAAATATATTTTTTTGTTCTAATCACATGCCTACTGTTTTATATACTTATAAAATAACAAATCCCGACTGACTGACTGACTGACTCATCATCGCCGGGCGAAAACTATTTAAGATAGGGCCGTGAAATTTTGTACAGGCATTCCTTTTATGATGTATTTTAGCACTTTGAAAGGATTTTTAGAATTTCTCACGGGAAACCGCAGGGCGAAAAGCTAGTATCCCATACTCTAAGAATCAGTCTGTCAGTCAGTCAGGACTTTTTATTATATAAGTAAAGATAACTATCCATCGCTATCATTCCTCAAGGGAAACGCGACTGCAACCGAAGCACCCGTGACCCAAACGCCTTTGGGGACAATAGTCCAGCGCTGGTTCATGACTATCCTCGACTACTTCCCCTACTTCTCTCACCGGCTCCACTGGCGGGTGTACCGAGGGACCACATCGACCACGACCCCTGCTTCTAATGAGACTGAGGATGGTAACGATACTGATACTCCTGAAGATACTGCAGAGAAACCTGAAGATGATGGAAATGCTCCAGGCTCTAGAATCGCTAAAGCGGTTGCTAGACCTCGTTCTCTTGCCAGTCCTTTTCAGGATACAGTCCCAACAGTAACTACTATCGCAGACACTATAGGACCTCTTATAATGGTTAACGGCAGTGGGATGCTAGACAAGTAGTCACAATCAACTGGAAAAGAGGCAAGTTTTGACACTCGCCTAAACACATTCAAATAATGTGATATTTTTTATTGACAATGTTTTTTTCTAGCTAGTTAATGAAAAACAAAGAAATGTTATCGCAGATGGGTCATTTTCTTTAAAAAACGAAGTTTCTTTGAATTTATGTCTTTAAAAAGTTCTTTTATTTGTATTTTTTTTACTCGTATGATTGTAATAATATCACCGTTTTGATTTGACCAGAAGCAGCTTACTGAATGTATGTTTAGTTAGAGTATGTTCTTTTAATTCTAAGTGTAAAAAATAAAAGAAAAATTTAGTGACACTATTTTACTAATCTAATTAAGTTAGTTTTTGCTATTAAGATTGATTTATTAATAAGTTAAATAAGTAAAAAATGTTAATGTGACTATTATACTGATCACAATAATTAGGCAAAATCTTTAAGTTTTTTTTACTGCTTGATTTGACTAATGTTTTATTTAAGTTGAAATGACTGTTTATTTTGTAAGTAAATTAAGTATTGGATAAAAAAAAATGAAATATGTATGCTCTAATCTAAACTAATCGCTATTGTACATAGGTTCTATAATGCAACTAAAATAATACAATAAAAATTTTGGCTTGTAAAATATATTTATTTTTTCATCACTTTATCATATGGCGTAATAATGACGTATCTTATTACTTTAAATCACATTTTAAAAGTAAAAAAATGTAATACTCAATATTATACAGAGTTATTTCTGAGTCAATTCCAGCTTAAAGCACGATTTAAGTTGTTTTAATGTTGCCAGTGAAATAAGAATTCTTTGCAACTTGAATTAAGGTTGAAAATGGTACCTTTCTACGCAAGTTTTATTTGTTGAAACTGAACTGACTTTGCAAAATGAAAAGTCCAACTTAAAATTGATAACATAATACAATGAACAATAATTATTAAGATTTTGTTAATAGTTACAGGTAGATTTATAACTTAATCAAGTGTTTGCCATATTTTTTTGCATACAAAAAGTTTTGATTATCTAAACTAACTACTGAAACTAATATCTCTTAGTTAATCTACTTTTCCTTAAAGCTAGCACACAACCGAATAATTATTATACATAATATATTACACCAAAATCCGGTTCAAGTCTAAACCCGTTTACAATACTAGTTTGCACATGAAATCACAATTGGATACATTTACACCCATTAAAAACATCCTAAGAAAAACTAAAGTAAGTGCCTTATACTAAGATCATATACAAGGATAGGTTTTGTGTTAATTGTACTTTTAATTTGTATTTAAATAACAATATTATGTGACATTCGATATTTATGCTATAAAATTGATAAATTACATAAGTCTTTTAATTATAATCCTACAATTTAAGTATACACCGGCCACGTTAAGTATTTTTAAATTTCATCGTATTACAAGATGCCATTTTTTCACTTCTTAAATTAGCCGGGTTATACTGTATCTAAACAGTCAGAATTTTACCCTTTCTTGAATTTAAGTAATAAAATACTAGTTGTTAAGTATATAATGATCCAAATGCCGGTAGAAATGAAACCTGAGTACACACTAGGTACGGATATTGTCCAGCCTCTTTGAAGCATCGATCTCAATGATTCTGTGGACTTCGTCAAAGGCAATACGTAACTGATGTATTGCAGAATTATATGCATACCTGTGGAAGATAAAAATAATTATATTTCTGTTTAACTTTAAATCCTAAAAGCTAAAACTTTAAAATAAAATATTGATAGAAAGTTTTAGTTTGGAAATGTATATTTAAATAAAATAGGAAAATGTTAAAACTCCATAACGGTGAGGTAGATATACCTCTCTTTCTTGTCTTTTCTAAATTAACAAGTATCTTGGTGTAATTAAGTTCCCCCTTAGCCTAAAGTTAAGGGCTACACAACCTGTTGTTTTTAATAAAAGTGATTACTCTGGAGATTTATTTATTATATATTTTTTATTTATCCGAGTACAAGGCTTGTGCCCAATTAACTATACGTATATAGGCTATTATAATTATAATATTTTACCTTCAACTGGCCAAATAATGCCGCACAGGAGTACCATGGGCAGGAACGAGCCCAAAGCCAGGTAAGTGGCCGTGCGATCCGTGTCGCAAATTGTTGACACAACGAAACCTGCGAAAAGAAAGGAGAAAATTAAAAAATATTCTGTTAGTATGTGTATAATATTACTATCCTACTAATATTACGAATTTGAAAGTTTGTGAGTATGGATGTATGGATGGATGTTTGTTACTCTTTCACGTAAAAACTACTGGATGGATTTGGATGAAACTTTGCAGTAATATAGGTTAAACATCAGAATAACACATAGGGTACTTTTTACAGCGGAAAAACATCTCATTCCCACGGGAAACCGACTTCCACGCGAACGGAGTCGCGGGCGGCCACTAGTACTATATAATTGTACAACCATGTACAGACTGTGCATCCTTTTAGGAAAAAAATAATCTAAAACCCCGCATTAAAAACGAAAATGCTTATTTTCCAAATTCAAAACTGACTACTTTGAGATTTTGCTTTTCACATCACTTCTAATACGATTTGCTAGCCTGCTTAAAAAAAGAATTATTGTTTCATTCCAGCAAATGAACTCTAAATATAAATACCTAAATAATAATTTTCTCACCAGCGCTCTACGTTAACACTAACTAAGTTGAATAATAAAGTAAGAAAAGGCTAAGCACATCTGTTTTCATTAAATAAATCTAACAAGTCGCGACAGGGTTAAATAAATAGGTTAATCTCTTGAACAGAAAATTATAATGCTTCTGGGAAAATATTTTAACTGGCTTAAGAAATATTTATCGCGAATAATATGAGGTATTTAAGAAGAATTTGTATTAAAACGGCGTCTTTATAAAGTATATAACCTAAATATGGAGTACTAGTGGAGAGCAAATACTATAGCCATTCGCAGTGGCGTAACAATAGGGTGGCAAGGGTGGCAAAATGCCACGGGCCCCCGACCCAAGGGGGCCCCCAAAGCTCAAAAAAAATTTTTATGTTGTATCTTAGTTGATTTTATTTAATGTATATTTTCTAAAAGTTCTGTTTATATAATCCAAAGTGAGACAACTAAAGACTATAAAAATTGCAATTTCAATTTAATCGATAAGCATTTCATTCAACCAACCTAAACAAAAAAATGTTGATTCATTTTTAGAGATGTAGGTACACGTACTCGTGACAAGTAATTTAACGTATTATGACCATCCAAAAACTGTCAATCAGAATACCAGTAATTTCACATCTCTATTCTTTGAACATATTTTATCGAGTATTGAACATCATTTTTAAACCAATTGAAATCGCGTTTCCTTCCAATGAACGAAACTGTTTCAGTGTTTTGAAGGTCTCCACTTTAAAAGTTGTAAATGACACTAATCTATTTAAAAAGCTGACACATCTGAATCATTTGCCAGAGAAATTTTCAGTTTTTGATTCACTTTCAGAGACGAAATATAAAAATCTTCGTGTATTAGAGACCTTACTGATTTATTAATAATAAAAAATCATTTTTCAACAAAGAGGTTTTCTGCCACTCAATAAAAAAAAATTTTTTCAACACACTTGCTCAGAAAGTGAGCCTTAAAACACAACTGAAAATCCATTTATATATTTAGAATAAATAAATGTGTCCATATTAGAAAAACAAACATTTATTATCATCAAATTATTGATAATAAACAGTAAAAAAGTATACAGGGCGTCCCAAGACTACGGTACATGAAGGGAAAGTACCTTAAATTAGTATATAGGATATTTTGCTGAAAGAAGACTTTATTTTATTTTTTAAACTAAGTAATTCTGCATTTAAGGGCCATAGCCCTTAGTGGGATATAACGGGTGTAAAAAGACCACTTCCGAAGCCTGAAACCATGTATTCTTGAGCCTCAATAGTAACTAAATTCACTAACAGCATACCCAGAAAACTCAATTTAAAAAAGTTATTAAGGACTGAAAAGTCATATTCGCCGCTTGAAATCATCGCTCACACATCAACTGTCGGTTCAGGTGCCATTATTTACATTGCAAATTAAATTAAAATCCTATCGGGTAAAAAAAAATTTTTTTTTTAATCATAAAACATTTTTTTTTGCTCAAAACGTAACCAGTACCCCTCCAGCAATGCCCAGTTTTTGTTTTCGGAAGCAGTTCTTTTACACCCAGTATGCCTACAACGTGTAATTGAGAACGCTAAAATGCTCGAAGTTTATTAAAATTGAGCTAAGTACCTACAACGTGACGATTCTTTCTGCTGATACCATCCGGGCCCCATCATAAGAATTTGCCACGGGCCCCCGATGGTATAGTTACGCCACTGGCCATTCGGGTGTTAAATATAAGCTATTTTGGGTTATTTTTATGGCCGATAATGTCAATGGGGCACATGTTATACATACACAGGAAAGTGTGACATGAGCTAATCCTACTAATATTATAAACAGTACCCGACGTATTACATTGCTAGTTAGACTACCATGCTCATTAAATCACTTATCATACAAAACTCCACCTTACGTCTACCCCAATAAAGCTCAGTATCACTCACCAAAGGTCATCCCGCAAAGGCCAGTCATCAGCGTCAGGAAGATGACCCAGCCCAGCGGCCCTTTAAGGGTCAGTCCGAAGAAGCCGAAGCCCAGGACGAGCACCAGGAAACACTGGAAGGCCATGACTATCATCTGTACCAGCACGTGGGAGAACAGGATCTCGGTGCCTGGTGACAAGGAAAAATTAAGGTTGATGTGGGAATATCGATTAATTTTTTTTTTTTTAATGAGGTATGCTTTTAAACGAGCAAGCGGGTCACGTGATGGTTAGTGATCACCGCCTCCCATATACCTACACCCACAATCACAAATGTATTGAGGGTGCGTTGCTAGCCTTTGAAAAAATTGGGCACCGGATATCGCACTCACCGAACGATACGCAAGAACATCGTCCCTACTTCACGTCGGTTTTCTGTGCGACTGGTATTTCACCGGTCGAATCAGCCCATTAATCGCTGTAGACAGAGCCTACGGCTAGACTCTACCACTCTGAAAAACTGTATTTGTCGTTATAGCGGCAACGGAAATACATCATTTGTGAAAATTTCAGCCTTCTAGCTATCACGGTTTATGAGATACAGCCTGGAGGCAAACAGACAGTTAGACAGCGGAGGCTTAGTAATGGGAGGTACTTAGGAATAATTGTGGCAATAATTACGTGATGTCCATGTTAAAAAATATATACGACCTTAAAATCTAAATTATATGAGGCGACACTGGGTTGATTTTTTTCTCTTTAAATAAATTAAAACTATTCGTACCCCTTTTTCCATTTGTTCTCGTTACAATTTTACACGGTTGGAATTAAATATTTATCAGTAATAATTAATATGCATATATGAGTATATTTTGTATAAAAAATGCATTGTATTCTTATTAATCTGTCACTGTCAGCATTTTAAGGCTTAGCATTTCTGACTAGAGTGGGGCTAAAAGTATGCACTTTGCTATTTGAAAAGATGACCTAAGCTCTTGAGCTTATAGCGGGATGAATCTATTATACAGGGTGTCCCAAAAGGTTACGTAGCTGGGAAGGGGGGTGGTAGGAGTGGTCACAAGGGTCACCAGAAAAATAATAAAAAAAATCCCCTCTGGATATTTCAATAAAAAAAATACATTTTTTAAAAAACTAAAAATGTTACACCTTGTCACCCTACTTTGCTTACTGTACCTACAGATATTGCTGTATTTGAAAAAAAAAACCTGTTATGTAATCGTCAATAACCCTTTATCAAATTGAAATAAAAAAAACCATACATATCTAACCAAGTTTTAAAGAAAATTAAGTTCTTGTCCAGACAAGGACTTAGTAATTACGATTTCACTCAACTTCCTCCAAGCATACTGAAAAAAAAACGTACTACGCAACTCCGGCGAGTAACTTAAAAAAATAGGTAATTTTATTGCAATTCCAAAATGGTATAACACTTATTTGAAAAATTCATACTAGGACATTTAAAAATATTTTTCGGGAACAATACTCCTGCAAAAATAAAAATATCAAAAAACAATAGTCTCAAATTCGTACGCAAATACATTTTTAAATGTCTATTCTGTTGCTTTGATGTTACTGCCCGGTATAATTCTCAAGATTGGAGTACAAACATACTTCAAACATTCAAGTACAGTCTAGGCTAGATCAACGCGTAAGTTGTAAATTGGAGCTTGATCTGCGCATCATTTGTGCGTACCACCGTGCGTGTCACGCGGATTTTTTTGCCGCGCACAACGCAGATGTGGAATGAACTTCCTGCAGCGGTATTCCTGACTACCTACAGCATGGGGCTCTTCAAGTCGAGAGTGTATTCCCACCTTAAAGGTCAGCAACACATCCCCAACACCCACAGTGATGCGGGTAGTTATGGGCGGCGGTGATCACTTACCATCTGGTGCCTCGCATGCTCGTTTGCTCGTTTAATAAAAAATAAAAAAGTTTATGAAAAACCCATCAAGGACTTAGTTGACTTGAGTTCATTTATGATGCTCATTTTTAAAACGACGCAGGGCATGTGTTGGTGGTAGACATTTCGAGCATTTTATTAAAATAATAAATTATAATTTTGTTTTCTTTCGAGTTTCATTTAAAATCGCAACTGTAATGTCGAGTAAGCTGTGGCCGTTTTGAAACTAACTAACCGAACTTTTTTTGTATGGAAATTGGATTTATTTTTATTTGTTATCCCAGCTTACCTAGTCTTAGACTGTACCTACAGGGTAATAGATGTCTATGGCCTATACTGAAATTATGATGAATATTACCAAAACTATTTTAGGGATGAGCTGAAAGTATTAGTTAATAAGCCACTTTTAAATAAAGATTGTTTTCCCTGGAATATGGAAAAACTTAATCTAGCCTTATTCGAATATTTGAGGTATGTCTGTACTCCAATCTTGAGAATTATACCGGGCAGTAACATCAAAGCAACAGAACAGACATTTAAAATGTATTTGCGTACGAATTTGAGACTATTGTTTTTTGATATTTTATTTTTGCAGGAGTATTGTTCCCGAAAAATATTTTTAAATGTCCTAGTATGAATTTTTCAAATAAGTGGTATACCATTTTGGAATTGCAATAAAATTACCTATTTTTTTAACTTACTCGCCGGAGATGCGTAGTACGTTTTTTTTTCAGTATGCTTGGAGGAAGTTGAGTGAAGTCGTAATTACTAAGTCCTTGACTGGACAAGAACTTAATTTTCTTTAAAACTTGGTTAGATATGTATAGTTTTTTTTTATTTCAATTTGATAAAGGGTTATTGACGATTACGTTACAGGTTTTTTTTTTTCAAATACAGCAATATCTGTAGGTACAGTAAGCAAAATAGGGTAACAAGGTGTAAAATTTTTAGATTTTTAAAAAATGGTTTTTTTTTATTGAAATATCCAGAGGGGATTTTTTTTATTATTTTTCTGGTGACCCTTGTGACCATCCCTACCACCCCCTTTCCCAGCTACGTAACCTTTTGGGACACGCTGTATAAAATCAATATCGAACTATAGTTTGATAGATAGAGATTGCGCTGAAGAGAGAGATATAAAGTAGGTAAGCGGTTTAAGTTCAATTCGTTATTTGGACAAATTAGAAAAAACTACCATTTTGACTAGAGTTCCATTTACAATTTTGACTTCCCTGATACTTGATGTCATTTCATTAAATATTATCTCAAAACATTTAAGCTTATACTTTAAATGTTAAGTTAAGATGTAAATAAATCAATTTTAGAGTCGAAATAAATTAATTAAAGATAGTTAATGTTATTTGATAATAACTTGCAAGTACTAACCAAAAAAGAAAGATGTTAATTTTATTTGTTATGAGTACCTTCCCACAAGTTAAGTCAATTTGATCTTGTCCTCTCCTTGAAACTATTAGCGTGGGCAGAACACTATTATCCAAAATCCAAACAGTCTCCTAATTACTCACTGAAACTAGTAAACAATGTCTTACTTAGTCGAAAATAACGCCTGTCGTGATCTTAATTTATCCCTTAGGAAGGTGTTTGGCTGCGCAAAAAAATATGACCTTTTTCGGTTTAGTAGTTCGTAATCGAGATAAAATTAAGTAAAGGTCATAAATTACAGGAGAAGTTAACTGTAATGTTAAAGTTCTAGTTAGTAGAATAGTGGTAGTTTATAAGTTTGGCTTTGTTGCAAAGAAAACACAATTAATTTAAAATATTTTGTGAGATATCTTACCATTTATAAGTATTTTATACAATAATATTTACGTGATAGTCAGAATAATATTTAAATTCATTGCTTGAAGTAGAAGAAAGTAGCATATAGATGTTATGTAGAAATACTGTTACATAATCGGGTCTAACTATCCGCTTAGTTTTTTATAGTTACAGATGAAACGTAGTTAAATTAAATGCACTGGTTTTTACACCTAAATACCCCAATAACATTAGTTAAACCCAAAAGGCAATTTCGAATAAAGGCATTTTAGTTATTGCGTCAGAAAAACGTCTTTAACAACATTTGCCCACAACATAACACGTTATTTCCATACAACATATTCTTAAGCTCTTTTTAATGTTTTACTTTATCCGTAAGTAGGCAGAAACCTTTTTTCGCAGCATCGCATGTCTTTGTCATACAGAAACATAATTTATGTCCCTATAGATAGCGAAGTGATAAATGGGTCGGTATCATTGAAATTTGTGGAAAAATCGAGTGTCATAATTTTTAATGGAATTCACGGCTCATAAAAGGTATAGATGAAATTGATTTTTTTGGAATAATAAATGAATGTGATAATAAATATACTCTAATGAATAATTATTTTACGTTTTTTTGATAAATATATTTTTGTATAGGCTTTGAACTATCGGTAGATTGACCACAAAAACAGGTGGGAAAAAATTTCAGCACTCTTTTACAAAAAAGGTTTCTAAATTTGTTGCTTGTTACTTGTTTTTAGTTTGTAAAACAGTATAACCATCGTTATTAACTAATGACGTCCGTGTTTGTTGATGACCTCTTCAGTTGGTTGTTTCAGTATTTTCAAGGTAAAAGGTTTCTTTATATTAGTTGCTAAGAACCAAACAAAAGGTGATACGTAATAGTGAATTATTACCGTGATACGTTTATTTATTGTACTGAAGAAAGTATTTTTCTGTCTTTTATACAAAGGGTTTTTGCTATTTATATATTGTATCTTGAGTGGCTTTTGACCCAGAGGTATGAGATTAATTTTGTATGTTTTTTTTCAGGTCATTAAAACTGCGGATTCATTTTGAAATACATTTAGGGAAAGTAAATTTAAACAGCGCTTAAAATCCGATGTTCTTTTTAAATATTTATGAAAGGATAAGAAAATGTTTTATTTTTATTCAAGGGCATCATCAATGCAGGATATCATTATTATGAAAATGATAGATGATGTGAATACATGTAGCCTACAAAGTACAATTTCAGCCACTACAAGAAAAAATACATTTATTTTCCCATAATTTTCCGGAATCTCACCACCGATAAGTACATTTATTTGTATGGATTTACCATACAAATAAATCTAATTCTATATTTACTCTCACACCCAAAGAAGTGTCAATGACCCGACTACGGTCGTAGCAGCCTGTTGCTACGCCGTAGTCGACTACGGCTGCATTATATTTTGTTTAACGTAGTTTAGAAAAGTAATTAAGTCTTGAAATGAGATTTGAAATTTTGAAAATGAGATAATTAGAAAAGTTTTGAATTAATTTCTGATTTTTACAGAGAATTTTTTTCTTTTGTTTTTTAAGTTAACCTAAGGTTTCTTAGCCGTTCTTTTAATACAATCAAACTAAAGACGTAGAAAATTTTGCATCATAATTTCCTTTTAAGCTTTCTCGGTAACAACGAAAATTTTGTTTTTAGTACCATTAATTTGGCACGTTTACTTATAATCATTTTTTCCATACGTTTCGTATATCTGTTAAAAAATTACCATCTTCACAAAGAGAAGAACAATTCTGGTATTCCTATTGAAATCATTGTGTCATGTCGATGGCTAAATTAGAGTTGCTTACCGCGTCTATCATTTCCAAAATTTACAACTTCTTTTAAAAGTTTGTGTTTGACTAGTTTATAAATTTATCACTCTAATAAAATTCTTTAATATAATATTTACCAGTGATGCCGGATACAAGCGACCGCTCCAGGATCCCTTCGTTTCTCTCTGACAGCATCGCGCCCGAGGTCAACGCCACCGCTAGGAAGAATATTATCCTGTACAAACAGACAGACCTTTTATTATACAATATGATTAATGTAAAATGTACCAAACTTTGTAACTCTTTGTTCAATAAAAAATATTATTATTATACTAAATTCTTGAGTAATTCATATAGCTTGTATAAATTATATTTTTTATATATAAATAAATATATTAGCTTGGACAGGGTGATTCAGTAGTGGGTCCAATTCGAATCTTATAATGTTCAAAATATTGGTAAAAAAATATTTTTTTTTTTAATTCGATTTTTTATGTTAGATTTGCTTGAAACTTTATTCGAATTATATTTTAAGCTTGATAGTTTTAGATGGTTAATTTTGTATGATCCTAGAAATAGAATCATACAAAATTTATATTACGATAAAGTTCCTTTTGTTTTTTTTTCAAAATAAAAATCAATCGTATCTCCAGTTTACAAATAATTAAAATACTGTATGTCAATCTCAATTCATTTCAAGAAGTCAAGCCACAAAGAATCACGGTGTTCTACAAGAATATTTTACAGCGAAAATTTTACCCCGAAAAGTTGCCTCAGTCAAGTCATCAATTTAAAAAAGGGTTGTAAACATTGGTTAAGGGTTATACTTTAAACCTTTTCACCACCCTCGCTTTAACTGAGCTAATTACTTTAAAATTGGAAAAAATCAATTAGGTAGCGAACCGACATTTTACCGTTAATTGTGCGATTCCCATTATTTCATTAGGTATTTCAACGTCATTATAACTTAATTAGCTCATTTGAGAATTGAGTTAAAAATTGCGATGCTGTGGAAATTTTGTAAAATAGTAATGATTTTAAAAGGTTATTTTCAATTTTCTAATAGTAACTATGTCATAATAATTAATTGTATTATTTCTACTAAAACCTTAAATTAGAACACAAAACAATATCCCAATGCTCATATAAATAAAAAAATGTTCAACTGTAACTTATGAAGAATACATTTTCATTTCATTTACAAACATGTTTATTTTTCATTCTACGCTTTCTCCCACCTCACAAAATCTTTACAAAATATTTCAACCAAAATCCATCGAACTAAACATAAACCTAACTCTCTCAAAGTCAAAAAGTCTTTTAAACCAATTCAATACCGAAAAAAGTGCAACCATCCATAATGCCACGCTGGTCGACCAATAAAAGGCACTTACGTCAATATGATGCCGGGGCCAGCGAAGTCCGTAAAGTTGGGAACGTCCAGACCGTAAATGGGTTTGTGAAACTGCAAAAAAATAGAGTTTAAAATATAAAAGTTGTAAAGTCAAGTTTTATAACTGGCTCAATTAATTCGCTGGCGACTAACAATGGGTCGTTATCGGTTTGGTCAAATTTATTTGGTAATTTTTTTAGATTTTATGGTGTTTTGGTTTCTTATGTCTAGATTTTTGAGGTAACGAGCTATCTCTTAGGATTTTGTTTTAAGTTAGTGGATTGACCGTAAATTCCAAATTGTTCTAAATATGAACAAGAAGTATTCTTGGATTTTGCACATGATATTAAATTACGTTGTTAGTTTAAACTTTTAAAAAAACCCCAATTTGTACTATAGTCAGAAAACAATTCTGCACTTTTGCAAAATAAATTTTCCAAGAGCAGAGTACTTAAAAAAGCGCAGTTAAATCTTCATTTTCGTTTGAATTAGTAGTTTTTAAAAACCACTTTCAAACTATAAAAACAGTAACAAACAGACATACTAACACATTATACTTTTAAACTCCTCTCTTTATTCTATTTATTATATTTTTATTATACCTATATTAGGACTAAATAAAAAAGTTCCCAAAATCAAACGACATTAGTGCTTAAGAACGTCCTAACTGGGAACAAATCCAATTTGATACAAGTACTAACAGTTTAGGGAGCTATGGACCAAAAGCCATTATAGCTTTAAAACTCCGCTTTTAAAGTTGTCGACTATTACCAAGGAGTTCTTATTATTTCTTACTGATTTAGAATTTAATTGAGCCTTATTTCATTTACTAATAACCTATTGAAAAAGTTGAATCAAGTTTTTAGAAAGAAATTTGCTTAGAAACTATAATATGCCTGTCTTTTATTCGTATATACGTAATATTTGTCATCCTTTCACATTATTTTTGGATATGGACATTTCCTTTTAAGGGAACATGATATTCGGGGTTGATACCCTTTACGAAACCGAATAATATTGAGATGGGATTCCATGAATTCATGGCTTTATAACAATGAGTAACTTACTACTTAGATCAAACTATATTAAAGGTTTTTCTAGAAGGGAAACTGTGTTTCTTTAAAATCAAAAATTGAAAAATACTCAGATCATAATTTATGGAATTTGTCAATCGGAATTAATTGTAGCGAGAGCTTATACCACACGCGGCTTTTCTCAAAAGGTGAAAAGTTTAAAAGGTTGACGACCTGTGTTGTGCAGCGGTATATTGGAATGTTAAGCGGAAGATCCCAGGCTCAATTTCCAGGTCGGGCTAATGAGTAAAATTAATCCTTTTTCGAAATTGTCTAGTAGTGAATCTAGATTCTCTGGGGTACATAATTGATGTGTTACTTATGGAGATTTATTATAAACTGGTGACCCGCCTACGTGTCGCAATGGTGTCTGTAGTCGTGTAGATGGCGTGTCTTTAAGAAAAAATGAATTTTAACCTAAAAAACTTATGACTGAATGTTATTTATTTATCAATTAATGTGTAAAAATTAACTAAACGATGACGAAAACCTCATTAAAATTCGTTTAGTTATTTAAGAGTAAGAGTACTAAGAGGACAAACACACAAACAAACACGATTACCGACTTTACTTTATACTACTTAATAATAATGATGATAATGATGATGATAATGATAATGATAATGATGATGATAATGATGAAAGTGATAATGATGATACTTACATTGACAGGGATAGACAGTATACGTTCAGGCAGCTGACAGATCCTGCTGAGGTGTTCCGCGGCCTCCATGAACGCGAGCTGCAGGTCGCGGTTCAGCATCCACTCCACTTGCTTGTCTGTAGACAAAAAGGTTATGTTAAGCCTTAAATATTGCCGTTGCCAGCTTACAGGATTAGTGGTTCGGGTCTTCGACTCTTATACAGTAAAAGTTTTAAAAAAGTAGGAGAATTAGAATTTTTATATTCAAATAACGCATTCATTCTTTCACATTCAATTTTCTTTTGTTTTTTTTTGAAGTTTGGAACTTGAAAACTTGCAGCGAAAAAATCAACACATCCTTTATTTACCAAAAAAAAAATTACGTTCCTGAATAAAATGGCCACTATTGGCAAAGTTTTGTTTAAAACTTTAAATACTTTTCATTACTCAGTGTAAAACCAAGTCACAATACCAGTTAGGTGTAACCGCACCATAGCCAGAAAGAAGAAAAAAAAACATTTAGATGTAAGTATTTTTCCTGAAGTTTTGTAGGTATTACAAATACCTTTAGTTGCTTTAACTCCTATTTTACAACGTAAACTTAAAAGTATTCTACCCATTAATATTGATACAGTTGTGAATTGCACCTTGTCGGAAACTTAACCATAAACTTTCTAATTAAAAATTGAGCTTTAAGAAGCTTATATAGGCTTTTTCCCGAAGTCTGTTCTAAGCTCTAAGCCCTACTACCTTATTGGAAAGAACAATATTGTAAATATGAATGAGTATCAACGTTTGTGTTATTAATTGTATATCGGGAGATTTTACTATGATTTTATCTAAGAAAATATACACCGTAGTTTATAAGTGACTTTCGACGCTTTTCTTATGAGTCTGCTATTAATAAGGAAATGTAATTGTTTTTAATATAAAGTTAAAATAAAGTTACAAGAACTATGATAGTTATTATCTTTAAAATCCGAACTGCCCCCAAGTTAAGTGGCAAGTGATATTTGCGATAGCGAGTGCATAGAATAAATATGTATGAAACTGACATTTTTGACAACCAACAATTTGACAGTTTCATACATATTTTTTCTTATATCACTTGCCTATGACTTGGGGGGCAGGTTAAACAATGCTAAACGAATAAAAAATAATATTTTCAAGAGATCCCTAGTGTTACGCGTTTATTTAAAATATTTTTGTAAAGAATATTAACGTCATTCAGCTTTTATAAATCTGAATAAATTAATTTCATACTCTCATCTTAGCTCTTTAAATTTCAAGCGCACACCACAGTGGTCCTCGAACAATAACATTAATTCGTCATTATAAATGACTTAGCTGTTTGTTTGCTACATGCCTTTGACAAAGTTTCGGGTTTGAGTCCCGGCGTACGTGCTAATTAGGAGGTCGAGTCCCTGGGATGGAATTAGGGGGAATTCTTTACTTGGTTTGCTTATTAAAAGGGTAGTGAAAAATGTTGAGATGAAAAGTTTTTAATGATTAAAGTTTAAGTAAAAAAATGTTTGAACCGCCGTGGCTTTGCATATAATGTATTGAATGATTGAAGGAAAATGTGATAAAGTACCAATCTCTTGCGTAGTTCAGGACTTATGGCATATAACTTAGCGTCTAAGTTAAGTCTAAGTCTTGGACCTACCAACAATAAAACTTTGTGGTAGAATACCAATAGACCCCTAAAACGTTAGTTAACGTTGGAAAATACTATTTCGAATGATCCAGTCTTCTAATCGTGCCTTAAATATGAATTTTACCACTTCACTCATAAACGTCTCCGTACAATTTTAATATTTATCAACCGCTCACAACAAGCACGTGTTATTTGTCAACCGTTTTAATTGAAATGAACCCAGCATATGTTCATATACTCTTGATTTACCCGATGTACGGTGACCGCATCCAAATTGACTCGGCTTTCGCGGGGGCTAGCGAGGCGAAGCGACAACGAATTTTGTTTGGTGTGACGTAATATTATGATTTTATATGTATATAAAATCATAATATTACAATCATACTAACTAACCCGGCAGACCATGTTTTGCCCTATAGCTCTAAAACAAAGTAACATTGGTTTTTGTTTGTTATGGTGCCCCGACAGATTTCGTTCTAACAAAAGTAATTAGCTTATCGTAGTAATAGAAATCATCAAACATGGGACCGTAGGGGCAAATAAAATTGTTATTTTTACTATTTTTCTAGAATTTTTATGTTTTCTCTCTCCATAACAACCTTCCTCAGACAACATTTAATACAAAAAATAAAATCAGCCAAATCAGTTCAGACTAAATAAAATTTTAAACGGCTACCGTCTCATTTAAAGGTACTTAAAGAAATAGGTTAACATACATATACAGGGTGATTCATTGATCTCATAGGTATTTTTCATTGGTAAAGAAAAATACAGTTCAATAGTTGGTATTGTACAATTGTCATAGAAACACAAACAGAGGCTATGAGTTATTGTCTGCGCCAGGATTGGAACCCGGTACCCCTAGACTCTTGACAAATTGCTCTGCCACTGCGCCAAATACATATATCAATACCAATACCAAATCCTTAAGCAATATTTTATATTTTGTAAAAAAGTTTAAATTTTGGTAACCATTTTGAATATAAAAATGTTGTCAAACACAACTTGTGGAAGAATGTAGTATAAAATACATTTTCATACTCGCATACTTATAATTCAAAATCTAAATAAATGAATTGAATAACAATCCTAAAATAAACATCGGAATCCGAAGTTATTATTACTGACTCAGCTTTCAGACAGCATCGAACTAATCTCACCCTTGTTTGACAACTATGGTATGGTATGGTTTGACACAAAGGGTCCTTTTTTCCTGCGGTAAAAAGGACCCTTTGTGTCATCAAAATCCGTCCAGTAGTTTTAACGTGAAAGAGTAACAAACATCCATACATACTCACAAACTGTCACGTTTATAATATTAGTATTACTACACATATTGTACTACTATACTGTTTCATCAATAGTTTCCTACCTTTGTATGATCAATCTACAGTTACAATTCCCACTAGTGACTTACGAAGCGAATATAGCAAGTGTAATTTAACGTCAAAGCAAATATCTATCATACGGTAATTCTAGGAATTTATCTAGGTAATATAACAAGATATAGATATACCTAATTACAAGCACGAGCCCAAAGCTTATTAATAATTAGTTTGTAAACAAATCTTGATTACAACAGACATTACAGAATAATTATTGTCATTTTCGTTTAGTAATTGCAAGGGTAATTTGTCTGTGACAAACCATTATAAGCTTCAAGATTCGTTTACTAAGTTATCATGAAATTAGGGTATGTTTTAGAATTATATTAATTAGGTTTGTGTATTTTTTATGTTATTTAGGAAAAATGTGAAAGAATTGTAAATGGTTGTTAAGTAGTGAAAGAATGCGTCTTATTGACTTTTTCACATGCCATACTTAGAAGCATCAATCCGAAGCGGAAAAGATTAAAACTATTATTTTTGAAGATCTAAGCCTACTTAAAAATCACGTTGTTGGGTTTGCTTTAATGGAAATTATAACTCATAAAAAAAACTGTTGAGTAAAACGGTCTACACCAACCTCCGTCTAGTCCAATCAAAAGTTACAAACAAAACCAAAAAAAAACAAAAACGTTACATATCCAACTAAACTAAATACTTCTTACAGGTTATTCCCCTTAAAGTAAATTGACATTTACCGTCTTTGCGTTAACAAAAAACTCAACATTCCATATAAGTGGACTCGAGTTAATGGTTGGTGCGCACTTGACGCCTTTTTTACATTCCCTTTGTGTAGTAATGAGACGTTACTGGAGACTTTTATAGCAGGCTTCGGTGGGGGGACGCCCTTTGGAACATTCTGTTTCATCACTAGTAAGACGGTAAGAGACCGAACAGAAGTGTTCTTAAAAAAGGTATGGAAAAATCCGTTCATTGCACCTATATTATAGCAAATTAGAGAAAAAAAATAAACCAAAATGTTTATTATAGCTATATTTTGTTTGTAGAATTGGCAGTTCCAGTCAATTAACAAGGCAAGTTTTATAACAACTGCTTATTTTTGATGAGTCGAACTATTTCCTAGTTCTGTTTTTTATTAATTCGTAATAACTTGTTAGAACCCGTCAAAAGTACCACACATAGTTTAAGTAGGTAACTCAGAACATGATAATAAACCGCGAAACTAAAAGCACCAACATTCATTTGTATCAAGTCTTTAGGCATTTTGTCTATGCTAGCACAAGAACAGCTTCTATGCTTCTATTATTTTGTGCCGCCACCCTTTCAGATGCAAAATAGACAGACAAGTTATTTGATGCTGAATGGAAAGCTGAATACGAGTGATGGAATGTGTACTGGAGATATTCTTGATATATTAAACAAACAGGTAGCTTAAATTAAATGCGATGGCCAAGTCAATATTTTTATTTGAAACCTAAAAGATATTTAATATTGCTATGGTCATTGTAAATTGTTATTAGCTTAGCTTATAACGTATTAATTTAAGAACCTTCAGAAGGAGTAAATTTACCGACTTGGAATTACATGGATCTCTCAACTTTTGACTATTTAAGAACTGAGTTAAGCGAAACTTGTTTTTTTTACAAGTAATGTTTTGATGGCAAACAGGTAGCTTTATAAACTAACTTAAGGAGAACTACGGTTTCTGATAACGTTCACGAATATTAAACGCATTAACACGTTTCCTTTGTATTGATATTAATTTTATACCGTTTTAACGACGGCAATTTAGCTTGAGCTCAGATTATCCAATTGGTAGGTAAGGTCAAAAGGATTCTTAACTAATTACTGGACATACATTTGTAACACGTATAGAGTTTCATTAGGATTAGATTGTTTATTTTGAGAATTAAAACTAATGAAAAGCACTTGGTGTTCCGGCGTAACAACAGTTAAAACAATAATCCTTTAAAGTTAATTTTATGTTAAAACTAGCTTTCCGCCTTCCGGTTTCACCCGCAACTAAATGGTTTTCCCGTGTGAATGAGGCTTTTTCCCGCAGTAATTACAACATTTTATCGTTCTATCTTTTATAGTTAAGGCAGCGTACGCATAACTAACTTTTCTGGTTGATTTTTTACACCTTGTGTCCGAAAACCCCAAATATCTTACGGAACCCTATTTTTTCCAAAATAAAATATAGCCTATGTTACTCGTGGATAGTGTAGCTTTCAAATGGTGAAAGATTTTTTAGAATCGGTCCAGTAGTTTTTGAGCCTAATCGTCACAACCAAACAAGTTTTCCTCTTTATAATATTAGTATTGATAACAACATAAGCTTATCATTTAATTTTCATATTTTGTGTGAGGAACATACTTCGGAAGTTTTTTATGGCGATAAAGTTTTGAGAACTACCAACATAGTTCCTGTAGGTAAAAAACCTTAGGTGCCTATGTTGTCAAGTACAAAGAAATAACAATTTTATCATTTTTGCAGTCTTCCTTTTTGTCGCACCAAAATGGTAACTCACATTAAAAAACCTCCACGTAATTTATGGAGGATTTACCTTTACATAACTAAACCTTTAACTTTAGAGACCTACACCTTTACAGAACTAAATGCCTTACCAGTATCATCCATATGGACTTCCACTCCTGACGCTGCGATGGTATAGTTATCCGCGTGTCGAGGATCCCGTAGCCTCTCCTGCAGACTGTCGGAGAAGTTCCCCGGGAAGATCAGAACCGCGCGCGCCTTCCCACGGTACGCCGCGTGGCGGGCCGAGGCGTCGTCGTTGAAGTAGATCTGAGGGGTGCGCCAAGGTTACTAACTGAGGCTGTTGGGTTACTGTGTTGTTGTTGGAAGGGTAAAGTTATAACTTGCGATAAGGTGAGACGTCTTAAGTCTCTAGTGATGACAAAGCCAGATTAAGTAAAAGCAGATGTCATTTTATGTATTATTATTATTTTAAGTACCTTCAAAAGAAATACTAAATACCTTAGTACTCGTATTAATAAAATTCTTCTATTTCTACTAAAAAGCGGGACTGAAAGAATACCTTTATTTAATGCTCTATAAATTCAATGACGAAGTAAGTTCCTATGTCAAGGGTTTGCAGCTAAATATAAACACAATAACGTACCTAAAATATATTATGGGTAAATAACGTATAATAAACCTATCCCAACAGTTTTATTAAATCTAACCCACAAAAGGTTTCTAGGACACAAAAAGTCGACTTTTCTGACAAAACGTTGTTTCGTTTTGATAAAAAAATCTTGTTTATTTTTCTTGGGCTACCAAATTGGAATTATGCAAATGTTGTTTTCGAAATAAACGAATAAAGTCTAAATAAACCGACAGTTAGTTAGTCAGGGCTCAATTCTGAGAAGTATTTTAAATTTGTGTTTGTATCAAGTGGGCTTGAGGACGACCGTTGCTAAGACCAGAAAATATAGTCTATATAGTTTATAATTATGACGCTTAAGACTCCTACGCATTGTTTTGGACTTTTGAATTACTGGTAATTACTATTGATGTTTCTAAATTATTGTTTTTTGTAACATTTAAACTTATTAACTAATATAATTAACTATATTTATTAAACATCGCCAGTGTAAAAATCTTGATTGATTTTTTTTTATATTTAATCAAGCGCGTGAGTAAGTTTGTAGTTTCACACATAATTAAAACCCAGCTTATCATTAAGATATTAAGCTGCATATTTATTGGCATTAATATCGCGCGATCTTTATTCGTTTCACTTATTGTATGAAAAAGCGCAAAACTACGCAAAACATGCAAAAACGAAACTTTAACGAAGCTGTCTGTAGGTTTTGGATACCAACAAGCTGGAATAAAAAAAATTCTTAATTCTTATCAATTCCTTTCGTTACTTTGCAATTATCTAGCCACTAAATGCTGTGCTAAGGTCAGTAGGTCACCTTGAAGCCTTTTGTTTTCTTAATTGCGTGATTTATCTAAATTTAAGGCACTCAAACCTAACTTGAAACGATATTTATCACCGTTCGCCTAATGTTTTTACATTTAGTAAAAGATTAAATGGAAAATGTTCTTGGTCACGGAAAATGGTAAATAAATAGAACTGTTTATTTTGACCCGAGTTGGAGGCTTGGAAATAATTTGATGAATAAGTAAATATGGCTTCTATAAGTAGTATTAATAAATGCTTTACTGTTTTTGCAGTATAGCATTAATTAATATTTGATCTTTGATAATTTAGAAGTTAGAGGAAGTTATAAGGTTGTAAGGTTGTTGTTGTATGGGTGTAATTTCATCTGTTCACGAATGAATATGTATGCGTAAAACCCAACTGACTGTAGTTGTCATGAGCTTAGACGATTACAAGCTACCCGAACATTTAGTTTTGTGAAAAGATAAATTAAACTGTGTACAGAAAACTGTGTACGCACGTAGGAATTAAATAAATACCTAATGTTAAAGTTAAATTCTAGCTTTTCATTATAAACAAGGCCCTATGATTTAGTGACGACGTTTTATAAAAGGTCTATCATTAAGGATTCAAGTAAGAACAATGGAATATCCGAAGAGCCCAAATTTACTTAATTTACATTTGTAAATCAAACACAAATCATTTGTTACTCGTGTCCTGTTAATATTAATATAATATTATAATTCAGGTGATTTGGCAGGAATTTCCAATGGAAAGCCATTGGATAAACTTTACGATAGATTTTTTGAATGCCAGTATTTTTCTTTTAAAGCTTTTGTTTCGTTCGGTGAGTAAATGTTATTGTTTACATTCTAGTGAGTGGGTTGCGAAGCATTTGAAGGTCGGCAAAAGTGTAGAGGTGAATGGAGATTCAGGTCAAATATAAAATAACTTGTTGGATTAATGTTTAGCTTGTTCTATGAAGGGATGTTTAATATTTATATAAGAGGTGAATCGGAAAATTCTAATAAATTGATTGGGTCTGAGAGAAGAAAGTCCATGTTCATTAAGGAGTGTTGTCGACTTTAGATGCTTTAGGCTATTGTTTGGTGTCAGGGACTGAAAACATTATTGTATAGTTAAAAAGCAGGAAAGTGTATTTAACCTTTTGATAAAACTAAGATATACCACTAGAAGTATAGTGTTCCTTAAATACAACAACGTATGAACTCTAGCTTTACAAAATAAAACTTACCAAATTATTCTGCCGTTGCGATAAGAAGTCCAAATACTGACAACTGAATCTCGTCAAGTTCCACTCGTATGTATTCGCATCCTGAGGACACGTGTTCTTGACGTATTCGCAGGGAACATTAGAACTGTTCTCTCCTAGTTCATGGTTGACGACGGCGATTGGGAGACCGACGGGGTAGTGGCCGATGGCGAGGCAGAATAGCACCATCTGCAGGACTGGCAGGCCAATGAGGAAGGCTAGCAGGCTGGAAAGAAGATTATAGAAGTTGTAGTGTTTAGGTAGAAAAAATATAATATGTGTTCTATTGGCTTTGTTCAGGCTGGTTTTAATGATAATAAAAATCTCCAGCGGGGGTCAATTGAGTTAAATGTCTTTGATTTAAAAACACTGGTGTTTTTATAACAACTATGAAAGAAACTTACAGCATTTAGGCCTTTTCAATTCTTGATTAAGAAAACTAAAAAAAAATTGACCTAAAATGGCGTATTAATAAAAAAACAGACCCGAAATTCCTCAAAAGTCCGAACAAGTTCTTCCACATCAGCGCCTTCATGTGGTGCGCCTTCATCGGCTTGATCCTCTCCAAGCAGCCCCTGGTGGGCGTCTCTTCAGGAGGAAGGGCTTCGATGGGACCCATCAGCTCGGGGGTCACCACCACGCGGCCCTTGCTGCTCATGGAGACGTTGTCGCCAAATTCACCAGATATCTCGCCGATTTCAGCCTCTTCCAAGTCTATGGCGGATGGGTCCTGAAAAATATGGAACTTAATTTTGGTAGTTCAAGAAACAATAGCTTGGAGTAGCAATACTTTTACATAAGCTTTAGGCTGCGTGTCATTTTTTGGTATTAGGACTAATATTATGTTAAATCATAGTCAATTGTGAAATTAAAATCGCACATCCTTTACTAAAAACAACCGTCTTTAGAATTTCGAATTTAAAATTTCTGTAATATGCGTAGCTTAATTATACATATTAGAGTTCTTACTGGAATTGCCGGTAGTTCCACCTTCTCCACCACGTCAGCCAGGATGCTGCTCCTCCTCCGCTTGCCCATGTTCTGCAGGACTGCCAGCTTTAGGAACACATCTTCAAGGCTCTCCGCTTGGTACCTCCTGATCAGCTCGCCTGGGGACTCCTCAGCCAGGAATCTGCCGCCGCGCATGAGGCCAATCTTGAAGAAAAATAACTTTGAGTACAAAGAGTAAATAAGAACATTGAACATTAATTACTATTATGGGAGTTTTTGTTCATTGCTATTGACTATGGAAATATCGAAAAAAATAGATTATAGTATCTTTACAGAAACCTCTAAAATGACCTATCTAAATGAATCTAACCTAACGCTGGCTTATATTATTACACCCAACAACAGACTAGAGATAATCGGCGATGCACTAAAACACAATTTAAATTGGAAAAGTTGTTTCATTGTCCTAACTAAAAAAATAAATCTTGGACCTAGGGAATCATCGATTCCTTGAAAATTTGAAAGATTTACAATACCTATTTTTTTTTTCTCGCTTGCGTTTAATGATACAGAAAACAGTTTTCCAAATTGCGTTTCTCTCACCAAATTCTGTTGACACCTATATATTGCGACACATACTCTCTGCCTACAATTTAGACATGTTTCTATTTCCCCAAAGTAATATTGCTGTCACTAAACGCGATTCTCTTTCAGATCACGTAAGTCGCTTTAATAGTATTTCTGTAGTTCCCTAGCAGAAATCATTCAATTTGTTTTTTAGTGACTAACGTAAAAACTTACAAAATCCATTACCTGGCAGTAAAAAGAACTGTAAAATCCGTGAATACTTTTATTTGATGCTTCGCTGTGGGCTATTTGCTAGGCAGTTAAATTGTTGGATATATGCTGAATACAAAAAAGTATTTGGATAGAAACAGTACCTAAAAAGGCAGTCGTTTTATTGATGTGGATTTTATTTAAAGTAGGGTAAAAAGAAAATAACTTAAAATGAGTGGAAAGATCAATTGTACAAAAGCTTTGGGCTAGAAATTGGGCCGAAAACTGCACTGGTTTATAAGATAGCGCATAACTTTAAAACAACGTTGAAGGTATTTGTAAAACGAATATAAATTTTAAATCTAAATAAAAAATATATATTTATACCATTTTTATTAAACCCTGAAAGTTTCAACGTAGTCAGACAAAAACACCTAACCGCATTAATAACTTAAACGAAAAAACCGCAAAACGAGTGATCCAAACACGTAATTCTCACTTTCATATTCAATGTGCGTTTAAAATATCCTTCGGGAATATTCGGCAAACGTCGCAAACACGAGATGAAAATGTCATGATTTGTGACGTTTGTACAAACGTGCCTCTTGAAATGTACCTAAGAAAATATATATAAAAACCTATATAAAAAACGGTCAGAAAAATATGAAGGCAAGTTTGAAACAAAAGAATCTCAATATTTCGAGAAGATACTGTTCACCTATGTCAAATCTCGAAGACAACTAATATTTTTTATGCTATTTTTATGAACGTTTTTCCATTTGCAATAGAACCTTCTTTACCAATATTTACAGATGCCCAAAGTTATTTTAACGCGACTTCAATCAACAAAGGTTTAATAAGGTACCTAAAATAGTTTGCCACCATAGAATTATGTCATGTGTCAAGGTCAAGAGGGAGAAATTACCTAAACCTACGTTAATAAATCGATGACCCCACATTTAATATGATTCCCAGAACACCAGCTAAAGCTTATATTTATTGTTTTTTATTTTAGCATTAATATTAACAGAAATTGAAAAGCAAACTTTAAAGCGAAGTGAGGCAACTCCAATTTCTTGGAAATGCTTTTAATCACTTAATTTTAAATTTAACGTACATTAAACACAGCAACATTATAAAACAAACACTATTTTCAAACAAGTTTTTAACATTTCCCATTTTTTTACATTTATTCTTAATTATTAATGACAAATAAGTACTAACAATTAATTATCCCCTAAAGCTTTAGACATTATTCTGAGACACAATCACATAACCACCTCGTGTATGACTGACATGTTTTCGTATCTAATGAGAACGTGTCGTTAGCGAAACGCTTCGGTTGCTATGTAGATTTATAAATAAAACCATCAGTTTACTAGACATAAATACTACAATAGTCCTATAGTCGAGAAAACCTAAGCATAACCACACATAAGCTAATTCCAAAAAGAGCCTTTTCATAATTAGCCGATATACTAAGAACATATAAGTAAACAAATTGAAATTACTCGTTTTTATTTACTTCATTTTCCATATTGCACCCTAGTAACATGATCTATACTGAATGTTCAAAAACATAGTAATGCAGAGAACGCATGGCATGACAGCAAGGTCTACTTTTGCCATTTTTAAGCTTTTAAAAACTAAACTCTAGGTACTTTGTTCATAAAGGTCCCAATTTTTCAGTCTTTCCTGGACAATAGATTGTTTATTCAAGAAGATTTAGATTTGCCTTGATACCAAAGGATCCCACTAGTCATTGGATTGATAAAACTTGTCTGGTAATCCCACTGCTGGAATTCCCGTTTCAATCCTGTAACCGTACTCGTATCTATGTAATTGAGTATAGATAAGTACTTACCACGTTAGCCTGTTTGGTTTCATCTATGTAATGGGTTGTTATTATAACTGTTGTTCTACCAGTCTTCGTTATTTCTACAAGATGATCCCATATACTGCAAATAATAAAGAGGTTTAGTTCTTAGTAAAAAAAAAGAGTTTTTATTTAAATCTGATAAGCAATATTTTTGGTCATAGCAATGTGTACAATACGCTTAACACAGTCATTTCCTGCCTAACGAGTGTTTTTCTACATAATTACCCTAAAAGTGTGCTTCTGACTTTCTTTAGAGTACGGATTTTCGAATTAAAATTCTGGATTTTCTACAATATTCTTTTATCATTTTTGCAATTCATAATAATAATAAATCCACAGAATACCACACCAACTGCTTTGCTCTAAACCTAGCCAAAACTTGTATTAGGGGTACTACACAATAGATTTGCCGAGCCAATTTAGAAAAAAAAAGCAACCCTGAATCGAACCCTTACCAGTCATCACGTCACCACAGCAGTCGTTTAATAACTTTACTAAAATTTGATTTGCAACTACTGCTCGTGATCCTAAAGAACCCTTGCCGTAGAACTACTCTACTAAAAAATATCATTCAGCGACCACTCCTCATAACTTTAACCCTGGTGTAAGTGCGTGGTAGCCTAGTGGCAACAGGAACGGATCTACTATTTGGAAGGTTCCGGGTTCGCTCCCCACTACGTTGTTTATCACGCACTAACGGTGTGGGAAAACATCTTGAGGAAACCCACATGACTGGATAATTATCCATTATGTGATCCACCAATCCGCACCGAGCCATAGTGGTGGATTACGGCTCAAACCCTCTCGCTATCATCATTGCTTACACATCAACTGTTGGTTCAGGTGCGATGAATTACATTGTAAATTAAATTAAAACCCAATTTAAATTAAAATCATCGCAAAATCTGATAGCATAAATGCAATTTTGAAGAATTACGTAAAAAAAAAAAATTTCTATTAATCATAAAAACAATTTCTTTTGCTCAAAACTGAATCAGTACCCCTCCAGCAATGTCCAGTTTTTGTTTTCGGAAGCAGTTCTCTTACACCCTGTATATTATATTATATATACCTCTGTCGTAGAACGGGGTCAACGCCCACGGTCGGCTCGTCGAGGATGAGCAGCTCCGGGTCGTGCAGCAGCGCGGCCGACAGCGACACCCGCCGCTGCTGCCCGCCGGAGAGGTTCTTCACCTGTCTGCAAGAGAAGAAGATAATAAGTAACTTTAAAGACCTCCTGATTGGTTCTTGACTTGTCTGTAAGAGAAAAAGATTTGTAAGTGACGCTAATAGCCGCCCGCGACTCCGTTTGCGTGGAAGTCGGTTTCCCGTGGGAATGAGAACGAAAAGTACCCTATATGTTATTCCGACGTATAAGCTATATTACTGTAAAGTTTCATCAAAATCCGTCCAGTAGTTTTTACGTGAAAGAGTAACAAACATCCATACATACATACTTACAAACTTCCTCGTTTATAATATAATGGCCGCCCGCGACTCTGTTCGTGTGGAAGTCGGTTTCCCGTGGGAATGAAAACGAAAAGTACCCTATATGTTATTCTGACGTATAAGCTATATTACTGTCAAGTTTCATCAAAATCCGTCCAGTAGTTTTTACGTGAAAGAGTAACAAACATCCATACATACATACTTACAAACTTTCTCGTTTATAATATAATGGCCGCCCGCGACTCTGTTTGTGTGGAAGTCGGTTTCCCGTGGGAATGAAAACGAAAAGTACCCTATATGTTATTCTGACGTATAAGCTATATTACTGTCAAGTTTCATCAAAATCCGTCCAGTAGTTTTTACGTGAAAGAGTAACAAACATCCATACATATTCAAAAAATTTAACGTTTATAATATAAGTAACATTGAAGACCTCCTGATAAGTTTTTGACTTGTCGGCAAGAAAGACGCGCAGATTTATAAGTAAACTTTAAAGCTGCAATTACATCCGCAGTTTAATGGCTGTTCATAAATGTGTAGTTTTACGAATGAGGTGCTTCATTTATTATTTAAGAACAGTGGCCGCACGCGACTCCGTTCGCGTGGAAGTCGGTTTCCCGTGGGAATGACAAGTTTTCCCGCGGTAAAAAGTACCCTATATGTTATTCTGATGTATAAGCTATATTACTGTAAAGTTTTATCAAAATCCGTGTAGTAGTTTTTACGTGAAAGAGTAACAAACATCCATACATCCATCCATACATCAAATACATCCGCAGTTTAATGGCTGTTCATAAATGTGTAGTTTTACGAATTAGATACTTCATTTGTTATTTAAGAAATAGTCAAGCCATTCACTAAATTTCATCCGATCGGTTCAGTGATTTTGTCTTGAAAGAGGAAAAAAACTAATGATCATAAACTGAAAATGTTTTCGCATTTATAATATACGTAGGAAGTATAAAAAGAGCTGAACCATGAAAAGAGATGAACTATATAATGAGGAATTCGCAGAATACCTGACTAACAAGATTCTGAAGCTTTTGCAAATAGGAAATTGCTATCATTTATGACTGAATTTTTATATTGAGAACATGATTTAAATCTAAAATTACCCTTATATTTCTATTCTGATATTATGTCTCATTTATGAACGAAAATTTAACCTACACGAGCACATATTTTGTTAGGAAAACCGATACACTTCTATACATTCTATTGAATCAGCCTCATCAATGATATATCAGTAAAACGTCTTAAAATAGAACCTGTAACCACGCAAATACAACTGACCGATAGTCTATCAACTAAAAGGATGTTTGACCTTCCTATTTCGAACCAGGAAATGGTGAGCTTTTGACGACCAAAACATCTTTGATCATCTAATCCCAAGTAAGTAGGTACTCGTAAACTTATAGAAATACATAGTAGTTGGTACACGAGACTTCGTCGGCGTGGAGTAAATAAAAGTTATTTTCAAATGGGGATTTGTATCCGCGGTAATAAGTAGCCCATTTTCAGTAACAGCAAGTACAAGTAACAAAAATTCAGTTAAATCGGTTCAAACGTTTGAAAGCGGAAATTGCAGACAAACAGACATGCAGACAGGCATACATATTTTCGTTTTTATAAGTTACGGATATGCCAAATAGTATATTATGAGAATTGGTATTTTATTATATAGAAAAGTTACAAGCTTACTTAACAGCGAAGAAAAATACTTAGCAGCTACTCAGTACGGACGTTTTGTGTAACACTTTTGAACGAAAATTATTATTTGACTATTCAATATAATATATAATATAATATACCTATTTACTTTATATTTATTTATTATTTATATTATACCTCTTCTACTTGCCGTTTTGACAACTTTTTGTAATTGACAAAGAGAAGAAAAATACAAAGTCAATGACAGCATAAATCCAACAATATTTAAATATGTCAGTCCCCGTTTATACGTCTTACACACGTCGCTTTTATTCATTTTAAAAGAACATTTCATATTTCTGTCAATTTTATGATAACTTTGATCATTTAAGCTTCAATTCATAGAAAATCATTTTTAAATAAAATGTTGAAGTCTGACATGTCTACGTTAGGAAAATATATCTTTTATAAAAGACAATCGTTTTAACCAAATATTTATTTTCCAAACATTCATTCAAAACTACAACACATCACCGATGACAAGAAACTAAATGTTGAAAATCCGGTTTCTATCGCATTTAAGAGCAACTTGTGTCATTAAAATAACAAGTTGAGTTAATTATCCTATGTCTATAGTTTAAAAAACACAATAAAACCGTTATCCGTTATTTTTTACGAATTTAATTTAGAATATGCTTTCAGTCACCAAAGCTGTCAATACTGAAACTCCTGGTGGCACAAAACTAAGACGAAGCTTGCATCACATAATGGACTAGGGGAGAACCTAGTTATACCGAGACGGACAATCGAACGGGACCAATCGCTTAACAGTCCGATATATACGGGTTGTAAAACAGTTGATGTGTGAGCGATGATTACAGCTGCGAATATGACTTTTCTATCCATAATAACTTTTTATATTGAGTTTTCTGGGTATACAGTTAGTGTATTTAGTTACTATTGAGGCACCAGAATACATGGTTTCAGGCTTCGGAAGTGGTCTTTTTACACCCGTTATACCGCTGAACCACAGAGATCATCAAATAATATAAATTGCTTTTCTTAATAACGGGGCTAGTTACTTAGTAAAGTTAAGATAAATAATCGATTCACTATACTAAATAACAGACCGGATAGACCTTTTTAATATTTATAGCTTATCAAGAATTAAGAGAACCAAGTAGGTGCAACCTTGTAACTATGTACTTAGTATAAATTACATAGTCAAACCACTGGTCTTTTGTCAGTTTAGTATGCTAATCAAGACAAAAGTTTAAGATTATTTTGTTTAAGTTAAATCTAAGTAAATTTAGCGGCGACACATTCGGAATAAATTAACAAGTTAAAGTAGGCATTGTTTGATATCTGCTTAACTTTAGATTTTATATAATCTTTGTGATGTAATATTAAACTGTGCAAAATAAATATAACACTTGTTGTGTATATCAACAGGTTTTAAAACAAAATAAGTGGGTAAATACAAAATTATATTTGAGAATAATAAACTGCAAATAAATTCATTACGAAATTAAAATGTTAATAAACGATGCATATGTGAACAACTGCACATGTAAATTAATGTTTTTACGTTATAATAAACTGTATTCGGTTTATTGTTTAAAAACATATGCAACCGCACTAAACGCATCCGCATTTTTGTGCCACAATAAATTTTAATAAATAGCTTAAACATAAAAACCGGCAAATGTCACAAAAATAAAACTCAAAATGCTACTTAATTCTAATGCTATTAGAATTAATTGACTTACTCTTGGCATTGTGCAATTCGTTTACTTTTTCGATATCCAATCTGTTAACTAAAATCTGTATGGGAATCACTCAGAGCCGTTAACTAAGGGAAACCTTATTATTTGTAAGAAAAAAAATAGATTTTGAATTCCGAAAAGTATATCGAGTGCAAACTCGCACTAGTTGATAAACACAATTTAGCTGTCTACTTGTTTTAAATTATTTTTTTTTTTTTTTTGTTATCACCTACCAATTAGAATTCTGAAACCTGACCTAACACTCGAGAACTCAGTGTGTAGAGTTATTGTGATGCTTGTTTAGGATCATAAGATGTTAATAAGAGAGTGTTTTGATTGCTGACCAATTTGTTTGAGTATCTTTATTCTTTACTCTTGTGCCTAAGTTAGAACTTTATTAAGCTTTAACTTATAAATTACTAGTGGCTCCGCGACTCCGTTTGCGTGGAAGTCGGTTTCCCGTGGGAATGAGATGTTTTCCCGCGGTAAAAAGTAAATCCAAATCTGTCCAATAGTTTTACGTGAAAGAGTAACAAACATCCATCCATAAATCCATCCATAGGTACATCCATCCATACAGCCATACATACTCACAAACTTTCTCGTTTATCATATTAGTAGGATAGTCCTTTTTAATTTTTCCCTCAACTAATTACCCCCTACTATAAAGCTTCATAGACTGTATGACTTTTACCGAGTTGAATAGTTTAAAGTCGTCGGCAAACAAAAGGCGTTTAGCACTTTTCACAACCTGGCAAAGGTCGTTGATCACAATGAGATTCTGGGTAGGTCCTAGCGTGCTACCTTGGCTTTCACCAAATCTTGTGAGATACTTATGGGATATTATATCGCTTATAACTTTACAAATTGCTTTCCCTTATAAAAGTTTTGAGCAAATAGCAGTTAAGTTGTAAATAGTATTAAACTTTATCGCAAAATTAACTAAAATTATGCTAAATACTTTTAGTAAAAATGATTTGAACGAAATGAGTATCTTAATCATCTCTTTAACCTCGAATGAACAACGGATACCAAAAGTCGTAAAATAAATTATTAATCGCAAGAGTAATTAGTTTTATGAAGATTCATATTATTATATTGATAGGTATTGTTAACAGCATTATAACTCAGAATTACATAGTTTTTACTGCATTACCATAATATTATTTTCCTTGATGTGGGGTCAAATTGTTTGCAACCTCAATAATGGACGTCATAAATAAAGAAATATAATTCTTGGTATAACGTCGTTAGAAAAACTTATTATAAATCAAATTTATAAAAAAAATTGTATTTATCAGTAAAATTATTGTTATTTTTTTTTATTTCAGATTCCTTCTTTGATTATAAGGAACTTCGCTTAAATTTAACAATATAGGCCTTTGTGTTTTTTTTTCAAATAAGCAAGCAAACGAGCTAATCACATAATGGTAAAGGATCTCTATTGCCTATTACATACACCCCATCACATCTCTGTTTTTTACACTAGCTACATATCATGTGCTGGAAATTCTTATTCACACAACTAGAAATCAAGACCTGTCAAAACAAAAATCGTTTACTCTACTCTATGAAGACGTCAAAAATCTCAGTCTACCCGTGACCACGGCATTTGTAAAAATACCGAAACGTCGGAAAATCAAAAATAATAAAATCAACGCGTAAAACCCGTTTAAATGAGTTTAATTTCTAGTAATAATAATCGCGTAAATCTAAGAAGTTATATTAAAGTCTTACCTATTAGGGTTGGGTAGCTGCAGCAGTCTGATGAGGAAGTCGATCCTCTCCTCCACCTCCTTGGTGGTCATGCCGGAGATCCAGCCGAAGTAGATCATAGTCTCCCTGATGGTGAACTCTCCGAATAACGCCACTTCCTGGAGACAAAATATTGGTGTAAATGTAGGTAGGTACTCGATGATAACAATATCATCGTCATCATTCACAGCATCATTCACAGCATCATCGTCATTATCATTATCAAAATATAGTATACCTAAAGCAAAGTTGCTTATCGTGTCTGTTTGTATGTTTGTCCTCTAACTCCTCCTAAACCACTTAACTTAGGTAATCAAATTAAATGTATAAATAAAATACATTTAGTTTTTTTTGTGTTTAGACAAAATCCAATGTTTCGTTAACAAGTCGGCCAAAATTACGCCACCGTGAAGCTTGGAGGGTAACTAGTTTTGAAATGTAAACAAAACTGGCGGGATAACTGCTTGCAGTCGCAGTGACGGGGGAATTTTTCGATTGAGAGTTTTCCCACATTCGTTAACAATCCTATACGTATGAGTGTGTTGTATTTAATTTACTGATATAATATATTTCATAAATCGACCCAAATGCTATTTTGTTTCTTTTATAGTCTTACAAACACAGATAATTTAGTTGTTTTTAATAGCTGACTTCGCTTTTCATACATAAACTTGACTTGCCTCGAGTATTGATAAAATCAATTACAAATCATTTTAAAAGCCATTAAAAAACAATTAGACATATAAGCGGCAGTATTTATTGAATTTATAATAATTAAAAAAGGTAATACAGTAAGACGCGGATTCAAAATTTCAAAACCTAGAATTATTAGTTTTTTTTCTTCGAATAAATAATTGCATAGGATACCAGTCAAATTTGATAAGATGATGATATGATAAGCCGTAGTAGATAGCCTTCTATCCACCGTAACAAGTAAATTATAACGTATAAACCTAGTCATCGTAAAATGATATACCACGCCAATGTCGACTAGTTACGTAAACAAAACAGATGTATTCATTTCCAACTGTGAAAAAGATATATATTACTTTAACACTTCACTAATGTTAATTAAAGAGTTTGAGAGTTTTCTGTTTGCCACTCTGTCTCGCTAAAACTACCGAATTTATCGCCTAAAGCTGGATAACACAGAGGGAAAACATTCACACATTCCAGTGGGAAAAGCCATTTATTATATTATGTACCTATTCAACTTGTTTACCGATTACACCATTTTTAGTAGTAAATAAAGAAATAGGTACTATATTCTACTACTTAACTTATTAAAAGTACATATGACAAAAATTGCTCTAGTTAAAAAAATATAGTAAAGTTATTGGAGTATGTCCTGTCACGGTGTGATTCAGAAAATAACAGAAATAATAACTTTATATTGAATGAAATAAGGTTCACGTTGTAATGTTATCGCAATACGAAGGTTTTCTTACGTATTAAACATATATGTACTAGATAGCATTATTTACATTACTTACAATATTTGTTTACATACAAATATAAATATACAGCGTGTTTCAGTGGTTTTTGACCAAAAAGAAACCTTACCTTTTGTTTGAGTCTGACATAATATGTAAATATTTATTTCTTTTAAGATCATGTGTGCTTGTGTCATAAAAATAATACGATTTAAAAATAATGGTCTCAATCATACTAAGCAATCACCATGTATAAAATATTTTCTTAATCGTAGACATCAAAACAAATTTTAATTTAATTTCATGACGTGTTTTTCTAATTACCCAGGGGACTAACATTTTATTTGTGACTTTCTGACATTTTACAAATGACCGCCAGAACTCTTAATGAAATTACTCGGCACACTTTGTCATTTCTACCGTGGCTGCAAACAAGAAATACGTGTTTACTAAATAATAATAAATATGGAAAATAAACAAAATATATATAATAATTTATTTATCGTCAACAATTATCATGATGATAGGAAATTCAAAGTGTTAAAAATACTTTTTCGTATAATTTTCTTTTTATCGGCCTGGGATTATGGGTTTTTTAATGCTAATTCTCGTATTCAAAAGTTTTTTGTGAAGTCTTATACGATATTGTACAGTCTTATTTTAAATATTTATATTGTGTATAATTTATACTTGGATACTTTCAAAAGTTTTGAGCTACGGTTTTCCCTGGTATATGCATTTAATCATTTAATGTTAGGCCTTTTTGTTGTTTTGGGGAAGCAGAATTTGAATAATACGTTTTATCTTTGCTCCCATTTGCATATGGTAGATGAAGTGTTAAATATTAAACCTAAAATGATATCCAAAGCTACTGTTACCGCAATTCTAGTTCTTATATTTGAAGGCATATGTACTATAACATATTATCAGAATTATAACAGTACTTTGAGGGTTGACTCTATTGAAAATGTCAATAAAGCGTTTTATGCAAATACTATAATATTATTCAGTCTTTGTGTATCTCCGATGATTTTCTTTTTTATATTCAATATCGTGAAACATCGAATGAAGAAATTAATAGAATTATTGAATAATGGAGATGTAAATATAATAACTGGCCATTGTTTATACAAATCTATGATTGAAGTTACAGAAAATGTAAAAAATAAATACGAGTGTCAGGTAATATGCAAAGAGATCTCTCCCTAATATAACCCTAGTTTTTTTTCAATGGATAAGCTCATATCAACACGTGTATAATTTGCTAAATAAACCCATGATGATCCTTTCTTAATTCACATATCGTTGTCAGAAAACAAATATAACCAAAAGAATTGACTACTTACATTAATTTAATAGCTATAATATCAATATTATTATTATTTTTTCTCTTTTTTAAGTTTCTTTCGATAACATCGAAAATAGTTTTCTACCTTAGTATACGACGAGCAGTCTTAAAATATTCGGGGATGACCACTACACTAAAATGACGATTTATTTATGATTACAGTATGCAGTAATTCTGCTCTTTAATGTTCCATTCATTATGATATCGATTTACATAACTCTTACTTTGTCTAAGGATCTTGAGGTAAGAAACTATATTTTACACAAAATTTATATGCATTTAATTTTTCGAGTAAATTTATAGAAAACCAGCATAAATTTAGTAAAACTTTATAATGGTAAAAATGTGTTTAAATTTGATACCAAAATGAATTATTTTTCTTTACAGATGCCAGTAAACTATCAGATCTTAACAGCTTGTTTCGTGGTTCAGGCATGTTTTCATATATTTTTGCCGGCATTTTCGGCAGGCAGTCTTGCCACTGAGACGGAGAAAATTAAAATTGTACTGAGTGAGAAACAAATGGAGGAAGAGGGTAAACTATTGTTAATTATTATAGAGATTTGTTTGATTCAACAAAAAAAAACTCCAATGGTAGGGGCGAGCAAATTTAATTCAAGAACTTTTTATAAGTCGATACACTACTACTTGTTTTCGATTTTTATAGAAAAAAAGAACGATAAAATTTATTCAGCCTTGCATTTTTTTATTTTTTTTTTATATTACAGATTTATGTCGAAGAGTACAAATAGAGGACTTTCTGAACTACACGAAGGCGAGACCATTCAAGTTTACTGTTTTAAAAATTGTACCTTTAAATGAAACTCTCAGTATTAAAATATTGGAGATTTGCGTCACATATATTATAGTAACTATACAACTGACGCATTTGTATGGTTAAATGTTTAGTTGTAATAAAAAATATTTATATACCTACATATTCTCATCATAAGATCATTAAATATCGATTTCAGAATAAACTGTATCAAGATAAATAATTATTTAATTGTATTTAGTTTTCTCCCGTAAATATGTGCAAAATGTTTTTATAAAATAAATTTATTAAAAAATATTTTTTGGAACCTATATTGTGACAACCCAGTAGGTAAGTATCATTCCGATATTCATTGGAACTTCGTTAAAAAAATATTAATTAGAATCATTGTTAGCTATGTTAGTAGGTTACTTCTTAATATGAATCCTACAACTTTTATTGACCAAGTTAATTTTAAACATTAAACAGGAAGTATATTAACATAGAATTTTATCTATAACCTTTATTTTTGAATAAAATGATCTACCTTTAATTCTTTTCATGCCATCACGCTTTAAAAACGGAACACTTATATCATCATTTCGTTGTCCGTCTGTCTGTCTGTACGTTTATCACCACCCTTTTTCTCAAGAAAAAACCATAAGGTACTTTAATAAGCAGTAGAATCATGGAATTTGCAAGAACTTGTAATGACACAAACAAAAATTGTTAATTTTTATCTTAAACTTTAGATTTGCCGCTAGGCTTTGGTTTTGTTACAAATCCAAGTGACTATACCCGGTCTCTATTTTTATGTATAGAAACTCGATTACGGGCTGATTTTTCAATAGTCAGATAAAAGCTAGCTGACTGATAAGATGTGTGTTTTCATTGTAACTTCATACATATGTCAAGTATTTATGTTCGACGTGCAACAAAATTCAATAGAAGCTGATTTTCTGTCAGATAGAATTTATCTGACTATTGAAAAAACGGCCCTAAAAATATATTGGCAACAAAGCAAATAGTAAACATATATCTTTATAGAAAAACGTTTATTTAAGCGAATTTTGTTATTTCAATTCCATAATGTATTATTCTTATAATATTACTTAAGGAAATAATCCATTACCTAATGACGTTATTTATAAATTAAAGATTTTAATGATATTACTTGACCTATCGTCAATTCTTGAGCGATACGTATACCAAGAAATACGTTTTTTTTAATCATAATAAGAAAAAATAACCAATAATGGAAAACGACCAAAAAAAGTACAACAACTTATTTATCGTTAATAAGTATCACGACAGTGGCAAATTTAAAGTGCAAAAAATATTTTTTCGCCTCATTTTCTTTTTATCCGGCTGGGACTACGGGTTTTTTAATACAAATGCCCAAATAAAAACGTATCTTGTTAAATCTTACACGATACTATACAGTCTTGCTATACTGTTCTATGTTTTATTTTGTTATTTCCAAGATTCAATGAATAGCTTTGAACTACGATTTTCAATTGTTTACGCATTAAATCATTTATTGTCGAGCATCCTTGCAGTATTCGGAACACGCGATTCGGACAATACTTTTTATGATTTATGTTCCCATTTAGATATTATAGACGCAGAGCTAAATAATAAAACTAAAATGATTTCCCGAGGGACTGTCACAACTGTTTTAGTTCTAGTGTTTGATATCATATGTGCTTTAATATATTACCAGAGTTATGAAAGACCTTTAATTAGTAATAGTAATAATTTTGACTCGGCATTTTTCGTAAATACTTTAATAGCGTTTAGTCTCTGTGTCTCTCCAATCATTTTCTTTTTTATTTTTAATATCGTAAAACATCGAATGAAAAAATTAATACAATTGTTGAAAAATGGTGAAATAAGTATAACCACTGGTCATTGTTTATATAAATCTATTATTGATATAACAGAAACTGTGAAAAATAAATATGAATGTCAGGTAATGAAATTAAAAAATAAAATTTTGATTTAATACTTCATATTTTACTCAAATTTATAAGTATTTAAATGTGCTATGATTACAGTATGCGGTAAATTTACTATTTAACGTTCCGTTCATAATGGCCTCTATTTACATGACGCTTACTTTGTCGAAAAATCAAATGGTAAGTTTTTTTTTTAATTTTTCTAATATTTTATTATTCATTAATTAAAAAAGTGCATTGTCTTGTTTATTGTATTGACTTATTTTTGTTTAAAAAAAAGAATTATTAAATAAAACAAATAGGTATATGATTTTTCAATTTCATATTTTACAAGTATTATTTATTATTATTATATTTACAGATGTCGACAAATTATCAAGTCATAACAGCTTGTTTCGTGGTTCAGGCATGTTTTCATATATTTTTGCCGGCATTTTCAGCAGGCAGTCTTGCCACCGAGACGGAGAAAATTAAAATTGTATTGAGTGAGAAACAAATGGAGGATGAAGGTAAGAAAAAAAGGAAAGGAAGCAAATACCTCATATTCTTTTGTAATAATACTACATTTTTATGCACAGGCCATTTGTCAGAATATTAATATGTATTATTTTGGAACACTATTTTAATGTACCCCCTTAATAGGTTGACTTATGACATGGTTGTTTACATAAAAATACTGCAATAGAATGGTCATACAAAAAAATTTTCACTACTTAATATTTGTTTTCTAATGAATTCAAAAATTATTTTATAATTTTCATATTTTAAACTTTTTTTTTCGTTTAAGATGTAAATCGAAGAGCAAAAATAGAGGACTTTCTGAACTACACGAAGGCGAGACCATTCAAGTTCACTGTTTTAAAAATAGTGCCTTTGGATGAAACTCTCAGTATTAAAATATTGGAGATTAGCGTCACATATATTATAGTAACTATACAACTGACGCATTTGTATGGTTAAATATTTTATAAAAGTTTTTTTTGTAAAAACACTTAATTCCATAGATTTATTATTACTACTAAAGATAAACAAATATATTGTTGCTAACTGTAATGCATTCCTATAGTGATGTTGTTCTTACTGTAAACTTAAAATGTGAAAAAAATGAATTAAGTAAAATGTTTTTTTTTTAAAGTGTGTTTGATTCAACTTTGTTAGGCAATATCTTTGAAAGTAATTACTAATTATAAGTAAACATTATTAAAAACCTAAACAATATTTGGTAATATTTAGTCAAGTTTATCATACCATTTTCAGAATATTGGCATTTATAAAAATCAAAAGTTATATATAATATAATATTTTCGAAAGGGTAATATTTTAATTTTATTTTCTGTTACTGAGGTATACAGTTAATATTAAATAATATGACTTTAAAGCAGTTAGTGGTTCTAGGCTAAGAATAATAAATTTTTAGACCTTTTTTAAGGGTGTCTTGCGTATTTACTGCACGAAAAGTTATTGCATGAAAAATATATTTGAATTCACTTAAAAAAATCTAAAAACAAACATTAGATTAACTAATTAATTTAACATATTAACTCACAATACGAACCTTTCTAATAAAAAAGCTTCCTACTCAAATGAATTTTGTATTGCCTTTATTTTTAACCTTACAGCCTTAACTTTTTTAATTTAATTTATGCGTTGCGATTAAATTCAATTAATTTATGTAAATTCAAGCAAGCTTTTAATCTAAATTTAGATTAGAAAATGTTTAATACCATTACAGAAAGAAATAATAACGTTTTTTTTATACCGAGAAAGGATACTAGCGAAAAGAAAACATCTTCAACAAATTAAAAAATAATTCCTACACGTGTTTGTATACTTTCAAATTGTTTATTTTTTATATAGCACTTTACCTGATGACAATTAAAAAATTACCACTTTTAATAAAATTACAAGACCCACTTTTTAATTGCTATAGAGGCAACAAGCAAGAATTACGTGTTAAATTAACAATATAAAAAAGCGAAAAAATAATGGAAAATAAACAAAAACTCTACAACAATTTATTTGTGATCAATAAGTATCATGACAGTAAGAAATTTAAAGTGCAAAAAATATTTTTTCTCATCCTCTTCTTTTTATCGGCTTGGGATTTGGGATTTTTCAGAACCAACTCTCGTATTAAAATGTTTTTTATAAAATCTTATACCATTCTCTATAGTTTGTCAATCAGTGTTTATATTTTATATCGTTTATCCAAAGTTGATTTTAACAGCATAGAATTGCAAGTTACTTTAGCATATGCTTTATATCACCTATTCTTTGGTTTTCTAGTGGTGTTCGGAAAACGTGGTTTAAACAATACTTTTTATGATCTATGCTCTCATTTGGACATAATAGACGGAGAGCTAGGTTACGAAACAAAAATGGTTACTCGAGTTACGATTAACACAGTTTTAGTTATAGCATATGAAATTATCTGTGCTGTTGTATATTACAAGTTTCTGGACGACTCCTTTAGTTTTGAGGGTGTTGCTGTCGTATTTTATTTGATCTCTCTAATATCATTGAGTCTCTGTGTATCTCCGATCATTTTCTTTTTTATATTCAACATCGTGAAATATCGAATGAAGAAGTTAATAGAACTATTGAAAAATGGGGAGATTAACATAACTACTGGCCATGGTTTATATAAATCTATGATTGATATAACGGAAAATGTAAAAAAGAAATATGAATGTCAGGTAATTTAGCGTCAATAAGAGAAGACAAGTTTCTTAGTAGAATGTAAATAACTTTGGTGGTATATTTATGATTACAGTATGTGGTGAATTTGCTGTTAAACGTCCCTTTTATAATGATTGCGATTTATGTGACGCTTACTTTGACGCAAAATTTTAAGGTAACTATCTATATATTTTTTCTTTTTTTTACATATTTCTGTCATATAAAATGCCATAATTTAGCGTTACCTATCAGTTTCATTTCTTATTTTACAAAAGGAAAACATGTTGTGGCTAAGTTAAGATTATTTACTATGTAAGAAAACTATGTTTTTATAATATATGTTTATGAAAAACCATGTCAATTTTCTTCACCTACATATAATATTGATTTTACTTATAGTTTTGCATTTAAAACGCTAATTTTATTTTTTCTATAACTTCAAAATACATATAATTTTATTTATTACAGATGTCAAGAAAGTTTCAAGTTAGAACAGTTTGTTTCGTGGGTCAGGCCTGTTTCCATATATTCTTACCGGCGTTTTCAGCAGGCAGTCTCACAACGGAGACAGAGAAAATTAAAATTATACTCTGTGAGAAACAAATGGACGAAGCTGGTGAGTAAAATATATATAAAAGGCACCGAATAAAAACTAAGGTACTTTTCGTATCAAAGGCGCCTTTGTCTACGAGAAATTTACAAGTAGATAATGCACGCCATAAGTACATATAAAAATGGGTACATTACTAATATTTATGGATTAACTTTGAACAAAATGAAACAAAATCAAAATATTGTACCAAGTCACAAAAGAAAAATAGGGGACGATCATTGATTGGTGCGAGTTTACTTCGAGAACCAATTAGAAGGCAATTTGGTGGTATATATTTTTGAACTAGTGGCCGCCCGCGACTCCGTTCGCATGGAAGTCGGTTTCCCGTGGGAATGAGAAGTTTTCCCGCGGTAAAAAGTACCCTATGTCCTTTCCCAAGTTCAGTTCTTCCTGCATACCAAATTTCATCAAAATCGGTTCAGTGGTATAGGCGTGAAAGCGTAACAGACAGACAGACAGACAGAGTTACTTTCGCATTTATAACATTAAGTAGGGATAGAAACAATATTAAAAAAATATATATATGTTACGGCTAATACCCGAAGTGCGGCTACACCTAGTTTTAGCCGGTTAGAAGTGTTTTTTATATAAAAAACTGTAAAAAAAAAATTATACCTATGTATATAAAAACTGGCTTCAATCATGAGTCGACGGAGTCCCGTCATGCGGGACTCCGTCGACTCATGATTTTCTGGGTGGTATCAAAAAAGTAACCTAACTAACCTAACCTATTGATGTTCTAACCGGCTAAAACTAGGTGTAGCCGCACTTCGGGTATTAGCCGTAACATATACACTAAGTAGGATTTTTAAGCTTTTTCACTTCGCTCTACGAGAAGGAGGCCAGTATCCAACTAGTGGGATTTATACAGAGTGTTTCTAAAAATTTTTTTTTCCTTAAGATTTACATCAGAGAGGTAAAATAGAAAAGTTCCTGAACTACACGAAGGCGAGACCATTCAAGTTCACTGTTATGAAAATAATACCTCTGGATGAAACTCTTAGCATTAAAATATTGGAGATTTGTGTCACGTATTTAATAGTCACTATTCAATTGACACATTTGTATGGTTAGCTTATTTTGGATAGATTTTGATGTGGTTTTTGTGTTTAAATATTTCTAGGTAAGTAAAAATTTTGTGCTTAAACTAAATAACAACTTACTTAAGAATCTTTGGTGTTTTGAACATTACAATTAACTAAAATCATTAAAAAAATAGGTTTTTTTTTCTTAATTTTTTTGTTTTATATTTCTGGTATACAAGCAATTTACATTTAATCACATAATATGTGTTTTTTTCCTCTAAAAAAGGTTCATACAATTGAAATACCATTAACCCCGCCCGCCTCATACCTTTCAGTTAAAAAGCCACTGAAATATCGCAGTTATCAAACTTCAAAGTCGAATAAAAAATATTCGTATACGCTTCGAGTCAATAGCCACTAAGAAATTCCGTATGATAAGAAAGCTTTACAAATGTTTATTAGCTTTATTGAAAGCAAAAGTAAATATGTAGGTATAAGTTCGATATATAATTCATGTTTAAATCATATAAATAAGCTATTCCATAAATCAAATAAAGCATTCAATTGTTGAGCAAAGACAATGCTTTGGTAGTTAATTTTCAGCTGTATTGCTATTAATAAAGGTTTGTTTTCATTAAACAATATTATTGTTTTTATTTTAAGTGTATTTTTTTTTATAAAATAATCTATATTTTTTAACCTTAAGCCTGGTTTAATTTTTCTTTAATAATTTTATATTATTTATAATAATAAAAAGTATAAATAAAGAATAAAGTACTTTTTATATCTATAAAAAACAATTAATATATTCGAAAGAGGAACTTGAAATATTTGATCCACGTGCAAAACCCGTGAAAAAAAACGAACATGACCAAATTATTCAAAGAATCCTATTTACAAGGACATAAAGATTAAAATAGATCGTTTCGTTCACCTGAACTTTAAGATTGACATTTTACGCTTTATTAAATGGTTTTGAAACAATTCTCTACAGCTTTAGATGCATCTTTGAAATTTGACTTATTTAAAACCTTTTCCTATTAGTATTATTCTTACTTATCATCTAAGAAAAGAAAGAAATGTGATTAAATTCGTTGAAAACCAAGTGAAAGAGTTAGCTTTAATTTTTACAATAAAATTATTATTCTTTTGTTTGGTAGTTTAATGTCGAAACTCCTTTATAATGTGTATACAAATTTTACTGATGAACAAAGCACTTAACATTAATAATGATAAATGTATAGTGGGTTATAAATCATTCATTCGTTCAGTAGTTCATTCGAATAACATTATATTATATAGGTTATTCGAAAAGACATATAGATGTTAAATTTATACGTTTACCGAGAATCCTATTTCAGTTTTTATTATAGATTAAGATTGTTCCAACAAAATATTGGAATATAAGATAAATTCTTGAAAATATATTAGTTTTGAAAGCATTATTATAGGCCTGGTTTGGTATATTTTGACAAATTATCTATAACCCACCATATTCTAAACCAACAATATATTTACAAAACTTACAGAAAGTCCGTCTTTGACAGTTCCGAAAGATGTTACAAAGATTGACTGAGATAAAATATAGTGCAACCAAAATTAAGGTTACCTATCGTTTGTATCTAAGGCTGTCAATCGGCGTGACATCCTTATTAATTTATTGCCTTAAGCTATTATTTTTTACGACATATAATTAAATAAGATAAACACTTAAAAATAAAATGGGAAATTAAAGTATCTGTCACGTGTTGCCAACGAAAAAATATGAATATTTCTCATGGTAACATTTTGTAAAACAACTAAAGCATTCAAATGTAGGTAAAATCAACTTAGGCATAAAGTCGTTTATTTTTATTATTATTTAAATCCTACGCCCTTAGGCTTTCTTAAACTCCTTCACTCTTGCATGTTCCAAGACAAAAAAAAACAAAAACAATAATAATAAATCTCTAGACGGACACACCAACTATGTGGCCCTAAACTAAGCAAAGCTTGTACTATAGGTACCACACAATGGACTAGGGGATAACCTAGTTACACATAGACACGAGCCAATATCGAAAAAACATTTTTACGAAATTGGCCCGACCCGGGGATCGAACCTGGAACCATCCGCTTAGCAGTCCGGTATATATACCGCTGCAACACAGAGATTGTCTAACACTAAATACTAACCTGCGGCATATACCCAATCCTCGGTCCCGGCACCCCGCTCCCGGGGCTATTGGGTCTTCCACCGAGCACCCATATCTCGCCTGAGTTCAGCCGTCGTCTTCCCACGATGCAGGACAGCAGTGTGGTCTTGCCGCACCCTGACGCTCCCAGCAGCCCGTATCTGTGGGGGTTTGAGGTTAGAATTGGAGTCATGAGTGGATGTCGGTGAATCACGTCGGTGATATGTCATATATAGCACTTATCACCTTCGTCCACTCACGTCTTCAATTGTGGGATGAGATGTGAGTTCTAGGGGTTTTTAAAGAAAGACTATGAAGAGAATAGTGATGATTTACAACATGTTTTAACGTTGATTGAGAGTGAGGTTTTTCTTCCTTGATCAGTTAAAAAGGAAAAACTTTTAAAGAATAAAACTTTTTCATACATAAATGTCTACTGAATTGACAAGTTTTATAGCGAATTGACGTTATTTTTAAAATCCCAAAATGGCAGTATTACAAAAAATTCAAAGGTCTCCTCGAAAGTAAAACCCAAAATCCGTTTCGTGTTTGAGAAGGAGTAAGCGGATCACATAAACAGAAACGGATAGCAAGGCGACACCTAATTAATCAATATAATTTTTTTCAATAGTTAAGTTCTATAATTAACAATTTGTTTCTTTTTAATAAATTGAAAGGAACATCTCAAAAAAACTCCTACAAACATCGAATTCAAACGCCAACGGCCAAAACCTCTTCAAAATCAAATAGGTTACTTACATAGCACCCTTCGGTACAGTCATGTTCAATCCATCCAGGATAACATTAGGGCTCTTTTTCGTGCCATAAGTCTTATGAGCCCTTCTGACGCACACAGCCTGTTTCTTCCTGGAAGCGATGGTGGATTGCTGTGACTTGAACTGTCTTCTCCTCACGTTGAGGATCTCTTCCTGGATGGTGTTGATGGTGATTGGTTCGGGAGACCTGACATCTTCCATTGATATCGTCGCCCCCTCATTGTCGTATGCTGGCATTTTTCTGCAAAGAAGAGAAGTATGATAAAGTTTGATATAAAAAAAATGGATTAGTTTTTTGGGAGTGAAGAAGGGGAATATGAGCTGGCACACTTTCGGTTTCTATGGTTTGTTTCAATATCAAAAGTATTATATCATTGTTGATGTGTACCTAATAGGTATTGTATGTGTCTGTCTATCTAGCCTTTTTGTATTGTACCTAAAGCCTTACAATTGATTTGAATGATCAACTTATGCGACGTCAGGTATGCGAACAAAGCATTGCCTGCTTATTTAAAAAGTTTTTATTAAAAAAATATGTAAATGTTCACTAAATAAATAAAAAAATGTGTCCATAGTCCTGGAGGGGCAAGTTAACAAGCCAAGTGGTGAAGTACCAACTTACATATATAACATGACACATATATTATTCAATATGGTCCCAGTAACTTTGATCAAAATACATCAAAATGTTACAGATTAGGAAACCAGATTGATTGAAACATTATGAATACCTAAGGTTATTGTCTTAACTGAGTTTTTTTGTATTGCCAATCTTTTATTATATAAATCGGAATAGTAGGAAGCATAACCAAAATTGCAAGGAATTCTATTTTAAGGAAGGTTATTGAAAAAGTTAAAACGATAAACAATTAGTACCTACTTCTTTGTCTTGTCATTAATGGATTGTCTGCACTTCCTGTCTGATTTCAATATAGCAACTGCAGATCATTATAAAGGCATGTAAATTGATAAAATAATTATCATGTTCCATCTAACGAGCGATACAATCACTTGCTTAATTGCTTTCTTAATAATCATGAAGATAGTTGACATTTTTCTATTGGAAATATGTAAGGATGTTTTTTTATGAGTCTTTGTTGATAGTAAACCCTAAATTAAAATGATTATAAGTGTTCAAATTTATAGCATTACAACATATTTTTTTAGTAATTTCATATCAACAGCTATCTTCCATATTGAGAGGCTAAAACACAGGTAAAGGTTACTATTGTCAACATTTCTAGACGTGAATATATAAAAAAGGCTTAATTTCGTAGTTACGACGATGTGTGATAAATATTTCCTAACCTCTAATTTTCTCAAGGCACTTGGTAAAAAGAAGGGCTACATTATTATTGCAATCGCGTTGTTTGGTGTCAACATAAGATACATTGTTTGTCATTCTTCAACAATATTGACGTAATTTGGACTTAAACTGTCATTTCATCATCATGTTATGATTGTTGTAGTTATTTCGGCTTAAGAGTGATGTTTACTAACAACGCTTTGCAAAATTGGTGTAATATTGCTGTCACGCTTTAACTATTCATGCGTGAGAGAGAGAACTGCAAGTCAAGTAGCATTTGGTTAAAATTTACGAAAATGTATTCTTCAGATTCCTCATTCCAAAACTAAACAGATAATAGGTATATTAAGAAATTCTGTCTTTTTCCTTGGTCTGCATTTAATTTAATTGTTTAATTAAACACAAACCTGGAAGAATTTGCTAAATACAATCAGAATTTACGAGATACGCCTTCTAGATTATTTTAGGTCCTATTTTCAATTAATCATATTCACTGTATAAAATCATTGAATTACCTACCTACAACAAAGTAAACGAGCATCAAATGTTGACATTAAATAACTGGTTCAATAATATTAATGACATTTCTTTTAATAACATTTATGGAAACAAAATGAGAGGCCAATGTCAGCAACCAGATTCTACATATTTTGTTTAAAACTATTAAAATTGTTTGAAAAAATAGATCACCTGCCTTTTTATTTAGCAATAAACTCGCATAAATTATATTTTAACATGATTTTAATAACTAAGCTTAATCGTTATTTGTCCAAATTTCTACGAATTAATTTTATTTAATACTTATTAAAAATATTCGAGTAAAAGAGGTTTCATACCTCTATTTTTTTCCAATTCTGTATTATTATTATTTCTGTATCTTGCCCCTACATTTGAAGGTCGACGGCAAATTGTAAACTTGAAAAAACTGCGCACACCGATTAAGCAAAGACACGTCTGCAGTATGTTTTTTGATAGATATATTACAGCAAAATTTTAAATAACATTCTTAAAAAGTTTCAGTATTATGCGCCGAGTACAAAATGAAAGCAATAGATTTTCTTAATTCAAATGTCTCGTAGGTATTGTTCCATCTTAAATCTTTGGCAATGAAAACCTACTTCAACTGTAAAATGTAAACCACTTATATATTTCTCAAGATGAATTTGGAATCTTAACAGGTGGTTTGAAAATATTAACCACAGGGTGTCTAAAATTATTGTTACACAACAAAAATCCTCTTACTTAATATTATAAACGTAAAAGTTTGTGAGTATGTATGTTTATTACTCTTTCACGTAAAAGCTACTGATTTGGATGAAACTTTACAGTAATATAGGTTATACATCTGAATAACACATAGGGTACTTTTTACCGCGGGAAAACTTGTCATTCCCACGGGAAACCGACTTCCACGCTAACGGAGTCGCGGGCGGCCACTTGTTCTAAATAATTCGATATTTTTACCTAATGTATAAAAACAAAGTATTGTGAACAAAAAATTACCTCGACATCAAAAAACCTGATTCAATATTTCACACTAATATGTTAAACTGCGTTATAATTTTATAAGATATTTGCTTAGATAATTTATTAACATTCAAATGCTAATTGAATTGCGACATAGCTACCTATGTAAAACTGTTGAATAAAATTTTGTAATGAGCAACGCGCAAATATTAAAAAAAATGTTTTACCTACATGCTTTTTATAGAACTTATATAGCTTTATACAATTATTTATTATTTTGAAACAAATAAATTTACAACAGCGCTATCTATATCTTAAATGCCACATAAAACTTTCAGAAAAGGTTTAAACCCTAAAGATGACTCAGTTTCAAAGCATAAACCCTAAAGATGACAAAGCAGACACACGTTCAGTTTTTCCACTGAAAGTTACTGTACCATTGTTTCTTCTGATTAAATGATTGTAATGGCCATTAGTCATTTATCTTGGGGTTATTACGCGGTTTGGTTTTTCCTCTTTTAACCTGATTGGAAGTATTTAAATTTAAATTTATTAAGACGAAGGGTTTATTAAATAAAAAGTGTTTCGCTAAATTGAACATCAACTCATTTAAAGATTAGTCTTTTTTTATAACTTTTTAATGACTTCGGGTCTTATACGCGGTCATATTGTATTTAGATACATTAATTATATGTACCTGTATTTCCCGACGTTTCGACCGAGTTACGTCGATCGTGGTCGCGGGCAGACTCATCAAAAAGTTATTAAAAAGCGCGAGAGTTTAAAAACAACATAAGTCTTTTTTATTAGTTTAATATAAGACTAATTCCTCAATTAATTGAGGTCCGTTATTAATTCTTAAACTTTAAAAAAGGAGCAGTATTAGGAAGTAGAATCCTTATTGTGGTACCAACGCAGTCAGTTTTATCACTAGCTACTTACTTTATTACTTAATACTTAAGTTTTTTTATTTCTGGCTCATAAAAATTCAAAGTGGTATTTTAATACCTTTAACTTTGAAACGGAACTAATTCGGCCTAAAAAAGTTTAAAGAATAAAAATGACCATAAATGCATGTTAAAGTAAAAGTAAGCAGTAATCATTTTGTCGTCATTTTATTAAAAGGTCATTTCTGAAGTAAATATTAATTACTTTCAGCCTTGACATGAAAATATTGAATAAGGAAAAAGTTCATGACCATGTGAAATGACTGATCCTTGCTATGACAAATATGGCGACAATGAAGAGTTCTTTGGCTGGGAATCAAAAACAACTATATTTCTGATACTGTTTATGATTTTGTTTTTTAATCTTGGAGCAACGAAGTTCTTCGGTATCCCCAAAGTTTTTAATCCTAATTATTTATTCTAACAAATACATGTGAAGACAAAGTATCTTAAAATGTAATAAAATACCACATTATTCATTCATTCGGTAATGCTTTCTTTTTATACGATTCTTCACAAAAGAAAATAGGTACCTCCAAAACGTGTTTTTATTATTTTCCGATCACTTAAGTTGATATGCGGAACCCTCTTGTCTTTTTTGACATCGACATCACCAGTTTTTTTATTAATTGTAAACATTACCTTCACCTTGGCATCAATTACTAAAATAGGAACTCAAGATGGACACCAAAAAACTTAATTACTCGATTGTTATTTTCGGAAATGGCCAGACTATAAAGTTTTTTGCGTAAATTTAATTATAGTTGTAATCTTGTTGGCCTACAGGCGGCAGAGGTACCATTTTTTTCTCACGAAACAGCATAAATTAGTCGAATAATTTAAACAAATAAATGAAATTTTTGAAAACGATATGACAAGCCAGCCCAAGCAGTGGTCCAAAAAAATAAATTATGGATTTTTTTAGGAATGGTATTTTTAAGCAAATAACAGCCTATAGGTATTCGTATAAAAAGGGCACATGCCTTCTTCTCGGATTAAAAGCCCTCTTTTTATTGGAGCCGTAATTCACTAACTTATTTTGTTTTAGTAATTGTTCTAACTTTCATTTTATTCAATTGCAAGGCTTTGATAACCTTAGCATAAGATACTAAGCCACCCAAACAAATTTATACATCAACGCAATTATAACCCAAATTAAAATAAAATAACAATTTCATAAACAATAAAATCTTACTTACATCAGTTAAATTAAGCACATATTTATTACAAACACGATCATCATAATTAATATGAATAATTGCGTTTTGTAACCATTTACAAAATTAACGTAAGATTTTTTCGTAAACGTATTTCTTAGAATTTGCCGGTGTTGAGTAAGAAATATGTGATATGAATAGGTACTTAGTTATATAAAGGATACGACCTTGGGCAATTAAAATTCTTTTTGAAGATTTACGTTTGGATAACAGGTTTTGGTATTTATTTTTGGATATTATATAAAAAAAGGTTTTTTTAAGCAGACGTAGGTACCTACTTTTTTAAAAGTATGCAACAAAAAACTTAGATTTTTTTTGACAACGCCATTATATACCAACTTTATGATATATTATTAGTAGCGAGTCATCAAGGAAAAAAAAGAAATTTCCTAAGTGCCAAATTCTTCTATTAGGAAACTTCAAGTGTTTACGAAACACAAATGACTCAAGTTCATCGGCCATTAGTGAGACATGCGCAAGCGGCGCGTAGTTGTCAATGTCACCGTACTGTCAATGTCACAGGTGACAAACCGGACATCCTTGCCTTGTTGGATAGACCGAAATAAGGTAAAAGCAGTTTTAGGACTTGAACTTTAGAGCCTGTTTTCAAGGAATATATTTACCTAACTAGAGGCCGCCCGCGACTCCGTTCGTGTGGTTTCCCGTGGGAATGAAATGTTTTCCCGCGGTAAAAAGTACCCTATGTGTTATTCTGATGTATAATCTATATTACTGCAAAGTTTCATCCAAATCCATTCAGTCGTTTTTACGTGAAAGAGTAACAAACATCCATACATCCATCCATACTCACAAACTTTCACGTTTATAATATTATAGTAGGATGTAAATGTAACTAGTGCTACAAAATAAAAAGCTGTTAATTAAGACCTTTCTGAAACGCCCTGTTTTTTTTTGCTTTTTTTGGTTGGCCAAAGGCCTCTTATACCATAATGGCTACATACACATCTTGTAAATTGTTAAGGTTAAACACTTATGTAGGCAGAACAAGGTTTACAAGATAAAACGTTTAAAAAATCTAGTCAGTCATATACTAGACATTAACGTGAAAATTTAGCTTTTATAAAGTCGGACAGTAATTAAAATAACCAATTGCATTAACGCTAAAGTTCTTATTGGTTTTAATACATAACACACTTCGCAAAAAGTAAATAATTATATAATAGTTACCTAATCATTAGTTTTTCCGACTGAATAAACAAAATATTTATTTAAATTGAAGGCCAAACCAAACTCCGATTAAAAAGCCATTTAATTTTTTTCATTGTCTAATGACATACGAATAATGTTGGTTTTTATGTAAATAGGTACCCACTTAGGCAATAACAGCGCTTTTATCTCAAAACTGTGCACATATATAATATCACTTATTTTTTCGCGGTCAATTAAAAGTAATGACATCAGCGTTTATAAACTATACTACATTTAAAAAAACATGTTACTACACTTGTTACTACATCGTAGTTATAAGAAATTTGCGTAAATTACGTAAAATAAAGTGGATCATGATCTGAATGTACCCACAATTCTTGTTGAAATTCTGAGCATGTTTGTTTTATTAATTAATAATAAATATGTAAACTATTTAAATAAGTAGATAGTAATGGTATTTACCTATGAGGCACTTTAAAGGTAAGATTTGCTAAAATAAAACGAAATTTGAACGATAATCAATCAAAGCGTTTAAATTTTAAACTGGGTAAGTAGGAACTACTTCCTTATTTTGTGTACGTAGAATAAAGCAGCTCCTATTTTTTGGGCTTTGTTTGTATATACCCGGAAACTAGGCATCGCACTAAGACACCTACTGATTGGAACATTGATATTTATTTTTGAAAATTTTTCAACACGTATAAAATAAAAATCTAAATAACTCAAATATGTCTGTAGTCAATTTCGATTCATATGATAAAAAAATACGTTCAAATTACCTCACAGCTAACCTTAACCATTTGAGGTTTATTATAAAAACTAATTAACCCAAGGGTGTCCACCAAACCATGTAAAAATCTTGTGCAATTAGATATACATACGATAAACTCGCGCGCAGAAGATATTGCAAGATTTACAACAACGGCCAGACACAATCTGGTAAAGCGCTGTGTTGGTAATTAAATTAATTAATTTATTGCTCAAACTAAGTAGGTTAGGGCAAACAATAGTCTTATAGAAGAATAAAGATTTTTACATAATTCTTATTTTAAAAAAAAACATAGTGAATATTACAGGTAAAGTTTATACAAAAAAACTTAGTGGAAACGATTAAAGCATTATATTTTAGCATTCCGGTTTTTTAAGTTCAAAAATTGCTGACATTATTCTGGCCACCACTCTTGAGGATTCGTCTGTGGCCTTAGTGACGGTTCTCAAAACTCTGACACTAGACGCATAAATGTGGTCGTATTCACTTGTACATAATACAAATTCAACAGTTCAATTCAACGTTTTATAGACTTAATGGCAGTTAATTAAAAGGTATTTAAAATAAAAAAACGCAGTTGTTAATTTAACTTGTTAAAAAGAAATGGAGTAACTTAATATAACAATAATTTTAAAACGTGCATTATGTTGTGTCCGTGTTTGTATAGTTGGTATGGTGGAAATGGATACATATTTAATTAATGGATAAAATAAAATTTAAAAAGAAGAAGCATATACTTTAAATTAGGTAAAAATAAACATTATGCTAAGAAACGTTGTATACAAAATATACAACTACTAAAACAGCACACAAGGTTGATGATAATCTAAATTCTTAGAACTATGTACTTAAATTTTATATTATGTTTACCTAAGTACCTAAAAGAAATAGCGCTTAGTATAATTTGGTTTAAACATTTTGGTATGCCTAATAGGCAAGGTTTCTTGAAGCGGTTACCAAGACATATTAAATTGTGAAACGATTTCTTAATTAACATCTTAATATGAAGAATATCCAAAATCATCACCAAAAACTATATTTTGAAATAAGTGCTAGTAAACGAAATACCGTCTTTCTTTAAAGTTATAAATACTGGAAAAAGGAACGCGGGTCTCCGAGCATTACGCGACTGGGAATCGAACCCAGGACCTTAGATTACCGGTCTAATGCTCTGACCACTGAGCTACCGCGCCGCTAAGTTGACCCTACGAAATTTCCGTAATGCTCGGAGACCCGCGTTCCTTTTTCCAGTATTTATAACTTTAAAATCAATAAATTAGCATTTTTTAACTAAAATTGCAAAACTAAAATTAAAATCGAAATGCTGTCTTATTACATTACATCAAGGATCATAATACAATAGCTGCTATGGCCGTGATAAAATAACACTTTAGGTATATGTACGTAGGTATTTAAAATTCGCATATTCTTTCGAATATCATGGCAATTTCGAAAACCTTGACCTTCCTATACTATCTTAAAACCTGTTGATTAAAAAAAAATACTAACGGAAACAACTTATTACCAAGTTCACTTATTCTTATCATTAACAGTTTAATTGCATGAAATTACTAAATATGGACTAAATGACAAGCTAGAACGCAAATTAACCTCATAGTTGGAGCAGGTTAAACTTATTTTTATCAATGTCGTATGAGGAAAGATATAGAAAAAATGTAGATTGATTTGCCTTAAGTCGTTTAATTAAGTCAGTATTAAAGTTAGTATTAAATCTATCAGTCAAGTATTAAATCTAGTCTAGACTGTGGTGGTAAAAACACACCTTTATTTAGAATAAAACATATATGGCGACCTTTATTTAACTTGCGTCATATGTCTACCTATAAATCTACAAAAAGACACCACTGATAAAGAAGTAGAGTTTGCTTCATCCCTAAACACTAGCTTAAGCTTCAGCAACTCAAATTCTAGATCCTCAATTCAATTATTATTTTTCTTCGTTATTTTAATTAAATTAAAATGTTTGACCTTGCTTAAATCAAATGAATATCATCCTGACCGGAGTTAGAGAAATTATTATACTAAATGTGTTTATCGCAGTAAACGTATTAAATTAAAAATGTAACCGCCCTAAAAAAAGGTAAACTTATAGATCCTACTAACACGAATCACTTTTGTAACTTCCCAATCCTTATAAATCAATCTAACAATATTGAACCTTTAAGTGTATTTCAATATGAGTCGATCGCCAATTTTCGTGCAAATTAAAACTGGTTTTTTCACTGGATTTTTGTCCAAGGTTGCCAAAGAAAACGTTGTTATGAATGGTTGCCGATGTCGACACTTCAGTTTGACTCACTCGCCGGCTTATAATGTGGTTGCTTAACTTGGCTTAATTGCTTGTACAGAAAGTGCTGGTCATTGCATAGGTACCGGCAAAGAATTGTTGGTAACTAGTCGTATGTATAACACGGGGTTTGCGTGTGTAGTCAGAGTATTATTATGTTCTGTCAGATATTTGATAATTCAATGCGAGTAAAGGATAAAGAACAAATATTTGTAGTTTGACAAGTTTTTATATCCTAGAGTCAAAACCTCGCTCACTGGTAGAGATTATGTTTTGTTTTGAGTGCGTCTGATACCTTTATTTTATTGTATCAACTAAAGCTTATTGAGTCGTAACTAGCATCGTTTATTGAGACGCAAATTCAGCTAACTATGTTAGCAAATTAAAAAAGGCGTCATTAATATATTATTACGAACGGAAAGTGTTTAGAAAAATATTTCATGAAGACTGACAATAAATCTACTTGAGTAAAGATAATCATCTCATCTTTTCTTGCACGTGACGTAATTCTAATCGAATAATAAGTGATACAAAATCTATTGCAATCGTTCTCTAGTACTGTCAATTAACTGTCAAAATAGTGACGACTATGAATACGATTCATAAACAACATCGTTTGGCAGTTAAAATCAGTTCAGTTTTGAATGAGGAAAATGAGGTATACGGAGTTACTATTTGTATAAACGAAATTAAGCACCGTGGTTCTATTAAGCATTGAGATTGCTACTATAGTCGAAGTTTATTAACAATAAAAATATGCCTTTATGGCTGAGTTAAGTGGTTGATCAACAAATGAACAATCTATGTAGTTATAGCTATTTTAAGCATCTCAAGTTATTCAATAATTCCATACTTAATTGAAAACAAAAACTGTTTGGTCCTTATTCACGTGTTAGATTCTGATAAATAAAACATGACATATTCATATTTATTTAACAAATGCGTCAAAGAACCCCAAGCGTTGCAAAAAATGTCTTAGCGTTTTTTTCGACTTTACAATCTAACTGTTATCATTGGAACCTGTATTTTAAAAAAGATGTCGATCGGTCGTTGGCTTAAAGAGGAAAATTCCAGTTTGAAAGATATATGATACAAATAGGAGGCATGAGATGCATATTTATTAACTGATTTGCTGTTATTCGCAATGTATGCCCGTGCTTTGAGGCCTAAAGGTCTTAAAAAGCTAGTGATTCGTCTGGGCGTTTATTCTGGTGTATTTTTTACGAGTTGTTCACTTAATAAAGACGGTGAGTTTGTTAAAATGTTTGGTAATACTTAGAAACCTTCTCAAAATATAAACTAGACAATTTTAATAAAAATAAAATTAAAATAAGTGAAGTAGTAGGTACAAAGAAAAGTTTTTATTTTTGTTTGACTATATGCGCTTATATATAATATACAAGTGGCCGCCCGCGACTAGGTTCGCGCAGAAGTCGGTTTCCCGTGGGAATGAGAAGTTTTCCCGCGGTAAAAAGTACCCTAAGTGTTATTCTGATGTATACTGTAAAGTTTCATCCAAATCCGTCCAGTAGTTTTTACGTGAAAGAGTAACAAACTTTCATACATCCATCCATACGTCCATTAGTAAGATTAGGATATAATCCGGTACAAAAAGTTCACATCCTTTATAACTTTTAGTTTTTTATTTATACAAAAATGTTAATACTTAACCAAAACAGGTTAACCGCAGTTTTTACAATATCCGTGTGACCTTAAAGAGACGTCATATAAAAACTGACGCTGCGATTCAATTTTTCCTAAACACAACAATATTAAAAAAAAAACTCACGCGCATGTACCGACAGCACAAAAACTTAATAAGTACCGAGCAAAAAGAACGGATGAATATTACCTATGCAAAAAACACTGTAGCATAAATGCACAGAAGTAACACCAATGCAAAGATTATACGATTAAATACGGATGTATTATATGCATAAATGGGTCTTAAATACATTTTTTTTTTGTTTTTCAGCTCTATGTTTTGGTTAAAACAGACTTTTAACACAAAAAACAGTTTTTTTGTTGACACGTGTTTGAATTAGCTGCAAGGTTATCAAAACGGATGTTAGGTCTGAGTAGATTGTTTGCAGTATATAAACCGAATTTAGTTACTATTTTTATCATAGCGAAAAAGGTTCATTTTGTCTTATATAAATGTTATTTTATTGCTTAGCTTGGAAAGCAGTAAATCTAATATAAATTCGAGCACGTTTTGAAAGTTTAATTTAATATTTTTTTATCTTATTGTAAACAAAAAATATCCATAAAATTAATGAAACTACATCGTGTCAATGCTAAGTGCAACTAATTAATCTTTCAAAATAATCAATTTAATACGTCAGTCACACTTTTGGTTTACCTACTGATAATTCTATAACCATATGTTTTTTTCTATAGATATTCAATAATAATAATAATAATATTATAAATGTGAAAGTTTGTGAGGATGTATGGATGTTTGTTACTCTTTCACGTAAAAACTACTAGTTGGATTATGATGAAACTTTACAGTAATATAGGTTATATATCAGAATAACATATAGGGGACTTTTTACCACGGGAAAACTTCTAATTCCCACGGGAAACCGACTTCCACGCGTACGGAGTCGGGGGCAGCCATAGTATTTAATAAATTCATTGCCCAGAACAAGCATCTTACGGCCTTCTGTGCACACCTCAGTGCGTGTTACTTACGTCAAGTAAACAACCTATGAAAAACAGATCTAATAGAATCCGCAGGTAATATTCCATACAAATCATCATTATGGGAATTTCAGGTTTCAGGGTTAAGTAATGCAATAAGTATATTAATGTGTATTATATAAAGGGTGGTATGTGGTAATTTTTTTGCCTCTTGAATATGAGGTAAAATAATACATTATTATTTATATCTATATAAGTTATTGAACAACGGGATATTTATTTGTCTTATTCTCTTTAAAGATAAGATTGTGAACTATTTTTTTTTTTCATGTGGGATCTTTCATTAGATTTAAGCCGGTAGCGAATATATTTTACATGAAGTAAAAGCGGTTACAATGATATTCCAGACCCTTTTAAGTAGACTCACAAACCAAACAAACGTTATGGTTTTCTTAAACATATTATGCAATACTATAATTATACATAAAAATAATTAATTTGCATGTAACATAGCACAATGTGATTAATAGAAATGCTCTTGTATTATTTTAAAATAATGTTGATGTTACTTTGTTTCTTTCTATCGTAACTCAAGGATCCCACGGTAGAAAAATAGAATACTCTGCAATAAAAATAATACGAGAACAGATATAAACATTTAAAACCGCAAATCCTTGTGGAATAAAACATAACTATAAGATTGCGAAGATAAAATTGCAAGAAAATGATGACTCTTCTAAATTGACGCACGTTCATCTGTGACCTTCAATACTTTTGAACGGAGAAATATCACGTTTTGTTTGATTTACTTTACAATATTTCATTTATGAACAACTTTATATGTATTGACGTGATTTGGGTAGCAAACAATCGTGCAGTTTTAAGGTAGACTGTTGTCATGGATTATACACTTTACATGTTCGGTCTCCGTGACAAAAGTTAGTCTAACTAGACTTTGCCCATAAATTCTTAGGTACTCTAGATTTAAATAAAAAACTAAAGTTTGACCGAGATTGAAGAAGTTAGAGTATTTTTTTATTAATTTAAAATTCTGTTAAATAATTGGAGGATGTAATTAATATTGTTTTCCTAGCCTTTAATACATTTATTTGAGTTGCCATTACTTTGATCATTGACTAAATTTTTTCACTTTGATCAGTGTTTCTAAATCCGGATTTAGTTTTTTGAAGGGGCCAGAAATAAACAGGAAAGAGGACATTGACCCCCGGTATTATGATCACGTCAAAAGTTAACGATACGTATCGCTCTCCATACACACTGTTATCGTTTACGCTGATTACTGTATTTCATGGTATGGGTATCGTTTGCCATTTTTTATAAACAAATAAATATTTAAAAAAAACAAGTTTAAATTGTGAAATATTACCATAAGTAATAAGACAGGAGATTTATAATCTAGTGAACCAACGGTTCGCGATTTGTCATACCTGTGCCATAAAATGTGAACAACTGATTTCTTTGTCATTATACTTAAATTGTTTACCCATTTGTAGGGAAACATTCCATGTTTCTTTTTCTTGTTTTTGTATAAGGAATGTTAAATGAAATTATTATTAATTTATTCATAGCACCAGTTGCATACTGCATCTTGTAGCATTTATTATTCTTTTCAATTTATAATTTATATCCTGGTTAGACTCGACCACTTAATATTGTGTACTTTTTCACTAGAGTTTTCTTTTGTTTTTAAACAGAAAAGTTAATTTTTATCCATTAACAGTTTTCGTTTTTTTTGTTTTTGTCTGTAAACAGTTGCCTGTGTTCCAATTATGCGCGCAGGTGGTAGCTCGTGTCGCGGAGACCGAACATTAAAGTGGTAGAGTCTAGCTGTAGGCTCTGTCTGCAGCGATTACTGGGCTGACTCGACCGGTGAAATACCACCGTCGCACAGAAAACCGATGTGAAGTAGGGACGATGTTCCTGCGTTTCGTTCGGTGAGTGCGCTATCCGGTGCCCTATTTTGTCAAAGGCTCAGCAACACACCCCCATCAACCACAGTGTTGCGGGTAGTCATGGGCGGCGGTGATCACTTACCATCAGGTGACCGCATGCTCGTTTGCTCCCTATATTTAAAAAAAAAAGACGAGAGTGGATCTTACTGCACGAGACTATACACGTTGGTAACCTACCATCTAGTGAACTAACCGCTTCAATGTTAAATAAAAATATAAGTGTCATATGACTTCGAGGTTCTTCCCCTGTAAAGTTAATCTGTTTGAATCACCCCGTAAAAGGTCAGTGTACCTACTGTGAGGGCATTAAGAAAAGCCATTAACTTTGTTGACAACATAAAATTTTGGAAGCTAAGTGCTCTACCTATGAGTGAGGTAACTCTTAGGTGTTAAGATAAAACGTAACCTTAATTGGGTTTATGCGAAAATCTAGTTTTACGAGTATGACCTATTAATTATTTGATATAAAGGTATTTTTTATAAATGGTTACAGGTTTTTAAATCTAGTGTTAAGTACATTTATATGGGTATACCTGAATTCAATGAGGACCAATTGCCTAAATCAGCATGCATACGCTGGTAGTTATTTTTACTGTAAAAAACAATTTTTTTCAGCAAAATTATACCGAAATGCGTATTTTTTGCAGGAAATAAAATGGGAAATCATAAAAATAAATTACATTGTTGATTCCAAAATTTGTTCCGCTATGCATTTGAACATTTTAACAGCACACATGTAAAAGTTGTTTCTACACGTGCCTGTAATTTTTTTATTATTATTATTACATACGTGTTATTAATTTATTACTATTTTTCTCAAAATTAACATTACTTTTAAAACAATAAATGTTATGCATCAAAAATTCCGCAAAGGTACCATCTGTTTCTAAAGTCTGCATCGTTTTATATTTGAAACATTACGAAAATATTACCCGGGCAACGACCTTTACTTTTACAAAGGTTACCGCGGATCATATAGCATTATATTTATCATAATTTATTAATTCACCCTGTATTTAGAGTTTAATAATATTTGGAGAAGGTAAACTTTTATTTGAGTGGAATCAAAACTTTTATAAATGAAGCACTATACAGGGAAACCTTTGAGATACATATGCATTTTGTCTATATGAATGTTTTACTTTTAAAAGAGAATTAAAATCAAGGATATACGAAAACTGTTAAGAGTCACTTTACTTAAGTACATATGTAAATATCCTTATATATGTCACCCCACATGAAAATAATATCATTGATCTATTTCTATATCAAACCTTGCAAAACATCAAAACTGGACTGATATCAAACTTACGCAAAATTTCCTAACACATATTATACGCGACCGAACGTATATTATATGCAAATACCCCGTTTAATGTATATAATTAAAATATTTATACTGTACGTCATTATAAAAATTCTGCAGATTATTAATGTAATGATTCTGAATTAAACGGTCTGATTTCACAAGTGTCAGGGTCGACTACTTTTATGTGTATGTATTTTTTTGAGAATTTTAATACAATTGTTACGAAAATGTTGGCAACGGCTTCTTAATTGTCGTTAGTTATAAATAGTAAATAGTAACTGTATTTTTGTAGTTGATCATGTTTAATGAATATAACATTATTAGCTTTTTTACCCCCTTGACTTTGACGCAATTGGGGCGCAGCGATATATATATATCGGAGTATTAAGAGGAAGGTTTCGGGTTCTTGTGTTCTCGTTTATTTACTGTCATAAAACACTAAACCTAGAATTAAATTAACAAATATGAAGAGCCTAAACTAAATTTTATAAAAAAAAATAGTTTTAAGGTGATTTAATTTAAATAACTCATAAAACCATGTTATTTTCATTAACTTTAAATCAAACCGAGTAGGTATCAAATATTTACCACATGGGAATACAAATTAAATCTAATTATAATTATTTTATTGTTGAATACCTAACTAATCAACAGCTTCCAAGGCTGCATTAAATGAAATGCGCATAAACACCAATAATTATTTTTTTATTACAATATTCTTAAATATATGGAAATGTTAATTTTTCCTACATTTTAATAACAATAGTACCTAAGTACGTCCCAGTAATTTTCTAACATTTTCCTGATTTCTTCTAAGAATATGTCTATTAAATATAAATACGAAGAAATATTATTTTTTTATCACATAATGCAGGTTGCTACATTTACCTAATGCACGATTTTACAATCAGCGCTACTTAAGGAAGATTAAACTCAAATTAGCTAAATTGTTATGACTTAATGATGCATAATTACAAAGAATTCACGTGGTCATGTAATATGTTTGAAATTACTTTTTTGTAGAAAAAATAATTGCGATATAAAGTATATTTTTATTTTGTACAAAGTTAAATATTTTACTTTTTACATTTTCAGACTACAACACCAGCTATTTGTTCACAAAATAAAGGGTAAACTTTTATTCTAAGAACAATAACGACTAAGGGAAAACACATTTTACCCACATACAAGTCAAATCCGAAAAGACATTTAACAAAATAAACCCGTCCCGGGAATCGAACCCGAAACGATGCACTACAGAGATCGTCATAGTAGTTTTTCAAAGACAAAACAGCGAAATAGTACAGTAAATAAGTATAAGTTTATTAGAAATAACACACAGTGAGTACAAAACGCAAGTAAACACAGACGAAGGCAAAACAAAGAGAATGAGAGAAGACATATGTCATTTTGATTAATAGCTACGAGGATTGTAAATGAGCGGCTATGAATAAATAAAGAGTTTTTATTGGAAGTTAAGTAAAGGTCGCATTAACAATAGTCATGTACGTTTATTGGTCACTAGTGGCCGCCCGCGACTCCGTTCGCGTGTAAGTCGGTTTCCCGTAGGAATTATATGTTTTCCCGCGGTAAAAAGTACCCTATGTGTTATTTTGATGTATAACCTATATTACTGCAAAGTTTCATCCAAATCCGTCCAATAGTTTTTACGTGAAAGAGTAAAAAACATCCATACATCCATACATACATCCATACTCACAAACTTTCGTTTATAATATGTGTAGGATTAAATCCAAATCCCTAAATCTATTGTCCACACTTTACGAATAATCAAGAATTGAGGAAATGTCAAATGGATTGTTTCAAATTTAACTCGGACACCTTCGCCAATGTATGGATTTTCAATTTTAATATTATTTTTTTCCATACATTGGCGAAGGTGTCCGAGTTTTTTTGGTCCGAAATATCACCGACCCGATATTAGAGGTAATTGTGTATTTTCACCACGTGTAAACCGACTTGAGTTTATTTGAAAGATTAGGGTCCCTACATTAATGTTTTGGGAAAAAAATACTTTATATTTCATCAATTTTAACCCTTTCCAGTATGGTTGAAAATATGACATTCGATTACCATCGGCTTACGCAATAGGTATAGGCTTACGCTGGAGGTGTACGTTTGGCTGGGTCGATGACTTTTCGGACACAAAAAACTCGGACACCTTGGCCAAACTATGGTTTTTCAAATTTAATATTATTTTTTACCAAGGTGACCGAGTTTTTATGTCCGAAAAGTCATCGACCCGTTTGGCTAAGATAATCAAAAGAACTGTAGCAAATAAGTTTTCTTAAGACCAGAAATAAAATGAGATATAACTTTACCACAATACCATATATCTTTTGTTTAAAACGAATATAGTATTGAGTTATGTATTTAATATTCTTCCAAAAATATTATGTCACTATTTATAATAAGTTAATAACTATGGTACCTTATATGGCAGGATAAAAACATATAAATATCACTGTATATTGTATTATTTCCATAGAAAAAAATGTTCTCAATTAAAACCTTCCTTATTTGCTAACCTTACTTAAACGTTTCATTTAATTTACTTTTTGCAATACATGAAACCAATAAAACACGAGCTACCTCTCCCATACATTCTATTTATATGTTAATTTTATTCAAATTTGCCCTTTGTCCAATTAAAATTGGAGTCAACAGTTTTCTTTTAATCGGCGAACGCCATTTTTGCTGATAAATAACGACCTATACAATTTTAAAATTAGAATTATGATCGAATTGGTGGTATATTGGTTCTTATGATGTAGGAAATAAGATTCATTTTAGGAAAATAAGAATTTACAAGTAACAAAATGCGTGAAAATTACAACAATTATATTCGTAAGTTAACAATATGGTATAAAAATAAGGAAAAACATTTAATTATCAGGAACTTATTTTCAATAGTTATGAGAATTTGTTTGCAAATATTTATTTTTATTTAAAAAAAAACGTTTTTTTTTATAATTATTTTAAACTAAAGACAAGTTAACAGGAAATGTATATTTGGTTAAAGAAATTCAATGTTTAGAAAACTTAAAAACTAGCAAATACCGCTTTATCAAGTCAAGTAAGTTTCAAAACTTATAAACAAAATGTTTTAAGTTTTTTTCGTCCTTTCGCAACATTTGAAGGTGATTTTTTTAATGCCACAGACTGAATGTAAAATTTTGTGAGAAAAATAATTTAGTGCCCAGTGTATATAATATCTTTAGGTTCTATTCATATATATTATTTATTATCTTACTTAATAATTGTCTAATTTATCGTCTACAACCGATTTTTCTAGATAAAAGTACGTAAAAAACATGTTTTTAAACAGGAAACTGTTATTGTTATTCAATCAGGTATTTACACCAATAAAATATTTAACATTCAAGTGATTTGAATAAATAATCATTAATTTATAATAAAACCCTTGGCAATAACACTTATAAAATGCCACTTTAATATGTTAAAGTTCAGTATATATAACCAATAGCCCATTTAAAGAACTGTCGAAGGCCTTTTGTTAAGCTGATTAAGGAATTTTCGAATAAACTTTATTTTATATTATTCGATAATTTATCTTTTAGCATTGCCTTCTTTAACTCGCTAAAGGTCGCCATTACCTTAATAACACTACCTGTATTTATCGTCAATATGATTATAATAGATAAACCTTGATTTTCATTAGCAGGAAGGAAACGCACAATTTAAATATGAAATAAAAAATCTTACACCGCCAAACACAATAGCGAAGGTATCTAACACTAATTTTAATAATAATTTTCATGATTACATATTCATAAATTTTTAATTATGCAATGTTTTTCTATTGTTTTAACACTTACATCTTAACCCTTGACACGATCCTGCACATTGTAAAATGATTATCTCCAAGCATATTTGCATATTATTTACGTACCTTATATCATGAAATCAAGCGCAAGAAATTCCGAACCACTGATTCAAAAATAATTTAAAAAAAACTTGATAAGAAACTAGCAGCACTCAACAGCACTTCGTTGTTTTTAATTCGGAAAAACCCGCGTTTTTAGGAGCTAGTCTTGACGTCCGCGCGTCAGGACAGCCAGAATAACACTGAACTTGGAACGCGGGCGGGCAGCGCGCGCGCAACATTACCAGTGGTTTGCCTTCATGGCATCCTATTATGGAATTATAGGCTCTACGCTCGTAAACATTACACGTATTTTGGAACGAAGGTACTTGTGGCGTGACGTAGCAGGTATTGCCAATAGTCAGACTAATTTCGCGTCTAAGTTCGTTTGGATGGAAACTTTACTTGAACTTTGAGTTTTATTGTGAACCGGTCTCGTCTGATCAAAGTCTGTTTTGAGTTTATTTATAGCTTCATCTTTGCGCTTGGCTCTATGTGTTTGTAAGGTGTTTACGCTATTGTCTGTGTTAAACTATCCGTTTCTATTTCTGTTCTTTTTATGACGTTCAATACTATAATAATTATTAACTTTATCTACATCCTTAGTTAATTGTCAATGATATTAAACCAATTAAATAACGATGAATCAGTCAACAGGTTGCCTCATATGATCGCCGGCATCAAACCCATATGGAATTTCAAGAACGAAGTTAAATAAAACGTACAATATTAACGCACAGAAAACCGACGTGAAGTAGGGACGATGTTCTTGCGTTTCGTTCGGTGAGTGCGGTATCCGGTGCCCAATTTTCTCAAAGGCTCAGCAACACACCCCCAACACCCACAGTGTTGCGGGTAGTCATGGGCGGCGGTGATCACTTACCATAGGTGACCCGCATGCTCGTTTGCTACCTATAGCTATCATAAAAAAATACTACCAAAATATTCTTGTGTTATACCGTAACATAAAAGTTACTATAATATACGAATAGTTTTATATCTGACTGAAAGAAAGAAAACTATAGGCGACTATTCAGCAAAATGCATAAAAACACAGATTACTACAGTTGATACTAATTGTGTATTCTTTTCTCGAAAATGCTTAGTAACTGCGACGAGTAACGATTCGTCGAATACAGGAACCGACCATTAATTAACTTAATGGAAAACCGAGTCCCGTCATGTATGACGCTAAGAAAGAAGATGTTATTTCCAATACTGGGGTTTTCCAACGGAGGGCGACTTGTTTGTAAGGCGGTCGGTAAAGTAAATTAATTGTAAATACCTACTTTCTGCTTTTGATGGAGTCTTGTTAGAAAAATACGAGGAACGCAATTACTTTGTTGATCCAAAACCTTGTTAAATATTTAGTTATTTTTAGGAATTTATTTATAGACTAAATAACAAAATTAATATTTACATATTTTTCCAAATTATTTCACTACTAGTGAATAATTCGCGTGGAAGTCGGTTTCGAATGAGAAGTTTTCCCGCGGTAAAAAGTACCCTATGTGTATTCTTATGTATAACCTATATTACTATAAAGTTACATTCAATTCTGTCTAGTAGTTTTTATGTGAAAGAGTAACAAACATCCATCCATACATCCATACATTACAAACTTACAAACTTTCACGATTATTATATTGGAAGTTTTTTTTATTAAAACCAATATTGTTTTCTTATACTTGAAACTTGTAACAGATGGTCTAACAATCAAGGAACTTTGAAAATATTTTCCCTAACTAAGATTATACTCAAGTAGCAAGTTTTAAAACAAACGTAATATCATTAAATAATCTTTAATTATTTAACCAACAAATGTTTCACTGACTTTCCTGTTTTTTTAAGGACTTCAAAGGTCGTGACAGACGTGTGGTGTCAAACAACCTAGATAAGTTTGTACCTTTACGTACTGTCGTGGATTTTTACTGTACACAATTAATAAAAAACCGGAAAAGTACGAAGGGCTTTGCACAGTCGTGGGCATGTCAAAAGTAGGTAGGTGAATTTAGCACAAATCTGGGATTATCGTAGTTTTTAGGCAGAAGAACAATAAAATTAAATCTTTTTAAAGCCCTGAAGTCAAAGAATGTAAGGAAAGCTAATATAAGTGATTCTGTGACAATTGCAATGCATTTCCATCTTTATCTAAAGATTAGAAGAAGTAAAAAAACTGCAAATAAATATTTAAGTTAATTTATCTAACGTTAACGATCCCATATTTTTATTCACCGCACTTCTGCATATTGTTTCGTCTTCAAATTCATTCATTTACAAAACAAACAATCGTGGGATTATTTACGAATACCGTCTGTCTGTTTGTTTGTTTGTTTGTTATCCTCAATCAACACGTATAGGTATGTATTACCTCTAGATGCGGTTGGCTGGTCTTGTCTTGTGTAAGGTTGAGATTTGTGTGGCAATGATACATTTAACGTATCTTATTCTGATTTAATTGTCTAATATTTTATAAAGAATTTGAAATAATATTAATAACTAGTGGCCGCCCGCAACTCTGTTCGCGTGGAAGTCGGTTTCCCGTGGGAATGAGAAGTTTCCCGCGGTAAAAAGTAGGTACCCTATGTGTTATTCTGATGTATAACCTATATTACTGCAAAGTTTCATCCAAATCCGTCCAGCAGTTTTTATGTGAAAGAGTAACAAACATCTATACATCCATAGATACATCCATACATACTTACAAACTTTCACATTTATAATATTAGTATTCTTCAGTCATAAGACGTCCACTGCTAGAAAATAGCGTCCCGCATACATTTTCAAAGGAAACTGATGAAAACACCACGTTATTTCGCGTCGTCGGTTTAAGTCACGAATTGTGAATACGAATTCAATTAATTTCCTTATTTAAAAAAAATTAAGGATGTCCATTACTGACCTTTGGTTGGTGATTGCTTCTTTTGATTCAAATGATATAGGTATGCGTCTCAAATAATACCTACCCACAGGACGGAAGGCAATGACTTTTCTAAACCGAGAATAACTCTATAAAATCGTTTTGTAGTAGCATTAAATAAGTGAAAGGAAAAAAGATCAAAAAATACTTATTTCAAAATATTAAAAAATGAGTTCTCTAACATTCTGAAATATTAAATACAAATGTTAGTTCTAATTTTTGTCTTCACAATCCAAAGAGTAGGTATACCGGTTTAATCAAATTGGCTGGCTAAAAAACTTGTCTTGTTTGTAAAACTGTTAGGTTCAGATATCAAAAGAAATAGCAGATTTATCAATATAACATTCTTAGAATAAGTATAAAAAATTTGCTCTTTTTTGGATAAGGAAAATGTTTAGACATATTTTGTATGGACGAAATGTCGCTTTACGGCGCACTTAAGTTTAATTTTATTCACACTTTAAGTATTTGAATTCCGAACAGGTGTGTTCCAAAATTTATCAAATCTAATTTATTAAAAAAATCCTTTTCCTTTAAGTTTTTTCTTTTTTTTTATTCGTGCTCTAAAGCCTTGCTTCGTGCCAAACATGTACCTAAATATTTTGTTTTATTTACTGTGAATGAATATTATAAAAAATATTTTTAAACAGCACCACGGGATCACAGACTAGAATATTTATTAATAACAATTTGAACTTGATAAAAAAGAAAAAACAATGACAACAAGAAATAATAGAGAAGACTAGATAGAGAAGAGAAGAAGAGATGAAAAGAGAAATGACACAGAGCCTTAAAAAACAAAAAGCATACGATGATGTTAAACATGCATATTTTTCTATCGCCTATCTATCATGAATACGTGTTTATCATTTTTGAGTTTATGTGTCTGTTTTAAATTGCACTAAAGATGTCAATGAGGATGTTGATAAATACTACAATGATAAATAAGGCTTCGGTGTTATGACGTTTACGCTGTAGTCGTTAAATTCCTGGCAAGAACTTCATTTGCTAGATACAAGAGGTAAATTAATATTAATACAACCTATTTTACTATCTTGTTCTTACATCTTATTAACATCATCATTATTTTTATTATACTTGTATTTGAGTATAGGTCTGTATGATTGTATAGGTATTGATGAACAAATAGGAACAATCTACAAAGTTTGTAGATATATTCTTATTAGGTCGTTAAAACATTTATCGGAATGATTCTGCCATCTAGAGAAAAAAAACTGGTCGTCTATTTAAATATAAAAATCCTACTATGGGCATTAGTAAATTTTAAATAAATCATTCCACATTTAACTGCATAGAATCAAATCTAACTATCATTCACACAATTTAATTAAGTGAATTGCAATAATAAGGTATTACATCACAACGTAATGCATACTGTCAATCATTGTATTACGGTTCGCTTCACAAACCGCGTAGCTGTGGGGTAGCATTCCTAGAATCAATCAAGACCAAAATTCAATCAAACCGTCGAAAGTCAAGGTCTGATTGACATCTCTTATCAACATCATCCGTCAAGGATTGACAGGATTTCGAATCAAAGTGTTACTTTTAGGCCCTATAATTTTAAACTTAAAAAAAGGATCAACCTTGGAAAAGACACGTCATTTATATCAGTTTTTGTTAATATGTTTGTTTTCCAATCCCACAAAAACGGCCCAAGAAATAGAATAGAATAGTAGGTACATGAGCATTTTACCGCGGAAAAAACCGCATGTATACACTTAATACATGGTTTATTTGCCTAATTACAGGTTTTGTATCATTCTAAACATAATTGAGGATGAACTGCTAACAAAAATAACCGTAAACTATTAAACTTGTAAAGTCATTAAAATTATTATTTATTATGTAATGCAACAATGCAAGTAATTAGTACTATTATGCGACGCACTAGCACTGGCATAAACCATTTATTAATAGTGTTATTGGCTATATTATGTTATTACGCTTTTAATAAAAACAATGAATATTTTATCATGTATTAGTTAGCTAGATGATTTGAAAATACAAGAACAAAATAATCATGTCTGATGAAAACAGAGGTATCTACATGAGGATATTGATTGTATCAATATAAGTATTTATCTTTTTTATATGAGATAAGGGTGAGGGAAAAAATCGTGAGGAAACCCACATGACTGGATGATTATCTATCATGTGCATCCACCAACCCGCACCGAGTCAGCGTGGTGGATTACGGCTCAAATCCTCTCGCTATCCGAGAAGGAGGCCTGTGCTCAACCATGGGACATATATAGGCTACTATTATTATATTATTTTATAAGGGGGCAAGAGAGTGCGCGGGTCACGTGATGGTAAGTGATCACCGCCGCCCATATACACTCACATCGGTTATTATTTTTTCGGATGCGTTGCTGGCCGCAGAGAAAACGGAAAACCCTGAGACAGTTTTATCATAAGTTATTCTATAGATACAACCTAATTCTTAGCTTTTGACCCGAAAATTGTATGTGATTTAAATCAATCATGTGCACTTAATATCTTGCATGTAGAGTTTTTTTTATATAATATAGGGAGCAAACGAGCATGTGGGTCACATGATGGCAAGTGATCACCGCCGCCCATGACTACCCGCAACACTGTGGGTGTTGGGGGTGTGTTGCTAAGCCTTTGTCAAAATTGGGCACCGGATACCGTACTCACCGAACGAAACGCAGGAACATCGTCCCTACTTCACGTCGGTTTTCTGTGCGACGGTGGTATTTCACCGGTCGAGTCAGCCCAGTAATCGCTGCAGACAGAGCCTACAGCTAGACTTACCACTCCTAAAATAGGTATTTTTAGTTTAGTTTAAGCTACTTACAAATCATCATATACCTAAATGTTCTCTACTAACTGTGTGATAATAATAGAATCAACATTGATGTTACACTGTCAATTTGGCAAACATGTGGGCTGATGTCAACATTTAGAAGATGCAACATCCTGTTGTCTGTTAAATATATATGAACAATAATATTCATAATGATAACTTATGTTACATACTAAGAAATTGTAATATTATAAAAGCCCCGAAAACACAAAGGAACACGGAAGATCGAACGACTCGGCATTTTTTCATAAAAACCCGTGTTTGTAAATTTTCCGTCGTGTAAGATTGTTCATGTCAATAAAATTACGCGATTGGATCTTAATTAAATTTTATTAATATTTTATAATATACTAGCTTACAATCCCTACTTATAATATTATAAATGCGAAAGTAACTCTGTCTGTCTGTCTGTCTGTTACGCTTTCACGCCTAAACCACTGAACCGATTTCGATGAAATTTGGTATGAAGAAAGAACTGTACTTGGGAAAGGACATAGGGTACTTTTTACCGCGGGAAAACTTCTCAGTCCCACGGGAAACCGACTTCCACGCGAACGGAGTCGCGGGCGGCCACTAGTAAATGATATTCAAGAAAGACCCCTTTTGGTGTCCTTTTCCTACCTCTCGTGATGGACTAATTTTTTTTATTTATTTCGTCTAGGTAACGTGTGTCAGAGTGCTTTAAGAATTGGTCCCATTGAGCTATTACTTCAAAATCACCTATGCCGTATCGTCAGCATGTTAGGACTAAAGGAGTAAAATGAAAACATGTATTTATAAAAAGATTCCAGTCCACCATTTGTTTTTTCTAAAACCGACTAACTAAGTTTACTGAACTCGCTCACGCTTCTCTGAGGTGCAATTTTGTCAATTTTTGATTCATGAAACATTATTTCTTTTCTAAAATATAAATCATATTTTAAATGAATTTTATTCGCTAATCTATTTGAAGAAATTACTTCAGTGATGGTGGGAATATCATTGCGGCACAAATACGGAGCTTGCTTTATACTACGATTTAGTGACTAGTTTGTAATTTGTAGACTGTCATGAACTTTCAATTCAAAACTATATTGGTGAAATATCACCACAAGCTTGGTATTTTTGCATTTTACCCACAACATGGCGGACTTATACCTTAACTTTAGATCCAAAGCCGCTTAATAATAAAGTTCTACATACTGGTTAACTAAATATCGATATAATTTGATAGTTGCATCGACCTCGAACCACCTTCCTACACCGGTATAAACCAGTAGGCATTGGACAAGTCCCAGATCGATTTCAGTCTGCAAAAATAACACTAAATATAACCAGTTATTTCTTCATATGATTTATAGTTACCAATGTGAAACTAATGAAATAATCTACCAACCCGCACTAAGCCAGCTGGCTTTTCATGGCTCAGACATTCTCGCTACCTGAGAAGGAGACCTGTATTCAACTTTTGAGATGAATGAATGTCTTTTATAATCAATTATTTTTATAGCTTTACATCATCTCGACTTTTGACAGTAGGTGTCAACCAACATGTATCGACTCGTTCAGTATTAAGCTCCACTCTTATCGTGGACTATACACTACACTTTACATGTTCGGTCTCCGTGGCACAGGCTACCACCACTGTCCTGGGGTCTACCGGAACTTTACAATCGTAATCGTATCTGTCCGACCAAAGTACGAACGAACTTGATGGAGGGTCAATTTGATGAAATTAACTGTCAAAATTGACAGTACAACTAGACGATGAAGAAAGTCACGGTAAGGTTTTGAGATATTAATCGCGAGCACACGATATATCGTTACAAAAGTCGTTAGTCTCGGTATCAGTCTCGCGATTGCGATAAGAAAGACGATACGACCATCAAGTAGACTATAAGTAATAAGGGCACCCCTGCCCTGCCCTAACCGCCTTATTACAAAATGTGAACAATATGTTATCATATTATAAAATATGATAGTAAGGCAGACAATAAAAAATGACAAACTGACAGTTGAAGTCTATGTTGTATGTAGAGCACACAATAATAAATTAAGTTTAAACTAAGACCACCTTGTGTCGCGTTGTAATACTCGTCAGGCAGATAATGATCAGAAATAGACAGGACGGTGGTTTATGGTTTAACTAGAAATATTTTATTTAATGGACGAGATAACCTCTTAAACAATGTATCTGTACATATTTACGTCATGTTTCAGAAACTTTGTATCTCAAACATTGTTTATTATTGAATCCAAGGTTTAACTTGACGCAATTAGTAAAAAAATGCCTTTGCTCGAGCGTTAACATTGTTTTTGACACCTCAAAAATCCTAACACGATGACACTTAAATCTACAACTATGGTAAGCCTCCGATCAGTATTAAATTAAATTTAAAACTAAACATACATGTATTCCACAGAATATATTCCTATAAAAAACTAACCATGACGTATGAAGTACTGTGAGTCAGTAATACCGGTTTTGATTGACGTCAAAATCGAGAGAACAAGGTGTTTGTTGATATTTGAACAACTCCGTGGGATGAATGTGGTTTTTCTTGAATAGTATTAACTCACTAGAACACGGATGGAAGTTGGTATGTGTTAATAAGAGGGACTTGAATCTTTTATGGAGCATTTAAACAGCTAATTCATAGATACATTTTACAGGTGGTAGGTTTCTGCAAGCATAATTTGCTTTGGTATTCCCGTTTTGCTTATTTTTGGCTCTTAAATTCTGAACTGAAAAGCTATTAATTTGTTGTTCAGAAATAGTAAAATTGAATTTTAGTTCAAAAATCTTCCAACTGTACGACTAGAATCGTATATTACCTACTAGTGGCCGCCCGCGACTCCGTTCGCGTGGAAGTCGGTTTCCCGTGTGAATGAGAAGTTTTCCCGCGGTAAAAAGTACCGTATATGTTATTCTGATGTATAACCTATAGTTTCATGAAAATCCGTCCAGTAGTTTTTACCTGAAAGAGTTAAAACAAACATTTATACATACTCACAAAATTTCACGTTTATTATAATAGTAGGATAACATGAATGTCCATACTTCGAAAATCAATTTGAGTCTGCAGTTTTTTACAAACTTTTTTTTTGAATGTTTTTTTTAAATAAAAAGTTATTTAAAAAATCATTCAAACAAGGATTAAAAAATCTTGCAAACGTCATAGCCAAGCGTCAATTGTTTTTAGGTAGGTACCCAAAAACAATTTACACAAACCAATAAGTATGTATAACAAAATATTGTTGACGTCATACGAAAATCACAGTATGTAGTTAATTACACCCATGGGGCGAATTAACTTTAATCGAAATGTAGGCGGATACTGCAAGCAGACAAATGCTAGCAATTTATCGCCGCAATTCCCGAATTGAGATTTTTTTACAGAAAAGAGCTGTCAAGTTCGAGTCAAATTTGCGAACAAACAAATAATTCATGTATTATATTAATTTTATCTGTATTATCCTATTGGAATTCTTAGATTTTTATGGAAAACGAACAATAAAGTGTGATAGGAAATATAGGAATTTTATCATTTCTAGATTTACATCAAAATCTAAGGTGTGATTTATGTGATCAAGTTGTAAATATTATCGGTCCTCGATAAATCATATATCGTGGAAAAAGGACTTAGCTATTTAGAAATACTGTTTTGTATAACACAACTCAATCCATTCAAATATCAATATAATCAAATTTAATAATTCTACAGTACATTTATTAAAATTGATTTTAAAGTAATATTTAATAACCAACCTTGGAATTTATTCAAAAGTAACTAAGAAGAATAAAAAATCTTGTTTATGATAATTGCATAGTAATGACGTAGTTATTGATTTACCCGCGCCAGGAATCGAATGCGAAGCCTTGAACTGAAGATCAAACAGCCACCGAGGTGAGAGAATAATAGCTAGTAATAGGTGTTATATTGCTTTGTCTTGCTTATATAACTTGTATTTATAAAATAAAGTGCCTGAAATTGTGACTCTAAGTTTCTTATAAAATAAGTTAGGAACTTTAAATTCAAATTCTTCACTTCGGACGATTTAAACCTACTTATAAGATATTCGACTGCACAATTCACCAATCGTTGACCTTAATACCTACTAAGAAAAAAGATTTAAGAAGATCACGTACAATCACAGATTTAATAAGATCACGTATTACCTTCTACGTAATTTTAACTGATATTAAAATAAAAGACACTTACATTAAAATGTTTATTATTCAAATTAGACATTTGCTTAAATCCTCATCCATATTTTCGTCCATAATCCTTAGTTAGTATTAAAGGTGAATGGACTTTATCTGGCTTTGGTTTTCAAGGAATTCCTCTTTATTTGGATTGGAAGATAGATTGATCTTAATGAACTTGATTAACGAATGATAAGATAAGTTTTAGCAAAAAGTAAGGTAGTAATAACAAGCCGAGATGTACCTAGGTATAAACTGATTTTGATTTTGAAGCAAATGCATAAATGAATTTTAAACTTGCAGGGTTATTTTTTAGCGGTTTCCCTGAACCGTATCTGCTTTTAAGCATAGGCAGAACACTTGTTTATTTATAAAAGTAAGTTTATACTTATATAAGTTACGAAATTAATTTCCTTGAAAATTCACTGCTTTTACAAACTTTACAATCTTCCTGTCTCAAACAATGATTTAAGACCCTAAAACAAATTTCATACAAAATTAATTAAACGAAAACTTACCTATTTTGTTTTCCATACTACCTGTTGAACTGATGCGAAACGGTAAATCACAGTGTATAGGTTTGATCATACGTTTATGAGTAAAGCCGTTAGGCTCTCTACATTTTCGTTAACATAAGTGCATTCATTAATTCTTATATCATTATATGTATAAGAGTATAAAAGCCCTGTATTAATTCTAGATAGACATTATAATTTAAAAACTTTTAACAACTTTAAACCATATCAAAATAATTAGATAAAACTCAAAAAAAACTAATTTGAAACGTAATGAAACCCTCTTGAAAATAAACTTTTAGTGACCAAAATAAAATAGCAATTAGATTCAAACAGAGCATTGCCCCGTGTTGTCCTAAGTCGGGATACGTTGAACTTTCATACATTAAGGTGAGGCTATGTGATAAGGATTAATGCGATTGTAAGAAGGCGACGGATTTTGTTGTTTTGTAGTACCTTATATAAGGGAACAATATTTATTGGCCTTTAGATTAAACATCTTTTTAATTAAGTAAATATGAATTAATATAGGTATAAATACAACATGTAGCCGCCATTAGATTTAATCCAAATCCGCGCCCACCGGCAGTGACGCCAACCAGTGATGTCCATCGAATGCTAGGGATGTCCAGTTACCGATTACTTTTGTTTTACAGCTAACACTATATAGAATAGTCTTATGTAGGAATAAGTATCGATGTTGACACCAAGTCGCATGAGTCTTCTCTCGGTATCCGAGAAAGAGGCCTGTGCCCAACCAGTGAAATATATGAAAATAGGCTGTCATTGAAATTTTTTTGATAGGCCCAGGACTTTGTTTCTGGTGTTTTATTTAAAAACCAATGAGGTAACTTTATCTACATGAAAGATCACACACATTGAAAAAATCCATAGAATTTAGTTCTTTTTTTATACTGACAAATGGGACAAATTTTCTCGCTGTTTAAACTGTATATGTTGACAATAAACTAAATTTTATTTTATTAAAATAAACAGTTTGAAAAAAAATATAATAGATAAGTACTAAAGTTTTTCAAAAATATGTATTTTTAGTATTTGACATCACATTTATTTGAACAAAAGGTTTTTGTTGATTACGTAAGTAATATTTGTTTTTTTTTTCACACGAAAAACAAAGGAAGTCTAGAGTCTTCCGCTTTAAGGTTACTGTAAAAAAAGTATTTCTACGTCATGGAACAAATTATAAACAGCTTACATTTTTTACACTTTGTATCTCGCCATATTTTAAGATTCTTAGTCAACCCTTACATTTTTAACTAAATCTGAGTATGCGTGTACGAAAAGTATTAGACAGAATTCGAAATAAATAATTTTGCTCTGTGGTAAAAATAAAGATAGCGCTTTGATAATCTGGACTCACCGGAGCGTTAGTAGAGATGTGTATGCACCACAAATATAAATATATTTTAACTGACTAATAGCCTGTATCTTTAACTTTTCTAGACTTACCTTGTTCGCTCCTACAATACCCGACTGATTTGTAGATAAGGCTGCTGTCTCCGAAACCAGGATACTTCACAATATTTCACACACACTAACATAAACTAATAACTAACCTAATACTACGAAAAAAGCACTAAATATATTAAAACGTGAATTTTGTGCAAAGATTAAAACGCCTTTCCACCTTAACGTATCCTCACCCTTAAATTGAGGACGTGCTTTCAAATTATGTGGTCTGTGCGCAATTAAGAACGACATTTAGAACTAAATATCCAAGGAAAGTATTCTGACTAAACCATTCACGTAAAGGCAAAATAGTTCTTTTCTGCCGACAGAGCTCTTTCCTAATGGTACTCGTTCTTAGTTTATTAGGCTAGGAATTGTACGAAGGCAAGTATCTTTAACTGTTTAGTTAATTGCATGGACTAAGGAATAACTTTTTTTTGAAATGTATTTTAACAATTACATATTTTTCAGCATTATGACCGTGTTAAATTTTTATTAAGCTATGAGTAGGTATACATTTACATTTGAAAAGTCTTGATATGTTTGTATATAAGATCATTGAACAACTTAAGTTCTTGTGACTACAGTAAGTAAGTAGTCTATTATCAAGTTTTGGTAGTATAATAAGTTTTTATAAATATAGGAAAAATAAATATTACCTCTCAACATAACTTCTTTGTACAAAATATTACATCATTTGGTAATATGGTATTTTGTTTCATGTGGCAAAATGTTACATCATTCAAAAAAAACTTTAAAATTGAAAAAAACATCAATTGTATTAAAATTTGAAATACCTTAAACCGTGGGGTAGCAGGCAGTAAGGTACTTACACATTTAAGCGCCCTATCTGGATAAAATAATCTATAACATCATCTAAAGCAATAAGATGTTTATATCCTACTAATATTATAAACGTGAAAGTTTGTGAGTATGGATGTATAGATGGATGAATGGATGTATGGATGTATCGATGTATGGGTGTATAGATGTATGGATGTCTGTTACTCTTTCACGTAAAAACTACCAGACGGATTTTGATGAAACTTTACAGTAAATAGGTTATACATCAGAATAACATATAGGGTACTTTTTCCGCGGGAAAACTTCTAATTCCCACGGGAAACCGACTTTCACGCGAACGGAGTCGCGGGCGGTCACTAGTGTGTTTATATAACTGTTTGCATGTCTTCAATCATTTGTAAAGAATACACCAAACAAGTTTAGCCTTGATAGTAATCTTTAAAGTACCTCATATCACGTGGAAATCTATTGTTTCATCGGTAAAATATGACTACAATCACTATATTACACGGAAGATAACGTACAAAGAAAATGCAAAAAGAATACACCTTTGATCAGTAGGGGAAACTAGTGCGAGATGATCACTTGGTATTCATTTTTAATTTGCAGTTTTATTACAACTGCCAGTGACGCTATGTCATTGTTTTCTTTATGAAAATGCTCTATTCCATACGCCTATACGTCAGTGGTATAGTGTACATAAAAAACTTGTAGGCACAAATGAAAAAGAATCTTCATTAAAAAAATGTGGTCATAATAATTAATGAAGGTATGATGAAGAATATATTTGTGTATCTCTTTAAATGATAAAACATTTACAGTTACAGTTTTTATGTCAGTTAATTTTGTTTATGTTTTCTTGATCAAGCTGAATCAGAATAAAAAATTAGAATATTTTCTTGCTACTCTAATACAAATAAATATTAAAATTTATTACAACGAAATATACGAGTATAACTTAACAAACTGATAAAGTCGTAAAAATGTGGGATCCTCTTCCACAATCCCTAGGAAGTAACTCGAAAACTAATACAGATGAATTGCCATCATTAATTTGACACTTTCGTTTTTACTAGGTTTTAATTAGTATATAATAGTTCAAACTTCAAACTTCTTCTAGCTATCCGGTTCGAGGAGACCATTTCCTACACGTTTACCCTACAAGTAGGAATACGTCACATACGATCTTGACATCTAGCTTAGGACCTATGACTTGTACATGTATTTATAGAAGGTAATAAGTGCCTATATAACCTATTGTCATTCATCACTCAGGATCGCTCATCAAGTTTTTACTGCTTTTAAATGTTTTTAATTTTTAGTAAATATGTACTTATTTCTCTTGCCTTTTGTCAACTGTCTTTATTAAAAGGTTTCCTGTTCCCATAAAGAAATTTTTAAAATGCCTACGTCCCGACGTTTTTCTAAATTGCGTTCGTATTTGTATTTTAAGAGGGTTATTATTAACTAGTGGCCGCTCGCGACTCCGTTCGCGTAGAAGTCGGTTTCCTGTGGGAATGTGAAGTTTTCCCGCGGTAAAAAGTTCCCTTAATTCTTTCATACATATATTTTTGGTATCTAGAACTGTTTTCGCAGCGCACGCAACGGAAGCCCTCAAGGAAGAATAATTTTCCCCGTTTTTCTTCTTCTAGTTGCAGCGTGATGTTATATAGCCTAAAGCTTGCCTCGATAAATGGTCTATTCAAAACAAAAAAAAAATTTTAATTCGAACCAGTAGTTCCTGAGATTAACGCGTTCAAACAAACAAACAAACAAACTCTTCAGCTTTATAATATTAGTATAGATTTCAAAAAGCCACGTCCCCAAAAATAAGCTTGCAAAAGGTAAACATGGATATCTAACAGCTAAAGACTGTAGAGTCGACGAAGCAAGTCATCTGAACTGCAGAAGTTTCTAAGTGGACCAACTCTTTGCAAAGCAAAATATGTTGTAGCATAACCCACCTTTTGCTTCTTTTGCCATTTTATTTGTATGAAAATGCTTTGTTTGATATAAATTGACATTAAACAGTAATCGAGCGCCTGAAAGGCATATTATAGCAAAGTTGTTTTTAGAAATAATTCAGAGTAGAATAACTTCTCGAAAAAAATGACTTGCTATCTATACTGCATACCTTACCTGCAGGGGCAGTTCAATACTAACCTAAAATGAAAGGTCAACCTTTATTTCGTACATTGTACGAAATTGCAGCATGTTGGAAGTTTTTAGTATTTAGCCAGGAATGAATTCTAATTAACCCTGCATTCACGCTTTTAAACAAAACATTGTAGGTAGCATAAATACTAGTCGTATCAATAGTATTTAAAAAGCTGGCAGAATAAAATAGTGGATAATAAACCAACTTTACATATTATAGATACTTTTATTCTTTAATTACTTTCAATAATTTCTTAAATTCTATAAATAAAAACGTGTGTTTTCGTTGGTTTACGAATGAATGAACCTTATGAGGCTCGTTCTTAAAACGCATTCAAACCGAACTCTGTAAAAGCAAAATACGAAAATTTTTACTGCAGAATTTTACTCAAAACCAAAAACGTGAACTTCGCGAAAAATAAAATCAAACTTTCTGCTTGGCTTTTTCATTCCTGAATTTTTTTCGGCGCTCCTTTTTATTTTTCTCCCTTTTTACTGGTAAATGGGTATCATTCGCTGATTCGTCCAAAAGTTCTTTTATTTGGGTGAATAGCTGCTTGATGGTGGTGCACATAGAATCAAGAGTTCGTAATATAGAAATTTGGTTGTATTGAGTCCTTTTGATTTTGGAATCCGAAGCACTGGTGCGTATTGTAACAGAACTCTTAACTGAAATAAACAATAACGTTTGATGACCGTTTCTTGATTTAAAATTTTAATCAAACCTCGGTTCATTTAAAAACTTTAGGGAACGCTTCTAGTTCATAGACCGTTTAAGCTAATGTTACGTACCAATTCGTGATTCAAAAACGACATACAGATGAAATATAACAAACTACTTTTCTATGACACGAGAATATTACAAACATAATTATTTCCTACTAGGGGCCGCCCGCGACTCCGTTCGCGTGGAAGTCGGTTTCCCGTGGGAATGAGAAATTTTCCCGCGGTAAAAAGTACCCTATGTCCTTTCCCAAGTTCAGTTCTTACTTCATACCAAATTTCATCAAAATCGGTTCAGTGGTTTAGGCGTGAAAGCGTAACAGACAGACAGACAGACAGACAGACAGACAGACCGACAGACAGACAGAGTTACTTTCGCATTTATAATATTAGTAGGGAAGTAGGGATTACAAGACAACTTTAATTAAATTTGATCATTACTCTGCGAGTACATAAGTCGAGAACGATGTTACTAAGAAATAAAAATATGATTTACCGTCAGAGTCATTCAGAGCTGAACTAGAGCGTGATATGGCCACAAGTTTCTTGGGCTTAGGATTTTTGCGACTTTTTTTCATAGCCGATGGTAGCCTTCGTTCCGGGAAGTCCACCTCAGACCTTGACTGGCAGCAGATCCTGTCGCGTTGGTCGTAGAAATACTTTTTCTTTGGAGGTTTATGCGTCGGTGTTCTAAAAGGCTGGTTAAATCCAACCTTACCGGCCTTTATCAACATTATTTTGTCTATAGGGTAATTGAGGCAGGCGTAATGCGCCCATTTCTTACATCTCTTCTGACACTGCAAACCATCATCAGGATCGACGTCCATAGAACAAACTTTGCACGGATTTCTAGATTTGCCAGCCAACATTTTTTTGCGGGAAAACATAACTCATGATGGATTCACATTTTTATGCAGACCAACTGGTATTGGATTATTCATTTACAATTAAAGCATTTCTACGATTCAGTTGATGCTTTGTTTTTGTCGGATACGCGATATGTGAATTTTCTTTTGTCATGCGGGATGACGTTGCATTTTTTGTTAGATTTTAATCAAAGGCTCGAAATATTCTGCTCTTGTCTCTTATTTGTTAAAACCCAGGATTATATAAATAAGCAAAAGGGGTTAGTTACGGCTTAGTGCGCACTTAAACTTACAGAAATAACCATCTCAACGCATAAGCTTCTTGACGATGATTCCTTATAAAATAAGTTAATTTTATAAATACCAAATGACAGTTCTTCAATATGTACCAGCAAGTAGCGTAACTAAATCTTCGTAAAACAGGATTTTGCCAGTGACTGACCCTAAACACTCTGATAAATAATAATAGCTAATAAATAACGGTTTTAATATAAATATTTATTTATAATCGAAAGCTGCCCACACATTTTACATTTTTAACAGCAAGAACTAGGTTCTCTTGCATCGTGTTTACTTGTCAAACATATTTATTCTCACAGCACGTTTTTTTGGTGTACAATCGCAATCTTTCTTAGACACGTCTTCAACAGTTTCTTTAGTGTGTGTAACTGAACGCCTTAATTTTTCCATAAGATCGTTCATTTGAAGGGCTAATTTTCCAACTGTTTTGCACATCTTCTCTACGGCGTTGAGTGATAGAGTTTCTGCTCCATCAGTGTCTTCGAGTTGTATATCACCAGCTTCTTTAGAAGATTCCTCAGGATGATCTGTATCATCACCATTTGTATCGTAGTTCGTTTGGTTGTCATCGTTGTAATTATCGCCAGTATCTTCAGTCGTCTCATCATTTTTACAAATACATTTAGGTTCAGGTTTATTGCATTTAATACATCGTTTCACTTTTTTTTTACGAGTCGCAGTACCTCGATCCATTACCTCCTTACAAACAAGCCGTACCACATCCTCTAAGTTACCTCCGGCACCTTTCTGGTTTTCCCCAAGGTTGAGATCGGTAGGAGGTTGTGGCTTATTAGCATTTGGATAAGTAACATCTTGATTTATAGGTTTATCAGCAGGTAATGTATGAATTATGCTGTCAGGATTATATGTGTTCCGTCTGTTTTGAGAAGGGTATGCTGGCGGCTCCATAGGGTTAATATTTGGACAGCATCGATCACGCCATTCTTGACATTGATCACGTTGCTGAAGAGGAACTGGCGTTGGTGGCGGTGGCAGTCCAGAAAGAGGAGGAGGTAGGTTTTGATAAGGTTTTGGACGGCATCGCTCACGCCACTCTTGGTTGTAATCTCGCATTTGCTCTTGAGACGACACCTTGGGAAGAGTAGGCATTGGTTGCATAGATTCCTGAGGGTAGCTTCGCTCACGCCACTCTTGGTTAAAGTCTCGCATTTGCTCTTGAGATGTCACCTTGGAAAGAATTGGCATAGGTTGTGAGACATCTGGTTGTTTAGAATTCTGAGGGCAACATCGCTCACGCCACTCTTGACATGGATCCCTCATATGCTCTGGCAAAGATTGCTGTATCGGCTTTGGTTTTGGCGGACAGAATCGCCATTCTGGGTTTGATGGATTTTGCAGCTCACGCGAAGGTACTCTACTTAAAAGTGGCAGTGGCAATGTATGTTTTACTTTAGGACAACACTTTTCTTGCCAATCTTGCATAGGGTCTGTTTGGGGTTGTGTGTCATGGAAGCCTATCTTTCTATGCTGGATACTAGGTTTTCGATATCTTGAATCCATGTCAATACTTGCTTCGCTTGGGGTTTCACAATATGGTGAAAATTCAGAATCTTGTTCTGTCTTACTTGGTTGGTATCTTTTTCGTTTCGGCGATGAGGGATGCCTGAATTTTTGATGCTGGTGTGGGGATTTCGACCCATTATCTATCATTTCACAAAGATCTTCTTCATCAACAATATTATTTGGGGAATATTTAGGTGTACAACTGCAGGGGTGATTACCATGAGTTGCAGCCTCATATAAGTCTTGAGGTGGCACATTATCTGTGCAGCAATCGGGACAAGGACATTCTATCTTCAAAATACCACATTTTATAGCTTTAATCCTCTGTTTGGAATATCCCAAACATTTGAAATGATACCAGCATCTACAGGCACCACAGCATCTTATACCCTTTCCTTTTTTCACTTTACAACTACATATTTTGCACCTTCCCTGGTTTGTTTTATTTCCCATTGTTTGATTTCCTAATTTGTTTTACGAGTTTTCATTTTGTGGAAGTTAGTTTGCTTATCTTGTTTTTTTATATGTTTATGCTTAGCACCTTGCCGTATCACATAAATTCATATTTTTGTACAAATTTTTGTGTTCCAAAGTACCTACCGTTGACTTGTTTGACATTGTCACGTAGGACATTTGTCGTAGATCTTAGATTAGAGCCATGGTGAAGATATGTTAAATCCACCTCTAGTTGATGCATTTTAAATATAAAAACATTTGTTACTTATTAATTCATTTCTAAAACAAAATTGGGAAATACTAGGGAAGTAATAATGCTACCATAGTTCTGCCTATCCCAAAAATGATATTAATTATTTTGTATTTTATGAAATATAACATATACACAATTCCTAATAAAAAGTCGATTAACTTAGTTCTAAGTTTTTTTGTGAAATACACTGCCAATTCTAGGATTTATAGTGATTATTTACCTGGGGTTCGACTATGCTCTGGAAGTGTTTCTGGAAGACACACTAAGCCGTAGGACCCTAGTAATTTCACTTTAGGAAGCATTTCGTAATTTTCAAGCTGTTTATTAAAGGGTCTAGCTACAAAGCCGTGAACAACACAGAAATAATAAAGAGACTAAATTGGACACACAGTGCCGTATATTGTAATAAACTTATTTACCAATAATTTTACATTTTTTATGTAAACGCATACAACATATCTTCAAACTGCTTTAAATCTGGCTAAATACAATGTCTAATAGCAGGTTTTTTATGCTTTTCTGCTAGTCTTCTATGTCGCTGAGTAGTGTCAAACCTATCCGGCCTAATCTCAGACATGTTAGTAGTATCAGGGTAAGTGATTGTATGTTTAAGTTTATCCATAAGGTCATTTATTTGATAAGTCAGCTTTCCAACCGTTGTACACATTTTCTCGACCGTACCTAAGGATAGAAGTCTCTGTTCTTCATTTCTATAAAGCTGTTCCTGGTCTGTGAAACTACTAGGCTGCGTCTGGACACACTCTGTCTCATCACTAGTAAGAGTTGTGAATGCCCTCTGTCCAGTATCATAAGTCAATTTTCTAGGACCTGGTTCACAAGGAGCCGGATCTGTTCCCCGACTCACAACTTGCTTACAGACTAACTTCATCAAACTTTTCGACTGATCCAATTTTGTATCCGTTTCCTTATTTACACATCTATCCATTATTTCCTGTTTTTTATTAGCACAGTCTATTTTGCTTTCAGATAGACTTTTAAACCCGGAAATTCTATCCACTGAATTGCATACGGTTAAATGTTTGCAGCAACTAGTTACGGCTGGAATAGGATGTTCGGGTATACAGGCTCCCGTTTTGTCTCTTAATTTCTTTTTTTTCTGTTTAGGCGGTTTTAGCGACTTCTTCTTAAGTTTTTTCCTTAATTTTTTACATTCTTTACAGCACTCTTTCATGCAAGGTGAACATGGGCTACACGGGCACGATGGAGGACACGCCAATTTAATCAATAGTTCTGGTGGACACGAAGCGTATGTAACTGGGGGACTCAATTGCTGGCTGGGTATCATTGGAGGTTGGTTTGCGATTGTTACTGGGGCTGAAGGTTGAGCTTGAGTAGGATACGGATAATGTTGATGCTGATGCGTAGGCTGCTGAGGAGGCGAATAGTACTGTTGGGGTTGAGGCGGAGGGCAATATTGCTGCGTACTTGGCGCTGCTGATACAGGCACATCTGGATGCATTTGAACTTGACAATCCTCAGGGCTGTATGGCTGCTGCTGGAAGTTTTGTTGATGTGGAGGAGCGTACATTTCCATTAACATTTTACACGGATTCTCTACATGTGACATTTGTCGTAACAAACTTGCTGATTGCGGGCTTTTCAAAACCGAAGGCGGAACGACACTACAATCAGGACATGGACACTCAATTCTCTCTTTACCTGACTTTATCATTTTGATCTTTTTGGAGTCGTAGCACAAACATTTGAAATGATACCAACATTCGCAGGTGCCGCAACATTGCAAACCTTTGCCTATTTTAACATGGCGGCAACAAATTTTACAGATCCTTTTTTCTTTTTTTCCCATATTGGGAAATAAAACTTAACATTACACTTTAGATTTTTGGTATATCATTTTGGAAATTGATTTCCCAAATGGAAATAAATCGGTCAAAATAAAGGCCATAGATAAACACGAATGACGGAAAGACACAGATAATAATGTGGCCTGTGGAATGTGGCAGATTTTATTGAAAATAATTACTGCACAGGACTATGTACAGAATAGGCTAGTCTTAAAATTAAAAGCAAATCAAAACGGCAATTAAATAATCGTTGATTTAAGTATATATAAAACTAGCTGACCCCGCAAACGTTGTTTTGTCATATTTAAAAAAAGTGTTAGGGGTGGACAACCCTTATCACTTAGGGGTATGAAAAATATATGTTGGCCGATTCTCAGACCTACTCAATATGCTCACAAAAAAATTCATGAGAATCTGTCAAGCCGTTTCGGAGGAGTACGGGAACGAACACTGTGACACGAGAATTTTAACTATAATATTTATTTTTAGCGTGTAAGAAGTTTAGGTTGGTATATACATGTATACACCTTTATACTAAAATATTTTTTTGAACTTCTAGCTATCTATTATATTTCTATAGTAGGTAGAAACGGTTAGAAAAGACAAATAACACAAAGTAACTCTCTTGGTGTTAACAATAGGCAGTTTAAACGAAGTTTAATCATGATAAAAAATAATCAAAATAATTTATTACAATAAAAAAAATATAAATCTAAATAACAATCCAACCAATTTAGTTACAACCTAGTCTCGATCACCTCGCAAAATCATGACAAATGTGAATGAAGGAACGCATTTTGCCTGTAGGTGTGGTATTCATCATAATTTTCCATTGATCTGTGGAATGAATCTCTGTAAATTGCTAGCAATGGTGGGACCTGAAAGGTTACGTGGCCTGCTTCCATTGTCACGAGTGGTTCCTCGCGAGAAGCCTCGAGAACTTCACGCTTAACCTCGCTAAGGGTAGGGATGGGTCTCGCAGCACAATCCACAGCGGATGCAACACAAGGAGCTGGAGCACTCGACACTTTGCTAATACTGCGCTTGCTCAAAGATAAACGACTTTGAAGGCCATGTAGTTTTGGGATGCAGCATTTCCCCTTCCAGGGACATTTGGTAGGCCCAGACTCAATACCGTCGCCCTTTTGGCCTTTTGTCGTTCGGAGCCATTTCAAACTTGGCTTCTGCGCCAAGGATTTAAAACTCGATTTGAGGCTGACAATAGTTTTGCTTGGATACAAATTTCTCCAGTTTCCAGGTCTACAGACCACTGCTGTGTTCTTTAGCTTCTCTTTACCAAGTTTGCATACCCTTTTGCTTCGAAAAAAAATCCTACCGAGCTGCCTCGATAGAATCCTGGATTTCGGTGTTTTTTTCGGCATTGCTTTAAAATAACAAGTCTTAAATTCGAAATTTTGTAAATAACCTAAACATACCTAAGTGAAAATATTGACATTACTGTCTTTTACTTCTTTGACTGACTTTTTAAGTCTAAATTGTGAAGATCAATCCAAGTACAATTTTTAGAGAACAAAACGTGACATTGGGACATTGGCTAGATTTCCAGAAAAGTTGGAACAAAGTTTCAGCCAGAAAATAAGATAAATTGCAATTGAATTCCAAATTGTTCCAATTCGCAACTCTCATGCAACTTTTATTTTTTATTTACAATGGAAACCCAGAGCGGTAACGGCATGTTACAATTGAGGTACAATTTTAAAGTCTAGGTATCGCGCCTTTTGTTTTTATTACGAGGTAATGTAGTTCCTATATAATAAGTAAGTTCAAAGGGTTTCGAATTAATAGATTTTTCAACATAAAAACACTACTTACATATAAGAATACAAGTTTAAAATTGGAGTTTAACTTTTTACATGAATTTACCTATATCTAAAAAGTGGAATAAGTAAAAAAATAAAAATATGGAGCTATTCAAAGTTCATGCCCGTACCTATACTTAGAGGTAGGTAGTTGCAGCTCAAGCTTTTTAAATCGTGACTTGTTTGTAATACAAAAGCTAGAGAAAATTTTACAATAACCACTTTAAAACATTTCTATTCAAAGAGAAACCTATACCTACCTGGAATATTTCATTAAACTCAATCTGCCAAAGTGCGGCAGTAATAAACATTTATTTATCAGACGTAGATAGGCGTTGTATTTGGTATTTGATTTACCTTTAAACTGTGACTCTTCTTTGCTGAACTCTTCTTTTTCTCTTGTTTTGGCCTTCATGTTTGCCGATAAAAGTAATGTAGTTTAAATGTAGGTAGGTAGGAACTAATAAACAACATAAATTACTGTACTGACTATCAACAATATTTTTTAACTTAACAAGAAAAAAGTAGTAATGCGCGGGAAGGCAAGCCTTAAAAAGAGCGCTACTTCTAGTGATGTCCGATGACCCTAGTCTCGCTAGGGGTGTCCCAAATACCGATTAGTTTATTTTTTTATTCAACAGAACGTACCTAAAATACGAAAATTCTTTCACATCTCAGATTTATTTTAGCAAAATTTATCAATCAATGAACATAAATTAATGGTTATTTTCTCTATTCATTCAGCAGCCTAACACATTTTGAGAGCTTGTGGTAGAAAAAAAAATATTTTTTCTCAGAGCGTTTATTATTGAACGTACCCAATATGAACTTGTCAAAATTGACAATGTCAAGAATGATTGATAGTCAATATTTTTAGGTTATAAAAGTGTTTTGATAGTAACCAAAAGTAAAAGAAATTAATAAAAATGCCGTTCATGGTAGGAAGAGCACCTGTGCGCCGCACATTAAACTACTTGAATGCCGGCCGTTTGATTCTAAAGGATAAAATCAAAATTTTCTCAGTAGCTTACAACATCCGTGGAGAAAATAACACAGGTGCCAAAGATTTCGTATTTTGGTATTTGCCTCAAATCCAGTACAAGAACCCTGATGTGCAAGTGGCTACATTAAAGAACTTGACTCCTTCGCCGTTCGTCCGGTGTTACTTCGAAGATGGCCGGCAGATTTTGATTGATGTTGACAATAAGTCCAAGGAAGATATTCTTGAGCATTTGGTGAGGACTGTTGGCAAGACGAAGGAGGTTCTAGAAGCTGAGGCGGTGGCTGCGGAGAAGAAGGACAATCCGGCCAACTTTGGTGCGGGCTGCGAGCGACCATGCATCTGTGAAGTGTACGGGCAGGTGCCTTGTCCCGGTGTAGTGCCATTACCCACATTCATGCGAGGAAAATACAAGTACCAGAAGTAGAATAATTGTAGTATTAAGTCAAATTATTCATAAAATCGATTATTCATTGATGTGCATTTCAAAAAACTGGATACTAAATGTTTAGACGTTGTTGGAACATGCTTTTACTTGAAATGCTACATACATTACATTTAAGTAGTTTTAAAGGTAGTAATATGCAATATAAACCTTTTTTTAAACTTGTGTATCATTTACAAAATTGAATACCTTAAAATGAAAATAAGAAGTATAAAAACATGTGTACTTTTTATTTGAATACCAAATCAAAATTTATGATCTTTTATACAGTAGGCCAACAAAGCGGCAGCAATATACTGCATATTATCGAACACATGAAACGTGTGTGAACACTTTGAATAAAACAATTCGTCATCTACTCCCTCACCTCGGGGACAGCAGTGTATGAACATCCACTTTTTACTGTTGCAATTAATTTCCTGCAAATAATGATAAGATCATTGTGAAACTTAAGGCATTTAATATACCTACAGCAAACATCTCATAGTGTGAAGTAGAGTTGCTTTCTACAACTGTTTGTGTGTGATATACAACTACACCATGGATTTTGATACTTAGTTTATTAAAAGTAGTAAAATTTATTTTTAAACTAGTGGCTGCCCGCGACTCCGTTCGCGTGGAAGTCGGTTTCCCGTGGGAATGAAAAGTTTTCCCGCGGTAAAAAGTACCCTACGTTTTATTCTGATGAATAAACTATATTACTGTTAAGTTTCATCAAAAACTGTCCAGTAGTTTTTATGTGAAAGAGTAACAAACATCCATCCTCTCAAACTTTCACATTTATAATATTAGTAGGAAGTAGGATTAGGATGATTTCTATTAGGTAATATTATAAGTTTTGTGTTAGTGCAGATAAATAACAAAAAATACCTACACACAATGCAGTGTTTGGAAATTGTTAAAATATTTAATAGTTTTAATTACTTTTTCAGTCAGCCAGAAGTGTTTCTTATCAGTTACTGTGGAGATAGGTCCAGCTATAATAACATTGGCATTCTTCAAAGCCTTCTGAATTGATGCACACTGAGACACTTTTGTATGCTGTTGCTTCTCTTTTACAATATCCTTACTCATTTTGTAGAGGAGAGGGCTTTGTCCAGCTTCCTGTGTGCATAATAAATTACGTAATACCTAAGACAACATTTTTCGTTAACATGGTATTTACCTACTATTTTCTTAATTCTACCTTTTAAAGTCGGTAAAAAATTTGGAAGAGCCAAGGAAGATTTCGCTTATTACAAAACAAAAATTTATGCTATGCCGTCACAAAAGAACTAAGTAGGTACCTACAAAAATACCCAATGTTAAGATTTGAAAAAAACCGTATTAAAAATAAAAGGTAAGTAGGGCTTTTTACGTACTCACTCACTAATAAGATAACTTTAAACCTCTCGATCACTACTGGCAAATATATAGTTTTTCTGTTCTCTTTTAAATTCTAAAAGTAGAAAACTTAACTAGGTATTATTCACATACCTATTAATTTTCACTTCTGTAAAAAGGTTGATCTTCAAAAGCCTATACAGAGGTTATTTAACTTCTATTAAATATTTACCTACATATTTCCTCAAACAAAAACAAGGTAAACGATAATGACCCAAGGTTTACCTATCTTAAAGTAAGCGAATATCACAGACTGATAAGCTCGAAAGTAAAATACCGAGAGCCTTTTTTTAACCCTCCCAAATTGCAGTGGTGCGGTCTATGTTCTTTTTATTGCCCTTAGCTCCGAATTTAGATATCTTTATTCGTTCACAAAAAGGGATAGGTACGTATCTAAGCCATTAGTATCTCGTTCTAAACGATTGTAGGTAAGTATTGTTACGTGAAGACATTAGGTAGATACCTACTAACATTAGGTAGAAATTATTGAGTGTAGGGGAATAAATGATTGATTTCTAATGTGTATACCTACCTATTGAGATTTTAGATTATTTACTTACCTAAATGATTAGATTAAGTTATTGCAGTTAATTATCTGCCTATAAAGGCTTATTATCTCCTAAACCACAAATGTATATTTTATTATGAATGACTTTAATTATTGCGTGTCTATCTACTGATTAATTTTACCTATTTACAGTAAAGTGTGTTAATTCCAATCAGTTTTAAAAGTATTCCAAAATGCGACCATAGAGGTATCTTATGTGTCCAACAAAATAAATAAATTAAAAAAAAACTAAAACTTTTAAAATAAATAAAAATTACCGCGCAGCTACATTTAAAACTTATGTTTGCCCCCAGCATTGGGCACAACAGTAGCATGGAATTAAGCACCTGAAGGGGTGGTCCAATATAGGCGAAATTCAGATTTTTCAGCGTGTCTAGCTCTTCCTGAAAATTAGAAACGGAATTTTATTTTAACATGCTTTCCGCGTAGAGCTTTTACTCGCTGTTGAATAAAGTTTCCTGTGGGTAGTATTCCACGAAATAGCAAGTTTCATCTAGCAGTTCAACAACTATACATACATCTTTACATTTAAACTTTAACTTAAGTCATATTAGAAGGATTCAGGGAAGGCAAATCGATGTAAGTCGTAATTTGCTTTTCGGGCATGCACTATTACGCCAATTTTAGCAACAGTTATTAATATTTGATATTATTGTTAGGTAGGTAGTTTTTCACGCAAAACTTTTTACTAATGTGTCATTCCAAAAGGTAAATCGTACCTTCCGTGATGCTATTTTTTGAATTTCTCCGAATTATCTTATTTCTTTAAACATAACTTAAGGATGAGAACAATTTTCAATGACCTTGGAGCACCTTATATACCCAATCAGATTACTCTTTTCTCATTGTCACCTCGTAAAACAGCCAATTGAACCTACAAACGTACCATAACCGTCATGACAATAGCTAGTGATTGTATGGATGCGTGTGCTCTCGATTTAACACACAGCACAGGAACGATCGATCGGGCCGCCAGCCGCTGGATACATCCATGCGTTATTGTAGACACGAATATCGCATCGCTCATAGCCGAGAACACTCTGCGGTGGAAGAAATTTCAGACTTGATTACTAGCTTTACTAGCTTTCCGCCCTGCGGTTTCACCTGTAGCTTAATGGCTTTTACCATGGGTGTAAGAAGCACTCGCAAATAAGACTGTCAAGACCCCACGCAAACTTTGAAAGATCCTTACACTGCAAGTGGTTGCGTCACACTGCCCCTCTCATCCCGTGTCGACGCGTTTAAAGGTTACTTGAAGGTACTCAGAAGCGCAAATTCGTAACTAAAGAAATTACTATTCATTTTTACGTTCAAATGTGCGTGGGGTGCTGTCACCACCCCGCGCGAGTGATCGAGGGTTAACCCGATTTGAAACAGTTTTCATTACTGCTCCGCTCCCATTGTCATATTCGGAACCACTTGAGAGACCTTAAAAGCGGTTTCCGAAAACTTTAAAACCAGATGAATATGTACTGCAAAGGGCATATTCATCACATGAAAATAAGATCATAATACCTATTAGTAGATCTAAACTTATTAAATAACGAGTCCTGACTGACATTGTCGAGCATAAACTATTAAAGCTAGGCCATGAAATTTGGTTCCTTGAAACAAGCGTTCCTTTTATGATGTAACTGAACTAAGAAAATATTTTTTAGAAATTCCAACCGGCAAAGTAATTATTACTTATAGCGGATGAAACTACATGGAGAAAAGTAAAGATATAAAACTATACCTTCCATTATAATCGGAATCCCACAGAACTCTATCAACAACACCGAACCCTTCGGCGCCTAGAAATGAAGCTGCCTTCGAGACTACGGCGAATAGAATCGGCTCGTTCACCTCCTCGATTATCAGGATATTTGCATTTTTTAGTAGATCCTATGAAAAAATATGTGTGTAAAAAAACTAAAATATTTCAGGATAACGGTTTCTAACCAAATTTTATATATCTTTATATAGTGTCAGTAATCAAGTCGTTCGACTCGTTCTCTTACTTCCATTGCCATGAAAAGGTAATTATAATTAGATGAGTAAGTAGGTACACATTATTTAACTTACTTAGAAGAAGTAAATTGAAAATCGATATTTAAATCTGCATTTTAGTACCTATGTGATATCTTAATAGGCGCTATTCACGTCACGAGTACCTATTGCTATTAAATTTTGATAAAATTAAACCGTGAGTTGACGTGTACCGCTTAGAAAATCACACACTAAAGCGGCTTTAAGGATTATAGCTACAGCATCTTTGAGCATTTTAGGTAGGTAGCTAGCTAGCTAGCTAAGTAGGTAATAGGTACATACCAATTTTACCATGTGGGTGTCAGGGTATTGTTTCTTTAAACATAAAGCACTGTTGACTACATCGAGCACCATCTCAGTTGTCCATTGTTTGAAGCAAATTAAATGTTTCGGTTTAGCATTCCTTAAAAATATATAAGTACTTACTTACTTAATGATTTATTTAAAAAAATCCTAGGTAGGTGGATTTCAGTCTAGTTAGCAGGTAGAAGTATCCTTACTAGTAGGTGGTACCGAGGTTCTGCCAGCCAGCTAGCTGGCTACTTAGGAGAAGATATAAGCGAACTTAATATAGGTAAAACTTTACTATAATAGTACTTACCCACTACCACACGCGTTGCGCGTGTTGTATATTGCAGGGAAAACGCCTAATACTTTACCCAAATCCCCTAAAAAATTCATTTTCGCTGCTAAAACATCATAATATCTGTAATATTTAAATTTATCCTCAAGATTATTGAAAGATTTATTTAATTGTTTATAAATATTGGTAAATTTAGGCATTATTTCTAAAATTATTTCACATTGACTAGGTACTACAATAGATAATTTGTAAAAATGGTTTAAATATAAAAAAAATCGCTGTAAATAACAGCAAAATCTTTATTTTCATGAATCGGAATGCCATTGTCATTGATTTCAATCCTTTGATTGATATTGATTGACAGCTACATTTTAAAACTTAGGCCGAGATGCCACTACTAAAAGGATGTTGACAGAAAATAAAAAAGGAACTAACTATTAAGTACCTATAAGATAGAAAAAATAAAGTTTGCGTTTTTGGAAGCCGCAGATTGCTTCCTAGGGTACCTATATTTTATATACTTATATATAGAGTATAGTATATATTAATATCAAATCTAGTCAAATTCAGCTTTTCTTACCATTAAGACAAAATAAAATGATATCATATTTACCTACAATCAAAAATAATTTGAGACGTCATCGCATTTTTTCTATCTTTGGATCAAAGAATAAAAGCTGCAAAAACATTACGTTGCACTTTTTCAGTAGGAAACGTAAAAACTTATTATAAAGTGAATAACTTTGTAACAGCTGTTAGGGAGCGAAATAATTTATGGGCAAGAAGTTCCACTGGAAATGAAAACGTTTGTTAGTTTGATTCTACATGATTTACTATCTCCGATGAAGAAATTTAACTTTCTTACTTTTTTTTAACCTTTAGTAGGTATCTAACAGCTTACATGGTGCTGCTAAAATAGTATTTTGTTTAGATATTGAAAACAAATTCAGTATTGTTTCCTGCCCGATCACTTTTAAAACAAAGAATGTGAATAACTACTTTTTAGACAAACAACTAATTTCAATTAAATACTATTAATTAAAATTCAAAACCATAGAAAACAATCAATGACAGTCCCAATCCTGATTCAGTGTAGCGACCGTCGATGGAAGGCAATTACCATTTTTGTGCCGTGTTTGCCTCTAACGAATGGAACGGCAAAACTCATGACAAACACTGGTTTACGTAGCCAAAATGAAACGTATTCTGAAATAAAATTAATCTATTATAGACAAGTTTCTTGCCTATTTTTTTACTTGCTTAAACAGTTCGTTATTTAAATCTAGATACCTGACCTGACCGAAAGTATAAATGTATTTAAAATGTTTGAGATAAAGCAGCCAGGACAAGTTTATAAGCGAAAATGTACCTACCTATTAACATTAACATTATTTTTGTGATTTTTTAATGGTAACATTAAATATTAAACGACCTGAATAAATTGAATTGATGACATTTGGTCCAGCCTCACATCATAAGTACTCTTGAAGCGTTAAATAATATGTTATTCGTTGGACCTATAGTTTAGACGTAATGTAGGTACATAGGTACCTACCTACGTCTTTTTTTAAATAACAAGAAGTTAAGTTTAGTAGGTATAACGGAAATTATGTGAGTGGAATACTTATTTTTAGACTTGATTTAAATGGCCTTCCTATTTAAATTAAATCAAAACACGTTATTGGTTTGAAGTGTAATAAAATACCTACAAGTGTCCTTAAATGCTTTTAAAAAGTATTATTCATTTACAGAATACGTACGTTACTTTATGTGGCAATTCGATTTTCATTTTTGCTTGCGGAATGGTTTTCGTTGCTTCGTTATTCGGATTTTACCTATTTTTCCATAGCTTGGAATTAGTTCTAAATCCTAAGACCTTTTTTTCTATTTTTTATTCAATTGAGCTATAATATTAAAATTGGAATGTATTTATTATATCACAAAATAACCTTCTTAGTTAAATAAAAATTGTATTTATAATTAAATGTATTGAAACTAATAAATTACGTTAAACATATAAAGTGCCTTTCTCTATTTAAAACAAATTTGGTTAGTATCTCTATAGGTAATTAGTTATGTTTAATCTAAAACTGGACTCTTCATATCACATCACCATTCTTTTTAGACCTCCCTCTCAAAGCCATTTGAATCTCACTAAAACTCTTCCCCTTCGTTTCGGGGATACAGAATGCAATAAAAACGATAGTCAGTACACAATTCACACTGAAGATGAAGTAAGTAGTTGCAGGTCCAATTGTAGCGATCAACGGTGGGAAGTATCTTGTTGTGATGAATAGGAAAATACTGTTGATAGCCGATACGGTCGGGACGCCTATTCCCCGAGTTGGCCCATCAAACAACTCTGCCATCATTGGCCATAATAATGACCCGAAACCTTTAAATAAATAAATAAAGTATTATAAAAAATATATGGGAAATATACAGGGCGTCCTATCTACGATATTTAAGGTACTTCCCCTTGATGTACCATAGTCTTGGGACGCCCTGTATAGTTATTTCAGGTAATGAGATGAAAGTACCTGCACTGTAGCTAAAAACAATGATGATAAGGGACAGCAGTGGCAAGAAATTTAAGAATCCAGAAATTTCTTTTCCTCCGTCTTTTATACAGAAAAATATTCCAAGACCGACCTGAAAACCAAATACTTTTTTTATAATCACATTTGAAGTTTTAGTTACCATTTTGATTGAATTGAAATGTAAGGGCATAGATAAATTATTGGTCTTCGCTTTAAATCTTACTAGATGGAGCACTCGTAGGTACTCGTAAAATGCGGCGTAAAAAATTATGCCGAATTCGGTATAGGTACTCAAACCTACCCGAGCTTGTGTCATTCAATGCATACCTTTTATGTAGGGGCGTAGTTACCAACGTATCAATTTTTTAGCCCCCGGGTTACTGGGGCCCCAAATGTGTGTAAGGAAAAAAACTGTAAAATGCCTATAAGTTTTTTCGCAAAAACGATAAAATAAAAACATTTATGCAGCTGTGTGTTTTCCTTTTTGGTCAAACTTGTGAATATTAACGTATTATTTGTTACTCAGTAAAGCTAAGAAATAAATAGGACATCTTGGTTTGTTCCTGAGTACTTACTCCGAGAACATCGCATTGTCTATTCAGAAGCTTATCGAATAGAATGTGTATTTTTGACCCACGAGCTGCCACGAAATTAAAAATGTGCCGCAAAAACAGATCTATTGTTTACAGGCAGTGCTCCATCTTGTAAGAGCGAAGGGAAGACCATTAATAAATCTATGTGTAAGGGTTCATTTATACCATTCCCAAAGTCAATCCAGCTAGAGTGCTTAATATAATTGGTTTTCTTCCAAATCTGTCAGTTATGGCAGCTGTACAAAAGCTGGCTATCAACTGAATTAGTCCAACCACAACTGAAGAGACTTCCGGACTTATACTAGTTTGTGTAGACTCAAATACTGTTTGTAAATAATACGTGACAGCATTGAAACCAACTAATTGTGAGCTGGCTACAAAAACAGTCGTTAGTAAGAACGATTTTATGAATGTTCGATTTTTTATCAGGTCTAATCGAGATATCGTAACTTCGCTGGCCTCCTTTTGAATGTCATAATCTTTGATTTCTTCTTTTACTTTGGTGTCTAACTCGCGCAGTTGCATTAGAATTTTTTGTGCTTCTGCAGTTTTACCTAAATATTAAAATTGTTTTATTGTATGATAATGTAATGTAAAAAATAAGTTATAAGCTTCTACATATACAGGGTCTGTCGTAATGAATGGATAACCCGTTACCTACAGTTGATCCGGATGTGAGGCTATAAGAAAATGGTGTCTTCTTGCCAGGGTTGTCAACCATAAGAAAATGGCGTAGACTTTTAAACTTTTTTATAAATTTCGCTATATTTATCATTTATTCCGCTGCCATTTCTTCAAATTTTGATATATTTGTATAATTTTTGTTGTATTATACTCCTGAAGACGTGTATTATGTAATTTTAATACAATTTTAGGTGTTTTTCACGTTGAACATTATCAAAATTCTCATTTTAAGAAAAACATTTCCAATGTTTTTTCTTTATGTCAACTTTTGATCATCTTCTGTGAAAAAAATTAGTATGACGTTATAGCTGCCCATGATCTCAATAAATTGTCTAGTATGTGTAGATTCTAAAAAGGTATAACGATGTGTACTTTACAAGCAACATTAAGTTACAGGAGCGAAAACACTAATCAAGGTCGGAATTTTTATTTTTCAAGTTATGTTATAAATGGTTGTAAAACTTCGTCATAATGATTTTATTCTATCAAGATACTTTGCACAAACACTATCAGGCCACTAATAGGATATTCAGAAGAAAACCCGGTTGTTTTTGGGAAAAAAAATACATTACTTCACGATAATAATGTAATGAAAATGAACAAATGAAAATTGTAGTGCTCTAATATTTACATGCGACAAACATGTTGCGACAAGTTTTTTCGAAATTGAAACGGATTTTAAAAATCGAACAAAGACCACATTTTTTTACAACCATTTATAACATAACTTGGAAAATAAAAATTCCGACCTTGATTAGTGTTCTCGCTCCTGTAACTTAATGTTGCTTGTAAAGTACACATCGTTATACCTTTTTAGAATCTACACATACTAGACAATTTATTGAGATGATGGGCAGCTATAACGTCATACTAATTTTTTTCACAGGAGATGATCAAAAGTTGACATAAAGAAAAAACATTGGAAATGTTTTTCTTAAAATGAGAATTTTGATAATGTTCAACGTGAAAATCACCTAAAATTGTATTGAAATTACATAATACACGTCTTCAGGAGTATAATACAACAAAAATTATACAAATATATCAAAATTTGAAGAAATGGCAGCGGAATAAATGATAAAAATAGCGAAATTTATAAAAAAGTTTAAAAGTCTACGCCATTTTCTTATGGTTGACAACCCTGGCAAGAAGACACCATTTTCTTATAGCCTCACATCCGGATCAACTGTAGGTAACGGGTTATCCATTCATTACGACAGACCCTGTATATGTTACGGCTAATACCCGAAGTGCGGCTACACCTAGTTTTAGCCGGTTAGAAACATCAATAGGTTAGGTTAGTTAGGTTACTTTTTTGATACCACCCACAAAAAGGAGTCCCGCGTAGCGGGACTCCGTGGACTCATGATTCAAGCCAGTTTTTATATACATAGGTATAAATTTTTTTTTACAGTTTTCCAGATTAAAAACACTTCTAACCGGCTAAAACTAGGTGTAGCCGCACTTCGGGTATTAGCCGTAACATATATAAAACTTACCTTTAGTATAAAGGTAGTATGGGCTGTCGGGTAGAAAAAGAATAGGAATGAAAGTAAAGAATATGACACACGTGTACATTATATTCAAATTAATGTATGAAATAAAGGGTCCCACCCAGTACACGGTCACAATTCCTATTGAGCACATTATTTGAAGCATCGTCCCTAATGACCCACGAAGTTCTTTCTGTAATGAAAAAAAAGATAAAGTAAAAACTTCTTCATAACATTGGTTAAGATAACAACTGATAGCAAACTTACAGATGCAATTTCTGAAGCATAAATAGGAACAACTCCAAAAAATATAGCATCAGCTGTGCTATTGAGTACCCTCCCAACATACAAATGCCAAAATTGACTAGCGAATATGAATACAAATCCAGACATCAATTTTGGTGCGTACGCGATTATCACGCACATTTTTCTACCAATGCGATCGACAAGGAAGATTGCAGCTGCGAAAGCTGCAAAAAAATATTAAATTAATACGTATACTTTTAATTTGAGAAATTTTTTATATGAGTTTCCAGGAGTAATTAACAATAACAAAGATATGTAAATCAGGTACTTTTCTAATAATTGAAAATGTAATTGAATTTAAAATAACTCGCATGTATCATAATTATTTGACATTTTAAACAATTAAACGTAAAAAGTACCTACTATCGAACCAATTAAATATCAAAGGTTAATAATTAAAATAGTTTTATATTACAACGTGATTAAATAGGTGAAGAAGTTAACAAATTTAAAATTACTATGTACTTAGGTAATTTTATTAATCTGTAACAACGCAGTGTCAAAAGACCTTTCGAGTTATTGCTTGAAAACCACTTGATTTTTATTCAATTTAACACGCAATTAATTTAATGACATAATGGGTACCTAAGTGCTTGTAAAACAAAAAATGAGCAGTTAGAATATTTGGACAAGACAATAAAACACCTCCTAAGATATCGTAAATTACATGAAGAAACAAACACATCAAATATTGCTATGTCAATTGTAACAGAACTGATGGTAACGAACCAACTACTCGGTACTTTAACTTTTAACATAGCTCTGGGAAAAAAAAATTAAAAGATTCATACCCATAATTAAACCACAAATAGTAGAAGACTTACCAACTATAGAAATAAGGAATCCAATAGAGACTATCCATGCCCCTTCGTCTTCAGTAATCGGCCGAGGTAATATAGTTTCAGTCTCATTTCTCAGCTTTACCAAAACTGGAGAAGGCCAGGCCAGGCCAAGACCAGCACATAAAATGCTTAGGTTAACTATAATCAAATGAAAAAATTAATTAGAAAAAAAATCTCTAGAACCGTGAAAACCTTGTTATAACCAGACAAGAGCAAACCTCGAAGAGATATTAACTAAATAAGCCCAACTAGGAATCGAATTCAGAAGCTGTCGTTTATCAGACCGTTAAATATTCGGCTACACCATAGAGGTCGCAAAAAATACACTTAGAACTTGGCATAGTAGTAAGTAGGCTTAGAGAAATCTATGCTTATAATAATTGGTAGGTATACGTATATACATAGGTTATGTTTATCTGCATTGAGTGTTCTTTTCTTTAACTTTTAGTAAAAGACAAGATTTTTATAAGAAATTTAGTAAAAATAGTAAAACCTCATAGCACTAAGTCAAAATTTTTTTAAAGTTAATTTAAATAAGTTACTACTACTACTACCCAAAACCTACCCACTCCGATCAGACGTTTGAACCAAATGGTAAGCCCAAATCCCAAAAATTTCAAACTCTGTGACAAACTCTTTTTCAAACTGAGTTTTTATTTTACAAGTTAGTAACGAATTAGGTCCCTACTTAGTAAAAATCTTTTAAAAAATTTACAATTTGCTAGGATAATCTTAAAGATTAATGTCGGTCTAAATGGAAAACTCAATTTATACAGTGTCTGAACTAGGGATGTTAAGGATATCCATATCCGTAACCGAAACTACCGGATATCCGAAATAAAAAAATATCCGTATCCGTAACCGAAACCGAAATAAATGTTACGGATAATTTCGGATAGTGGCGGAATCTAAAAATCTAAATGAAAGACGTTACGACAAGTTGTCTTTGGCTGCGTTCCGTAAACCGCTTACAGAACTGTGACCAAAGTGTTGGTTCTCTCTCTGAGCTCAATGTAGCGGTGTTTATGACATCATCGTTCTCACCCATCGTCCTCCTCTATACCTATACTTATATAAAACCATTTTATTATCTATATTTTTTGTATTACTTTTGAAATTCCTAAAATCTTATATCCGTAACCGAACTATCCGAAACTACCGGATAATCCGAAATAATTTCATATCCGTATCCGAAACTGATATAAAAAAATTCTATATCCGTATCCAAAACCGAAACCGAAATTCCATATCCGTAACATTCCTAGTCTGAACTGAATGATCTCCAAAATATGAGTTTGATCTAAGAATTACAAAAATGTGAAACATTTATTGTATAGTTAGACTCTTGAAACAATTCGTAAAATAGAAATAATGGCTTAAAAGTTTTCCGTTGAAAAATAAACACTCAATGCAGATGCACATACATAGGTTTCTTATTTCATTTAACACAAAGTTATACGTCAGAATAACACATAGGATACTTTTTACCGCGGGAAAACATCTCATTCCCACGGGAAACCGACTTCCACGCGAACGGAGTCGCGGGCGGCCACTAGTTTGTAATAAAAGATTTAATTTAAAACTGGCAATCACAGACTTTTATAACGCGAACCTAGTTATTTATGTTATATATCATTATCGACTTTCTTACCTTAAGTACTTAAACTGCTTATATGTACTTATAATCTTTTATAGTTACTTGTATATAAAACACTCTTTAGAAGTACAATTGATAACTTCCTTATTCACTTCATTTAACACAGACATGACAAAAGCGAAATGCAAATAGATGATAAAGATGAATTTGTCAAATAAGCGAAGTAGGTACACTGTACCCCGATCGACCACTTATTGGCTAAAGTCTTACGACTTAATGGTATTACCTCAGTACCTATTTATCCATGGAACCTTAATAATATGTGTAGCTAATGATTAAACCACATCTAGCACTTTCCAATACTTATATTAATTTTGGTTTTAGGTAACCAACACTTTTTAGACACATATTATATTCATTGTTTCTACCTACCTACCTACCTACCTACCAATGTAAATTATTTATTTATGTAGGAAGACAACTTTTTTATGCCGCAAAAACATTATACGTAAATGTTATTCAGACGTGATTTTAACAGGTTTCGCTGTTTTCCTGATGATAGCGAACATCACAAAAGTATCTATTATAGATGATTAAGTAATTATTATAGATACCTACCTAATATAAGTTTTTGCTTAGTTTGTTTTACGTTGATTAAATATTAGTTAATACAGGTATACTATTCTTAATTAATTGTTAAGATTAACTTAACATAAAAAGTTATTAATAAAACTATTGGTAATGATAAAAACTACAGATATTTACTCAGATTTAACAATTAATAGCTAATATTTATACCTATTGTTTTAATCGCACGCAGACTACCTTCCAGACTAAAGTTGTTTATAAGATAACTCAGATAAATTTGTAACTACAATAAATTAAAGTACCTTAGTTACCAAAAACATAACATCCAAATATGTTTACCTGTAATAACAACAAAATATTGCCGTAATACTGGTCCAAACGTAAACGCGTACATTTTAAAAGTCACTTTTTACGCAACACTAAACTACTTAATCGTTTCTCCTTAGGGTGTTATTACCTACTTCCTCATTATAACTTATTTTTCACATCAATAACACTAATTATATTTCTACTTTAATGACACTTAATACTACAACATTATTTTACTCTATTACAAAGTAACAGAACATATTTAAGTTAAAAAAATAAAAACGCCAAAAACCCGCGGACTTGCCGCAAACACACATGCGCGATCGAAAGTTGCAATTCCACTGTTGATGTTTTGTCATTTGTGTTAAGCTAGGTAGGTAGGTACTCTTGGCTAAAACGGCCTTGCCAGTTCATGTGCCTGTACACTCGGGTGACCCTGGCCGAAATCTTCATAGGTAAAATGTTTATATTAATTAATTATACATAACTGTAATTTTTGTCATTTTGGTTCTTAATGTGTATATTTTTTTAAATTAAATAAAATTGTTTTCCTAGAGTTAGTTATAAACCTTGATTAAAAGTTATGAACGTAACTACTTTAATAAAACCCAAAAAAACTTTTACTAATTCCTTAAATATAAAAAAAAATATTTTCATAAGAAGGTTACAAATTTGGGGCTTAGTATATTTTTATTATTTCCTAAGGTTTATCCGCCTGAATTTACTTAGGTATTCTACTACAAGCACAATTAAGATATAAAAAGAGAAGAAGTACGATACTTTATTAACCGATACTGGAAGTCTAGAATATTTAATCCAGCTAAGGCTCTTCAAGTAAGGTTCATGCTACTAATCCGGTATTACAACTTTCACAATAATCTGAGCAGAAGATATCGCAATGCCATTCTATAAAATTACGACAAAGATATTGCCTAATTTGTTGTTTGATTTCTCTAGCAGACATGTTGTTTTTGTTTTCTGACAAACTAAACTAAAAATAAAAAAAAATACTATATTTATATAAAGATATAACTTACCAGCCTACTTTTTAAAGTTGGGTAGCTACCTACCTAAACGATATAATATAGTAAGTTAAAATAAAACATGTAAGTACATTGATAATTAAATAAGAGCAGCGTAAAAAAATAATATACATTTTTAAACTTTCTACTCAATTAAAAATTATCATTTTGAAGTTTACATTAAGCTCTGAAACTATTCATTTGACATTGACTACTTGTAAAAGACAGCAGTCATCAAAACTTCAAAATATCAGTCAAATGATTGAAAAGTTTTTGCTTGTTTTGTTTACGTTTTGTTATAAAATAAAATCACTGTAAATTACTGATTTTATTCAAGAAAATGGATGACGATGACGATTATTGGAATACGAGTGAAACGAAAGCAAACGCTTTTAGTTTTGACGATGACGTGGTAAGTTATTCTTTATATCTGGACACAAAGAGCCTATATACTTGCATTGAAACCCATTTAAATTACATATTGTGTATTCATAATTTAATTCTGCAAACAAATAAATAATGAATAGGTACTAAAAGTTTTAAACATACTATGAATATATATGAACTAGTAGTTTTATTAATTTAGCTAAAGACTAATGTTTTACCTTTAGCTCTCTCCACAAGAAATATTGGCTATTGGACAAGCCAACAAGTCATACGGAAGTCCTGTAGAGCAGTCTCTTCTCAGTAATTTGGGCAACAATGACAAGTCACAGCTGTTGCCACTGTCCAGTCTTGTGTCGTCTAAGGTTTTAGATTTGAGTAAGTTTAACTTTTAAAGTCTTATTATTACTATTATTCAGTTTTTCTTACAGTGTAAACATGCTTGTTTTTAAGTTACTGTATAAGATAATTTTACTATTAAATATAATAGTAGTAGTCAATAGATTTATATTAAACGGGGCCCATTACTTCTTTCGCGAGGAAGAAGCTTTCAAAAAAACAAAAAATCTCACTCTAGACTTTTTTACGAATGTTACAAACAGCTAAGGTTTGTAACCATACTTAGATTAAGTTATACACTTTTTAATTTTTCAGTCCTCCAAGCACAATCAGGTGAAGATCCTTCAAAAGAAATAAAACGAGATCAAGAAGAAACTGTCGCTGTGACACTAAAGCGGCTTGTGCTAGGACGTAGTTGTTCCATACATGTGCATCGCAGTTTAGCAAGCAAAACACAGCTTTTAGATGGGGCAATAGCCATCGGTGATGGAAATGCAATATTGACAGTAAATAAAATAATTATGTTAAAAACTAAGTATGCTACAAAAGAATAAAAAATGATATGAACAGCTTCTGATAATGGTTTGCAAACAGCTCTAATGAAATATCTGCTCTTAAATAAATAGTGTGTACTTTATAATTTAAGCCAACTAATAATTGCAATAAAATATTTATAGAAATTCAAATAAATACTAATATTACTCCTCTACTACTGACATTATATTATGTAATATGTATATTTGTTTGTTTTTGTCATCTAATGTCTATATCTCTTCACCTAGATAGTGTTATTCCTAGTGCAGACATTGAATAAGAAAATAGTGTACCAGCTGCTATCAACAAGAGCCTTAGCACTCAACCATTACATAAGCTTTCTGCGGAACGAGGGCAAAGTTACTGAACTATGGGACATGTTAACGTAAGTTTAATTATTCTGATTTTGACCGCAATTCTGAAAATTAAAGGATTAAAATTAAAATTAATTAAAACTTAAAGGGGTGTTAAATAAAGAAAACAAGAAAAATTTATAACACTCCTGTGAGCTAAAGTCCTTACCCAATCTTAAAATAAATAAAAAAATAACATTATTTGCTTTTTTTTTAAAGATGGCTGAGCAGAAGTTCGGAAGCGGCGGTAAGATTTAAATTTAGAAAATTCATCTTTGCCCAAATGTTTTAAGGAATAAATGAAACAAAAAAAAAATAGCCCAAATTATTTTAAAACTTTTTTTTTAATTTTTGATGGCAAGTAAACTTCTGTTCCTAGATATACCAACTCCAACACCACGTGAAGACACAAGGCAACAATGTGGATGGATTGCTAGAGAAATTGACTAAATTGATGGAAAGTTTCCAAACTAAAGCAGTCACTGACTATGTACGATTACTTGGTGAGTAGGGAACTAAATTCTTAGTTAATTTCTTTTAAAATAAGAATATGTTTTATTTTTTCATTGTTTCAAGAGCAGTTTAATCAAACTCTTAACTGTATTTTTTTAATTTTTTTCCTGTAGCTTACCTACCACCTATACAAGTGTAACAATTTATTTATATTTCTTATAACATAGCACATATACATTTTTTTTTATATGGTATTATTTAATAATTCTAATGGTAACTTCAAATATAAATTTAAATAAATTCCAAGTTCAAAATAGGATTTTCTCATCCAACTTTACATTTCCAAGCCGATTTTCCCCCCAGAATGGCAGAAACACGCGGCAATCCCGTCATTATACAACACCTCAGCTCTACACTGTCTTGCTCATCTCTGCACTAATCATTGGAACGAGAACGCGATTAGTGTCATGTCGCCGCTCTCGCTGTTGCATAGACTGCAGGTTTGATTTATAATCACACAGTATAAATCTAAGGGCGGGTTGTATCAAACAGTTGGTTAACGTATTAACGTACGTAACTTTTTGACGTTTGCATCAGATGTTTAACGTACGTCAAATACAAAGCGTTGTTGACATTGTACATCAAAAAACACCCCGTTTTCTAGCTTGACAGTTGGTTAACGCCATTTTTAACGTTTACGTTAAGTAGTTGTGATACAACCCGCCCTAAGTCGCTAATTCTGTCTGTTTGCATGTTTGGCCGCTTACTCCTCCTTAAGAACGTAACGAATTTTAATGCGATTTTCTCCATATGTTAGGGTATTTATTCATTCAAATTTGTAAATAAAGAACGTTTAGCAAAAGTTTTTTAAGCAAAAATGCAAGGGTTCGCGAGCAAGTCGGCAAAATTACACCATTGCGAAGCGTGGGCCGGTCGCTAGTTTTATTATATGTATGTTAAAACGTTTAGATTAAACTTAAAATAATGCTATGTTAAAAATATATTTCGTATATTTTCGTGGTTTCCAACCCGATATTTATAAGCCATGCAAGTTCAAAATTTCAATGAAAAAATCTTTCTATCAAAAAGGTATTATATTGTTCTAAGGATTTTGAACTTATGAACATTATTATTATTAAAATTATGCCTGTTTGTTACCATTAGTTATATTAAGCCTTGTGTAAATGTTTCATAAATTTTAATATTGTTTTATTCAATATAGGGAAGAGGCAGAGTTATTCTGACATTTGTCTGACTGGCAAAATGTCGTTATTTGTAAAGGGTTCCACGTTCCGACTACAGAAACGATAAAAGTCAGTTGTTAATTTCTAGATAAGTCCATTGCAGTACGACTGGGTCGTGTTGCACGTTCACGCGAAATCCGGAAAGTGGGATATTATTGAATCTCTGTTTACCAAAAAAGTAAGTGTCGTTTCTCTCCGCCTTAGTCTTTTTAAACTTTTACTTTTACAAAAATGAAAAAGGCAAAGGCTTCATGGATAAATTTGGCGCTGGTGTTACAATACAATATACATATCATTTTTTTTTTGTATACAGATTATAAATCGCGACATAAGTAAACTACACTCTTGGCCTTTTCGAAGTAACATGTCAAATTGCGTAATACGCCATCTATGTTTTACCCCTCGCAACTTTTATTTTTTTTTATTTATTTATTATTATTTTTTTTTATAATTGAAATATACCTACGTTTTGTTTGTTTATACATTAAATAACATTTTTTCCTTTGGAAATTTCAGGACTGGTTAGGTCGGGCGACGATTTCGACTCACATACCGACCGATGTGTTAATCTGTAGAATGCATCAATTGAACGCTAGCAAAAAGACTTTGGCCAACTTCGTGAATAAGGTCACAGATGTCGATGAAAGACTGAGGCTGGCGCTCACTTATAAGGTAAATGAATTAGAAAAATAGAAAGTAAGTATTGTGTTCAAGATAAGAAAATGAAAAAAAAAATGTACCTCGTATGGGATACTGTTAATTTCAACTTCCTCGCTAATGATGGTATAAGTGAAACGTGTAATTTTATTTGGGTATATTTCAAAATATTTACCAATAAAGAATGACTACACAAAAACTAGATAATTATTTATCCAAAAAGTACCAAATATACCCCTGTTTAATAGGTAGTTTTTTTTTATTATAATATCGTTTCTTAATTTTAAACGGCTTTTCTTTATTACAGATACACTCAATAGTAATAGAAACATATACAAAACAGAAAGACAGGATAGCACTAACGAACTATAAAGTGACTCTAAGCCCACAATCTGAGGAATATATATTGGCTGAAAACACACTGCGAGATAACGTAAGTCATTTTAAATAAAAAAGCAATGTCTTAATAAAAAATTAAAACAGCTTAAAAAGTAAAACATTCGGTTTAAAAGCTAATTGTAACTAACTTGACCTAAATAACAATACCTAATAAGCAATAAGCGTTGTCAAAGCTGAAAAAAGTCGCAACATATGCGACGGCTTATCGCGAAACCCTTATAATTGTAAAAAGAGACCCGAATATTAAAGCTTGAGCATTTTAGGTTTTTTTTGGCGGTGTAAAGCCTTCTTAATAATCAAAAGACTAAGGTTTGATCAATGTTGTATCAAACTTATATTATTAGTAGATAAAATTCAAAATAATTAACATGTTATTACTTTTTTTTACAGTCTATCAAATGGAAAAACTGAATTGAAAACTTCAAACTCTCATTTGTAAATAGTGTTGTATAATGATTATTTTATGATTAAACTAGCAAACAAGCAAGCGAGTTTCATGAAGTGATCAAAACTGTCCATAAACATTCACAACCCAATCGTATTTATTAACTAAATAAAATATATTTTTATATTCACAATATGTTTTATTCCCACAAGTCATTGTCCCACATTTTTAGTTAATTTTAATTTGATATTTCTCTATCAATCTTATGATTAAATCTGGATATACAAAACGTATAATATTTTACAAATTTTGGTTTGAAATGTGCCTTAAGTTTTTTTACACCATTGGCCTGCCTTTCTTTTCTTTATTTAAATATACAGTAATACCCAGACTTAAGATAAATCTACTTCTACTTACGCGTTCGGAGTTACACGATTTAATTTTTTCGTTGTTTTGAACGCCGCGCTGTTAAGACTCTTCATAGACTTCTATGAAGATCGCATTTTTGTTACAAATCAGGGAATAAAAAAAATTACTAGAATCCTACGAGGAGATATTACGGGAGAAGAAAAAAACATTGGCCCCGATTCCGAAAACACTCTCTAAAACTAAATTAAAAATATTACTGTCTCTTTCCCATGCTTTGTATTAGAAAAAGACATGTATATTGGTCACACTAGATTAAGTCCACATAAATGTAAAATTGAACGAAATGCAATGAGGATAAGGCTAAAATTGCCTTTGCTGTGTCATATTGCACGCACATTTTGGTTTGACAGGACTAAAATAATTACCTGTCTCTTTCTATACCATTAAAGTAAATGACGGCGATAGTTTTAATTCAGTTTAGAGAGTGTAGTCAGAATCGGGGCCATTGACTCGTTAGACGACTTTGTTAGATTTCATGAAACCTTCTTCATAAAAATAACTTTGAATTGTGTTTATACACTTTATAATAATAATACGCGGTGTAAAAAAACTAGGTTGCGAAATCTAATTGTATATGCATTTATACAATGAGATTTCTCGATGATTTAAAATTAAAAAGTGTTTTAATTTAATGACGACCTCTGTAGTGCAGCGGTACCGGACTGCTAAGCAGATGGTTCCGGGTTCGATCCCCGGGTCGGGCCAATTTCGTGAAAATTGTTTTTCGATATTGGCTCGTGTCTGGGTGTAACTAGGTTCTCCCCTAGTCCATTGTGTGGTACCTATAGTACAAGCTTTGCTTAGTTTAGGGCCACACAGTTGGTGTGTCAGTCTGGAGATTTATTTATTATTTATAATTTGTAATGTAAATAATCGATGTGTGAGCGATAATATCAAACTGCGAATGTGACTTTTCAAGCCTTAATAACATTTTTAAATTGCGTTTTCTCGGTTTACTGTTAGTTAATTTAGTTACTATTGAGGCTCAAGAATGGAGAATGTTACTAGGTATGCCAAATCGCTTGAAATTTTTTCTCAGTAAAGCCTGTATGCATACAAATACACTAGTTTTTGTTGTAATCAAAAATACCCAGTAGTTTTGATTTTATAGGCATTCAAAGTTTCGAAAAATATCGAGTCCCGCTAACAGTCACGTGACCGCTTGTGACGTCTTACCACAACGCGCCAGCGGTGGCGCATATAGCTGGCGCAGTATTTTATTTTATTTTTTTATTTATTTAACATTTAATGTATATTTTTTTTGTGTTTTCGGTCGCGTATTAGTAAATATAAATATAATTCGTTATTATACGTTAATAGTAAATATTATTCTATTAATAAATTGGGTACCTATAGGTTTCGAAAAAAGGTAATCGTGTAATCTATCTAAAATAGATGAATTAATGGCTGCGCATTATTTATCAAGAAATAGTGATTTTGTTGCCGCCGAAATGTTTGATATGTTCTAAACTGTTTACTAAAACAAAATAACCAATATAATAAAAATACTAATGGAAGAATGCAAGTATGTACCTACCTACCTATCATTATTTTTTTTACGTTAAAGACAACAAATCATGTATCATAGTTTTGTAGCTATAGGTAGATACGTCCTTCTAATATTATAAATGTGAAAGTTTGTGAGTATGGATGTATGAATGTTTGTTACTCTTACACGTAAAAACTACTGTACCCCCCAAGTCAAGTGGCAAGTGATATTTGCGATAGCGAGTGAATAGAAAAAATATGTATGAAACTGTCAAATTGCAAGCTTGTCAAAAATTTATTCTATTCACTTGCTATCGCAAATATCACTTGCCACTTGACTTGGGGGGCTGGACGGATTTGGATGAAACTTTGCAGTAGGTTACACATCAGAATGACACATAGGGTACTTTTTACCGCGGGAAAACTTCTCATTCCCACGGAAACCGACTTCTACGCGAACGGAGTCGCGGGCGGCCACTAGTATGTATACGAAGATACCGCTCTTCTAAGTAAATTTAAATAAATACATGCATTGATTTAGTACTAACTAGCTTTAGTTAGCAGCTTCGCCCGCGTTTTAATTTTTTTTTACTTTTATAGTGTTGAGTTGAGGTACGAGAAAATAATTTATATGTTCATTGAATGTACACGTTATAATTTTCAAAAAGAGTGCTGGGAGTTTTTTTCCGCCGGCTTTTTTCTCTCGGTCTACGGTTAGGTAAAGTCGAAGTTTGTAACATTGACGTTCATTAAGTATATGTTACATATCTATGATGAATAAAAGAATTTTGATTTGATTTGATTTGTTTCCCTCGGGAACTGTACATTTTCCCAGGATTAAAAGAAGCCTATGGATTATTTCAGTCTTCGTCCAGATCAGTTCAGTACATTTTGTGTGAAAGATAACAAACACAAACACAATCTTCCGCGTTTATTATATTACTAGGAAGTAGGATACCTATACGATCTAGATGTAGGTAGTTGAACGTTACAGATGCACTTTACCTTTACTATTTTATTTAAGTAATTTAATTTATTTTTTATTGCAAATGTAGATGATATGAACTAAACCTCTTATTTATTTGTATTTTTACTAACAAATTGTTTAATGGTATTGGTTATGTTCAAGTTAAAAGATTTGGTGATGTATGTATGTATCCTTTGGAACTGTAAAAAACAACTTTTCCGGCGAATTGATAGTTGTATTTTTACATTTAGGCACAACACATGATTTCCTAGTAGTTGGATTAGTCATTTTTAAAAGTATTTAGGTTTAATTGAGACGACAAGTGCGCGCGACCGCGAGCGTACTGAGTGAGCCAGACCGAGCGAGTTGTGGTATGACGTCACACCGCCACCGGCAGCCCGCGTCGTGCGGTAGCAACTTATTTTACTTATAAATCGGAAACTAATTGACGCATCGAAATAATTCTTTCACCAGTATTTTTTATTTTTGACAGAGAATACGAAGAGATAATAATCAAAATTTGTTAACATTCTCCATTCATGGTTTCAGGTTTCGGAAGTTTTTTTTTACACCAATTATATGTAGTTTGTCACACTATCTAAAATTTTATACAAGTTTTTTTTCCTAATTATTGTTTTACTTAATTTTCAGTCTAATTAAACATACTTTGTAAGTCTTTATATGCAAAAATGTACCCCGACTTACGCGAATTTGACTTACACTCGGTGCTCGGTCCCACCCACCTATCGTGTAAGTCCTTCGTGTATCATATTACTGTATGCATTTTGTTTGTGTCGTAACGGAACGTTAGTTTGGTGTTGCCCATTACCTCATCGCTCGTCTTCTACCCAGTAACAATTTTTAAGCATTTTTCTTCAATTTTGGCTTCGTGCCTATGTAGTAGTCGAAGTGTAGTCGATAGCCTAATCGGTCTCGTAAGACCTGTGGCCACGTTCTGTAAGTCTGACACCGATCTCGATCCCCTTCAAACTCCCTTTGTAGAGAAGTTTTCCGTGACATTTTCGACAACACCTTTCATCGAAAGCGATTGCTATTGCGACTACAATTGAATGAACGAAATTGACTTTTTGAAGGATTTCAACTGCTTTGAAAGATATACGACTTGTCAAATCAAACAAGGCACTTACAAATAACAACAATTGAAATGAAAGTAGCTGATTATTTACCGCTATTTTTTGGTGTTTTTCTCTCATTTAGGTAGGTATCTACTTAAAAAAGCTTTAAAACATTGCGCATTTGAAAATTTGAGTTTTTAATGTCTAACTTAACTTGTAAGCGTGCATACTGCGTAGTGGATCAATGGTGCATAGAAGCGGAATCACACATTAAACCTAGCTCTATGCATTGTTTAGTCACAGAAATAGAAGCAAACTCGAGTCGGTTTTGGTAGGTAGGTATAAAAGTAAAATTTTAATACCTTGCTAGCAATAATTCTAATTTATTGGTACCTACTGACCACTCCAGTCCAATTCCAATCATTTCAAGATTTCTAAATAATGTTTATGCCTAAATGAACCTATTTGAAATGTACTACATTTTGCACAGTACTTACCAAACAAAGTTTCATGCCATGCTTGATCTCAAAAAAGCCAAAATGTCTCAGATAAAAGGTAAATGTGAAGAAACACACATTGTAGATGCATGCATACTCAAGTAGGTTCTCAACTATCCATTTTGGTTCTATAAAATACCTATTTCACTCTAAAATCAAACAGCCGTCTACTCTTTAGTAGGTAATACAACAGAAACTACAATTGTCAATTTTATTAAATGTTATATTCATCGTTTTGTTATATAAATAATGGTTATATAAATTAGTAGGTAACTCCTTGTTTCTAAATCCACTATTTTAAGTAATATTTAGATATTGCTACAATATAAATTGAAAAGCTAAGAGGTCATGCCGCTATTTTTTTTTTATGTAGGTAAATAGGTACATATTATTTAGTTAACAAACCTTGATTATTTTGATATCTTTACAAATTAAGTTTCATATGATGTAACACTTTAAAAATAAATAAATAATACAAGCCCCAGTTGTGGTTCTTTCATAACCATCTTTTTTGTTAACAAAGTTTTAGTTAATTAGTAATGAAGGGAAGGCAATATTTGTTGACACCCATTATTCTGTTTGTTTCAAAATCTTCTTTAATTGTTCGATGTCTAAGTTCTCCATTAGCAGCATGTTGGCACAGTTGATACAACACTTTTGATTCGTACTGAAATCAATATTTTTAAATTACAAGATATGCCTTGAATTCAACAATTTATTATATAAATTTGATGAATGAATGTTTCTTCATTTGAACAACTTACTAAATATTTGTAAATAATGGCAAATCTTAAGTCATAAATCTAGGAACATAACCTTCATACGTTAGTTACCTACCTAAAATATAGAACTATAACTTACAGAGAGGCTTAATCACAAACAATATTGATGATAAAACATTACGTTTTCTCTATGTAAGAGTATTTCCAACGTTCATACAACATTAAATAAGTTATTGAGTTTATTTTAAGGTTAGTTAGCCTAGCAAAGTAAAGTAAACAAACAAAACAATAACATTGGTAGTGAGTGACATACGTACCTTTTTTTTTGGTTTATTTATGAGGCAAAGGTTCTTTCAACCATGCGCAGCCTAGTTTAAAAAAACCGTAGCTTTTCTTTTTAAAAGAATTTATTAATTCAATAATTTATTTTGTATTAAATTTTATATTTTTAAAACATATTTTTTATTTGCTCTAAATTACAGACTTTGAATGTTGGATAAAAAAGTCATGAAAACGGAGAGTAAATTGGTGATACAAAGTGCAATTCTAAGTTAAAATTAGAGCAATTTACGTAGGTATTTATGTTATTTGTATTTTCATTAATTCACAAAACAAATTTACTAGCGATAAATACAAATAAAAACAGTAAAAATTTACTCAAAAAAACTTACTTAAAAGTAGTAAGAATAATATTATTTATAATAATATCAACGGCATTTTTTATTTGCTTCATGAAAACACAAGTTTATTTGCATTGCTAGTAACAAAAATTGGAAAACTTATCTGACGTCAATGTCAATCAATTGCCATGTCAATGTCAAGTATCAGCGCAACCGCAACGTTTTATTTATTTGCTTTCAAATCAATTTATAATATCAATAATTTACATATTTTTATAAATAAAGTTGCGCAACATATAAGAGAAACACAGTCCTTATGTACCCGAGGTTCCCAAACGATACAAACAAGTAATAAACTTCATGTGTCTCGAGAAAAGTTTTGTTGTTATTAAAGGTACTTGTTTTCGTTATTTATCTTCTTCACTGCATAGTATAAAACAAAGTCACTTGCCGCCGTCTGCGTGTCTGTAAGCTTAGATCTTAAAATTACACAACAGAGTTTGATGGGATTTTATGTATAGGGAAAGGCATTTTACTCCAAATGTGAAGCTTACTGAGCCGCTGGCAAAAGCTATATAATATTATTATTATTGCAAAATATAATACAGCAAAAAACTTAGCCACAGCAACATGTGGCTGGTTAATATGTATATAATTATTTTATCATGATAGCGGAGAATTCTTTGCATTTTGATTGTGGTGCTACCAGCCTATCTTTTTTTAAGTAATAATAATTAGTTTGATAGTATAATTAATATTACTTGTATGTTTCAGACGCACATTCTACAGAGAAGTAAAAGATATCATCGAAGATCATACCATCTGTTAAGTGAAAGGGTAGCGGCAGTCAAAGGTGTTAATTGAATTGCAAAAAAGAATTGTTAGTTTGAAAGGATGTAAATAACTACTTATTTTCTTAGCTGTCTTCAAATTATTTGCTTCCCTGTCATGTAAAATAAAAGAGATGCATCATTTTGACTATTTTTTCACAAAAATGTGAATTTGAAATTAATATAAGCTTCTTAATGAATTTTATGAGTATTTTATTTCTAATAATGTTCCTTTTTTGTGTTTTATATGACTTTGAATATATATTAACTCATTTCACCTTCCTCGATCAGTGAAAAATATAATAAATAGGAAGTGCCTATTTTGAAGTAGCAAAGAAATATTTATTATTAAAAAGAAGACTTACACAATTAGGTACTATTAATAATTTGTTACATGAGTTTAATTTCAAATATAGTATAGTTCTATTTAAATATCCAATTTTTATTAAATATTTAAATTGCAGAAATAATGGTTTGTGTTTCGTTGCATTTCAACTTTCCTAGGGCTTCAGTCCTTGTTTTTTAAATTACATTGACCTCACCATATCCTAATACTTCCTACTCATCATATAAACAAATACTAAATATAGAATTACTAGTGTGCGCTATAAGCTGAAGATATAGTTACCTAACTACACTAATTACCATGACTTAAGTCTCGTTGGTTATTGCAAACATTATAAACCACATATTAAGTAGCCGAATATAAGTTGCTAGTGGTTGTGCCGTGCTTGCAAGAAAGGTATAAAATTCTAGGTAAGTACCATCTTTACAAACCCAAATGAAATAAATATATGAATTTCATAGGATTTCATTAACTTGAATAAGTAAATAAGTAGGTTATTCGTAGGTTCATAGAATAAGTAATTTCCTACAAAATTTTCACTTCTTTACAAAGTATCTTTATGCGATACCTACCTTTACCTTTTATTTATTGCTCTTATACTAAATACTTTCCTACCTATATCTTTAACAACACTATTTTTTTTTATCAAAAGCGCCATATTTAAAAATTTGTTCATAAGTTACTGCATTGGTATCATACTTATTTGAAAGAGGGACCTCCAAAGTGAAATCTTTCATTTGACAAGTCGCAATCACAAACACCTTTCAAAATTAATAAATATCGTTCAAAAAGTTCATTTGGCTCATTCAAGATTGAGTCTCAAAATCAACACCTTTCGATGAAGGATGTTGTCGGAAAGTAAGGTTTGAAGGGTATCGCAATATCTCATAAGTGTCAATTGCGTTTTGAAGTCCGAAAAGATCTTATTTTTTTAATTTAAATTAAAGCAAAAATGAGTTTAATAATAAGTTAATGACATCAAAGATTAAAGTTTGATACTAAAAATTAATCCTACATTGTTTTAATAATAAATAAAAAATAAAGAAATATTTTTTTTCGTGAATAATTAAACGCAGCAACATCATTCAGCAATATCATTCAAAATTGAAAGCGATTGCGACTCGAAAACCGATTTCGTTCAAGAGTCGCGATACCGATCCCTTTCAAAGGTATTGATATTCGAGTTAGAGAACAGCCCTGCTGACTGATTGACAGTGACAATATGTACTGACATAAAATACATTGACAGAAGGAATTGAATTGGAAGGATTTAAAAAAAGAAAACAAACAAAACAAAATAGAATAGTTTTGTTTGGTGGTTGGTCATTGTTTAGCAAAAAACATGAATTTTACTATTTGTAGACTTTGTTTAGAAAAGGGATCAATTAACAATATGGTGCCGTTAATTGGCAAAAGTGGGAAGCTCTCCAAAGCTGGTGCCTCCGTCACTTTATTTCTTAAACAGAAAATATACGTGCACGACACTCCCCTGAACTTTATTTGCCAAAAATGTATGGTATCATTGCATGAAGGTCTACAATTTCGCAACAAGTGCGATCAAAATCATGAGACATTGAAATCATGGTCCAAGAGCTTTCTGAACAAAGGGGTGGCAAACAAGAATCTGGCTAAGGAACTTGTTAAATACGCTTTGAGACGAATGACTGCTATATCTCCATCTCTCGATAACCCCCTTATGGATGCTTCACCTTTTAAATTTATGAAAGTTGAATGCCATGAAAATACATCTCCAACTATATTATTACCTGAGGAAACAGTAAAAATAGAAACCCAAACATCAACAAACACCTTAGAATCTACACCTTGCAGTCCAAGCAGTTCTCACAAATTAATAAAAGGTATCAAGGAAGAAAATTCACCTTCAAAAATAGATAAAAATGTTGGAAATCCACCACATACTATTGCATATAGTGACATAATAAATCTAAATAAGGCTGAAATACCAATAAATGGGCCTTCTCTTGGAAAAAATTTAAATGCACAAAAGGAACCACTCAGTGAAGCCATATGTGAGCACTGTGGAATAAAATTGAAAAGTGTACACAATCTTAAAGTTCACTTAATATGTAAACATCAAGATGGTTCCTTGGGTAAAATATTCAAGTGTCGTTTGTGCCCGTACACAAAAGGAACTAACTCAGAAGTTCTCATACATGAACGGAGTCATACAGGAGAACGACCCTTCATATGCAATGAATGTGGAAAATCTTTTACTAGCAGAGGTAAAAAATTAATGCCTTTAAAATATTTAATGACAACGACAATGAATTTCATTTTTTAATTTCAGCAGTGATATCCAAACATGTTCGTAGTCATGAAGAAAAATCTCTCAAGTGCAAACATTGTCCCGCTGTGTTTAATATTAACAGATATTTACAACAACACATGGCTGTTGTACATGAAAAAAAATATGTTTTTGTGTGTCCATTTTGTAGCAACAATTATAACACAAAAAGGTATGTGCACAGGCACATACAGAAACATCACACATCACTCGTAAAGGAAAATAAAAAATATGACATCCTCAAAATACCTAGGAAAGATAAGGAATTGAATATTTTTTTGAATAAATAAGTTGCAGATGTACATTTTTCTTTTCTTTAAGGTCTGTCTCCAAAGCAATGTGTATAGGTACTTACATTTTTTCAAGTGTGTGTAGATGTCCTTGTTCCCTGCTACAGCCTAAACGGCTGTAGATTTCATCAAATGAGGTGTCATTCGATTAGTGTTAATATCCTGTGAGGATGTATGGATGTTTGTTACTCTTTCACGTAAAAACTATTGGACGGATTTGGATGAAACTTTGCAGTAATATAGGTTATACATCAGATTAACATATAGGGTACTTTTTACCGTGGGAAAACTTCTCATTCCCGGGAAACCGACTTCCACGCGAACGGAGTCGTAGGCGGCCACTTGAATGCAATACTTTTAAAAGTAAAAAACAAAGTGGCGGATTTTGGAGGCCATAGGTTCAAAAAAAATCTACCCAACCCATCAAGGGGGTATCAAAATTAGTTTTTGATAGCAAAACCTAAAAGTTTCAATTTCAAAAACACATAAGACAACATAACTCAGTTCTAAGGTACTTTATTATATAAACCAGGGCCATTTATTTATCCTACTAGTATTATAAACGTGAAAGCTTGTACAGTCAGCATCATATAGTTCGTATCATCCACTGTAGCCAAATACTTGAAAACAACCAGAGTCCTCACTTTCAGCGAATCAACCAGTGTCATCACATTAATCGGAGCATTCAGGTTGCTCTAAATTATCGTAGCGTGCAGAAAGCCTTATAGAAAGTCGCATTCAAAGCGTCTTAAATCCCGTTTCAACCAAAGCGCCATCGGTAACGTAGCGCCCAGGGTAGTCACAATCTTCGGTACAAAGTAAAAAAACAACTTTATGCTTCATGTCATAGAGGTGTACTTTGCTTGACACGCTACCGCATGGAAACTGTTTTTGCAGAAAACTTCATTTGATTAATAATATGTATTTATGGGATTTCAGAATAAGACGGGACTTAACTACTGGGCTCTCAGATTTATAAAGAAGATATTTTGTTTGTAAAGGCATGCTTTAATATATACGTAATACCTACGTCTGAAATTTTTATAAAACATTTTAAGTAGTAAACAAAAATAAATTTAAGCCATTCAATGGAATTCAAGTGTATTTAAATAAATATGTTACTAGGTTTTCATAAGTAAGTAAGAGTCAACGAAATTATTAGATCTTAGATACGAGAATTTAAACTTAGATTCTTTGACAGCTTGAAGTCTTTTTTAAGTTTTAGTGAAAGTTTAAATTATGTAGCTTATTTTGTTTGCTTCTAGCAAGCAGCGATAGTGTCAAGGCTGTGGCATCCTATAGGCGATTCATGAGCATGGGTTCAATTCTAAGTTGAAACTGTCTTTTTGAAAATTGAAATACCTACATTATTTCTTCATTTCTTGCCTAAAGATAGATGACTTGCAATAATTTTATTATTGAAAACATACATTAATTATGTAAACTGAAACAACATTTTTTTTCATTAATTAAATGTCAATCAATAGAAATTATAATCACCATTTAGAAAGATGATCAATTTAATTGCATTTCAATCCAATATACCATTTAAATCGTTTTAATAAAAAACACATACTAGCATATCATACATTGTCAAGAGTAAGTAGTTGTTGCTAATGAACAGCAAAAATGATGTTTTTTTTTACGGTGAGTAAATAAAGCCATGCCAACGCGGGACTGTTTTATTTTCAAAATCTAAGTACTAGGCTATCATGAAATAAAAAGAGTAAATAAATATTGTGATAATCACTACGTCACATGATCATTCTAGTTTAAGAGCCAGATGTTCATTAGTAAATAAAATATGAACAAGTTAAAGTTTAAATTCTGTTCCATTATACGTGTATCAATATAATATTATGATTTATTAGTCTGTGCTGTTCCTACTTGTCCACGAATTGGTATTTTATTTTGAATACACTCAATGTTAGGATAGTATAGTAGGATTCAATAACCCTAACGACAATTTTACAATTGAAAATTGAGACTTTTTTCGCGCGGGAAATATTTATTTTAAGGAAGGTTTTGCATCTGGCTCTTGCTTAATTATAGGCCAAGAAATGACATCTGATGTGTAAAATATGAAACTTCATTCAAGGAGATTCGAATTTCAAACAAAATACCAAAGATATGTAAATTTCGAAATAAAAAAGTATCAAGCAAAAAGTTTGAATGTTAACTGAACTCACTGTTCTTACCCTATTACACTCATGAAATCCTAGTACATAAAAGTGATTGTTCAGTGCCGACTGTAACTTTTACCCCAAAATTTGAAACCGAAAAACAAAAAATAGAAAAGTTTCTGAAGTTTGAAGACATAGGTTCTTACCCACTTGTGCGTTCCGGGTATATTTTTGGACGATTAGAAAAATTAAGCGTTTTTTTATATTTCATTCTAATCCTTGTTCATAGAATTCTCATCGCTATTACATGAGGAATAAAGTAGTTTTTTTTTACTTTGTACCGAAGATTGTGACTACCCTGGGCGCTACGTTACCGATGGCGCTTTGGTTGAAACGGGATTTAAGACGCTTTGAATGCGACTATCTATAAGGCTATCTGCACGCTACGATAATTTAGAGCAACCTGAATGCTCTGATTAATGTGATGACACTGGTTGATTCGCTGAAAGTGAGGACTCTGGTTGTTTCAAGTTTTTGGCTACAGTGGATTTTGCGGACTATATGATGCTGACTGTAAGTATGGATGGATGGGTCTTCCACGTAAAAGCTATATGGATTTCAATGAAATTTTACAAAAATATACATTATTACACATCAGAATAACACATAGACTACAATTTATAAGGATATTGTCTTAAAAATCAAGTAAGAAAAATATGAGGTTAAAAGTCTATCAACTGCGAGCTATTCTGGCGAGCGCTGCCAAAATCGCTAAAGTAAGTCCTAACAAAAAAGCCCGCCACAGTATACAGAGTGTCCCAAAAGGTTACGTAGCTGGGAAGAGGGTTGGTAGGCATGGTAGCAAGGGTCAACAGAAAAATAAAACATAAAATCCCCTCTGGGTATTTTAAAAATAAATGGCATTTTTTAGAAAACTTAATATTTTACACCTTGGCCTATTTTGATAACTGTACCTATCAATATTGTTATTAAAAAAAATGCTGTTATGTAATCGTCAATAACCCTTTAACAACTTGAAATAAAAAAATAACAATACATATCTTACAAAGATTTTAAAGAAAATTAAGTTCTTGTCCAGTCAAGGACTTAGTACTTAGTAATTACGATTAACTAACTTAACTTCCCCCAAGTGTACTGAAAAAAAAAGTAGTACGCAACTCCGGCGAGTAACTTAAATAGGTAATTTTATTTGAAAAATTCATACTAGGACATTTAAAAATATTTTTCGGGAACAATACCTACTACTCCTGCAAAACAAAACATATCAGTAAAACAATAGTCTCAAATTCGTACGCAAATACATTTTTAAATTAGCTAGACTAGACTGTACTTAAATATTTGAGGTATGTCTGTAGGTACTCAAATCTTGAGAATTATAACGGGCAGTAACATCAAAGGAACAGAATAGACATACAATACCAACCGGCCTTCTCGCACTACTAGGTGTAATCCCGCTTTGCCAAAATATAGGGAAATACCTAGTCTTGGAAAACGTTGGATGCGACTCACACGCATGCCTAGTCCAATGGGCAGTTGTTTTGTTGCGAACTAAGATGATTCTATTCTATAGGGTTTTCTTATTGGTTATACTTACGATTTTTCTATGCGATGTTCGATAAAAATCCTGAACTTTTTAAAAAGTTAACTTTTTTAAAAGCCCCAAGTATTGAATATTATATTAAATAAAAAAAAATTAATTGACATTTTATGTTATTTTGGTAGGTACTTACCTACTTTTGTGGTGGTGATAATGATAAGTTTGATGAATGTTTTGAATTCACTCTATAAAATATCTATCTCAGGGCGTCGAGAAATTAAGAAAATAATGTTCAACGAATCAGGATCACAACTAATTATATTTTTGACACAATAGTACAGTTTTAAACACTTTAAGTATAAAACAGAAACAAATATTTGCGCTAGCGGCGGGCGGAGCGGATTCTCAAACACGCAATGGCGGCGGAACGACAAAACTTTCTTAGGTGAGCGGGGGTGAGGTGCGAAGCGAGCGTGCCGCGGCAGCGGTCGGCGAAGCTCCACAACCCTTATATTTTTTTCCAAAAATTACCAACTACTTCGAAGAAAAAATTTACGAAGGAAAAAAATATGAGTCAAAAAATTCCTTAGTAATGATACTATGATTTAAAAAGTTATGGCAACTGACTATTTTGGATTCCGTTGGTAGGACAAAAATAAATGAAGAAAAAAAGTACGAGAAAAATTTATAACAGTGATTGTTATGAACACAAATCGGTAGTTGAAAAAACTTATAAAAGTGCAATATAGACCATAATAAAGTTCCTCACTGACGTTTTTCATTATAATCTTACCTGCATTACATACATTACCGGACGCGCATTCGGTATTGTATAGAATACCTAGGCAAAGTATAAAATAAATTATATTTCATACATTACCGGCACGTTTTAGGTATTCTATACATTACCTAGGTATTGTATAGAATAGCGGATTACCTATAGACATTGCCGGTAACATATACAAAAATCAAATATAGAAAGCCTTGATATCGATTTGCTCAATTGTTATGTCTTAAAGTATTGTTATCGTTTAGTTAATGGAAATTAAATATAAAAATTAAATGCTATAAATATATTTTTATTTAACGTAAATAATCCGAAGATTAATGATGGCATTTATTCGTCTTGGCAGTCGTGTTGGACCCTTATCCTCTTGAAGACTTTGTGGGCGGTTTCACTGTCTTAGGCCTGTGTAAAGAATAACAATTAAAATAACATTTCACGAGTACCTAATGATTACAAAAGTAGCTTTTATAGTAGCTAGTTAAAGGGTCGCGTTTCTGTGTTCAGTCTTAATGGCGTGGTAGCCATGTAACTCACACATGTATTGCAAGGTAAATTAAGGATCAAATAATAAATCTCCAGACTGACCCACACCAACTATGTGTCCCTAAACTAAGCTCAAGATTGTTGTGTAACAGACTAGGGGAGAATCAAGTTACATACATTAGCCAAGTTAAAAAAGGACGAATAAAGAACTTTTTTTTAAAATCTCCAGACTAACACACCAACCGTGTGGCCCTAAACTAAGCAAATCTTGTACTATAGGTACCACAAAATGGACTAGGGGAGAACCTAGTTACACCCAGACACGACCCAATATCGAAAAACCATTTTTACGAAATTGGCCCGATCGAACCCGAAACCATCCGCTTAGCAGTCCGGTATATATACCGCTGCACCACAGAGGTCGTCTTTGCAATCCAGATATACTCACACAGGCTTGAGGTTGTCTCTGGCCTTCTTGAGGGTGTCGGGGCTGACACTGAGGACCGGCGCAGGCTCCGGGGCCGCCATCACGCCGCTCAGCGCCAGAACTACGGCGAATACCAGGAACAACACGCTGAACACCTTCATTGTGGCTGTGGTTGCTTTAGTTGTTGACACTAAAGAGGTTGTAGATGAAGTGATGTCTAATACCAGCCAGAAGCTGGTTATATACAGATTTAAAAGGAAAAGGGAAAACGTTTTTTCTGCATATCAGTGGAATTATTATATAAAACTGTCTTAGTTGCAGGAAATTTTATTTTTTTCCTTATAAATTGTAAACTTTAATTCCCTTCATTTTTTGTGATATTTATCTAATTCGATGTTTTAAAAAAAACAAATTGAAGCTAATAATATAATTATAACATTCCTTCTACTCTTTTCTGTTGAAAACGGCACCGTTTTATAATAATATGATTAAAATTTTACTGCGTGACAAAAAAAACATTCATTCTCGAGGGAATAATTCGTAATTTTATGTGTTGTTGTACTTCTCCGAAAAACAAATTGAATATTCAACTTTCCAAAGAAAATTAAAACAAATTCAGAGTCGATTATTTCTAAAATTCGGAGCAGATTTCCATGGGTCAAGAGTCTCTAAAAGAATAATTCTGTATAATTCTAGCACGGGAATTAATTTTAATTTGTCTTATCTACGTTCAATTCGACGACCTCTGTGGTGCAGCGGTATATATACCGGACTGCTAAGCGGATGGTTCCGGGTTCGATCCCCGGGTCGGGCCAATTTCGTAAAAATGGTTTTTCGATATTGGCTCGTGTCTGGGTGTAACTAGGTTCTCCCCTAGTCCATTGTGTGGTACCTATAGTACAAGCTTTGCTTAGTTTAGGGCCACACGGTTGGTGTGTCAGTCTGGAGATTTAAAAATTTAATTCCTTACGCATTATACAATGATTCATGCAGTAAAGTCGATGAATGCAATACGCAATATCCAATCAAACAATAAGTTGAAGTAATAACCTATGAGTTTGATACCATACATTTCGTTTATACTAAAATGCAGCATTTTTTTAGTTTGGTTTAAAAAAATCATACAGAGTCAGCACCAATGAATTTCATTGAGTTAAAGTGAATTAAAAACCATTGACAAAGTAACGTTTTAGTTACCTTTTTTACTTTTTCTATGTTTAGTCTTCTTTAAGGGACTCTAACTAATGTAGTTCCTCGCTCCTTCTCATATTCTCTTAATCGTTAACATAGCTATATGATTTCTTTGTTTTTCGATCTACAACAGGTATAATGATATCTCAAACTAATTTACGCAAACTAGAAATGATTCAAAATATATGTCCAACAGAAGAAATAAAAAAACAACTAAAAACTTTAAAACGAATACTCAAAAAAGTTTTTGTCACTTCAAAAAAAAAATACAATGCACATCAAGAGATCAAAAAATAAAATTAAAACGACTTGGCAAATTGTCAAAGAGCAAACAAATAAAATAACTAAGCATAACTTCAAACTTGATAAAATTCGTAACATGGATGGACACATTATTGACCACAAACGAGAAGGACGTTGCATATAGTTTTAACATATATTTTAATAATATTGCACTTATTTTGACAAATAATGGAAAGACAAGCGTAGAAAATTTTGCTAATTATTTATATAACCTAGATAAGCCTAAACGACTATCTTTTTTATACCTATTACAGAAATGGAATTAAAAAAAAACAATAATATTAAATCAAAGACTTCTAAAGATATAAACGGAATTGATCCTAAATAAGTGAAAAGTCTAATAAAAAATAATAAAAATATGTCTCATCTGACATTACCTATTGATATTTAATGAATGTATTTTTTCTTAATTTACCTTTTTTATGTATATTTCTGGTGTACAATAAAGAATTAAATAAATAATAAATAATATTTTACAAGGTGTCTTTCTCGCCTGTCTAAAAATCGGTAAAATAGTTCCTTTTTAGGGGATCATCTTGATATCGGAACTATAGGCCTGTATGTATGTATTCTACCAGTATTTACTAAAATATTAGAAATAGCTTTGAAATATAGAATCAGCATATTTTGAATCCAACAAGTTATTTAATGATTGCCAGTACCTATGGATTCAGAAAAAATAGATCTACAGAAATGGCAATTATTAGTTTTATCTTTATATTGTTGCGATATTTGTGGTACGAGAAAATAATGTATATGTTCACTGAATGTACACGTTTTAAATTCTTGTATAAGTTCGAAAACTTACTCTGAGGTTTAAGAACTGTCAAGAACCGTGCCGAAAACTTACTTTAGGGTTACAACGTCCCTCTATGACCTACCTAGATATAGCGCCCTCGCATCTTGGTCATTCCAGATAGCGCTTGAGTCTTCCGCGTACGTTTCTCATTCACAGACGGCTGTGCATCACCTATGAATGGGGTCAGTTGGGACACATGATACTTACCCAAAACTTCACCATCTCTCATCCTTTCCGAGATGTAGGTGGTGGAACTTACAGTTTCTTTCACGCGATAGGGTCCATCCCTACGCGGTATAAACTTCGGTGTCTGGCCAGGAGTAGCATCATTACTTCCGTGGGTTTTCAATAAAACAAGGTCTCCAGAAGAATAGTCAGGAGCCGGGCGACGATTCTGATCAGCATTTAGCTTTTGTCTGTCTTGAACCTTCTCGTGAACATCTCTGGCTTCAAGGAGAACATTTGATATGCATCACAGATAAGGAGTTAAGTTTGTGACAACATTATCACTCTCTATAATAGATCTCATATCTGATATTACATCTGCAGGTGCTCGTAGCTCTCGTCCAAAGGTAAGAAACGATGGAGAGTATCCTGTGCTACTGGTAACAGCAGAATTCATCGAAAAACGTATTGCGGATAAATGAATATCCCAAGTAGTATGGTCATTGCCAACAAGTATAGCAAGTTGGGGTTTCAGGTCTCTATTCTTCCTTTCTACTGGGTTCGCTTGAGGATGATATACAGGGGAGAGCGCTTGGGTTATCCCGAAAGCGTGGCATACCTGCTGCATAACTTCGCTAATAAATTGAACGCCGTTATCGCTCACCATGCGACGAGGAACGCCAAATCTGAGAAACACTTCAGAAATGAGTATTTTCGCACAGTCGTTACTTGTTGCGTTTTGTAGTGCAAACAATTCAACCCATCGGGAACAAGTATCTTCAAGGATGAGGATCCATTTGTTTCCGGTAGCCGTTTCTGGTAAAGACCAAATAAATCTACAGCAACAACTTCAAATCGACGATTTGTTGCTGGAGTTTGCAATAATCCTGTTGGTTTACGATTGTCAGCCTTGTTACCTTTGACAATCTATACACTTCTTAAGATGACTGGTAACGTCTCGTCTCATTCCGGGCCAATAGTACTTTGATCTCAAACGGTCTAAAGTACGTTCTACTCCAAAATGACCGGCTGTCGGTGCATTATGGTAAAGTTCAAGAATATTATCTCGTTCATGTTTAGGTACAACAAGGCATGCCGCTTCTTCATGCTCTTCCGGTCCATACCTATAAAGCATACCGTCCGATAATTTAAATCCTCTGTCTGACCAGGACCTCCCCCTAAACGGATCGTCGGTTGATTCCAGGTCTTCCATGATCTTCCGTAGTTCTGGATCTTTGCACTGTTTTCTCTGACGTCCTCTGGACTTCTAGTCGGGCAATCAACTTCAGCATAATCAATTTCGCATTCTCCTTCTTCGACACCTAACGGACGCGATAGTAAGTCGGCAATGGCGTTTGATCTGCGGGGTACGTATTCTATACGGAGGTTATATTCTTGTAGGGTGAGGGCCTATCTTGCTAACCTGCCGCTGGGTGACTTTATATTCATGAGCCATAGCAGAGGTTGGTGATCACTCTTCACTATCACCTCTGATCCTTCGATGTAGCCTCTGAACTTGTTGACAGCCCACACGACTGCAAGTGCCTGTCTTTCTGTTGTATTGTAGTTTCTCTCTGGATTGGTCAACATTCGGCTCGCGTATTCAACGGGTCGTTCGTCGTGTCCTTCACCCTGTATTAAGACTGCTGCGAGACAGTAACCACTACTGTCGGTTCTTAATGTGAATGGTAATGACTCGTAATCAGCAGTTGTTTAATTTGATCGAACGCTGTTTGTTGCGTCGTGTCCCATATCCAGGTGCTATCTTTCTTGAGAAGACTTGTCAACGATCTGGCGACTTCAGCGTAGTTCGGAATAAACCTTCGAAACCAGCTGGACGTTTGTAAAAAAGTCTTCAACTCTTTCACGTTCTTCGGGGGGTTCATGTCCGCTATAGCTGCTGTCTTGCCAGGCCAGGATCAACTTTATTCCCACCCGGTACTATAACGTGTCCTAAAAATTTAACTGACTCGCAAGCAAAATTACTTTTCTTTCGGTTGATTCGCAGATTGTACATCGCCAACCTGTTAAAAACAGCTTCCAGGTCTTCCAGGTGTTTGGAAAAAGACTCCGAGAGAATGATGACATCATCTAGGTAAGTGAACAAACATACGTTAGCTAATTCTTTTCCAGCTTTGGAAGCGGTCCATAAGGCGTTGGAATGTAGCTCCAGAGTTCCTTAAACCCATACGCATCCTCTTGAATCGGTAACATCCGAGTGGAGTCACAAATGCGCTTTTATCGCGATCATCTGGTTCAACACTGACTTGGAAGTAACCTGAGCGTAAGACGCATGTCGACATATAACTGGTATTCTTGGCTGCATGAAGAACATCCTCAATGCGAGGGAGCGGGTAACAATCAGGCTCGGTCACGGCATTCAGCTTCCTGTAGTCAATACAGAGTCGAACTCCTCCGTCCTTTTTATTCACAAGCACGACGTTTGCTACCCACGGCGAATCGCATTCTTCAATTACGTCAGCGTCCAGAATTTTCTGCAGCTCCTGTTCTAAAATCACTCTCTTTCCAGCTGACATCCGGAAAGGAGGGGAAGAAATCGGTTCTTGATTCGATTCCAACTTCAGACGGTGCGTAGCGTACTCGGTAGGAGGTCCTTGCTCCGCAAAGCGACCAGCCTGCTTCACGAGCAAAGCGTTGAGTTGCGCCGTCTGTTGTGTGGTTAAGTTTGTACCTTCATCATGTCTTAACACGAGATCTGACGCATCGAGTTTCATTATCTCCGAATCATCGCCAGTAGATAATTTGAAGTCGGTGACGAACGGATACCAGCTCCCTGGCTCATCGTTGAAACACCAACTACTTTGAGGTAAATCCAACACAACATTGGCCTTCGCTATAAAATCTCTACCTAATAGAGTACGAGTCTGCGCGTCTGGCAAAACTAAAAACGTTATCGGTATAACTCGATTAACCAAAGTTACATCTACATTACATTCAAGTACGACGCGTACTTGCTTCGAGCCGTCGGCGAGTTTCATGGTGCGTGATGTGTCATTAAATTGTACACCTGCGTCTGCGAGAAAACTATAAAGTTTCGTACCTGCAATCGAATGTGTAGCTCCTGTATCTAAAATCGCGACACCTGTGCGGTTTACAATACCAACTTCCACCAGGGGGCGTGCATCATCGGCGTTGGACATCACAGCGCTACAAAAATCCGTTTGGCGCTGGGGTTTATACGGCTTATTTTTACATGTTTCGCACCTAGAACGAACTACTCCCAACTGACCACATCCATAACAACGTAATGGGTTAATATTTTTACTAGTTTCGTTCGTAAATTCTACTTTTGACGTACTTGGCTTATTGCGACAATCATTACTAGTGTGACCGTACAATTTACAGTAACTACACTTAGGTCTAGAACGCCTATCTTCATTTTCGCATTTTTGTGAGGTCAATGACTACAATTACATTTTAAAGATTTGATGCCTTGCCAGATGTTGTATGGTCGCGGAAGTCAGGCTTTGGCGATGATGTTGACAGCGGTTCCCTCAGAGAAGATAGGGAGGAGAGCAAACTATCGACTAGAACTTTGTTTGCTTCTGCTTGGCTCCTAGTTATGTTTGCGAAGAGTGAGCTAAGCATTTCTTCGTTCAATGTTATGTTCATAGCCCAGTCATATTAGGGCTTTCACCTCGGAATGAAAGAAAATAAGCTGCAAATTGGTATGAACCTTTGTTTTGTCATTCTAAATGTTGTCTCAAAAGTCACAATCGTTATCGTGTCCGCGTCTCAAGATATTCAAGGTCAAAGGTCACAAAAATCGGTTTTTCGCGAATATCTGGCTTCCTATCGATTAAATGAGATTTGCATTTATTATAAAAGTTGTAGGCTATAAAATTCCCTACAACTTTTGTTTAAACTTTTTTTTCATACGACCAACCGTTTTGAAGGTAGAGCGGGAAGAGTGCACATCGTTCAGTCATATACGGCCTAATGCAAGGTCAAGCGTGAGTTATGGTTATCAGTACGTTATAAAGTCAATTATTTACTTGGAAATTATAATTATTAAACAATGCCCATTATTTATGTACTAACTATTAATTATTTATATTTAATTAAAGTAAGTTTTAATTGCAAAATGGTTGTGGTTCCCGCTGTGGATGCAGAAAATCAGGGCTACAATGTTCTTTAGCTTGCGGCAAGTGCAACGGACAAGCTTGCCTCAACGCTTCACTGTATCCAAGTAATCCCGATAAAGAAAATACATATGATCCCGATATTCTGGAAGGTTTGGAGATGAACATGACAGATAATGAGGATGATGACAATGAATCGAACATTTTTGAGCGACAAGAAGAAGAAGACGACGAAGAAGAAGAAGATAATTAGCTTCCATTTCCAATTTCATTACAATTAAAATCAACAAAGATACTTTTGATATTTGAACTCACATTTTGATAAATGTATATTATGCCGTATTTACCTAATAATAAATAAAAATATGTGTAAAATATATACTCTTACTATCATTTTGACTTAAAATAAAACTAAAATATATAATCCAGAATTAATAATATTTTATACTTAAATAGTTAAATATGAATAATTATATATAAATAATCAAGTTACTTACTTTAATTAAATATAAATGATTAATAGTTAGTACATAAATAATGGGCATTGTTTAATAATTATAATTTCCAAGTAAATAATTGACTTTATAACGTACTGATAACCATAACTCACGCTTGACCTTGCATTAGGCCGTATATGACTGTACGATGTGCACTCTTCGCGCTCTACCTTCAAAACGGTTGGTCGTATGAAAAAAAAGTTTAAACAAAAGTTGTAGGGAATTTTATAGCCTACAACTTTTATAATAAATGCAAATCTCATTTAATCGATAGGAAGCCAGATATTCGCGAAAAACCGATTTTTGTGACCTTTGACCTTGAATATCTTAAGACGCGGACACGATAACGATTGTGACTTTTGAGACAACATTTAGAATGACAAAACAAAGGTTCATACCAATTTGCAGCTTATTATCTTTCATTACGAGGTTGACCCCTTTTTTTACCTAATATGACTGGGCTATCAGGGCATTCACAACTGTCCTGTTCATCTCGGTTTCTGTATCCGATCCAGAATCATCCTTGCCTCGGCGTTTCGGCGGCATCTCGATTGATTCGCGTCAATGATGGCGGTTTGGTAGGTATGTATAAAGGTCCGCTGCTCACTTTGTTCGGTGTGTGGAAAACTATGGCCCTTATGCCGTATGTACGCAATTTCACTGTTGCAGTTTGTATTTTCACAAATAAAAGTTTTCACTGTTCGTTGCCGCGAGTTGGGCGTCACTTTGATGAATATTTTGAATTCACTCTATAAAATATCTAGGTATCTCAGGGCGTCGAGAGTTTAAGAAAATAATGTTCAACGAATCAGGATCACAACTAATTATATTTTTGACACAATAGTACAGTTTTAAACACTTTAAGTATAAAACGACAAAACTTTCTTAGGTGAGCGGGGGTGAGGTGCGCGGGGTCCGTTCGAAAACTTACTCTGAGCACATGAGTAAAGAAACTGAACAGAGACAAAGCTACATACGAATGCGCTGTGACAGGTACATCATTACAAGTGCAACGCGTGTGTGTGCGTGACCACTGGCCGCTTGTCACGTATGAGCCGAAACCGCTTCAAACTAGATCAGCCAGTGGTCAATCTCAGGGCGTGCAGGCGTGACGCGACGCTCGAACGTTGAAAAAGTTTTGTAAATATGGTTGTACATTGTACTGTGTGCATGAATAATAAGTTTTTTGATAATACCTCCTGACAATTTTATTGAATTTGTTGAATTGCTTGAGCAAAAATTTCGCGAATATTTTGATCTTCATATTAAAAATGTTAATATTGGTAATGACATATTAGCACGTTAGCAAGATTGTACATTTCATATGCCATGTGAGTGTTTCCCATTGGTTTATTTGAAAAAACTTTATATTAGATTTAGAATTTATCATTCGATTAAAAGACACAACAAATTATTAAAAACCAAAAGTAATAAAAAAAAAATATTTAGAGTATGTAATTTGTAAAAAAAAACCTATTTTAATAAAAAATTTGAAAAAAAAGTACATTTATATTTTTAATTCATTCAATTGTGCCAACCCTACCAAAATAGGTATAAATTTTGCTAGCTCTTTAGAAGCTTTGTCTCTGTTCAGTTTCTTTACTCATGTGCTCTGAGGTTTAAGAACTGTCAAGAACCGTGCCGAAATCTTACTTTAGTTAGATAATTTTTGCATAAAGTTGGCCGCCTAAGTTAATAATTGTACCATTCAACCTACTTATTTCTATTTGGCCACATGATGAAACTTCTCATTTTAGTATAATACTAGTGAGCCGCCCAAGATTCGCAATGGTGTAATTTGGCGCGACTTGTTTCCGAAACGTTGAATTTTAGCTAACTTTAAATGATAAAAATACCTAAAGGATGGTGAATACCGCATTAAAATCCCTCAACTGGTAGAGTGTACCATGTATATTTAAAATCGGAAAGTGTTAATAGTTTTTAATAGAAAAACTTCTTTTTCTTAGGAGTTTTATTCATAATTTTACAAAAAAAATACAATACTGAACACTATCTTGTTCTGATGGAAAATAATTCGAGTCTTTTGTACCAAAAAATGCAATTACAACTCAGTACATAATCTTATAGATAAACTTAAATTATAGGAAACCAAATATTTTCCTAGTATGGAAAATATTTAGTTTCCAGTAATTTAAATTGTAGTTAATTGGTGGTATTACAGTTGAACTCTAAGGCATAAGAAGGCATTATTTTGATTTACATCACATATTCTTAAAAATAATGCAGCATTAGATAGAAATGATTTTAAAAACCACTCACAAATAATATTATTTAAGAGTACCTACTTTCGAACAAAGTTTAAGAGATAATTATTAAAATAATTAATAACATATGGTTTTTATAATATTATTTCTGAGCAGTTTATAAATCAAAAACACAAAAAACAGGTGGATACAACTTAAACTTAATTACAGAGACAGCATTTTACAAGTCAAAGGTAAAATAAAAAAACACAGTCTAGGGTAAAATAACTCACCACATTATGGCCAAGTTGATTGAACAATACAAAAATATGGTTAACTATACAATTACCGCCAAATACGTCTCTTGTCATGGCAATTGTGCAATAACTATAATGTTAACCTTGCTACAATGATGGTTATTGATCATGTACCTATTTTACGAAAATATAATCCATATCTGTACTATAATACATCTGTTATGCTACTTAAAACTAAGGAAATATATTTTTAACTAACTCTAGGGTTGCAAAATAAAGAATACATTCATAATTTTATGCCAACTGATTTGTATGATCATTAGCTTTTAGCCAAGGATATTCCATTTACTATTTCTCTAAAAATATAATTACGTCACAAAAGCTAAGCCACTCAATTTGTTTCCCATATTTTGTGACACCAGTTTTGTTACAACTATATTTTTATTTTATGTATGATTCTATTCACCATCTTTATAAATCCAATTTTCAATACAATTTTATGATTACTCTAATCTTTAGTTTGTAACTTCTAAAACACATACAGTGTCATTTATTAACAAATTAATAATCTTATTACAATACAATTTGACAGTGCCTTAGTGTGAGTACTCCATTTCAAAAAAATTCAAAAAAAAGAAAACTTCTATATACCTATTAACTTTTTTGTAACAACAATATAATGTTGCTTACATAATTTTAAATTGAATTTAGCGTAGTAAGCGTTTAAGAGTTATTGCTATTCATATCTTAATTTCACAGACAGATTCACTTTAATCTTAAATTACCGTTGACATTTTGTACCTTTGACATTTTATTTATCAATTTAAGTTGGCTCGCACATCTATCTTCCACGTCACACACTAAATCACTATCAAACTTTGCACATCACTACACTTCACATAACGATGCACCTCCGGTCTTGGTTGGTGGGTGCTGTGAGCACGGTGGATGCTGCGGGCATGTTCTTGAGGGACTCGGGGTCGAAGTCTGAGGCTGGTGCGGGGGATGAGAGGGGCAGGTCCGTGTTGATGCCCACAATCTGGGGAGGTTAAGATTATTTTTTAAATTCTAAAGGTTTGAATAGTTCGGATTGAGAGAGACGCACTGAGAGAGATGGGTTATATTTAAAGAAGTAAGGATAGGCCACTATATCCCGCACAATAAGCAATAGGAGAACCAAGTTACAATATATTCTTTCTTACCTATTGACTCTTACTGAGCACACTGTGATGTTACTAAGATAGCGTTTTAGTAGTTTTCCTTTAATGAACGAGTATAACTATAGTAATCTATGACTGGTTTACGAATTTTTAACTCAAAAAACCTTTTCTGAATCTTCTTTAATTATAAATTTTGGTAAAAAATAAAACCTTAAAGATGGTGAAAATAGCTTTAATATCCGGTAACTAGGAGGAGTTAGAGGACAAACATACACAATTAGCAACTTGGCTTTTTACTATGTAACTAGCCTCCGCCCACGCTTCGCAATGGTGTAATTTTGGCCGACTTTTTCTAAGTGTTCTTTATTTACATATTTAAGTGAAAAAATTATCTAATAGATGGCGAAAACTGCCTAAAAATTAGAGATGCGCCGAGTAACACTTTTGCCGAGTACCGAGTACCGAGTATTACTCGGTTCAATTTTTTTTTACCGAGTACTCGGCCGAGTAACTCGGTTCTATCAAATTCAAGTTTGTGAGTATGTATGGATAGTTGTTACTCTTTCACGTAAAAATTACTGGATGGATTTTGATGAAACTTCACAGTAATATAGGTTATACATCAAAATAACACATAGGGTACTTGTTACCGCGGGAAAACTTCTCATTCCCACGGGAAACCGACTTCCACGCGAACGGCCACTAGTGTAATGTTAATGATAACCTACCTCTGCATTCCCCCTGCGGAAAGGCATCGCGATCCTGTCTAACAGCCGTGGCCGCTTGCAGGTCATTGACCCCGGCGCGGAGGTCGTCGACCCCGCGTCGTCCGGCCGCCGCTTGCGACCCACCACCGTCACTGTGGGCCGCCCTTGTTCCGATACTGGGGGGAATATTAGTTTTATTATAAAAACAGTGGCCCCGATTCTGAAAACACTCTTTAAACTAAAACTATCGCCGTCACTTACTCATCAATAGTATAAGACAGAGACAGGTATTAGTCCTGTCAAGCTAAAATGTACGTGCATTATGACACAGCGAAGGCAATTTTAGGCTAGTCCTCAACGCATTTCGTTCAATTTAACAATGATTTGGACTAAATTTAGTGAGACCAATATGCCTGTCAGTGACAATGATATTTTTAATTTAGTTTTAGAGAGTGTTTTCGGAATCAGGGCCAATATATCTCGGTCAAGTTAAGTAATCCTTAAAATAGGGGCTACAATAATTAGTGTTGAGTTGCAAATTGCTACGAATATTGGGAACATCTCTATGAAAGAAATGTCAAAAGTCCCCATTAATCTGCTATTTGCAAACGTTTTTCGAGCTTAAATATCAAAAATGAGTTTTGCAGTTTTCAGCAAAACGGTACATTTTATTGGGAAAACACGTGATACTAAGTTACTTATAGTTAATGCAATTACGCAGTTTTTGTAAATCCCACAAATAATAATAGTATAGTATCGCATAAAATCTACTTACAAGTAACGTTACTGCTCGCACTACTGTTAGCAATCCTGCGGATATTCATTTCCTTCAGCGGTTTGTATGACTTCCGGCCCCGGATGGATTTCAACCCGGACAAGTATGTGGAGTCGTCTAGCGGAGGATCCGTTATAGAGGACTCTGTGATGTCCATCTCCATTGTTGTGTTGTTGCCTGGGGGTTGAATAGTAAATATAATTAGAATAATGATTAAAAAAAAGAGTTTATTACTGACAATAAAAGAAAGAAAATCCCTTTAGTTTTGAAGTATTTTTTGTGGCTACTTATTTCTAAGATTTGGACTAATCCTTCGTATCTTTTTCGCTATAAAGTATTTGAAGTAAAATGATATGCAAAAGGCACTGGACAAAAGAAATAAAAAGCGTGAAAATCAGTTATACTTAAGTAAGTTCAGAGATTGTTTCCAGAATCGTGTCTTTATCACTAAACTATAGTCCTACTAATATTATAAATGTGAAAGTTTGTGAGTATGTGAGGATGTATGAATGTATGGATGTTTGTTACTCTTTCACGTAAAAACTACTGGACGGATTTGGATGAAACTTTGCAGTAATATAGGTTATACATCAGAATAACACAGGTACTTTTTACCGCGGGAAAACTTCTTATTCCCACGGGAAACCGACTTCCCCTTCGGCCACTAGTTATATAATATTACCTGTATAGTTGGCCTGCAGCGAGGTGTTAGTCTGATCGAGCCTGACACTTCGTCTGTAGGGAGATACCTTCACGCGGGACTTGGAATAATTCGTGTCTGGCTTGCGACGGTCGCCATCTAAAACATCATTTAAAAAGAATTTTAGAAAGGAACTATAATAAAGTTTTTTATAAATAGTTGGTTTGGAAGGCAGATATAGGTAGCAGGGATGTTTATAGCAAAAAAAAATCCGCAAGAAAACTAACTTAGGGATGTCACACACACCTGATGAATATGACCCAATTAACTTCAATTGTTGCTTTCCTTTACTTTATGTACGGTAAAATGAATGACTCAATTTATTTCTGGTAATTGTATTTTCTAGCCGTTTCGATTATCTAGCCTAGATCAAGTTTTAGGTTGCAAGATAGCCACACATTTTTTTACACTTCTGTTACTATCAACTAAAGAACCCTTTCATCTTTCCTTACTAACCTTCATCGTCCAAGACGATGATATCCGCGTCCCCCTCTTTATCTGTTTCCTTCTCTTTCACGTCGCTGGATCGCAGCTTCCTCTCGGTGGGGGGGTCTTCCTTCAGTTTTAGAACTTTCGAGTCCTTTTCCTTGTTCTCTTTAGCTTCGGACGGCTGTAACAAGGAGTTTTTTGGGGTAAGTTTTAGTTATTTTGTACTACAAATGTTTAATACATATTCTGTTTGAAATAATTGTGAAAGCAGACTTCAGTACACATTGCTTTGGCTCAGTAGTTGGGTAAAAATACACCTTAATCTTTAATCTATGAGTTTTTATTGTTGGTATGTCCTAATTTTTCAGTCACCTATGATATGGCATGTTATCAGCTTACGAGCGTATTTGTATGTCTGTTGCAACGTTTGTTTTAAACGGATGGATTTAGTATAATTTTACTTGTCAAGATATGTGACTTTAAAAAATGGGTACAGTATTTAATAAATTCATTATTTATAGTTCTTATCCTATCAAATTGTATAATCTAAAGGGTTTTTATAAGCTAAGCCATGCATTCTACCATACTACTGGTAGTACGTTTGTTTTAAGCGGATGGATTTAGTATAATTTTACTTGTCAAAAAATGAGACTTTAAGAAATGAGTATCGTATTTGATAATTTCATTATTTATAGTTCTTATCCTATCAAATTGTATAATCTAACGGGTTTTTATAAGCTAAGCCATGCATTCTACCATACTACTAAAGAATTGACTACGCCAAGCTACTTACAGGAGGATTGTGCGTTTCTGCTTGCACCTCGATGGATACAAGATGCACAACCGGTTGTCCACCCTTTACCATAGAAAAAATATTTCAAAACATGCACGAAATTATTAAAACTTAAAAAACTAGAGCAACAAGCTTATTGACTGATTTTGTTCCATTACTAATGCGGCTCGTAATATTACTTGTGTAAAATAAATTCAACGTATAAATCAAGAATCAGTCAGTTTCAGTTGTCTATTTCAACTAGTTTGAACCAAGACTATCCTTAGTCTACGTTTTATTATTTTTATTAAATCCTATATCATCCTGTATTGCACATTTTATGTAACAGATTCTTACGGATTGATTTACAACTGTAAAACTACCCTCATAACTAAAAATTACCCCGTAACTAAAACTTGCCCCGTAACTAAAAATAACCCCATGACTAAAAATAACCCCATAACTAAAAATAACCCCATTCTTCTATATTTCCCAAACTTACTTCTTCAGAGACCATTCTCTCCACGTCACTGTTTGAGGCCAGCATGCTCGGACTGCCTTCACTTGACACCTTCACCATATTAACAATTATAAATTGCATGCAATAACTAAATGGAAACATGCTTAAAACAAGTGATGACGGATAAAGTATAACGTGAAATTTTGCTTTTTGTAAACAGTAATTATTTTCAAAATTGAATATACTGTAACTGTAGTCTGACAATTTTTTAGCCCCTTACGGCAGAGCTGTAAAATTTTCATACATCGAATAATGATGATAGTCTTTATCAAGGTGCTCATACAAAAAGAGACAAACTTCATGTAGTCCAAATAAGTACATACAACCAATTGATGTGACCTTAAGTAAATAACTATGTTTGTAATATAATGTGATATATCAGTTATTGCACCTTATTTTAAAGCTATAAAGTTAATCTTTGTTCAAACAACAGCTTTCTACTTCACAATTACTGGTGTGAACACAGCCCTAATTTGACAACACAAATCTAAACACTATCATCTCACGTCATAAGGTCCTAACCATTATAATATACGTTAATATCTACGACTCACATTGTCAGAAGTGGGATCGCTAGTTTGTTTGTCAGAGGGCCGCGGTGTTTCCGGCGTTCGAGTCGCCTTCACCTTCACCAATATTAATTACGGGTCAATTTGATGATGAGATTTGAGGTTAGACTTATCAACGATGGCTAAAACTTCATTCGATAAAAAAAAACATAAAAAAAAGACAAAATATCGATAATTTATAAAGAATTACAGATTTCTCCACAATTAAATTTAATAGCTTAATAACTGAATGACTTTTAGCCAACGTTAAAGTTTTGTTTTAATGCTGGTTAGTAGGTAGAACATACAATATTATAAAAAACCTTCATGCAATACTCAAATCGATATTATCAAAAAGCCACAACCAAAATCTTCTTAAAATTGTTCAAAATGTGTATTATATCATCTATTTCATAATTTCCCGTCATTATGTGAATCACAATAAAAATATATTTTTTGGCTTAACCAGTAACAATATGATCACAAACAGAATAGTTCCTTCCTTCCTAACCTTAATAAATTAGTCCTCTGTAGTTCAGGCCGTATTTAAAACTAATCTTGTAATAAGTAATGCATTCCCTAAATATAACCCATCGTACACTAAACAAAACTATACTTCCCGATACTAAAATCATCTTCAAAATCAAACTATTCTCCCATGACCATCTAACCCCAACCTAAACCCATCTTACCCCACCCTAAGCACATCTTACCCCACCCTAAACCCATCTTACCCTAACCTAAACCCATCTTACCCCAACCTACACCCATCTTACCCCAACCTAAACCCATCTTACCCCAACCTACACCCATCTTACCCCAACTTACACCCATCTTACCCCAACCTACACCCATCTTACCCCAACCTACACCCATCTTACCCCATCTTACCCCAACCTACACCCTGGGGTAAGATCCCCACCCTAACCTTCCCTTAACCCCACTTCCCCCACCAACGTTCAGGTACCAAACAGCGCAGGTACCTGAGACCGTCGCGTGTAACTCCTGCTGAGGTTCTCAGGAGTGGGAGGCTCAAACCCCTCATCGTCATCGTCATACGTCAGTTCCGGGAACACCTCGTCCTGCTCCTCAATCACCAGCAAATCCTCTTCGTCAGAACTCACCGATCCGTTTAGCTCTTGCCCGTTTGCGGCAGAGCCGTTCAGCGGTTGGCCGTTCTGTTTCGGTGTTTCGTGCGCCTTCGGTGTCTCGGGTTTATCCGGCTGGGAAATAAATGGTTGCATTTTAAACCGTTGATTCCATAAAATATATAAATAGAAATATACTAGACTCTAGAAATATATGTGACCCGCCGACGCTTCGCAAAGGTGTTATTTTGACTTGTTAATTTCTGAATGTTCTATGTTTACTTAGTAAAGTGAAAAAAAATTACCTAAAAGATGGTGTAAACCACATTAAAATTGGTCAACTGATTAAAGAGAAGTTAGCGGAAAACTTACAAACAGGCACAATTAGCGACTTGGACCTATACAATTTAATGATTTCCTTCTTCGTGTGATGAGTATGCACTTTGCAGCACATATTCATCTAGTGTCAGAGTTTTTGGGAACCGCCTTGTTAGGGCCTCTGACGTGGTTCCCGTAGGGTAGTGGCCACCCTACTGTCAGTATTTTTCAAGCCGCCTGTCTACTAGGCACCTGACTTGGCTTGACGAGTACGAGGTGGAAAAGTACCCGGGACCAACGGCTTAACGTGCCTTCCGAAGCACGGAAAAACTCGGGATGTAATGCCACTAGCGGTCACCCATCCTTGGACTGACCGCGGCCGGCGTTGCTTAACCTCGACTATCGAGTAGATAGACGAGATCGCAACGGGCCACCGAGCTCTCATAGCTCTCGTAATTTAATGATAATAAATGATCAAATACCTTTCCACTCTTCTCTCCTTTGTCCTGCTCCTTAACTTTATCAGCATCATCTTTCTTTTCGTTTACTTTCTCTGTTTTCTCAGAACTCTTGTCTTTCTTTTCTGTTACCTTGTCTGCTGGTTTATCTTTCTTTTCCGCAACCTTTTCCGTCGGTTTTCCCGCATCTTTCTTCTCTGGTAATTTATCTGTCGCTTTCTCTTTTCTCTCGGTTGTTTTATCTGCCGATTTCTCTTTTTTGTCTGTTACCTTTTCGGCAGTTTTATCTTTCTTCTCTGGAGCTTTATCTGCTGGTTTCTCTTTTTTGTCGGGTTTGTCTGCCGTTTGTTTCTCCTTTTCGGTGTTTGCGGCCACTTTCTTCTTCATGTCTTTCACAGGACTATCTGTTTGTCTCTGAAAACAGAAATAATAAAATAAATTAATAAAATCATTAGTAAGGTACATGTATTTGAAAAAAATTAAAGGATGAAATTAACGAAACATTGAAATTTAATCTTATAAAATAATCCGTTAAACGTATGGTTGAGGAGAAGTTATAATAAAGGTGTATTCGATGTCCATATACATACCATCAGATACTGACTTAGAAATTAAGAAGTTAAAGTAAATATTATAAATATCAATTTCAACTTACCGACGACTTTTCATCACCGACCGCGCTTTTTCTCGTCACCATTTGACTCATCTTTCAACCTGCGGCAAAATAACATAATATTTTCTTATAAGATACTTGTTGCATCATGCGGTTTCACCCGCAATAATAATTAAAAATTAGTATATTTTATTACAAGTGTGGAAAGGCTGTCATTGCAACGAGTTCCGACAAATGTCTACCCGAGCCGAGACACAGCCGAAGGCGAGGGTTGACAGGCGGAACGAGTTGCAATGACGGTTCCGCACGTGTACTGAACGACTATTTTTAATACAGTTGCGAAAAATGAAGCAATTTAAAAAAATTATTAAAAACACAATAAACTCGTCAATTTAAATCTCTAAATTCGTCCTATGTAGCGACTTTTTGTCTTTTCCGTTTTTTTTTAGTTAAAACTTCATGGATGGTTTTTCTTTTTAATAGACATTATTTTGACAGTTGGGAAAGAGAACGCACGAGGGCGGGAAAGGTAAAAAAAGCACGAGTGTGGCCCACATCCCGAACGCTATACGTCCCTGCAATACGCCACTTTTTGAGCAACTGTATTAAAAAAAACAGTTAACGCAACACACGCAAGGAAAGCTCTCATAGATTTCCTGTTTTTGCAACATTATTTTTATTCACTCTCTTCAATAAAGTAACCTATTCAGCACAATATTTGTTCAATCCGAACCATTAGCTCTTAGGATAAGCGCGATCCAACAAAAAAACTCTTCAACTTTATAATATTAGTACAGAATAACAGATTTAAGAGAAAAATAATCCATTCTAGATTCAAAAAGTCGTTTTTTTCAGTTTAACTAACGAAGAAAAAGTTGTTTTACTTGTAAAAGTCAGAGCCTAATTCCGTTAACTTTACTTTTACAAACAACTTATTAAACATAGGTCCTTCAACCTGTATCTTTATAAATGTTATTATCGAATTAAATTCATTAAACAATAATTAATCACTTTTCATATTACGATTCCATTATCTAATCGCTAAATACATTTAACTATCATTAAGAAAGTTTAGTTCAAGTTTGTTGTTCCTAAAATATCTTTAAATAAACAAACATCAAAATATTTATGGTATGATAGTAGGATACCAATACAAAAGGAGTGAATGAACTCTCTAATGCAACACGCACACAAAGCAATCATTCTATGCGGGTGTGTGGTGCAAGTTTCTAAGTTAATGAGTTTTATTTCCATTACATTGATTTTTATACTAAAAAGTTATATTTTTATAATTCTGAGTTATGCGTTTAACAATCCATTACTACTATACTATTGATAATGAAGAGTTAGAGACAGGGGATAAAAACATTTAAATAAGCACGTGGTAAGGATAAAAAAACACGTGCTTCTACACGTAAAGATATCACATCACTATAAAAAATAATAGTAACTTAAAGAGCATTGTTGAGCATGCATGTTTTGATAGTAAAAAAAATGCGGTAATATTTTGTGTAATTGTTGTTCTTAAAACAGATGGAGCTATAGCGGTTAGTATGCAAGTCTTTTCTAAAGATATTTTTAGCTATCGTTTTTTAATTTTATTTTTCTCTCTAATATTTGTTTAAAGACGTCAGATGCGCGAAAAACACGCGGTCAATCTAAATAGCGGGAACGACAGGCGCCCTTTTCTTCTAAACTCTATTTCTTATCGCTTGGACGCTGGCCAAAGTGTGTAAAAGTTCATTAGAGTTATTTTAGAGTGTATTGCCAAGGGCTCTATGAGTATACAAAAAACTGATGTTGATTGAAGTTTACGTTAAAAATAGGGAACAGACTATTTGAGAAGTTAATAGCCTGTGAAACGACAAAAAAATGCCCTTTTCTAAAAGTGAAGGTTAGTTACAACAGGTACCAACTACATTCTGCCGTTAACAGAATTGTACTCATGTACCACTCCGTAGGGCTTACTCTGGCGATTTTCGAATACAGTATTATAAAATGGCGGTCCAACAGATCGCAATTCAACGCAGAAAGCACTTAAAGTTTAGTTTGCAATATGCTAGTGCGGTTGCGGTGCGCGGTTTTAGGCACCTCCTCTTTTCAATTGCATATTTGCAACCAAATGGAGTGCTGATTTTAGACGGCTTGTAAAATCTTATGTAGTGAGTGCACTACTAAATCATATCAAGACTAAAGAAGAATTAGACTTGCCAGTATGTTTTCTTTAGAAAACCTGGCTTGCTATTACGAAAATGTTTCGAGCTTCGGACGGATCTCCTAAGATTTGTTTGTGTTCTTAAATTTAAATTACCCGCCATTATTTTTCTATTCACTCCGAAAGATTCTAACCGCTCACTTGAGCTATAAAAAAAACCCATTGACAATATTTCAAAACTGACTTTTCCCATCAAACGACCACTGTTTACTTATATTATAAAATGAAAAACGATTTATTCAAAGAATACACTTTTATTGTAATGTGCTCCAATAATCTTTTGCACGATACTGAAGTTTGTCCGAGTTCTGTATCGTTCAACTATGGAAGAAGACATGTTAGTGCCACAAACTGTTTGTTTCTATCTTTCAATCTAGTGTTTACCTAATGAGATAGGATCCAGGGAGAGAATAAGTTATTCCTTTTTCCCCTTGTTAATCTTAATGATTGTCTAAAGGTATAATGAAAACAGGATAGGTCCTTGCCTGAGCAAGTTCTATTTTCACATTTAAAGTAAGGAAGTAAGGATTTATCACTAACTTACGATGAGGGAAATCCACATGGTTTGATTATTTGTAATTCTAACCCGCATTGAGCCAGCCTAGTGGAGCGTACTTTTAAACTACTGGACTGATTTTGGTTTGTCTTAGCATATGAAATACTAGTATTTAACTTAACTTTACTACAGATTAACCTATACTTTATTATAAAGGGCAAAGAAAGATTTAATTCTTATAAAAACTGGACTGATTTTATATACCTACACAAAGAAAAAATACATAGGTTAGGATTATTTCTGTAATATCCATTTTTTTCTACCACAGAACCCATCCTACTTAGCTTTTAATCCCTGTCACTAACTCTTCAGCTAGTGTTTAGATACAACACACTTCTAAAAAGGCGTGGTGGTGGAGATCCCTAGTATCAGCTGGGTAATTGCTTTACTATAGAATAGCATTTTTAAGCCTGTTTCAGGAAGCTTAAGCGTAAAATCTGCCCTGTGCTAAATATAGAGGAGGTCAAAATGAGAAATATGGGCCAGCAAACCAGCCGATGAGCCCCTTTCGAAATTGGGTATGAAATGTGTGAAGGTGTTATTTGCTTCTTCAAATATTTTAGGTATGTACTTTCAATATCAATTTACGTTTATATTTCACATAAACATTATCAATGCGGGAGTATCTTTTCTCTGCTACGATGCTGAACAGATTTTATAAAAACTTGTTAGGCATTTTAACTTAAGTTTTATGGGGTTTACAAGAAAAGTCTAGTCCTTTATGGAATTTCCGTAGCACAAATTCATTGTAGTGTAATTCGTAGCTTTCCCACCAACATAAAGTTAAAAGATCAATAAATTTGTATTTTTTGTTATTAACAAATGTTGTACAAGTAAAACGTCCGCAGCTTCACATGCGTTGACAACTACAGGTGGCGCCTTATATTTCTATTTTGGGTTATAAACTATGTTATCCCAATCCAAATAGCTGTTTTTTGTCAAAAAATTGTAGTAGTGTAGTGTCTTTAACTTGAAAATTAAGAATTGTCATTCGCATAGGGACCGAAAATCATCGACATCGAAAGGTTTTCAGAGATCAACATGCTGAGGTGCGCATAAACCTGTCATGTATCAAGACTTACAGATTCTCAGTCGCTACAGCTGCCGCTTTTCAGTTGGTGTTCTGTGGGGAAGACCATCCATCAGAATGGCTTTTGGCTAATTGTTTAAATGGTAATATTACAGAATACTTTTGAAATATTTGGAGTTCCGCAGTAAAAAATAACAACTCATTTATTATTCTGTTGATCCATGTATCATCCATCCATATAAAATGTCACTTTTTGAAAATAAATATTATTAATTGAAATAAAATTAATATTACAGGTATAAGAGTTTTATTTTGCAGTTAATATAGGTTAGGTTCCTTAGTTTTTTAGTTTAGTGTGAAGTTCGGAGAAAACGCTTACATCGTACCGCTGCGCTGTACCTAATCTTAAAACGTGTCTCTGAAAAAGCAGTAGTAAAAGAAATTTTAAACTTAAATAAATTGATATTTACTTTAAAAAGAACTTTTTAATTTCTATGAAAAAGTATAAGACTGTAGAAAGGTAATGAACATAGGTAAGTACCTACTTAAAAATCTATAGAAAATGAATAAAATAAAACGATATGGTCTCAACAACATTTAAAAATAATAAGGTACATATAGGTATAATATTTATATATGATCCTGTGTATTCCATCTCAATTGTCTTCAGAATACTTGATAATTCTGCTGTTTTGCACGGCCTCGTTATATGTTATTATAGGTTAATCCTTTGATACCAAACTAAAACAAATTAAAAATATATAGTTTTTTTGTTAGTACCTACGTGTAATGCTAGATAGTCGTAAATTATTTAAAAAGCTTTGGAATAGTTTTCATAAGCAAATTATTTCACATTAACAAACTCATGATAATAAAACAATACGATACCTTTACCTTGTTGATGCCATCTTCAATTGCACTTTATAGCAACTGCCTCCTTTAGCTCACTAAATTAAGACCATTCTTCTTCTCTATTGCCGGTATTTGAGTTATATCAGGAATAGGATACTTCTCATTCTTTAGATAGAAGATGGTTAAGGAATAACAACTGAAATCCTAGTCCTTTTTGTTGTGTAATTGATTTTGTAATATATTAGCAGGTAAGATGGAATAAGAAATGAGAAATATGAAAAAAAAACAAAACTGTTTGTTTTGATTATGGTTTGACATTAAAAGTCATGTCAAATGAATAGTTGTTTTTTTTTAAGTAATGGTGATGTGTGTATTGACAGTATTATTTTTACTGAATATTTCACATCATAATGATTATAGCGATAATTATCGCGATCAAGCGGGCACACTACGTTTTGTAAGTGTGCATCGGTAGCGCAAAGGGATGTGATCCCTTTGCTCTGCTTTTATATGCTACGATAAGGAATGGAGAGTAATGGAAGATGTATTGCGTTTTTAGAGAAATCTAGTGGAGCAATAATTATAATTGTCACGTTCATGGGCATTACCATTTTCAACAGTGTGACCCCAGCTCAAGGCATTAAAACTGTTTTAGAATATGGTAGGATGGCAATTAACAAAAATACACTATGGATTAGTGTCATTTTTTGAACATGTATAGAGCTTATAGAGGTGTTGAATGTAAGTCTATGGGTTTCCGTCCGAATAAGGGCTTTAAAAGTGATTTTTGCACTGTGATGATGACGTCATTGCTTGACGGAGTACCCGTTCTTTCTCTAAACCTCTCCGTTTCCCGAAATTTCGAGTTTCGTAATAGCTCTACTGGTCTTGACAACCTTTTGTAATTGAAAAAATCAAAAGGAAAATCTATCACATGGTTCGCCTACTGCAGAAAGTTAAGAAAAATGTAGTACCTATTGTATTTTTGTTTTTGTATATCATACGAATATAGAATGGGACTTTAGAAGCCAACATGTCTGTCATTATTAGAGGTAACAGGTGGTTTAGAAGGAATGCGGTAACGATAATTATACCGGTTCTAACTAGTAAGTGGGACATAGAGCTAAGGGCTATCTCTACCTTCGTAGTTCGTACTTTAGCGGTGAGATTTAGAAAATCATGACGCATAGAAATCGTGCGAAATTGGCGAGAAAGCTATAAAGTATACATAATATATGCACTAACTACTATCGTTATGAACAGATTACGATATCATTGGTAAATAAGAAAATAAACCATAAATCTAAAGAAATGACTCGTATCACGTAAAATATAAAGTTTAAAATACTAGTTAGTACTGGCAATTAAGGTATCATCAATCAATTTAAATCATTTCAGCGAATTATCTACATAAAGACATACAGATCAGTCATTAATTAAAGTTGACCTTGAACAAACAAACCCACGCCTATTCATTGATAAGAATCCCAACACAAATACAAGGTGCCCCAACGCATACACCTTATTTACATTGGAATAAGGTTGATTTTAAGAATTTTTAAATTCTCCACACCTTGCTGATATGAAAAAAGCCGAAACCCTATTATTCGAGGCTTAAGTCGTTGAACCGTTATTACAGTGCAAATAGGGCTTCAGTAGAATAGTTTTTGTGGCAAGAAAAAGGCAAACAAAATTACGACGATTAAAATAATCAAGGACTATTAAAGAAACGTTTTAAACTGAAATTGCGGAATTTTTATTTGTTTTTACGCCTATTTTATGATACGACTGAGAAAAAATATTTAAAGAACTAGTTATTACTATTTCAGAACAATACCTACATTTGTATGATATAAATAAATGTGTGATAAAGTTCTTTATACAGCGCTATAGCATAAATACTTGTGGTCTTTTCTGCCTTATTGTCGCTCAGATCTGTACTCTATGCACTCCAGCTATAACCACTAAAACTTCTCGATTTGGTCGTGTACGTTTCGTATATCTCAATTAGAACATCAAATACTTTTAAGCCCCAGATTAAAGCTAAAAATAACAGAGACGGAAGCCTTAAGCCTCTTATAAGGCCAATAATGGAGGACAACATATTCCTTTTGTAATCACTCGTAACACACTGATCTTTCCTTTATATTTATTATATTATTTTCAATGACTTTCAGGTTTTGTACTTGTCTTATATCAGAAAAATGCGAGTTCATGTAACTGTACTTAATCATTAGTAGATAAACCTGTTTAAATAAATTAATAAAGCTGTGAAAACTTTAAGTGTCCTGCAGAGAAATCAAACGAGGACTTAATAAAAAAAATAGACATGCTAGGTCATTTGATACCTTAACAAAGTAAGTCTTTGTTATTTGTAAAGGCACATCCTTCCATTATTGAATTGAAACAGCGGCGGCGAAAAAGTCTAAACAATGCCTTCAATACGTACAAAGCTATCAGATGAACTGCTGTTGCGAGTTTAATAGCAGAATTTTATTATTTAATTTTGAAGTCAATTATACATACACAATTTACTATATTTTAAGACTATTGGATCAAAGAGGGAGCCATTTTAACATAACTATCATCGTAATTCAAAAGTTAAGCTAGGTCGACTTTAGAACACTTAAATTTCATCAATATCATCGAAAGATACAACAGAAACAAAATACAGAACTCGACTATAACGTATAATAATAAATCTCGACATTATACATTCCTTGCACGCTAACGACACAGGAGTAATACGCACTCCGACAAATCCCGAGGCGACGTGCGCGTGATTACGTCCATATTACTAAGTATAAATTCCTGTGTATTAAGTCATAAGACCATGCGGTGTGTGGACAAGTTTTCGTATGATTTGACTGAAATAGTCTGTACTAAAGCTACATGTGTAATTTGTATTTTACTTGAAGTTTAAGGGCTTGTATACTCGTAGGTATCGAAAAAGTATTCAATGAATAAATCATGGGAAATACCGCAGCGAATTCAGTTAAGTAAGCTGAGACTCATCAGCTACATAATAGTAAAAGAAAATATATTCTGTTCCTTAACTCTTTACATTGTTGGTTTTCTTTTAACAAACCGAAATCATTTCATTTACAAGTTACCTAACTGTACTTGAAATAGGATATAGAAGTCTTTTGTCATGGTAAATGGTAATTTGCAACACAAGAAGCTAAAGGTGGGTATAGTTTTGCAAATATTTGCTTATAAATAAATTACCAAGGCAAATTCTGTCATACAGAGCTGTTGGAAAATGCCTTTAAAATGGTTAAACTTTAAGTCAATATTCAAGTGTTTTCGAGGAAGTAACTGCCCCCCAAGTCAAGTGGCAGTAGAAATTTGTGTTAGCAAGTGGCTAGAATAAAACTGTATGAAACTGACATTTTCGAAAAGCTTGCAATTTGACAGTTCCATACATTTTAAATGAAGTCTGGTGTTTTAAAGTCGGGGGAAAGTGATATCCCAAAATAGAGTGATTTTTTTCAGAGTATTAGCCCAATGCCACCCTATACATACTGCTCTTGAATGATAATGTTTAATATAAACCATATTCTTTTATTGTCTTCTTACTTATTTGTATTAATAAAGCAGTTGGTTGTAATTTGTATTAATTAATAAACTCTAAATTAACAATTAAAATAAAGTAACTTACCCATTTGTTAATGCTAATAAGTCAATAATATTGTATAATTTATTTAGGTAGTTCTATAATGATTCATTAGTGCCACTGATAACCAATTAATCTAGGAGTACATACATACTAATAAATGTTAATTATAATAATAAAAAGTGTCTTGCTGTATCTAAAATAATGAATTACTTGTCACTAAACATATAATAAATCACTTAAAGCCAATACAACAACTTTGTTGAATGTTAATCACATTTATCAATTTTAAACCTTAAAAAAGGAGCTTTATAGATTGTTTTTAATTGATCAGGATTAAGTTTCTGAATGAGTGATTTTTCAGCATGAACGAACACAAATGAAGGGACAGTATCAGTTTTATAGTCTGAGGTGTGGTATTGACAATAGCTTTATTAAAAAAACAAGCCAGTCAATGGTTCAAATATCGAAAGTTTGTTTCAACATAACACAGTTGGAAAAGTTCAAAACTTTAATCATATAAGTACCTTCATTATACATGTAATCCCCTGATTCTTATTTAAAATTAAATTCCAGACTTCGAGAGAAAAAATATTCTATAAACCAGTTTTACCAAATTAGGCAGGTAAAAAAACACTTCCTTGTTTTTTACTATGCATAGGATTTGAGTTAGCTAAAAAATTATGATGCCAAATCGTATTGTATTAAACCATGTGGACAGGATGAAACGACGGCGTCGTATTCCACTAAACGAGTTATCCAATTACAAAAGTACATACTTCTCCATTGTCTATTTGGATCAGTAGAATTTATTTAGATTTTTTATAACCTATTTAACCGCATAAAGTTACATCATGCACCTTTAACGTGTGACCTAATTTAATATTTAGAACATGAGACGTAATAAAAGCAATACCAAAGAAAACTCTTCTCTGCAATGAGAAGAAAATAACAAAAAATACAGTTGAATAAATGGCGGGCGGCATACTATGGCGTGAGGTTTTATACATATTTGCGGCGATTATAGAGATAATAAAACCGTAATACTTACTTTTTCGGCTAGATAATTTTCCTCACAAGTTTAACAAACAACACAGTAACTATTTCACTTGAAACTCCACGGAAAAATCAAAATAGTTTAGAGAAAGCGTCTCCCATAGCGCGAGCAATAGACAAAAGTTAGGGATGGGTTGCCAAACTAAGTTGCCAATATAAGTTAACTTTAAGAAAAAATAAACTTGAGTAGTTTATCAACTAATTAATTTAAAAATAAACTAATTTTACATCAAGCTTAACTTTGTAATAGTTGTATTGTATTATTAAATGATTCTCAGATATAACCAATGTTTAAGTTAGTGGATCTAAGGATTTTCTTTATTAGACTTTTGGATAAATCTGATATTACCTCATTGAATGTGTATTATCATCCATATAATTAATTTTTTACTTTATTTAAATAAATAAAAACTACTTATTTTTAATTGTTGATAATGATAATTATGTTTGGTTACACGATAAAACCATTTGTTCCTCATATTATTGAATTTGTATGTTCTAAAGTCTAACAATATTTTAATACACCTCGTGTGAGAAATGTATTTACCCAGTAAAACACAGGAGAAAACTAAAATTATGGTTTAATAGCAAACACATAGCAAACATTTTACAAGAAGAATTTTATATGACAGTCAACAGCGAAATCCGTTGCCTAGCTACCAGTGATAGTTTTTATTACTGGTCGACATAGGAAGAGTTCGTCATCCACTCTTCACACCCACCGAACTTTGAGAAATTTGACGATTTCTAAGTCCAATTTCTATGTGTTGGGGTTTCTAGTCCAATCCTCTTGGTGAGCTGTTTCAGCTTCGGACCGAAGAGCGGCTTCGTGAAGAGATCTGCAAGCTGCAGTTCTGTGGGCACATGTTGAATTCTGAGTTCGTTATTTGATACACATTCCCTTATAAAGAAGTGTTTCAACTTTATGTGCTTTGTTCGCTGATGAAACTGGTAAGGGGGGTTTTCAGACAGTTTGATTGCCGATTCGTTATCAACCCTTATCACCGGTACTTCTTCTAAATTGGCGATTTCTCGAAGTAATCCTTTTAGCCAAATTACTTCTTTCGCAGTTTCAGTTAAGGCTTCTAGTTCGGCTTCAGTTGAGGAGAGTGAAACACCACTTTGTTTTTGACTCTTCCACAATATTGGTCCATTAAATAAAAATACCATTCCAGTGGTTGAATGACCAGTCGTGGCATCCCCTCCATAGTCTGCATCACTGTAACCTATGATACCATTCCGATCCGATTTCTTGAATACCAGACCCATTTCAGTTGTTCCTTTCAGATATCTGAGTATTCGTTTCAGGTTCTTTACGTCAAGCTTTGTAGGATTTTCTAGGTGTCTGGACGCGACACTTACGGCGTAGCAAATGTCAGGTCTCGTAGCGACCATTAAGTAGGCTAGGGTTCCTACAGCCTGTCTGTATGGAAAATTGCTGTCATCAGGTTCATTATCATTTTCTTCATCCTGAGTAGGCTTAATAGCGGGCGTTGGAACTGGCTTACAATGAGCCATTCCAAACTTGTCCAAAATCCTCTTCGTGTACGATTTTTGGTCAAGTATTACAGTTCCGTCTTCAGCCTTGTGAAATTCCATTCCAAGAAAATAAGATGCAGGTTTGGTTGTTATCTCAAAACGGCGTTTTAGTTGTTCGATGAAATTCTCTGTTACTTTCTCGTTCTTTGAGACTACTAGACCATCATCCACATATAGTGCTATTAAAAGCCCTTTTTTAATGTACAAGCAAGGATCTTCCGTACTTTGGGTAAAACCGGTTTTGGTCAAATATTCTGATATACATGTGTTCCAGCAGAGAGGAGCTTGTTTTAGTCCATAAAGGCTCTTCTTCAATTTGCACACCCTCGCTGTACCATCTTTGTACCCTTCGGGTTGCGACATGTATATCTCTTCTTGTACAATGCCATTTAAGAAGGCCGTTGAGACGTCGAATTGTCGTAAACACATATTTTCTTGTGCAGCTAATCCTAATACCGCTCTTATGGTACTAAGTCGGACAACAGGACTAAATGTCTTGTCATAATCTAGCCCTGGTTTTTGTGAGAATCCTTTTACTACTAACCTGGCCTTGTAGCGATCAATTGTACCGTCTGGATTTAATTTCTTCTTGTAGACCCATTTACAAGGTAAAGCTTTTCTGCCTTTAGGCAATTCTACAAGTTCCCAGGTTTGATTCTTGTTCAAAGAGGTAAATTCACTGTGCATTGCATTGCGCCAGTTAGTTTTGTCGCTACTGTTTATGGCTTCGAAATAGGTTTGTGGCTCCTCAGACTTTTCTGCGTCAATTGCTGCCATAATGAAGTCATCGAATCTTTTTGGGGGAGCGATCCGTGCTCTGTCACGAAGTTGTCTCCGTTCAGGTTCAGGTACTTTATTATCAGGTACCCTTGCGTCCTGCGTAGCTATATTTTCCACAAGATTGTCTTGTCTGTCGTCAGGGCTAATGTCATCTTCATGGATAGATTCATAGTCACTTTGTACATTATCGGTGCTGTGAACTATGTTTTCTTGCCCTGGAGTACCTTGTTGTTGCAGGGTATCATTGTTTTGCAGTATTAAAATCCCGTTGCAGTCATTGTTTATAGTTTCATCAGTTTCGGGTTGAGGTGTGTCGAAAGGTTGAGTAGTGTTTTGACTATCGTAGAACATTTTCTTCATCACCCTAATATCCTTACTGATAATGACTCGTCTTTTTGCAGGTACGTATATTCTGAATGCCTTTGAAGTTTCAGAGTATCCAACTAGCATTCCTGGGATTGCTTTTTCTGCAAATTTATGTTGTGTAGAGCCTTTTAAAAGAATGAATGTTTTGGAGCCAAAAACGTATAAATGGTTAACGCAGGGTTTCCTTCCTACCCATTTTTCGTAAGGTGTCATTCCTTCGATGCTCTGGTTGATTGCCCTGTTGCAGAGGTAGTTGGCGGTAAGTATAGCTTCACCCCACAAGTATAACGGAGCGTGGGCCTCTAGCATCATAGTTCTAGCTTTTTCTACTAGTGTGCGATTTTTCCTCTCTGCAACACCATTCTGGTGAGGAGTGTGAGGAGCGGAGAGCCTTCGCTGGATTCCATGTTGCTTGATGTAAGCGTTAAATTCGGAATTGACATATTCAGTGCCATTGTCTGTTTGCAGGAATTTTATCTTGTTTCCTGTAAAGGTTTCAGACGCTTTGAACTCCTTAAACTTGCTGAGTACCTCGTTCTTGTTCCTCATCAAGTAGACTTTGCAGTATTTGCTAAAATCGTCGATAAAGGTGACAAAATACCTGTTTTGTCCTAGTGTGGGAGTCTGTATTGGTCCACACACGTCGCTATGAACAATTTCGAGGCGTTCTGTTGTTCTTGGAGTGATTCTGTCTGTAGAGGCTGGAGTTCGATGCATTTTTCCTCGAATGCAGGCTTCACACTCTGGAAGTTTTTCATTCTCATCAAAATCCAAGCCAATGAGGCTGGCATTCTTAAGAGCTAGCTTCATATCTTTAGTATTCATATGTCCTAATCTTTTGTGCCATTCTTCTATTGAAGTGTTTGATAATTTTGCCACCGGTTTTGTAATTTCAATGTTGGCAAGATTATTGCGATCGTTTAGCTTCTGGGGTTTGACGTAGTATAGTCCATCTGAGTCTTTCTCGGCTGTAATTGTAATACCGATTTTTGGATTATTGACAGTTGCTTTTGTTTTGGAAAAAATGACAGTGCAACCAGCATCCGTCATCTTGCCGACTGACAATAAGTTAGTACTCAGGATCTGTAACTAGTTTTCCAGCTTTGGTTTTAATAGATACAGTTCCAGTGCCTTTGATCTCAGCAGATACATCATCTTTAGCAAAATTTAGTTTCCTTGATGTACTTTTCATGTTATTGAACAAATTTTTCTGATAACTCATATGAGAAGTACAGCCACTATCTAGCACCCAAATATGTTTATTGTCAGCTTTGTTCGTTAGTAGACATTGCTGCTGTGGTGAAACAAAGTGATTATTTTCAGGTTTGCTGGAATGATTGGATTTCTCCTTTTTGAAGGTGTTTTTCTTCCAACAATTGGTGCAGATTTTGTGAGTTTTGCGCTTAAAGATGTTTCCTTGTCTTTTGCATATTTTACAACTTGCGTAGAGTGCTTCTTCGGAGGTACTTGGTTCGTTGAAGTCGGTGTTGCGTCGTCGAGCGTCACTCTCTTCAATAATTTTAGTTTTCAGTTTCTCCGGACTCGGTAGTGTATCCTGTGTCTCGATTGCAATTCTAAAGTTTTCGTATTCCTCTGAGAGACTGTAGAGCATGATAATGGATAGTAGATCGTTGTTAATTTGAACGTCTAAATCATTCAGTTTGTCGACTGTATCCATAAAAGTCATTAGGTGCTCTCGAACATCACCATTTGCATGCAACTTGTTCAGGATTAGTTGTTTTAAAAGGCTTGCCTTACGTGCAGGTCCTTTGCTGGCATAAATAGACTGCAGTGTATCCCAGACATCTTTTGCGGTTTTGCAGTTTTTTACTTGCTTAAGTTCCGATGAAGAGATGAGAAGTAACAGCTCAGATTTTGCTACTTCGTCTGCGTCTATATCTTCTTGACTTGTTGATCCAGTGATCACGAACTTGTTGCTAAAATGTTTCCACAATTTATTTTTGACTAGGTAAGCTTTTGCATGAATTACCCATGTGTCATAGTTTTCTCGGCCAAGTGAATTAATTTTCACAACAGACATTATCCCGTGATATTGTTTCTCTCTGCTACCATGTGAGAAATGTATTTACCCAGTAAAACACAGGAGAAAACTAAAATTATGGTTTAATAGCAAACACATAGCAAACATTTTACAAGAAGAATTTTATATGACAGTCAACAGCGAAATCCGTTGCCTAGCTACCAGTGATAGTTTTTATTACTGGTCGACATAGGAAGAGTTCGTCATCCACTCTTCACACCTCGATGAAATTAATTATAATAAAGATATTACATTTTAATAACTAATATATGTATATTGAATCTTGTTATTCATGAAGGCCTGTACTTAACGTCAGTTTCTGAACTGTGAATTTGGAGTTTAATAACATTAAAGTGCTGTATTAAAGTAATTGAACGTGCAAACCTGCTTTAAATGAGTCTTCACTTAACTTCAAATTCTTAATAGGCTAAGGCTACTTCAAATTCTAATAAGGCTATTTGACTATGTTCAAAGTCTAGTTTTAATAATTTGGTAGATATTAAGGAATCCGGCAAAATTTGATTTTTTTATTCTGGTACATATTTGCTGAAAAAAAACTGGCGGCATTGAGGCTGCTTTTTTTATCGTATATCACTAATTTGGATACTCTAAAAATTAATTTGTCAACTGTCAATGTCATGTTCATTTGTCAATCAAATCAATCATATGTCGTGGTCCTTTAATCGAATACGTGAAAACGTTGGTAAGCGTGCAAATGCGTGGACATAAAAAGATATCATTACTCACAAACGTTAGCACTGAAATCAATTTAGTCCACTTGTTGGTACGAACATATGCTTGAACGTTCTGTCAAAATGACAGGTGGTTTAATATGGGTCAGAATTATTGCATGTTGAGGTTTTCCCGATGAATCTGCTAAATATCTTTACATTAAACAATATTAGTTCAACAAAACTTGTCCGAAAGTTTAGATCTTACAAATTAAAGTATTCAGTTGTCAGTTTGACATTGCCTGACATTCATCTGACATTGCTGCACACAGTGCACTACCTATCTTTTGTTTGCATCGTTAGCACTGAACGATGACGTCACTAATGACGTCAGATCGCTCAGAGTGTGCAAACGTTCGGATTAAAGGACCGACCGTGTGCACGCAAATAGTGCAGAAAGCGCGCTGACAGCAATTTCGGACCAGTATAATAGTCACACTCACTTCTCTCGCAATCGCTAGTGTCACTGTCAAAAATACCATGTGAGGTCCATGCTTGTTTTACGTTTACGGAGGATTTTTCGTATATTTGGCTTGTTATAAGTGTAATGGATTACGTGGTAGGCAGCGTCGCAGCTCTAGTATCTGGAAACGTGACACCAAACCGACCGAAACTTTTACGGCGTGCTCTGACGCCTCTGAAACACCAGGCTTCTCCGGACGTTACACCTAAAAGTGAAATCGTCGAAGATCGCTCTATATTTTTATCTCCAACACTTCAGAAGAAGAAAGCCATCGTTAAAAAGTCTCCTAAGAGAATTTTTGAGAACCCTGACTTGGATGTAACAGAAGAAGAAGGTAACAAAAGTTTGACGAGTCCTAAGGCCGATAAAGCTAAAAAACATTTGATAGACGACCTAGAATCTGACGAAATGAAAAACAAAACTATCAGTAATCAAAATTCACCAAAAGTGAAACCCAACAACCAACCAGTATCACCATCTAAGAAAAAAGCTGCCAAAAGCTTGAAGGTTGACACTTCAAGCATTAACTTACAGAATGTCAATGAAAACACTCCAACAAAGAAGAAAAAGCAGAAGAATTCTGTATCAGAAGAAGAGGTGGTCATCAATGGTAGTAATAATGATGAAAGTTTAAACACTGCTGTCTCAACTGCTAAGAAGGGGAAGAAAAGAAAGTCTAACTCAATCTCTGAGGAAACAAAACCTACAGATTCAATTAAACAGCAACCAAGCTCAGAGAATGGCCCTAGTCCTAAGAAAAAAAAGAAGAATAAGAAAAAGAAACAAAAATCAAATGAAGTTACAACTGAATCAAATCCTAACACATCAGCAGACATCCAGATGGATTCCAAACCATCTGAGAATAGTGAGAGTAACTCACCAAATAAGAAGAAAAAGAAAAACAAGAAAAAGAAATCAAAACAAAACACTCCAACAACTGATTCACTTGAAGACAGAATCAAAAATCTTGACCAAGAAACAAATGAGCCTGTAAATCCAAATGCAATCACAAACATGGACACTGATTCAGAACATGAATCTGACGATGATATTGAATCAGAATCTGAAATCAATAACAAGAAGGTTTTAAGCTCAAATCAAAAGGAAGAGAGCTCTGACGAGGAAGAAGAGCCTTCAAAACCTCAAAAGCAGAAACCGAAACCATCTACAGAAGAGTCAGACCTTCCCAAATTGACTGAAGATGAAATTAAGCGGACAATATTTGTTGGGAATGTGCCAATGTCAATGGGGGTTAAGAAAAAGCTGAAGCGGATATTTAGCCAGCATGGAGTCATCCAATCTGTCAGGTATTGTGGAATATTATTCTTAATCTCAAATATAAATATTATAAATCTTAACTTTGCTTCTAATTCTTGTTGATTAATTAAAGCATTTTTTAATGGTAAGTACCTATGTTATTATTTTACAAAAATAAAATTTTGTCATTGAATACAGAATCCGGTCCATCCCAATAAAAGATTCAAGTGCCACCCCGAAGCTTGCAGCAATAAAGAATGAGCTGCATCCAGATCGGACAACTGTCAACGTCTACATCAAGTTTAAGGATGTTGAATCTGTTGAAAAGGTAACTTTACTTTGTTTATTCAAGTTTTTACAAATTTTCTTTTACAAACATTAAACTATATAAAATATAAATGATATAAAATTAAAATTTCATGGGTAATTTCAGTGTACCATCATTGTCTTAATCAATTACCCTTCCAGTTTTCATATTTACGGTAGTAGTCTGAACACTGTAAAATCTTTTAATTTGACTTATACAATTATATCCTTTAATCTTCCCAGGCACTAACTGAGAACAACACAGTCTTAGAGAACTGTCACCTACGGGTGACAGCCAGTGACGCATCAGCATTAGAGCACGATCCTGCGCGCGCGCTGTTTGTAGGCAATCTGCCGTTCACTATTGAGGATGAGGAGCTAAGGAGCAAGTTTGAGAAGTGCGGAGAGATCGAGTCGGTCAGGATTGTGAGGGATCGGAAGACTAATGTTGGAAAAGGTAAGTGCAAATGGAATTAAGATATATAAAAAGATAGGTGGCTTAAGAGTTTAAGCTGAAAAAACATCTATTATAGTTTTGCCAGCAAGCCTTATTTGAGAAAGTATTTGAGTAAGTATCATTTTTTAGTAAGTTCTAAAGTAAAGACTTGAAGTACAAAGCAAAGTTCTTATGATTTCTTTCTCTATTATCTTTATTTTACTTTTTACAAAGCCTCATATACATAAGCATTATTTAATAAAATACAATTACTTATTCCATTTTCCTTTCTCAGGTTTCGGTTTCGTAAATTTCGCGTCGAAAGACGGTCTCGAGCTAGCCCTAGCTATGACGGACGACGACTTGGCCATCAAAAACCGCATCATACGCATCAAGAGATGCAGCCACAAACCACCCAGAAACAACAAACAAGCCGGGAAGTTCCAACAAAAACCCGGACAAAATCTGAATAGGCCAGCTTTCCAAAATAGGCAGAACTCCCAAAATAGGCCGAATTCCCAAAATAGGCCAAATTCCCAAAATAGGCCGAACTTCCAAGACAGAAAGCCGGGCAAGTTCCATCAGAAACCAGGGTTCAATAGGAATCAGGGTGAGAACAGTGATGATGTGGCAAAGAAACGGAATCAAGATGCTGCCATGAAAAGGCTTGAAAGGAAAAGAAATGTACAGGTAATATGGTGTTTTTAACCTATTCTAAAAGTAATTATTATTTATGGTAATTAATTAGTAAAACAAATTATTAGTTACCACAATATTGACATTGCTTTTTTACATTGTATAAATGTCCTAACAATCTCTTTTGTATTACTTTATCATATTACAACTATACAATGCTTATTTTTAAACAAAATAATAAATTTGCAGGAAGGCGGTGACGGGCCTCCCAATAAAATCCACAAGCCAATAAACCAACCAAATAAGGAGAAGAAACAGAAAAAAGAGTTTGTTGGAGTCACCGCTGACAAGAAGAAGGTAAATATTTTTAACGTAATAAATTAATTAATTTATGTGAGGCAACTAAGGTTCTTGTAATTAGAAGTTAACAAACATTAGAAAATAATAATATTGTTACTCGCCCTAACTGCGCCCTACGGATTCGTTGTTGTTGTCCTGTCCTGACCACAAATATTTTATTTTGTATTTTACCTACGAAACAACTAAAAAGTTTTTTTTTTAAAACCTTAAATCTAATAATGAACAGTGTAACATACCCTGTGAACATACCCTAGCGCGTTTAATTTTTACCGTGTATAATAAATACCCTTTAAGGGTAACTCTACCATACGTAATGTCATTTGCACGATAAAATACTCTCAAGCGCCTGATATATGCAATAATTATTATTTACAAGTGTTTATAGTTGTTTTTTTTTAAATATTTTTTACAAGAGGCGAGATATGTCGTCGGTACTTTAATAACAAATTTGTAAAATATTTTTCAATTCTAATGAATTTTAATCGTCTTGTGAGATTACATATCAAACTTGAGTTGACTATTTTGACATCTTATTTAATTTATTTTTCAGAAGCGCAAGTTTGACAAAGGACAGAAAAAGAAGCAGGCATTAAGTGAGATTTTAACGAAATAAATGTTATTACAAGTTGTTTTAGTCATTGTAGATATAATAAACAGTTTTATTTACTACAAGTACATGGTTGTTTAAATTCTAGTATTTTCCCTACTTTATTAATAACTAGCGACCCACCCACGCTTCGTAATGGTGTAATTTTGCGCTTGTTAGCCACGATTCGTTAAACTTAAGCTTACTTAAAATAATGTTTCTGAATGTTCTTTGTTTACAAATTTAAATGGAAAAATTACCTTTAATATGGCGAAACCCGCATTGAAATCCGTTAAGTGGTCTAGAAGGAGTAAGCGGACAAACATACAAACACACAAATAGCGACTTCAATTTATACTATGTAATGAAGTTAACATTTTGACATATAACCTTAACAGAAGCATATAAGCTAAATATTGATAGGGATCGTATATAATTATACAAACTTTGATTTGCTTGACTATATAATGTAAGAAAATCGTAATAGATAAATGCTAATCTTACTTATTTACCAATATAACTTGTCAAATTAAAAACGTTCTCCTATGTCCAACTTGTGTGTTGCACACGTAGCGGCCATGTTTCTTTCTGTTTTCTCTATCTTTTAAGGGCAGAAAGTGATGGCAATAGATTTTAAATCCCTACCCTCGTATTCGAAACCTGTAGGTAATAATTAGTGGAAAAAAGTAAGTGTATGAAAAAATCGAATATTACCAAACGATAGCGATACTATTAAATATATAAGCTGTGTTGTCAAAATAAAATTTCGCTTTGATTAGCTGGACTCACTTGAGTGGGTGTTGGTAGATATGTGCATGCACTGCTCCAAGTAGGTACATACAAATATCTTCGGATTGACTTCGGCTTATCTAGACTTACCTTGCTCGCTCCTACAATGCCTGACTGGTTTGGTGTTTTATCAGCCGACTTCAGAATATATCCGCTTCACAATACTCAACAAACACAAACATATACCAGCTAGCTAACACTCTACTAAAAAACTTAGAAAAAGCGATAAATATAACGAGAATGAAAAACTATAGGTCCTACACAGAGCGGGTGAATTTTAAAACTCAGTGTTGCCAAAGGCCAACCGCAAAATCAACAAAATTTATTGACTAGTGCTGCCAATTAATAGCCCGGGAGCTTTTTAAAGCGTACAACCTACATTAGTGAAAGATGTTCTGTCTCAATCATTTATAATTGCTCTCACATATTGTACCTACCCTACTGCTAAGTAAGTTTATCAATCAAGAGGCTATTTAAAAAAACTTAAAAAAAGTTTAATCGCTTATGCCTCGCCTGCAACTTTGAATAAATTATAAGAGTTTTTCACTTTTTCTGAACCTGTACATACAAAATCAAATCCTGATAATTTATCCAATCCATATGATCCAGTTTAAAAACAACAAGCATATTATAATGGTGAATGTCGCTAATGCCTCATTTGTGTCTTTTATATCAAGCTAAAAACCACAGAAAGTGGTAGAACTTGAAAGAAAAACTTAATATTAGTTCGATGCATTTTTTTCTTAATCCCATCTCATTCATGTATTCATTTTAACAGTTAGATAAGTATATGTCCGAGTTCTTCCATAGTTAATTCATTTATTCAGTTTTAAGGGTAATAGGTAGTTTAAAATGAAAATAAAACTCATAAGTATTTTGGTATATTTATCGTTGTATAATTGTCATTACAAAATGTCAATGTTAGCAAAAATAATCACAGTCTGACACTTCTAATTCTATACAAAACTACTTACTAATATCCTTCTCGGAAAATTCTATTTTTCATATTTGACACACCAATATTAAAACTCAGTTTTACAAAATTAATTCCAACTTATATACCGATTTATCTTAATTACTGTACATTGCTAAAGCTACTTATGTTTATAGTTAAAATGATTAAACTGTGATATGATTTCTTATTGCGTGATGTCTGATTGGCCATTTTTGGTGCCTACATAAAAGCTCAAAAAAATACAATTGAAAAGTGAAAAATACAGAAAATGGTTCCCTTATTCTCTATGGCACCACCTCTTTCTACTTTTATATTATGGTAACTCTTTAATCAGGTATAATATAGAATATACGATTTAATTGTTCACTATTCCTTTACCAGCTAAATAAACTATACTGAAGAATTTAGATTTTTGTAATCTATTTAAAGGTTCTTCAGTGTTGCCAGAATATCTGTCAATTTCGATGCGAAAGACCCAAAAGTGTGTTCGTTGTTCGTTAAATTAAGTCGAGTTCGATTTTTTTATATTTTTCTTGTAATATATTTTATTTCTATGTAAATAGATTACAAAAATGTTTTCCACTACGCGTTAATCAAAGCGTTTGACTAATCATTATTGCTAACATCCCCAAATAGCCCTTACAATTACTCAAGTACTCGATTCTAAGTACTTATTTTATTATAAATACGAAACTACTATTTACATTTTTCGACTAACAGTCATTTAGCTAAGATTCTACGGTAAAAAAGAAGGTTTGAGCAAAAGTGCGTATGATATGATGTGGTTGTCTGTTAACCCGAATTGTGACTCAGTGTGACGAGGAAGTCGAACTGCGGTCCACGCTGCTATTTACACACACGCTCATTATTTCATATTATAAAATGATTATTTTGTCCTGCAAAATTTACGGTTTCAACAGTCGTTCAAATCTATTATAATTCTTTCCTGATGGGATTACTTGATCCTTCTCCGTTTCATCCAGCATCGATACAAACGTGTGATTTAAAACAGCATATCCGATCGATCTCCCCTCATCCGTAGGTGTTTAACCTCGTTTGAAACGGAGGATAGTCAGCGTGACAATAAGGAAAGCAGCGATCCAGAGCAGCGTCGAGATGAATCCCATATACACCTCAGGGTCTGACAGCGGCCAGCCCCGAGTCAGGATAGAACGAAGAGACGACGTCGCCAAAGTCAGTGGTAGACAAGTCGACACGTATCTAAGAATCCACGGCATGCCTTCAATCGGCCAGATAACCCCACTCAGCAGCAACGTCGGATAGAACGAGCCCAGGGCCAACTGAATCGCGTTCCTTTCCAACTCGCACGCTGCTGATATCACGAATCCGAAGCACATTCCACAAAGACCTTGTAACAACGTCAGCATCACCACGTACATGATGTTCCCGTTGCATTTCACGCCGAAGACCAAGATCATAAACAGCAGGACTAGAGCAGTTTGTCCGCACATGACCACGAACTGGGTGATGACGTGGGACAGCAGGATCTCGCCGGGGGACACGCCGGCCACCCACGACCGGTCGAGCAGGCCCTCCATGCGCTCCACGATTAAGGCTGATGACGTCAGAGCCACGGCCAGGAAGAACACGATGCTGTGACAAAGAATGCGAGATTAGTACAAAGAATCCACGAAACTTGCAGTGGTACCTATGGAAACGTATTTACAAAACTTTGTAATGAAGAATAAATTTGGTCACTTTTATTTAATTTAGTGTATATCTCATTCATTTTATGTCATTAAAGGTTAATTGCTGTTGCATAATATTTTTTTCAAATGTGATTGGAAGAGATTCTTTGCCAAATTCGGTAGAAATCAAATTGTCTGATTAACCTATCAAAGTCATTCCTAAATTCTAAATTGTTGCGACTGCCAAAAAGTCGTATAATTCTTAAGAAAATGAACCTATTATTTACAACTTAGAGTTTCACTACAGTAAACGACTTACGTTAGAATAACTCCGGGCGCTACGAAGTCTGTGAAACTGGGGTTGTTGTCTCCGTAGATCGGGTCAAGGAAGTCGATCGGGATGTCGCCCACCTTCGGGTTGTAGCCACAAGTCTCTAGCAGGTCCTGGGATAACACAGCAAATAGGTAAGTAAATAATAGATTAAGAATCGGCTTGGGTATTCGCTTTATTTACGTAAAAGATTTTTATTTCCCAGTCAAACTGGATTTAGTATCTGCAGACGGGCACTAAGGCCAAAGACCGCAGTTACGTCTATCCTAAGTATCCATTGCCACTGAAGTAGGCACAAGAGAAGTACTATTTAAGAATCGGCGAACTAATGAGCATGTATCTAAAATGGTTGAGTTCTGTAGCCACAAGTCTCTAGCAGGTCCTGCGATAACACAGCAATATGATAGGTAAGTTAATAATAGATAAAGAATCGGCTTGGGTACTTTGCTTTATTATAATTATTATGGGACGTCACTCACGTAATGCAACAAAATCAGTTTGACCAAAATTTTACGTAAAATCGTACTTAATTACGAAAAGAGATTCTCGAAATATGACTTTTAAGTAAGTGACAAAATAAGCTTAATTTACTGATGTTTTCATCATCTTACTTTGCAAAACCCTACAAAAGCATACGTCAACCAACCAAAATGCTACCAATATTATAAACGTGAAAGTTTGTGAGTATGTATGGATGGATGTTTGTTACTCTTTCACGTAAAAGCTACTGGACGGATTTTTATAAAACTTATGCATCTTAATAGCATATAGGGTACTTTTGACCGCGGGAAAACATCTCATTCCCACGGGAAACCGACTTCCACGCGAACGGAGTCGCGGGCGGCAACTAGTATCACAGTAAAGACTGATAATTACCTTAGCGAAGTCTCGGTAAGAGAACTGTATATCTCTGTTGAGCATGAGCCCGATCTGTTGGTTGGACATGTCGAGCCACACCTGCACCTCCGACGACTCGATCGTCTCGTTGTCGGCCGTGTCCGCTGCAGACAAGAGTTGGCATGTTAGTCTTGGAAAGTTGACATGGGGAAAGCAAAAATATGGATGTAGATATATATCCTACAAACATAGTTGTACGTTGTTGGCGTCCAATTTCTTGGAGACTAGAATAATTGCCTTGAGTTCGTTTTATGAAATTGCACCAGCGAGTAGCTCGGGTTCACTAGTTCTTATATATATTTAATTTTAAAGTGATATTTTTGTATAAAAGAACCTTAAAGCTCTTCAATAGTGTTGTTAACAGCATCTAAGAGTATCACCAATAAAAATATGGGCTACGACCTGCTGTGCTTAATACCACCCTGGACTCGTAAACATGCCTGTTAACAAACCCCTCATTAAAGAAAGATCTATATTCTAATCTTTAATTCCTATATTCGTTTTAGAGATATCAGCCAGAGATTACATATACCCTTCAGAAACCGCGTCCAAACCTTTTCAAGGTGGTTCCAATACTCCGGCACTAGTTGAATATATGCTGCATAGTAAGGTAGGTACATACCGAGTGCCAGCCTGGCGACGAGCGAGTCGGTGTAGTTGTCGTTGAAGTACAGCGCGCCCCACGCCGCGCCCGCGCGCACCGCCGCCAGCGCGCCCGACAGGTCCGCGTAGTACTCCTGCGGGTATAACAGTATTATAGACAATACACGGGGTAGGTCACTAAGGGCGGGTTGCATCACAACTACTTAACGTGTCTGTCAACGTTAAAAATGGCGTTAACCACTGTCAAGCTAGAAAACGGGTTGCTTCACCAATGTCGTGACTTTTTTTGTGACGCAACCCTTTGTATTTGACGTACGTTAAACATCTGATGTAATTGTCAAAAAGTTACGTACGTAGATACGTTAAACAACCCGCCCTAAGTCAATACACGGGGTAATTCATGATTACGAGGCAGGCCTTTTAAACTGCTAGGTATTACACGGTGCGAAAAACCACATACCGCACGATACCACATTCAGATTCGGAATAAGGAATCCTAGTTACATGAAACCTCAGTATTTCAAGCGTGGAATCGCACACCGTGGTACTGCAGTATAAGAGCAATTCAATATCGATGGATTTTATGTGTTACATACGATATGTTTGCAGCTTTATAAAACTTAGAAATGGTAGAATTAGCCTACTTTCCTATTTAAAAAAAAAGCTTTTAATTAGCCTTTGTCACACCATGATAACGTAGCTTTCTAATAGTGAAAGAATTCTAACTCTGTTCAGTAAGTAAGGCCAAAGTAAATGCGAGTACGAAAGATAAACAAATTTTTAACCGACCAAATTACAAAAAAACATCCGTACCTTTATAATAGACTGGTTCTTGAGATGGTCGAGGTATCGGCAGGAGAGGTTCTTCATAGAACAGGTGTTATTGTAGGGACAGTAGCCGTCTGTTACCATCACGTCGTGGTTCACTATAGCCTGCAAATATTAAAAGCCTTCAGAAATGTTTAAATAAAAGGTACGTTAGACATACGCTGGAATATTAAATTAAGTTCGAAAAGAATTTCAAGTAATATTCTTTTTATGTTTAGCATGATAGTTTCTTACATTATTTTCTGAATTTTGTCCGAAAGTAGCTTAGGTCAGTTTGCGAACTTACTTCCTTCTTAAATTCGTGATTTGTATTAAAAGCCGTTTATTAAGTTTTGATCCAACCATTTCCTACAGCACCAATAAATCAACATAATATAAAAATAAATAAATAGAAAAGCTTATTAATTCCATACATTTGGTCTTCGTTTACATTTTTATATTCTTAACTTTAGGATTTATATTTCATAATGTCAATAATATTTGATTACATGTCATATTAGGTACGATTTTAATTTAGCTACATATATTCAAAATTACAATTATTTATTTTGAAATTAAATAATTATATCATTTGTCTATATAAATTGAGTCAGTAATTAAATTCAACATAAAAGACATTCAAAGCCTCAAACTGTAACCTCACCAGTTTAAGTCCGCTCGGGTCCCTCCCGATAGCGAGACAGAACAGGATGACCTGCATCACGGGCAGCACGAAGATGAACAGCATCACGCCGATGTTCCGCCACATGCGCAGGAAGTTCTTCTGGATCAGAGCCTTAATCTTACCGCGGGATGTGAACTGGAAATTATAAAATAAAAAATAAATATATCTCCAGACTGACACACCAACTGTGTGGCCCTAAACTAAGCAAAGCTTGTACTATAGATACCACACAATGGACTAGGGAAAAATATAGGTACACCCAGACACGAGCCGATATCCAAAAAACAGTTTTACGAAATTGGCCCGACCCGGGGATCGAACCCGGAACCATCCGCTTAGCAGTCCGGTATATATGTTACGGCTAATACCCGAAGAGCGGCTACACCTAGTTTTAGCCGGTAAGAACATCAATAGGTTACGTTAGTTAGGTTACTTTTTTGATACCACCCAGAAAAAGGAGTCCCGCGTAGCGGGACTCCGTCGACTCATGGTTCAAGCCAGTTTTTATATACATAGGTATATTTTTTTTTTTACAGTTTTCCATATAAAAAACACTTCTAACCGGCTAAAACTAGGTGTAGCCGCACTTCGGGTATTAGCCGTAACATATATACCGCTGCACCACAGAGGTCGTCATAAATTTGAACAAGTATCATCAGTCATTTCTTAACCTGATTGAATCATGATTAAAATTGTCATAGAAGATACTGTGCAAATCCACTATGATTTCTCTTCTAGCAGTTTACTATTGCATTGGTGATTTTTGATTGAAGCTTCTTTATGTTTAGAAAGATTTGGGGTTGCGGCTTTCCTTACCGGTCTTTTCTATCTTGTTCTTAGAAAATAATTACCTTTGGGTCTTAAGTAACTCATTTAGACAATGGTTAAAGTTGAAATATGATGGTAATGGTAGTAATTTTACAGTTTTTTTTAGGTTTTAGTAGGACTGACGTTATGAAGCAGTATTGTTTAACTTTGTGGTCGGATTAACAAGGTTTTGTGGTCTGTTTATTGAGTCTAACTTAAATAAAAAGTTTTTGTAATAACTTTTCTACGTTAGAATATATTTACGTAGCAAAGAGATCCTAGTTGACTATTTTTTATTTACCTTGAACAAATACGTATGTTCTTAGGAATGTACTACTTACAGAGGAAGTTGTATACATAATATTTTATATCAACATGTCGTCTAAATTGCCATTGATTGATATCTAATTCATCGTTAATTACCCTATAATAAACATTTAAACTAAGTTGTTAAATAAATTATACCCAGTCCTATTTACAAGGTGGGATTTAGTTTCCCTTTCAAAATTTGACATGCGATTTCCTGCTAAACCGTATTTTTTATGTTTTTAAACGAAATATTTACAAATTGACTTCTTATAGGTAGGTACGTCTTATTTTGTTATGCACTGACGTCAATGTTACAAATTTAGCGGATGTTTTTATCGTAGGTAAATTTTTTGCGAAGATTTATTTTTAAACACCAATGCGTTTTAATAGTCTTTCTACCATGTCCCACAAATTAAAACTTCTCGAATAATGAGAAAGAAGAAGTAATTTAACGAAAAAAATAATGTTACACCTCTCAGAACATCAGAACTGAGAAACACTTAAAATCAGAAGTGGGATAGTACAGTCAGAAGTGGGATAGAGTGGTAAGTTACAATAATGATTATCTTACATTAAAGCAGTCGCCGCAGTCCTCGCACTCGGAGGTCATCACTTCTGTCACTTTTCCAGGAAGCTGCAACAGAAATTAATGGAACAAACTAAAATATGATCTAAAAGAAAGTGTTAAGTACTATAAATATTATAAATTATGCTTTAATTTTGTATACAGATTTTAGGATGGAAAGAGTTTGTTTTATATGTTAATTTTTATCTAGATTGAGACTTAAGTTTTGGTCATAGGAATATCATCATCTCAATATTTTTCAGAATTAAGAATAGCGTTACGATTCTTATTAATCCGACAGAAAAACATCAATGAGTTCACTGAAATATTTAAGGCATCCCTTGTTAAAGCAATCGTTGTTTTAACCATAAGCTACAAATGTTCAAAACAGTATCACTAACGTGGTTATTGGTCTGGTGCACCGCCTGGTCTGCAATGAGCACCTCCTTGCTCTGGTGGAACACGAGGCCGACCACATTCTCGTCTTCGGCGGCGTAGGGAGCCTCCTCGCGACGGGACATCTTGTTGAGGCTCAGAGCGCCGCCGGTCACGTTTATGTCTACTGCGTGGTTGGCTTGACCTGCGGGATTATCATCAGCATCATTATCAGTATCATCACTGTCATCATTAGCATTAGTATTGTCTACATTATCATCAGCATCATTGGAATTATCACCACATTAAAGGAAGATTAGAAAAGAGCAGTATTTCTTAAGAAAAAAAAAAGATTAAGAAACTTAAGGAATTAAGGCATCACACAGATTTTAATATAAGAAAATACCTTCGTAATTAATTTGTAGTACGAATCGTTTATTGAATCCATTACATAAGGAGACGATAAACAAGTCTATTTAAAAACTAGATTAGAATATATCGATATCAATTATAAATAGCGACAAGATCGGTTCACGTGATATTATTCAGGTTTTAAATTTTTTAAGGCCACTAAAAGCTGTTTTTCGGCAATTAATGACTAGGGTTATTTTTTTACAATACTAGTTTTAAGACCGATATTTGTTTAGTTTTAACGAAGTTTTATATATTGACTCTAGAACAAACAACAAGATCAAATATTAATTAAAATGACTTTAAATTGTTTTAAAACGCGTACGATTAGTAAAAAAAGGCTTCCTTTTTATCGCTTAGATATTAGCTTCATTTGTTTGTATTAAACTTTAAAACTAATAGCTATGTTTATGTTTATTTATTTTTTGGATTTCCTACGTACGTTCAGTATAATATCTCATCAAATTATTATTTAGTTCCGTGGACCGTGTATTTTTCTAATACCCTCAGGCGCATCATACTAATTTAGGAATCCAAATGCCTACGTAACTTGATTCCAATAATATATTATCTATTTCTGAAGTTAGCGTAGTTCCTAAACAAATATCACATTTGCTGTCATCCCTTGACACACCAACTAGGTTCTAAAGAGTGTGTTTAAATCCTACTAATATTATAAACATGAAAGTTTGTGAGTATGGATGTATGGATGTTTGTTTCTCTTTCACGTAAAAACTACTGGACGGATTTTGATGACACTTTACAGTAATATAGTTTGTACATCAGAATAACACACAGGGTACTTTTTACCGCGGGAAAACTTTTCATTCCCACGGGAAACCGATTTTCACGTGAACGGAGTCGCGGGCGGCCACTAGTACATTATAATTCTTACCCTGTTTCCTCGATAGCTTCAAGAACACATCTTCCAGAGAGATGCAGTTGTACATCGTGAGCAGCGCCTGCGGTGACTCCTCGGCCAGCAGGCGACCGCTCCTCATCAGACCGATCTGGAATATCACGTGATATTATTGGTATTTAGTTAGAATGGATGTAGAAGTTATAGTCTATGATCAAACGGATGTGACGTTCAAAATGTGAGAGTTTTGTTGTGGTTTAGTGGTTTCAGAGATTATCCTGTACAGTACATACCGACAAAAATATAATAGTTTGGGAATAGACAAGCTAAGAATTTTGAAAGAATATCGTAGTTAAAAGTAAACTTACGAAAACCTACAATTTCGAACGTAAATATTACTTAAAATAAAAATAGCTCTACACTGGCAATAGCTCTATGTAGATTAGAAATAAATAAAAAAAACCAAGAGTTCGTTGTCTTTATCTCAAACTTATTTCATACTTAAAAATCGAGGACGCCAAAGCCTTTCTTATTTTACCGCATAATCTTCAAACATAATATTACATCACAGAGCCAGCAAACATCGGAGACACGTTTTTAAACCAGTATTTACTAAAACGTGACCGAGCTCAATTTAAATAAGTACGTATTTATAGCCATGGGTAAATATAAATGCTGAAACTCAAAAGTAGACTTGAACGTGGAAATAACTTTTTTGAAATCAATGGAACATGTTTGGAACAAGTTTAAATGTTTTATGATAGTCTAAGATACCAAGGCTATTTCAAAAGTTTTTTATATATTTTATTTATAACGATCAGTACATATTTATATTTGTTTAGGTAAATTATCGTTCGTATATGTTTATTTGCATATATTTAGATACGCAGCACAAAAGTTTACTTTAACAATTACTTCTCCATGGCTTTACCTCAGAATCGAAAGGTCAAAGACTACCTACATAATGGCGTGTTAGTCAACTTGTAGATATCAAGTGTTGACCAATCAGTTAGTAGACGCATAAAAATTGTGGAACAACCTTGAAACTGACGTTTATGTAGGTATAGGTTTTTTGACGTTGCACAATTAACGCCATGCCCACAACTTAGCACATATCTACTTTTTGTATTGCTGTGGGCATATTTTCAAACGACTACTATTTAACACATCATTATTTTTATTTTATTTGTGGCTACATGTTTTATACACACCTAATGTTTTTAAAATTGAATGTAGAAAAAAACACAGGCTTACAAAATTAGAAACTCAACCATAACGAAAGATATGCTTGTATTACTTTATTGGTATAATTAAAATGCTAGTTATGTAAGGAAATTGTATTTATATGTTTTTATTAATTTCAACTCACAAACCTTGAATTAACATAAACCACGTGTTCGAAACGTGATATTTTGTACAGAGCTTCACACTTTCATTAAATAATACATGTAATTTGACTAACCTAATTATTATGTGGCTTTTATTGTATTTTTATTAACTTTTTTTTTTTTAACATTTCATTTCACATTTTATTTTCCGCCAGTATCCTTCTAAAACCACACGATTTCGGCAAACAGGTTGTAACACTCACGCAATGCGCCTGCCTCGCCTCCTCGATGTAATGCGTGGTGATGATGACGGTCTTGTCTCCCGAGCTGGTGATGCGCACCAGGTGCGTCCAGATGCTCTGCCGCAGCAGCGGGTCCACGCCCACCGTCGGCTCGTCCAGGATGAGCAGCTCCGGGTCGTGCATGAGGGCCACGGCGAAGGAGACTCGGCGCTGCTGGCCACCACTGAGGAAGAATTTTAGTTGTAGTGTTGGCAAATGGTTATAACGGGTGTAAAAAGATCACTTCCGAAGCCTGAAACCATGTATTATTGAGCCTCAATAGTAACTAAATTCACTAACAGCATACCCAGAAAACTCAATTTAAAAAAGTTGTTAAGGATTGAAAAGTCATATTCGCCGCTTGAAATCATCGCTCACACATCAACTGTCGGTTCAGGTGCGATTATTTACATTGCAAATTAAATTAAAACCCTATTTAATTTGAAATCATCGCAAAATCTGATATTAGTGCAATTTTGGAAAATGACGTAAGAAATTTTTTTTTTGCTCAAAACTTAACCAGTGCCCCTCCAGCAATGCAAGTTTTTGTTTTCGGAAGCAGTTCTTTTACACCCCGTATGAAATGAGTTCGGATGAATGTTACATGTGAGCGAAAAAAGGTGAAAAGAACGTCATTGCAAAAATTGTCACGAACATCTTGTAAGAAGATAAGTAAAATGAAGACAGATTGTCGTATTATAAAATGTGCAGATTTAATAATTGTTTAAGCTAGTCAATCGAAGAACTTGCTAAATTCGAGTTTCGTTTCTTTCCTTAATTTTAATTGCAACACAACTTTTACCTTTTAGCAAAACAAAAACCAGTATTAAAGTATGTAGACCCATTTAATTCTCACTTAATTGGGTACTGCAAGTCAATTTCGCACACCCAAATGTCACAGTGTCAAATTCTCCACACTCGCAATGATCGATTACAAAATCGGAAGCGACATGTCGTGTAGTCGATGCTCGGAACAATCGCATCGCATGATGTTACATCACTCAAATGCGTTTGTACTTTCACTCGCTATGATACTGAGAGGTTATGGAGTATTACGCACGGATCTACGTAAGATCGAGAGCAGCGAGCTCTTGGACTATCATGTAATGAATGTGGTCAAATTGAGAGATAAGTAACTTTTTTTGAACTTTCTTTTCACATGTTACTTTTCACTATCGTTTTTTTTTTTTCCTTTCATTAGCTTTAACAGTATGTTTTAATTGTTGTATTGACTACTTATTCAGGTTATTAATAAGACAACTCGTGCGCATCTAACGCTCGTTTTTCCGCTATTGTTTACAAATTTCGAAGCGGAAACAGAATTAGTTGTGAACAATGCAAAAGTTAGGCAATTACCACAGCTTTTTGTTACGTCTAAATAGAATTGTTTCTGTTAAATTTTGGTTAATTTGAAATAAATATCTTAATAAACTAAGTTTGTAGAAAGAATCGTTGCAAATTGTTTAATAGCTTTAAGAGAAAAATTTACTTTATCTCCAAAAACTATTGTATTTTTTTATAATTACAGTGATATTGAGATACTTATAAATTTATTTATAAACGTTCTAAATATGAATCTAAAATTCGTATTGTACCTATGATTCACGCAATTAATGTAAGTACCTTTAGCAAACTATATTTAGCTGACGGAAAACATAAAAACTTACTTATTTAGATATAAAACTATTTAGTTGCTAATGCTAAGTGTTTGCAGTGCATATAAAACGTATTGTTTGATGTTCATAGAAACATTTGTAAAAAGCCCGAGTGATTTTCCATGCCGGAACAGCTCACACTTGAGGTAAACGTATTTTAATGACTTTTGAAGGTAAATGTTCTTGCAAAAAAATCAAAACTTCTAATGCACAATATAACCCGTGCAGAGATAAATATAAATTAACTAACTACATTTCTTACCCTCTTTAACCATTTTACCCATTTTCAACCCTTTCTACCCTTTCAACCAATTTTTCTACCCCTTTCACCAGTTTCTACCCTTTTAACCCCAGTTTCTCCCCTCACCTCAAGTTCTTCACCATCCGGTTCTCGAACGGCAGGTCGAGGAAGTCCAGCAGGAAGCGCAGGCGGTCCAGGATCTCCTTGGTCTCCATGCCGAAGATCCAGCCGAAGTACATCATGGTCTCCTTGATGGTGAACTCCCCGTAGAGCGCGATCTCCTGGGGCATGTAGCCCACACGCTTGCCGGGGACTCCGGACCCTGGGGATGTCCAGTAAGTTTGTTAAATGACTTGTTGTTTTTTGTATAAGTTTTTTTTTTGTTAAATAACTTTTTTTTGTCGACGACATTTCGGACGACATTTCGGACGGACACAAAAAACTCGGACACCTTGGCCAATTTATGGTAAAAAATAATATTAAAATTTAAAATCCATACGTTGGCCATGGTGTCCGAGTTTTTTGTGTCCGAAATGTCGTCGACCCCTTTTTTAAGCAAAGAAGAGTCATTAGGCAGAGTAAGCTCTTTGCGACAGCTTTCATTGTTTCAGTATTTGAGAATATGACTAGAGATTAAAATTTTCATACCCTTCATTTTAAGTAAGTAAGTAAGACCCACAAATGTCATATTCTTTATCAATGTCTATAATAAATGCAGCGGTTTAAAGTAATCATAAGAAAATTAAGTTCTACTCTATTGACAAATTTTCGTAAAACAAACGTTAAGGAGCATTCCATTAGGTTCAACATTGTTTACAAATATCTGGCAAGCGCTTCGGGCTTAAGAAATTTCGCTATATGTAGTTAGTTACTTGTTGTGAGATTGAGTATTCCACGTTGATCCGCCTCTCCGATCAATATTAATTGGAAATGGGAATATCTTGAATTTATCGTATATGAGTCATCCATATTTTTCAATCGTAGATGAATTGGAAGAAACGGATTCAAATCATAATGCTAATGATGCAAGCAATTATGATTTATTATCTTCTGTCCATGATTTGACTCCAATTAGGTATTGTTTTGTACATATCTTGTTATTTATTAATAGATTTATCCGTAACTTGAAGTACTTAAGTCAAAACAAGTTATTTGTGAATTCCCGTTCACTTTATAACGCGTTGATGCAAATCTACTTTGTAGTTTCTGTGTCAGAAACTAGTACTGGTAAATTGTTTATTAAAATCATATAACGTCGTAAGTTGAAGATTTGTTTTTTGAAAGCAAAATTCAGGCTTTATCTCTACTGATTTTCTAAATGCTTATTTAAAACATGGGCATACTTTACACCTTACAGTCATTTGTTTAAAACGGGCTACCAACGCAGTCGTTACTCTATCAAATAACTTTGGCTCCTAAATAATGTTTTAAAAAAGAAATATATAATAGGTGTATGGAATTTATAATTTATAAACTAAGGTTAACGTCCACGCGCAACCTTTTAACTCATTACTCAGCAGACCATAAGGCTTTCGATTAATCACTCAGTCATTAGAATATCCTTTCGAATGTTTATTGGGTGAATATTTTGCGGTTACCAGTTTTAGAAGTTGAATACTGAATGTCGCTTTATGTGGTACGCCTTATCCATGTTTTAATCATCAATATAAAATCGTTTTTATTCGCAGCCTCAACTTTTGACTCTTTAAAACAGTGGAAAAATACCCGATCCAGCAATTAATTTAACCAGCTCGGACAACGAGCCGTCTTAAAAGCCCTGTCTAGTTTTTAGACATACAGTGGGTATAGCGTGATTAGTTAATGTTATACCAGCAGAAGAGATCCACAGAATATTAAAAAATTTAATGCTGCATTATAATGTCTAAAACAACAATAGTAAAACAACTTTGGCAGCAAATAAGACTAGTTGTAGTCGAGATTCATTGATTTTATTGATTATTTTTACATTTTTGTCTACAGACAATGTCCTACTTATTCTCCCTAAAGTATTTGTTTTACCTCTACATCCTACACAGACTCTTACTCTCGATCTTACCTTTAGTGCCAGGCTTTCCTCCCAGTACCCATATCTCTCCACTGTTGAGCTTCCTTCTGCCCACGATGCAGGATAGCAGCGTCGTCTTACCACACCCTGACGCGCCAAGCAGGCCGTAGCTGTAACAAAGATTTTAATAAATAGGATAGGATTTTTGAGCATGATAAATGTAAGTTGTATTAGAGTAGGTATTTATAACTAGGCATTTTACATTGTCGTGAGTGGTAAAAAAGGTGGGCTATTTGATGGTGTTTACCAACCAGAATAGATTTATAATTGTCATACGAAAACAAAGATTTCAATAGGGGTCGTCGTCGTCAAAACGGACTACTTATAGAAAAACATGTTTTAAAGCTTTGTAGTGTAATTTTAGAGAATATTTTTGTAGTTATCATTTATTATTATAATCTTATTTAAAATCGAACTACGAGTTTCGTTAATTTTATTATAAATAACTAAGGGTTTGAATAAAGTTTAGCTGATATTTGTGTTAGTAACGTGTTTTGGAAATAAATAAAAAAACCCTTAAATTCACAATGATTTTATTTTTGTATTTATTGTCCAAAATTAACATAAGAGGACACGCAATGTTTGGCTCTGCCTGTTATATGAAAACGAGTATAAATTAATATTTTTATGCGGTGATATCCAACCGAGAATTTTACGACTTATAAATAAAAATCTGCGGACATCAGTGCATCCATGATAGCTCTAAAAGAAAAACTAATTTATCTTTGCGAACACTAATTCGTTTAATGACAAAAAAAATCGAATTCTTTATTGTGTTAGTTAGGTCCTTATGATGCTAAATTAAAACAGATTTTATACATCTTCATTAAATCTAACGCTTATCCGTAGGTACAGTATAACAGTTTTTAATAATAAGAAAGAAAAAATTTCACTAGTGGCCGCCCGCGACTCCGTTCGCGTGTAAGTCGGTTTCCCGTGGGAATGGGATGTTTTTCCGCGGTAAAAAGTACCCTATGTGTTATTCTGATTTATAAGCTATATTACTGCAAAGTTTCAACCAAATCTTTTACTTTTTAAAGTTTGTATGATTATTAGGTACTCAGTATCGCGAAAATGGCTTCACGCATTTGGGTAAAATGTGGTAAGGATAAATTATTCAAGCACGAAAATAATAGATACGTTATTCCCACGGGAAATGCCATTTATTCGCAGGAAACCGCAGGGAGAGCTAGTTGTCAATAAAATAGATATTTTATACGATGGTGCCTATTATTGTGTGGCATACAATAACTATAACTTTACCGTTGTCCAATAATAAATTCACTTAATGGTCCGCATTTATGCATTTACTTAGGTATTTAACATAATGTTAGGTTATAATTAATATAACCTTAATACATCTACCATAAGTCAATATTTAGTTATATTAGTTTTATTTACTGAAGTTGTGGCCTTTGACTAAGTAAGTATACATAATCATTTCGCATTTTTTACCAATTTCAAACAAGAAACTTTACCTAACTAGAATTAATCTGTGGGAGAAGTCGATATTTTAGAATAAATTGTCGCCAAAATTATCAAAGGTTGCTAACCTTCGTACATAATATCTAAATTTGCCAAAAGAGCCTGTTTTCGCAGGCCTTGGTTTTACTAAAAATGTCCACAGTTCTGTTTACGCCATAAAAAAAGACGAAAGTGGTCGAGTATTTTTTCAGTAAATAATAAGTACCTATATAATTATTCAAGTTTTTAATAACCATTAGGTACTAGCATAGTCGTCAGCCTCTATAAATCCATCATTATATACATATATGTTTTAATAGATACGTAAGGAAATCACAAAGAAATCGAAGCAAAATCATTAACTAGTCCTACTAATATTATAAACGTGAAAGTTTGTCAGTATGTATATATGGATGTTTGTTACTCTTTCACGTAAAAACTAATGGACGGATTTAGATGAATATTTACAGTTATATAGGTTATACATCAGAATAATACATAAGGTACTTTTTACCGCGGGAAAACTACTCATTCCCACGGTAAACTGATTTTCACGCGAACGTAGTCGCGAGCTGCCACTAGTGTTTTAAAAAGAGGTTTTTTTTTTAAATATAAAAACTTTAAAATTCTTTTACTAATTGAAAGCTAATTAATGTTCTGGCTGCGGGTCGTGCCTTTTGACAGATATCATATTATATTGCCTTCAACGAATGTTCGTAGCTCGTCCGTCCTAATATTCATGATATTTTTCAAGCTAATTTTATTTTCATGAAGCTAATCTTAGCCCCAACCATTTAGCCATACAACGCAACCCTTTAAACCACTTTAAACCAACAATCTGGTATTAAACCAAGGTTTATATTTGAAACAGGAACTGCCGCAACACCGCCGAGTTTCAGCAATGTCCTCACGCGATGCCGTGCGCCCACGCATGACGACACATATTCTCACTAGGGATGGGAAATTTAATCGAGTATTTTGATTTTGTGTAATCGATTTTTAGTTGTATTTTTTTTTTTCAATTTAATTAAAAATATTAGAATTGTGATTTACTTTTAATTTGTTTAACCAAAAGTTTGAGAATAGTATACCTATACATTTGGATTTTAATTTAAAATCAGATTTTTGGTTGTGTTATATATTGATATTAGATAAAACATCTTGATGTACAAAATAAATAAAAAATACATCTTAAATAAACAAATCTTAAATAAAAGCTCCTGAAAATACATACAAAATTTACAATACGAAAGAAATCGATATCAAATTAATCGATTAGTTCACGTAATAGCACATCCCTAATTCTTACTGTACTAGTGTTACCAGTTTCATAGACCTAGATCCATAGTGGTACAGACTAGATCCGTTGACCTGACCTACAAGAGTTTATGAGGGTGTGACTCAATGCTTTTTGGGGTGCGATATAAATCCATCAATTATAACCTGTATACCACTGAATTTGTTTTCTTTGTATATATTTGTAATACTTAATGGATAATTTATGGAAAGAAATATAAAAAAAAGTGTCGACTGTGCGTATAAGCTTTTTGGATTACATTAAACTTGACAAGTAGGTAATCATCATTACATAGTAGGTATAAATCCAAGTCGCTTATTCTGTCTGTTTGTATGTTTGTCCACTATCTCCTCCTAAACTACGCAACGAATTGTAATGCGGAATTCACCATCTTTTAGGTTTTTTTTTCATTTAAATATTTAAATAAAGAACATTCAGACAAAGTTATTTTAAGTTAACCAAAATTCTACTAGTTGTGTACAAGTCGCGCAAAATTACACCATTGCGAAGCGTGGGCGGGTCACTAGTATTATTATAATATTTTAAAATAAACCCTGTTACGCTTGAAGATATTGTAAAAATGATAATTTAGGAATTAGCAATTTTGCCATACTTGCTTACATATTTCTAAACACACCTGCAGAACAAAATATTATTTACTCAGCTGTCATATTGTTTAGTTTACTCATAACCATTAGTAAAGTTAATTATATTTAAATTTTTAGCACAGGTTTAAAGTAAAATAACCTTCGTTTTTATATTTCAGTTATAACCCATTATTATTATAAGTAATCAGAAACAATTATTGATGTTGAGATTTTTGATAATCTTAAAACATGCTTACCTATATTTTTTTATAACTGTTATAAGCTTAGATTCATTAAAATAATTTTAAGATACCTTATCATTTTTCATACAAATACAGGAAACATTAAAAATAAATAAATAAATAAATAGCCTATATATGTCCCATAATTGAGCACAGGCCTCCTTCTCGGATTGCGAGAGGGTTTGAGCCGTAATCCACCACGCTGGCTCCTAGGAAACATTAGGGGCTTAGAAAAATTTGGATAGTTAACTAAAAAAACAAGACACTACCGAGTACAAAAATGATTGACAGATAAAGTTATTGATAACTAACCCGTGTTAAGTCAGGAATTAAAATATTACTTTAGTTAAAACTAGTGGTATTCGAAAAAGATAACCGAAATAAAGTATTCTTAGGTTGAGCTATTTCTAAATTTTTGGTAGGTAGGTACTACAGAAGAAAAAATGAGTAAAACAAGAGATTGTTCCGATATAGATGGTTATCATTGTCAGATTGCTGACGTTAAACAAATGACGTCCCATGTATAAATATGGCTACCAAACATTCAAATTATAATTCTATCAATCATTAGATACAAATGTTATTAACATCAATAACAGATAGATATATCCATCCGGATATGAGTACGTCACTAGTTATCAAATCGATACTAATTTGGAGTGTCATCGAGTGCGTATTCGAATATTGTTCTAGAATGGTCTATATTAATTCATTCTTGTGACGTCACTTGTACCTGAATGTGATGTCCCCTTAATATGAATAGAGTATGTATTAGACGTGAGGTGTAGAGAAACTAGTGCGAAACATTACTTTTTTAAATTTTATGTCATTCTTACATTAAATACAAGTTATTAAAAAAATGACTTGTTTACTTTAAGAATGAGAACTTTGTGTATGGGTATAATTAAAAATAAGGAAGGAAAAACCCTTTTTTACTGCCGAGAATGCTGTCGTTACGATACATTTGCCATTAAACCTAATTAATCTTGACCTACAAAAAATTTTAATTAGCAACATCCTGCTTGACATAACACGTGATAAACGTGACTTTTATTATAATTATGGTCAAAAACTTCATATAATTACCAAAACAGACCTTGAAACTATACACCCTTTAATTTTACCATCGCTAACGTGCTCAAACGACGACTTTGACAAGTGTCAAGAACGACTATATTTGTTCGCCATTGCGCATTGGTGCGTCCCGACCACGTCTGTCATAAAAACAATAGGTAGTTGCGACAGTTAAGGGTTAACAGTCTTTTGTCCTTGCTAACCCTGGAATCGTGCCAAATGAGATTTCCTCATGAACGCAGCGCTGATATATTATATGTTAGCAATTCTCCATTGTTTAGTTCGTAATTGGACGAGGAAAATATTTTTTTATTTATTTCACTTCCCGATAGATGTGCGGCTAGATATTTATATTGTTGTCAAGAGTTTGTGTTTCTAAGGGCTGTTTTTTTAGTGGTTAGATTAGTTCTATTGGACTAATGAGTAAATAATTTATATTTTAATCAAATATTTATTCGAGATGCAACGATTACCTATCCGGCAAATAGGATTTTATCTAACAATAAAAAAACCTACCTTTAAACATATAAATAGGAGTTAAATACGAGTAAATTTCCTGAATCTACGAGTATGTAGGTTTTAAACATTTTGTCTAAAAACAACCCTCCCACGACAACTTTTTTTTTAAAAGATACATTTTTAGTAATCTAAACAAACGATTGATATTTCACCATAGCAACACAACTTGTCCAAACACCTAAATCCTCACTATTTTCCCTTTAAACCAAATTTCACTTACATGGTCCCCTTAGCGACTTAAAAACAGATAAATTGACTTACATGGTCCCCTTAGCGACTTTAAAACAGTTAAATTGACTTACATGGTCCCCTTAGCGACTTTAAAACAGATAAATTGACTTACATGGTCCCCTTAGCGACTTTAAAACAGATAAATTGACTTACATGGTCCCCTTAGCGACTTTAAAACAGATAAATTGAATTACATGGTCCCCTTAGCGACTTTAAAACAGATAAATTGACTTACATGGTCCCCTTAGCGACTTTAAAACAGATAAATTGACTTACATGGTCCCCTTAGCGACTTTAAAACAGATAAATTGACTTACATGGTCCCCTTAGCGACTTTAAAACAGTTAAATTGACTTACATGGTCCCCTTAGCCACCGTCATGTTGAGATTGCTGAGCACGTGGTTGGGCCGCTTCTTGGAGCCGTAGTGTTTGAAGGCGTGGCGCACGCACACGGCCTGCAGTCGCTTCTGCCATACCTGGAGGAAATAAATAATAAATAAATAAATCTCCAGACGGACACACCAACTGTGTAGCCCTAAACTAAGCAAAGCTTGTACTATAGGTACCACACAAAGGACTAGGGAAGAACCTAGTTACACCAAGATACGAGCCAATATCGAAAAACCATTTTTACGAAATTGGCCCGAAATTGGCGATCGAACCCGGAACCATCTGCTTAGCAGTCCGGTATATATACCGCTGCACCACAGAGGTCGTCAAAAATCGTTAGTTGGTAATTCTATTGAGATTATAACTAGAGTAGACTTGAGGCTAGAACTTAGATAAGGATTATTCTTCATTATAATTACATTAGTATAAATCCAAGTCGCTAATTCTGTCTGTTTGTATGTTTGGCCGCTATCTCCTCCTGAACAACTTAACGGATTTTAATGCGAGTTTCGCTATTTCTTAGGTATTTTTTTCATTTAAATTTGTAGATAAAGAATATTCGAAAAAGCTTTTTTAAGTTGGCCATGATTCTAAGTTTAATGAACAATTCGGGCAAAATTACACCATTGCGAAGCGTGGGCGGGTCGCTAGTAAGATATAAATTTAGAAATGTCGCAAGTCATGTAAACGTTTAGGTTTTAACGAAAGTCTTTCATAAAGTAAAAAAACGATTGAAAAGAGTTTGTATCGGAAAGAGCGATTGCGAGTTTTCTAGTAGCTTAGGTAAAGATATTGAAGACAAAAAACCATTAAAAAATTAAATGTTAAGGAAACTATGTTGTATTTTTTTCCTGTGGCCAGTGCAAATTTTACATAGCGTTATATTGCGTTTATATAAGGCATTATTTTATTAGACCTCTAATTATTTCTCTAAAGTTATGAAATATCCATAGGAACAGGCAGCAAACATATTGTACAAATACTAGAATGTTTATACAAAAACTCTGCTAATTTTAATTAATTTTTTTTATTTAGGTTCAACGACGTAAAGCAACTTAAAAAAGCAACTTTAATAAAGTTAACCGTCTTAGAAAATACTAAATATTTTAAAAGCCTAACTAATCACGTTTCTTCTACATGACATATGTGTATATAGTAAATATCTAATAATTCACGTGTTAACAATTTGTTTTGCGTAATCCATATATTTATTAGACTTAAACAAACACGAGAGTAGGTAACCTTAATTTGCCAAAAAGTATTCAATGTCGATTTATCCAAGGCGCTTCCTAATGAAGTAACTAAAATGGTTGAAGTTTAGACTTTTATGTTAAAGTTGAAAGTCAATTACTTATTACTTATTAATTTATAAAAAGCTGAAAATACCCAGAAGAATATTTAAAGGCTTTGAAGGCTGTTGTGACTGGATTGATAAATAAGCTAAAAAAATTATGAAAATTGTATGTAATTTTCTTTTATAGCTTGGGATTTCCTGCTCAAACAGGAATTTAAAATATACAGCACGGCAATCATAATTTTCAAATAAATGATTCCGTATCGTAAACAAAATAATTATTTTGCTTACATGACGTAGAAGGTATTTTCGTATATTTGTAATCATTATACGGCTATTATTTCTTAAATTATAGCTTGCATGTCTATTTTTTTTATAACTCCGTAAAGTCATAAACTTTTGCCGTTTATGAATAGTGGGTGAACAATTGGGTCTCCCTGATGCATCCTGGAAGCCCCCTTTTTCCAACTGACTAATCAGAAAAAATATTTACTTATTATTGCTTACTCATATATATACCACAGCCGTGTATATATATGAGTAAGCAATAATAAGTACCGTGACCAGTTTAGAATATTGTAATAACATTTAAGATTAAATTTGGTAGAAAATGCAAGTTTTTATATATGTTTCTATCGTTATTTATGTTTATGCGTGATTTATGCTAACAAAACCAGAGGTTAATTTCAAGTAATACTTTTTAGACACTTGTAATATTTCGGGGAAGTATTTAACATGCAACTTTGGGCCTAAAAGTAAAGGAAAAAATAGATTATAATCTTTCATACAAAGAATTTAAATTTTGATATCTGTGAGTCACATCACATAACCGCTTTATAAACTAAAAATAAAAAAAGCAAAACATACGCAAATAAATTTTGACTGTCCGGATGTTTTCAGTGTAAGTTATTTATAAGATTGATCAAGAATTCTTAGAACCAGACTTTGGTATTTGAATCTTTTTATTTGGTTGTCAAGGTATATAAATAAAATGAATGCACGAAATAAAATAAGTTGAGTTTGATTTATGAATAAATAAATTAGTATTAGTCTAAAGTCCATTGCGTGGTTTCATTCCTAAATCCTTGCAAATATTTGGTCAAAGTCGTATTGATATTGACTTGTTAAACTGCTTATTGACTCTTAATAACTTAGTTAAAGTCATTATAATAAAACAATATTTATTGGAAGAAACTCGAAAGTACCAATTCTGAGTTACTATTAAAGTTTATAAGAAAAATCTTACTAATATTATAAACGTGAAAGTTTGTGAATATGTAAGGATGTTTGTTACTCTTTCACTTAAAAACTACTGAACAGATTTTGATGACATTTTACAGTAATATACATACATCAGAATAACACATAGGGAACTTTTTACCGCGGGAAAACTTTTCATTCCCACGGGAAACCGACTTCCTCATTAGCCATTTCAAAATCACGTGTTTGTTAAACTTGTAAACATTAATTTCTAGGAAATATCCTGTTATCCTTCTAAATTGGTACGTTTTGATGAATCAACAATTCGAGGACAAGCCTACGTGATTATAATCACAAATAAAATGTCGCGAGATAAATTAATTACATTAATTAATGGATCGTTAATACGCGACCAGTGTTGACAAGGTCAAGAATATGTAAAATGTAATTTAATTTAAAAAAAGATTAATTTAAGTATCAATTATGGTTTGTGATACAAGCTAAAGGTAATTATGGAAGTATTTAAAAAGAGTACGACAAAAACATCGATGAAGAAAAAAAAAGTCTGTTAAATTTCAGAAATCTTCCAAAGATTTTAATACTAATACGTTATTGATACTAATTAGTTATAGATTTTATTCATCGATTTAACAGAATTTGGTTCTAAACCAGTTATTTGTGGCTACATTTATGAACAACTGTACTAAACCTAATAAGACTTTATTTTATATTTAGTTTGAGTTAGAAATAAAGTAAAAAATATTACTGCTGCTACAAAGAAGCAACCAAACTGGAATACAACCGTGGCTACGTTTTTTTTTATTTTTTCCTTATTTTTGAGTTTTTTCTATCTTTAGAATTAATTTACTTGAAGTCGTTTTTCACAAGATATTAATTACTTAGATTAGGGGTTTTTTTGGCTTCAAAAATAAGGAAATTTGTTTTGGCAAAATTTTTCTTGGAGTTGAAGTTGTAAGTCATTTGGTATTGATTTTTTTGAAATTGATAAATTAAAACATTAGATTTTTAATATCTTTTTCGGCTTTACTTTTTTATAGTATTGGAAATGATTAAAAATTATATAACATTATGAATACTTATTCCCATTGTAATTTACATTCCAAGCCTATTTTCTTCCCATGGTGTCCTACTACCTGTACTCCAAAATTAAGTACTATCTCGGTACAGCCGTTTTGACGTGAAAGCGAAACATACAAACAGACAGATAGACATACTCATTTCCACATTAATATCTTACATCGCTAATACGACTAGTCATTTTTTAGAGTGGTAGAGTCTAGCTGTAGGCTCTGTCTGCAGCGATTAGTAGGCTGACTCGACCGGTGAAATACCACCGTCGCACAGAAAACCGACGTGAAGTAGGGACGATGTTCCTGCGTTTCGTTCGGTGAGTGCGGTATCCGGTGCCCAATTTTGTCAAAGGCTCAGCAACACACCCCCAACACCCACAGTGTTGCGGGGAGTCATGGGCGGCGGTGATCACTTACCATCAGGTGACCCGCATGCTCGTTTGCTTTTCCATATTATATACTAGCGACCCGCCCACGCTTCGCAATGGTGTAATTTTGGCCGACTTGCACACGACATTGCATTTTGTCTAACTTAAAAAAACCTTTTCTGAATGTTATATATTTACAAATTTAAATGAATAAATACCCTAAAAGATGGAGAAAACCGCATTCAAATCCGTTACGTACTTTAGGAGGAGTTAGCGGCCAAACATACAGACAGAATTAGCGACTTGGATTTATACTATGTAATGATATAAACAATTAGGATCAGGCTACGCACCGTAGACTCCTGTTTCTCGTAGGGCGGCGCGGTGAACTGCACCTGGCTGATCTTGGAGTCCTTCTCCTCGGCCGGCGGCGCGGGCGGCGACGACTCGCTGCAAACAAATTACGACTTCAGTTCAGATGGCGAAGTTTAGGTAGTTTTAAAAATTGTAAAACAAATGAAGAGTTTGGTTCAGATGGCGAAATTAAGCGTTAGTTTTGATAATTGTAAAACTAATTAAGAGTTTGCTAAGAGAAAAACCGGACTCGCACACGAAGGGTTCCGTACTATTTTAAGTAATTTATTTTTAAGTTTTAGTATTTGTTTTTATAGCGGCAACGGAAACACATCATTTGTGAAAATAACAGCTTTCTAGCTATCACGGTTTATGATTTACAGCCTGGAGACAGACAGACAGCGGAGGCTTAGTAATATCCCGTTATACCCTTTGAGTACGAAACCCTAAAAATGATAGTGGGAGTTTTGAAAAGAAATGTAGTGTGGAAGTAAATCTGATATTAAGTCGTTCTATTGACGCAACTCGTCTTTATTTTTAGAACATTTAAACGGTTATTACAGATCAATTTAGTTATCTTCAAAATACTACTTTTTTTATTTTCCATTCACACGCATTTGTATTTTGTCAATGCAGCATATCTACAAATGTTTTACAGGTTTTTCCTAGACAAATACATGATTCAATCGTGAAACATTTGATGATATTAGTGCGGACGTCGGGACGTGATAAAATTTCTTCCGTCAAGGTCCGATGTTTGCAATACCTACTTATTATTTATGACTCAGGGCATTGCAAATAAATATACAATGAGAATCATTAAATTAATATTTTATAAATTTGCATAGAATAGTGGGGTAGTTTCATTAAATTGGTCTATTAAATGTTTAATAGCGTAAATACATATCAAGATATTTTTATGTACACAGCGTCATATTTTTTATAAAAATATATTCAAGCCTTAAATAAAAATACATGGATAAGGAATAATTGGTAAGATACTTTTTGCTATAGTATTAATTAAAACGTTTTAACTACGCATATTTAACAGTTTTAATCCGATATCCAATATATCTACGTAATATTTTTTCTATGTTTTTCAGTTTGACGTTAGTATTAATAGGTAAACTCCAAAATATATTAATTAAATCGTAAAGTTTTTGTGTTTTTATGTGGTTTATTATAAGTAATAGATTGGATACTCGTAGGTTAAGCTATTAAAATAAATATCCTGCCATAAACAAGGAGTGTTTAAAAACGTGTTTCTGTAGAAAAGGCGTTGAGTTCAAAAAACTAGAGTTCAATCACCGGGAAGTTAAAAATAAGGTTCAATAAAAACAAATCAATTAAAAAATATTTCGTTTTTGTTTTTAAACCTCCCTTCCCGTTTTATAATTACATGTATTTAACTACACGACGTAGACATCGTTAAATACTGAACTAATCTTTAATATTCGGCACGGCAGTAAAGTCAAAGCTCGAAATTAACTTCAATAAATACCTTAAAGTATATCGACCTTCTGTCAAACATCATTGCAAAAAAACCACTCAATTCATATTGATATAAGTACAAGCAAACCTACTTTGTCTAAACCTTAATTCACATTCGCAAGACATCACCGTTCTAAATTCAAAACACGCCTGTCATTTTGACACAAGCTCCAATGTCAAACTATGGCGAAATTCGATTACAAGAATCTACGCGCCGCCATCAGAACTATACCCATCTCTTTTTTATGCACTTAACCTTGGTAGGTGCGTTTTAATTTAAGTGCGACGCGATAGATATACTTTCGTCACTTGCGTACGTGGTCTCTAATTAATTAAAGTGACGTACGGCTTAAGGTCGCGTAGGGAGTTGGAAAATCTGTTTTGAATATTTTAATTTTAATCTGACAAGCAATATGTACGCACGGCAATTTGTATTTGTGTATTTGGTTGACGCGTTTTAAATCATTACCATAAAGTCACGTGTTTATGAGAAGAAAATCAAAATTTGGGTTTTAATTGCATTAAAACCTGTATGAATTTTGTTAGTGCTTTCCTTAAAGTCGTTTCAATATTTAAAAAAAAATAAGATTTCATTGTAATTTCCTTGCCAAATCCAAATGTGGAATGAATCGAGTGTTTTGAAGCTTCTTAATTGTTATAAATTAATCTAATTTCGTTCCGATTGGATCAAAATTCAAAATCAAAACAAGACCGAAATATCTCCCCATGAATTAAGGCCTCACATTCACTTCTTAATGTTTTTATTGTTGCTTAGTAAATCATGGAAAGTTTTTTAAAACCTTCAAAAACTGTAAACTTTTTCACTTTGTCTTAATCGAAAGTTCGAAGATTACTTATTATTTAGCTTTTTGCTGATTCTGGCATTATCTAAGCTGAGAAGATTTAAGATAAATCTTGAGATCTGTCGAGTAATCCACAGTTGATACGCCACATAACACAGATTATTGATAATAGCATCGCGTGCTTCCGCCATTTTGTTTCCTTAAAAAAGTCATGGTAGGCAAGGCGCTGACTGTAATCTCAGATCGGTTTTTGCCCTACGTACCTACTTGTATACAAACGTTTATATTTTTTATGTTTTCAATTGTAGTATAGAAAAAAGTCAATGTTTTAAATTTATTAAACCACATGAAAAGACCATTATAAATTTATAGCCACTATAAAACTCCTCGCATCAATTTATTTTGTGTAGAATCATGTGAACCATTATAGTTTTTTGAATCATCAAGTAATCTTACATAAAGCGTATCTAAGTTCTTCGTGTATTCTAAACATTAAATTGTATTTGCGAACGAATTCATTCAACATGGATATCCTTTTTTAGCTTTCACACGAACCTGAATATTTTCACTTTACCTACCACTTACTCCATAATATTAATGAAACTATTTCGCATAATAGCTTATGTCATACATTTTATAAACAGCTTTGGTTCGAATGTCTATTGATAAAACATTAATGAATAGACTTGTTTTTTAAATCATAATAGGTTTATAATTATAAACCTCTACTACAACGTTACTCAGTCATTGATATTGATGGTATTTTTTATCAATTAGACACAAAACTTAGGGTAAGGCTAAATATTTTTTAAGAGTATTCCTATTTTTGTGATAAAAAAATCTATTCATTCTATTCTATTCTACATAACCAATTTACTTACTCTTAACACTTTACCATCAAATCGTGATATTATTACAAAGTGGTCCAAAAGTTTCGATAATATGAAAACCTACATTTGGTTTTTATCTTAAACCCTGGTCCCAAAGTGTCGCGGTCCCAGTCGCCGCCACGCCCAGGCTTGCGTGTGCGCCGCTAATTTAGAAGTTTGTCTACCGCCTTCTGTCCAGCGGTTGCATAAATAATGACTCCTTTAACTTGTTTCTTTGTTTACTTTACAATTTTCTATGACTGATTGTTTCTAGCAAGATCATGTTGTAGAATTGTAGAATGGGTCTTTCACTGACCTTAATGATTGGTTTAATATTTTATGTCACGACAGACTTTTTTAAAAGACTTTGAACTTCAGTTCGCGCAATGTGGAACTCTGTTCCCTTAAAATATTTACGTTTATTTACTGTTCGATCACTAAACTTTAATTACTGATGCTATAATTTTGAGCCTTCGACGCCCGTCTTAAGGTAGGTACATTTTTCTAGAATTTACCACAAAGAAGGGAAGGACCTAGCGCAGTGTGGTTAAATATGCTCTTAGTCAAGAAAATACACGGGACAAAAGTGAAAGGCCTAATCTTACTTAGAATCTACCCGGTTATTCAAAACTCGGTAACTTTAAAATATATAGAAATTAAATATATTTATAATAATAGCAAAGAACGCCAGTAAAAAGCGTATTAAAAAAACAAACATTTAAAACCTAATATAAATATAGTAAACCTAACTTCTTGTTAAGATTTTTTGTAAGGTACCAGTTAAAAAGCTGTTATGTCTAGACTGTACGTGAAAAACATGGTGATCATCAGTCTAAGTTTGTCGTAATGTTAGGACTTTTAGTTCTTTAATTTCAGTAAGAAATCAAGTTTTGTGTCACCGCGTAAAAAACCTATTAACGAGAATGCCTCAAACATATTTAGGTTTTGACAACAGGCTATATACGCCTCACTAGTAGAGCCAATGCTTTTAATATAGCAAGAGGGACTGAGACGTAATCCATCACGCTGGCTCAGCACAGAATTCGGGGTTATTCATATGATAGTGAATCTTTCAACCTACATTAGGTATCCACAATATGTTTTACCTCAGCGTAGTTTATAAATATGCACGTAATTTGAAATTCCAAATAAGTTCTTTAGCACTAAGAACACTAAAAAGACATTGCTATTAAAACGAAGCCTAGAACTTAAAGGTTGTAAACGTCGTTGCATGACACCTGTCATCTGTCATCTAACACTAATCAATTGCATGTTTTGTGGATAAACGGACTATAATGAAGTATTTATTGCTGTTTTTACACAAAGGCAATGGTGTCATCGTATATGACAGCCAATAATATAGTTGTCGGAGAGAACACAGATTCGATGGACTTGGCCAGTTGAAGAACTACTTTACCTATGTTTACGTTTATCTACCTTGCCTATGTTTTGAAATGTCAATGTCAATGTCAGCGACTAAATGAGATATTGGTTGCGTCAAGTTGTCTTTACTTGGGTGTAGTCGGTGCGAGGCTTTATGAGTGAACGACTGAATGAGTGTCTGCCAATTTCCGTTGTGTCTAGTTAGCCCATCTATATTGTTAAACGGCTCTCTTCTTGTTGGGACCGTGGGGCAGTGCAGACGTGTAGTGAATAAATCAGTGATGGCCACACGCCGAATTCACCGCGCTTCCTATATCCATTTACATCCTGACGAATCTTCATGATTATTGTAAAGTTGCTTAACGTTGTGATTAATACACGCCCATACATGAAGTTCCACGTTTTATTTCGAAGTTTCCGCCATAATCGAACCCAGTGATAACGTACTCCCCGACATCAGAAGTGGGATGGTGAAACCACTTACCACGATGTACGGATGATGTCCTATGTGCTACGAACTATGTGAAAACCTTTGTGAAAAGATTTTTGTGGAAACCACGTGCTATGAATGATAAGGGAACTGCGTGCCATGTGCTTCGGATGATGAGCAAGCCACGTTCCACATGTTACGGATGACGACCCACGTTTTACGAATGATGGTGAAACCACTTGCCACGTGCTATGGATAGTGAAGAAACTTCGTCTCATGTGCTACGTATGAGAAAACCACTTACCACGTGCTTGGATGAAGAGAAAACCTTTCACGTATTGTGGATGATGAGGAGGCTACGTCTCACGTGCTACTGATGAGGAAACCACGTTTCACGTGCTATGGATGATGCGATAACCAGGTACTGATGTAATTGCATTATGCTGCGAAGAGCTACGATGGATGATGTGGATACCTTGTGCTACAAATGATGTGATAACCACGTGCCACGGACGATGCGATAACCACGTTTCACGTGCTACGGGTGAGGAAACCCCGCTCCACCTGTACGAATGACATTCCATGTGCTGCAAATAACATTGACGGAAACGAGAAATTGCAGCAGCTTTTGGAACAACAGAATCATCATAAACCATTGGTGTGTAATTACGGAGGCGAGATGATACGGACAGGAAAGAAGAACATCCTAGGCCGCAACCAAGAGACTGCAAGACAAGACCAGCCATGCCATCACCTGCTACCACTGCCGAGGGCCTATCCATTGTGCGTTGAGTCAGCGCCAGTAGAACCGGAGCTTCTAAGGATAAAGTGTGGACAAGATAACGTGTGGGCCTTTATAACAAAGGTTTGCCAATGGAGATCCTGCGTTACGCTACCCGGTGAGAGTTTCTGTTTTCATTACGAGCTAAGTGTGTTTTAAATTATTTTAGACGAGTGTTATTTAGCCGTCTCAGTTTTCCTAATTGCTTAGAATTAATGTTTGCCGAACTATGTGATACTGTGTGATATCATTTGTTTCAGGAAAACTGCTAGTATGGTGGAATTTGCTTGATGTTTGATGATGATTGATGGGACTATACCAGAAGTCGTTCTGCTCGATCGGTATACCTTGGAGGGTAGTCCGTGACAGCGTGCTGGCGGTTGACTCTGGCGAAGGTCAGGTTTCATGGAGATATTGGCAACGAATATGGAGGAAGCCTAGTTGTTAAATTTGTTTTTTTAATAATTTTATTTCTAAATGAAGTAGTCAGTTAATGCTCTGGGTTTCGAATGGTACTACGGTACTATTAATTAAGACTGAACGTTGTGACTTTGGTTTTGCTTTGTTATTATTCTGTTTTACATACTATGGGTCTAAATAAATAATCTCTGAGTGATTGTGCCTCTTTGGTAGTTATTTTGGACGAGTCTTATTCTGCCGTCTCAGTTATCTTAATTGCGTAAAATAAAATATTGCCGAACAATATGATGCTGTGTTATAAAAATTGTTTCAGAAAAGCTGTTGGAATAGTGGAATTGCTGGATGGTTTGAATCTGGTAAAAAAAAGAAACATTGAAGTACGCGGCAGTACCTACATTATTACGTTATAACCGGACACAACATGATTGGGTGATGTAAAACATTTTGTAATATTTGAGGCTAACTATGTTCTTTAATTCAATTATGCTTTAGCGGCAAAAGTCAATCGATTTAAATGAAAGTCATTAAAAGAGGGCACACACATCTGGCTACTTTCTACGCCTTTCTACCTACCTACCTACATTTAGGTTTACAATTGTCCTTTGATTAGTATTCACTCTCTTGAACTATTTCATGTGTTTCATTTCTTATTTGTTAGTTTCAAGTTAAACCAAGTTATTTAAGCCCAATAGAAATTATTGGTTTTTACGTTTAGTGTTGGTTGATGTTTAATAATGGTATAGGTAATGGTTTTATTAACAACTGTAATTCACATGTGTTTTCATATGTTTCGAGGATGCATCGAATGGCGATTACAATAAACCAAAGCTGGAGCCGCGAGGACGAGCAATGTCGACATCAGGACTTAACCCAGCGGTGCAGCAACAGAAAGTGATGATCCTGATTTATGAACGATGGTGGCATTGCGGTGGCCGAGGCAATTTGCTGATTGACGTGTGAGCTGTGAATCTTCCACGGATTGTCTAGAACACAAAGGTGAATCGTATTCTTTTTTTCTTTCGATTCTAGTGCTGAATGCTCGTTAGTTAATGAAAGTTTTGGCGCGAAATTTTATGCGGGATCTTTTAAAAGGGTTTTAACTGTGGCGTATTAGTCAAACGCGTGTATTCAGCACAGAACGAATTTTATGTCATATTGGGAGACACCATCGGACGCCTATAGGGCTGTCTCGAACTGTAATAGACACCATCAGACGCCAGTAAGGCTGTGTTGAAGTGTCGGGAGTCGTGTACACAATCAGACGCTAATTTAGCTGTCATGAAGTGTCGATGCTTATTGAAAGTTTGTGGACACAATCAGACGCCAGCAAGGCTGTCTCGAAGTGTCAGGGGCACCATCAGACGCCAGCAAGGCTGTCTCGAAGTGTCAAGGGCACCATCAGACGCCAGCGGGGCTGTCTCGAAGTGTCTTGAAGTGTCGGGGCTCGTAGACACAATCAGACGCTGATTCAGCTGTCTTGAAGTGTCGGGTCCATTAAAGCTGTCTTGAAGTACGCAATCAAACACCAGCTACGGTTGTCTTGAAGCCTACCATCAGACGCTTGAATAACATTATTTTGGCTATCGAACCGATCACTATTTTTATGATTTGACTAATTTGTTGCATTTAATTGAAGCTGTACAGATTAAAATCAGATGTAATTTGAGATGTCATTTGTTACCTTCTTACCGTTTTATTATGGTCAGGTTGACCGAGCGAGCTACTGCTGTGTTGTTTCTTTTGCAGACTGCTATCACACGAGGCCATAATGTCGGAAGCACTAGAAGGAACTGAAGTGGGCATTAAAATAAACGGAAAACTTATTAACAACCTAAGATACGCCGATGACACTGTCTTGATGGCCTCCAGCAAAAAAGATCTACAGACTATCGTAAGCAAAGTTCACCAGCTCAGTGAAAGATATGGCCTCTCCATTAACACGTTGAAGACTCATGGTTGTATCTAGAACGGCGATTGACCCTTAAATTAATGTCGCAGGAGTTGTTCTGGAGCAAGTCCGTCAGTACAAATACCTCTGTGCTTGGGTGAACGAAAAATATACCTCTGACCAAGAGATAAAGGCCCGGATAGAGATTGCCCGTGCCTTGTTTGATAAAATGAGGAAAGTTTTGTGCTGCCTCCGAGTATTGATGTAAAGCTCCGAGCTCGCATTCTCCTTTGTTTTGTATGGCCTGTCGTCTTATGCGGGTGTGAAGCGTGGACCATCAAGGACGATACTAAAAGAAGCCTTCGAGATGTGGTGTTATCGTCGCATGCTTCGCATCAGTTGGACTCACGGGGTTGCTAACGAAAGAGTTATACAGCGTATGTGTCGAAAGTTGGATATCTCGGTCATCCAACTTTCGACATCTCTCAACTCGGTTGGATAGCTCAGACACGAAAGGTATCAACTGCTTCAATTAGTAATGATGGGAAAGATCGAAGGCAAACGAAATCATGGCTTAGAAACATCCGGGAATGGACAGGATTAGCCAGCGTAGAACAAATTTTTCGCTGTGCTCAGAGCAGGTCAAGATTCCAAGCGCTGATAGCCAACCAGTAGTGGAGAGGCACTGGAAGAAGAAGAATCACACGAGGACGTGTGAAGCGTCAGGAAGGCCGTGTCGGAGAGAACACAGATTCGATGGACTTGGCCAGTTGAAGAACTACTTTACCTATGTTTACGTTTATCTACCTTGCCTATGTTTTGAAATGTCAATGTCAATGTCAGCGACTAAATGAGATATTGGTTGCGTCAAGTTGTCTTTACTTGGGTGTAGTCGGTGCGAGGCTTTATGAGTGAACGACTGAATGAGTGTCTGCCAATTTCCGTTGTGTCTAGTTAGCCCATCTATATTGTTAAACGGCTCTCTTCTTGTTGGGACCGTGGGGCAGTGCAGACGTGTAGTGAATAAATCAGTGATGGCCACACGCCGAATTCACCGCGCTTCCTATATCCATTTACATCCTGACGAATCTTCATGATTATTGTAAAGTTGCTTAACGTTGTGATTAATACACGCCCATACATGAAGTTCCACGTTTTATTTCGAAGTTTCCGCCATAATCGAACCCAGTGATAACGTACTCCCCGACATAGTGATAATAGTCGCTGGAGTAATGATTAGTGAAACTAAACTGTGAGTATGTGTAACTTGAAATTAAATTCATTTTAACAGGTTTTTACTCGTTTATTATATTATTTTTGGTTTTATGTATAAATATGTGTATTCTTATTAAAGTTGGCTAGTTAGCTTAAAATTGTAAAAAACGTGCCTCAGTAATGATTGAAAAAAATTAAACAATCGTATTTAACGTTATTAGCGTTGTAAAACCACCGATAACTAGTTTTAAAACATATGTGATACTAACTTTATAAAGAAACGAACTAGGAAGTTTTCCAGTGTTTACTCAACTTCTTTTTTGTAAACTATCAAAGTCGTATTTTTTTAATTCTACCTCTCTCTTTTTAAACTCAAATGCTTACCACAGTTTTTCCACATACTTTATTTACAAGGTAGCTTTTCAGAAAATTTATTTAACGGCAGATCTTAAATGTTATTGCATTATCCCTGTGCAAGACGTCGACATCAACCAAAGAAAACACCACAGGTAACCACAATGTAGAGGCTTTCTAAGAGAGAGGTTACTTCTTTTATTAGTAGAGTTATCAATCAAATACTTAGTTTCAGTATGACAAATGAACCTTTTTGAATAGCTTATGAAGTGGGGAAGTTTTTTATGTAATTTATACGCAACATTATTTGACTTTTTTTTAGAAAATCGCTTTTTATTGCCATAAGACTTAACTTTTTTTAAAAGTTTTTCTTGGTTTCTTGACTTTTTCTAAAATAAGGACGATTATTTTAAGCAAATTTGAATCTAAAATATCATCCCGCTACGCGGGACTCCTTTTTCTGGGTGGTATCAAAAAAGAAACCTAACTAACCTAACCTATTGATGTTCTAACCGGCTAAAACTAGGTGTAGCCGCACTTCGGGTATTAGCCGTAACATACTAACGTTTGGGGGAAACGTGAGAGAGAAATCAAAGATTTTAATCTTTTTCAAAGCTTTGTATTTAAAGCATAAAAGTGATTTTAATGTTATGTGCCCAATGTTACGGCTAATACCCGAAGTGCGGCTACACCTAGTTTTAGCCGGTTAGAAGTGTTTTTTATATGGAAAACTGTAAAAAAATATATATACCTATGTATATAAAAACTGGCTTGAATCATGAGTCGACAGAGTCCCGCTACGCGGGACTCCTTTTTCTGGGTGGTATCAAAACAGGAACCTAACTAACCTAACCAATTGATGTTCTAACCGGCTAAAACTAGGTGTAGCCGCACTTCGGGTATTAGCCGTAACATATATACCTCTTCTATACTAATATTATAAAGAGGAAAGATTTGATTTTTTGTTTGTTTGTTTTTTTGAAATGAATAGGCTCCGAAACTACTGGACCGATTTAAAAAATCTTTCACCATTCGAAAGCTACATTATCCACGAGTAACATAGGCTATATTTTATTTTGGAAAAAATAGGGTTCCGTAAGATATTGCCACGGGAAAAACCATTTAGTTGCAGGTGAAACCGCAGGGCGGACAGCTAGTATATTATAAAGAGGTATGGTTTGTACGCTTAGACGTACGGGATAATCTCTGAAAATACTGTGATTCTTTCGCACTCCGAGTGACATAGTCTTCTTATAATTTTATTTGTTTCCTCCGCGAGCGAACCCGCGTACGGAAGGCTAGTTCTACAATAAAATTAATGTCCTTATACACAAAGTTACAATGTCGCATGTCATCAATGCGATGACATTGACACTTGTCACCTATAAGCCTTCCTTCGTGTAACTACAATGGATACCATGCGAGACAATTACTAACTTAAACACAGGTCTTTAGAATTCATTGGTTAAACACGGAACATTACTTGCTAAATATATTGAAAGGATATTATAATATACGTATTTTTTACTTAAAATTGAATAAACAACTATTTTTCTTATAATATTTTGAGGAAGGAGACTTTTTCTTCATCCTGCCCTGTAATTTATTTTAACAAAACAATTCACAAAAGAAAATTAAACCAGTTTACTGTTAAAACCTGAAATCAAGCGCAAGACTTCATGAACAACAGAAAAAAATAAAAAAGGCAAACTAAACTAAAATCAAAAACGAACACGGATATTTAGAGCGTACATTAAAATCAGTCCATAACTAGTTTCCAATTATAAAAATAAAAAAATGAAATTTAACAAGAAACTTCTTGTAGTAAAATATATAAAGATTGATGTGAATGGTGTCACATTAACCAGGAAGATAAGTTTAAGACATAAATGCCGTTACCCGCTGTGAAGGCCTTACGCAACTAACTTCATACTACGAAAAAAAGGTCATTTATTTTTATTCTTATAAAAATAGACTGGCCATGCATAACTGATGTTAGGATTAAGTATGTTTCTTTATTCAAAATTTTATGGAAACGTGTTAGTTGAAATATTTTTTATTTCTCTATCAATATTGTGTGTATAATTTATAAACAGAGTCAAAGTATTTTTTAAGTAATAAACGTTCAAATTCACTTAAACAAAAGGTAAGAAAAATATTTTTTAATACGTAAAAGTTTCTAGAAGTAAATATATTCCACTAAAGTTATTTTTGTGTTTATTTTAAACTTCTTTATTTAACCATCATTCACCTTGGCAAGTACAGCTTTAATTTACAATTACACCTGTCTTTTATTAAAATTGTTCGGTTCTCCTTGGAGACTGCCTTGTTCTGTAGTTTAACTGCTTAACATATTTTTAAAAATAGTTTAACCGTTATTCTTGTCTTTGTTAACGAACAGAAGAAGGTTTTTTTAAAAAAATATGTTTATTTATTTTGTATGAAGGAAATATGCAAATATTAATTCGAATGTATAATGGAATGATTGTTATGTAGGCAATAATGTACGATAGTAATATAATTTCTGTTAAGGTTTACTTTAAATCCATTAATCCTACTAATATTATAAACGTGAAAGTTTGTGAGTAGGTATGTATGTTACTCTTTCACGTAAAAACTACTAGACGGATTTTGATGAAACTTTACAGTAATATAGATTATAAATCAGAATAACAAATAAGGTAGTTTTTACCGCGGGAAAACTTCTCATTCAAAACCGACTTCCACGCGAACGGAGTCGCGGGCGGCCACTAGTTTTATATGTATATTTTAAATTCATTACTTATTTAACTTACCTCCCCCTTATTTCAATCTTATTAGCAACTTAAAACCCCCCATTCCCGTCGCCCCACGATTTGCTCGACTGCCACAAATGAGGTTAATTTGATAAAACTCGGCGCGACGGTTATCCAACGTCATTGCGTTATGTTGCGTCACTTGTAGGTCAATATCTCAGATTGTCGTGAGTTATATAGTATTTAGTTTAAAAAAAATATGAGTTGACATGTGTTTTTCGCAAAATGAGATGGTATGAAAATTTGAAATGCTTAGATGGTATGACGTTTAAGTTATAAACGAATGGTTACAGCTACTAGCCGTTAGAAACAAAAATTAACTCTTTAAAGTCTCTGATATTCATAAACACGTTTTGAATAAAAACATCATTGGCTAAAATATGTTTGTCGCTTTCAAACATAAGTGTCAGCTTGCATGACTGCAAGAGATAGACGTACTAGTTTTTTATTTTATTTATTCAAGCACACAACACATCACAACCACAAAAGAAGTAATATTTACATAAAGTAAAACTTATGATTAATTTAAATTTGAGCTTGATTGTGACGTACACAGTATGTACTGAAAAAGATTGATTTTATTAGAATTCCGTGCTCTAAACCTGATGTTGAATGATAGAGCACACGTTGCTAGCAGTTCGGGGGAGTCTATTATAGAGTGGATAATTTTGTACAAATATATAATATCAAAATAAAAACGTCTAATTTTAAGAGATTGCACATTGAACTTTTCTAATCTTTGATCGTAAGTGAGACATATTCGACCTGGCTTTAAGCGATAGCAAAGAAGCCTGAGGCACTTTCTTTGTATCCACTAGTGTGATTTTTGTTTTAAAAAACTCTATCAAATCGAATTATTTTAATACCACTTGCAGAATTGCAGTATTCTGAAAAACCACTTCTAGTTAACACTAGGTTTTAAAACCAGTTTTGATCTTCTACCTTTTTTCAACATGAAGGGGAAGTACCCACAGCAGTATGGGGAAATCCTTGTAGTAAAAGCCTGCTATTATGTACAATGATAATAAAAATAAAGTAATGGTTTAAGGGCTTGCTTGTACTCTTCCTTAAACTGTTTATTTTTTTATATTAAAGTTTATTTTTTATTTTACCTGAATTATATACGGTTACAAAACATAAAATTTTGTAATTGTGTGATAAATTACATATTATTTTGTAACTTAATAAGGTTTCGTATTTTTTTATTTAATTAACCGGATTATTTAATTAAATATGTACAAAAGACAAACGGCAAGTGCAGCGTGCGTTCCCGTTGAACTCTTTTATATGGGAGCTTTCGTTCTTACTGTTACACCAAAAAATTCAAGATTTCTAAAATTTACCTTAAGTTTATTTTATAAAAACGATATTAAATAACCTGAATTTAATTTAATTAATAATATTTAACCACAATTCTACTATTAATTTAACTTGAACGTAAATTGCGCGGTAATTCGAACTGAGTTCAGTTAATTGATACGTTAACATTGAACTGAATTACGTTGGATTAACTCTTTATCCTATATGTGAGTTAAGATTGAGATTTGTATCTAAGTAGAAATAACAATTATATACTCATTCTATACTTAAACTTGCAAAGGAAAATCTAGCATTGAATTTACTGTTCAGAAACTTAGTTTAAAACGATAAAAACTTTATTATTAAAGAATGTTTTTAAGTACCTAATTGTAACATTATGTGGGTGTAATACTTAAAAACAATTATAACGACATTTCAAATTTGAAAGTGGAATTCTAACTGACACTTACGTTACACACCTATTTGGTAACCGAAAACCTCTCGCACTTGACCGAATTTTTATACAACCAAAAAATTACTTAATAATTCACATCTATCCAAATTTCGTCATTATTTCCTTCCTTATACAGTCCAAATTCACTTGTCTTTATAATTATTAAATACCAAAAACCGAGCAGACAAAAATGAGTTTTAACTCAACGCATTAAAGTCTACATTTCACAGACTAACCTCTGCAATTCTCTAAGAAAACTTCAAAGAAAAATCTGTTCTGTCTCCATAGCTTTAAGGTCGATAATGCAATGGTGTGTGGTTGGTCAGTGGCAAGATAAATACGGAACTAGGGAAGTATGTCAGTGTATCCGAATCGTTACGACACAGATGTAGTAATAAGGAATTAATAAGAAACGCGATGAAGGGGCGAGCGGTTTTTGCAAAGTTTCGCAACAGTTGGTTTATGAGCGGCCAGTTGTAGTGAAAGAAGGTTTTATATAAAAAGAAAGGAAACTTTTTGGAGTTTATATTCAGCCAGGTTTGGAGAAAAAAGCTTACGTTTTAGGTGTCCTTTTTTAGATGATAAGCTTAGGTTTATTAACTGCTTAGGTATTTGCTTGTTAGAATAGTTACTTAAATGTATTAATCTTTAACGAAGAAGCATTGCCAGATAAAAGTATATGAACAAATGGTAATATACCCTTAATTAGATAAGAGCTTAATTTATTTACAAAGAAATCGCTTAAACTTATGTTATAATGTTAACAAATTAAAATCTGAAAACTATAAATTTAAAAACCTGCGAATTCTAAGCAAAAAACAAAAATTAAACAAATACTTTCAAATTACCCTCTCAAATTCTACCTCTATATAACATTGTCTTACATCCCTTCACGACTATAACATTAAAACCTATCTATCGTACAAGAGGCAGCCTACGACGCGTCCGTCTGTTGCAACCGGCGCGCGCGCAAGGTTGGTGAAATTACAGCGAAGGATCTCTGTGTATAGTCCCATGATTTGCACTCGTGAAATAATATTATGTTTATATTTAATGAAAAGTTTTCCCGTGGTAAAAAGTACTTTATGTGTTTTCTGATGTATAACCTATATTACTCAAATTTCATTATAATCGGTCCAGAAGTTTTTACGTGAAAGAGTAACAAACATCCATCCATACTCACAAACTTTCACGTTTATAATGTTAGTAGGATTAATTGCTGATTTTTCAATTGTCAGATAAATTCTATCTGACTGAAATGAAGTATGTTTTCAGTGTCACTTCATACATATGTCAAATATTCGACATGCAACGAAAACATACTGATTTTTGTTAGATAGAATTTATCTGGCTATTGAAATATCAGCCCTAAATGAAGTAGCTTAAGACACTTCCAGATAAAGTAGATTTCGACTGGTAAACGATTATTAATATTGGTTTAGTAATTCTAGAGTAACTTTGAACAAAACAATTTATAAACTTTTCATTTTTACTATGGATAAAATCACGACTGAAAATGACATGTTTTTCGTATAATATAAAAAAATATATAATTGAAATAGAATAATATTTGCCGAAATTATTTCTGCTGCTGTGTTACTATAACCTAATATTGCTTAAATAAAAATGACGCAAAATGTAAAAAAATAACTATTTAATAATACAAGGATACCCGAAAACGCATTTGAAAATATGAGTCATTTGTACACACAATATGTAACATTACTGCAAATATTTATTTAACTTATGATTGTAAAATATTTACATCACGCTCTTTTTGTGTAAACAATTTACTCAATCCTTGAAAAACGTTACTTATTTTACACAATATACCTATTTGGTATAATTTTATGAACTGTATTACGAATTAAACTGCAACTGCGTTTAGTTTCGCTTAATAAATCAAAGTTAACTCGCAACGGACACTGCCGACATTCTTGCATGTACAGATTGCGTTTTTAAAAAGATAACATCTTAGAGTTGCCAATTGTAAATAAACCACGATTCCCGCACGTCGATTTACCGTCTTACCAAACGATGTTTTTTAATCATAGTACACCGATTACTCGTCTCCTTGAAGGTTTAATACGTACCTGTAACAAAAAAGAAACAAATATTTAAAATGTGTGTTAAGTATAATTAAAAATAACGTAATTTCAATCTTTAACGACTTAATCGTCTTCAATTTTATTAAGTTTTATAACTTTGAATCGTGTCGTTTTTTAAGCTCCTATAAATAGTTTTTATAGCAGTGCTAATTAAATTCCTGTGCGAGTACAAAATGGTAATGGTGTAGTAGTGTTGGTAAACAGTGGGTATGAAACCAAACCTTGTACGTCGTAGCCGTGTGTCCTCACGTACGACCATGCAAGGTCACGTCGCTGGGTGGCCATCTTGGATAGTAAGGGAAAGGAAAAGGGCAGTATGTGCTACCAACAATTAAAAATAAAAAAGTGACAACATTACAAAAAAATGACGTATACGTGTTTTTGAGTTGTTGACGTTGTAAAAAATAGGCTAAGGCACGACAAATAAAACACGTTTCTTTGTTTTACATTCACCAACGTTCGCAAGGAATGCGAATGATATTTCGCAACTCTCATAAAATATACTCTTAATTCTGCATTTTGACAACAACTCAAAAAAAAAAACGCCAAAATTTCCCCATGTCTAGTTAAAAGAAAAAAAATCAAAATGTCGGAATTCCCCGCGCAGTTTCTGCAAGTCATCGGCGACACCGGCGCGGGCGCAGAACAGGTTGCCGTGGCGCAACGCCGCGGCGCGTTGTTACCAAATCGGAATTACCCGACTGAAATTCAAACCGCGGGCTTTTGGCGTGGTCAAGTTGGTTATTCTTTATTGAAGCCCGATTGACTACAATTCTGAATTTTCATGCATGCTTTCTTTGCGCAATGTGATTGTGTGTATGTATTAATGCATAAAGCAGAACAAAACAGTAGTCCAAAATATAAGCTTTAATTGTAATAAATATGTATTTTGTTCATCCAAAGCCTATGATGAAGTAAGATTAGTGTAAGTATTTGGAAGATTAGTCACGAAAGCGTTTAGTCTCGAATTAAAGCTACTCTGAAAAAATCTGTTTCTGTCTTTTTCTTTGGTCTCCAAGAGAAAGTGACAGCAAAAGGCTTGAAATTGATTTAAAATTGGAACCATTTAATCGAATTGTATTCCTTTTTGACTACTGCAGGGTGAGTCTGTAACTCAACTTGTATCGACTGCTATGAGAAATAACGTCAAAATGAACTTTTGCGAGTCTGTATCTCCAACTAGCATCAATTATGACTTCATACGGCTCATGCACGCTAGGCCTTGGTCTGACAGTTTTTTGTATGGAGAAATGAAAAATAGCGAGTCTGTAAGCTTAGCTTGCATCAAATTCATAGCAGGAGGAACTGTCAAAAACAAAGTTCAAAGTTTTATTTTAGAAAATAACGATTTATAGTTTATATACATTTTATTAGTTACATATAAATACTAAATGATATAAGTCTTGGGCATTTAATTCTGTAGGTCCGTCGGTTTGTCCGACTTTTTTTGAGGAAAATTAATTTAACTTTGGTTTTAGCTCAGCATTGTGATGTTATTGCTTAGAAACCACTCTGTTTAAAATAAATTGCAGTAATAGCATTAAAAGTGTTCTTTTTTCTACGTGTTATTGACATTTCTCGTGACTCGCGAACCCAAATTTTGCCCAACTAGCATCAAACCTCTCATGCAAGTTGTTAATTGCGATTCTGTAATTCTACAACTAGCAGTTGGTGCAATCGGACTCGATCAAAAGTAAATGATTGTCCTGCACATCATATGAGTATTGACAATATTTAATTTTCAAGCCTTAACATAGACCGCGCATGCGCCGAGCATCCCCGACGTCATGACTAATTGACGTTACATGACATGTTTACAAATCCATTTAGATTCAATGTTATTTTAATTAAAATACAAATTATAATCTGATTTATAAACTTTTTGTGAAATTTTACAAAAAAAATTGTGGATGTTTCATTCAAAGCAGTTGGACTAAAAAACCTTACGAAACAAAATATTAAAGGAAGCGAGTGATTGAAAATGTGAAGTGAAAACAAATTATGTATTCATACGCGATTTAAAATGAAAAAATGCGAGCTACAAGTTTTGTGTTGTTTCAGATTTGTAAATCTCCTGCCCTTCCTACCTAAACTTAATATCTTTTACTCAACTATTGCAAGATGTCGTTGGTTTATCAACTGTTATGGATTTGATCGGCCGAAGATAACAAATCAAGCATGAAGGGTTCTTTTTCCTCTGAAAATATTCATTTTGTGTACATTATAATAAATTCAACATTCTAATTTCAGCTTAACTGCATTTGGCATAATCACTTATCGTGAAAGAAGTGTAATACCTACCCTGTTAGGTTATATACTGATAAATGACTGATAAGTAACATTTTGTGATTTTTTACCAGAGTAAATAAATAAAACATACAACTACAACTTGTTTCATTTATAATTAGAAAATAAATGGATTATAACTTATTAACATTCCACACTCATTTCTATGAATTTCCGACCAATAATTTGCTAACCACAAAATTAATAGTAGTTTAAAGTCATTGCTCTCTTAATAAAATCTTGCAGTTTAAATATGGACTTAATTTAGTGCCCTAGTGACCACTAAAGACCAAAGGCAAGCTTTACAAGATTTTTTTGCCTTTGGTTCCTCATTTTTTTTATAATATATTCAATTAATAGAAAGACAGCTACAAATTCTTACGTGTGTTTTATTTTATTCTAGAAAAAAACATCAAATTATAATAAAAGCATTAGCAAAATATTTATAGTAGACATGAAATTGTTATTAAATAGGTATTGAAGATACATTAGTGGCTGGAAAGATATTAAGACATTTGTTTTAAAAAAATACACTTCAAGTTGTTTACAGCGCATGCTCAGTCAAAGATATAAAGTGGAAAAATTTAATGTTAAGTCATTTCATACAACTTAATGTAAGTTCATGACATTTTAAATGAGACTCATTGGACTCGCATCGTTTGATATCACTCATGCTAGTTGAGATACAGAATACCAATTTTTTTGGCTCACCGGTGACTTGTCAAACACAACTGCTAGTTGCTTTTTAACAACTAGCATCGATTTTTGACTTACAGAATAGCCCTGCTGATTGTTGAAGTTTTCCAATAGATGGTTGTTTTCAATTTAGGGATATTATCTTATGTAGCTTCTTCACGCGCATGATACATCTTTTTGTCAATACTTTTATAACTGAATGTTAAAGAAACGAGATAGAATATGGTCACATTTTCCCGTTCAATTAACTTTTACAAGTCACTGGCACTTTAAGCTTAAGTATATTTCATGTCTGTTACCTTACTGATACATAATAACATAAAATAATTTTTTTGTTGCAAACAAATTTCAAAATATTTCGTCCACATTTTGCTGTGGCCTTTTCCTTATTAATTTACAATCTCATTTTGAATTATTCAAATTTTTAAATTGAAATTCGCTGTTAGTATTTCTTTCGAATCATGACTCACTTTCAATACAACTTCTGTAGTACTCACAATATGACAATGTGCCTTTGTCCTCTGAGATGCACAATTACAGTTAATAATATAATTGTTAAGAACAACCCGCCTTGATCTAATTAGCAGATTGATGATTTAATTCCGTATTAAAATCGAAGTGTGAAGATTATTCTATTATTAATTCAACAAATAGGTAGCAACTTTTAAACTTACTTAAGCTCGACACTAAAATAAAATACGATGAAATATATTGAAATCTTAGCTCAAAGGCCAAATAACTATTCTACTTGACGAAAAGATAAAACAAATATTTACACCCTTTTTTTGTAATGTTGGTACTTTTTACTACTTTTTTAAAGTAAGTCACAGCTAATGTTCCCACCGTCTAATACTGCATACTTTGCTTTAGTCTTTGAATAACTTTAAACTCAAAGAATCATTCGTCTGAAAATCGTATTACTCGTAAGTCCGCTGAAGTGATTCTACTAAGTTTGTACTTATCTTAATGTCATAAGATAAAATTATATTATATATTTAATACTAGTGACCCGCCCACGGTTAGCAATAATGTAATTTTGACCTACTTGCTCACGAAACATTGAATTTTGGCTAACTAAAAAAAATATCTGAATGTTCTTTATTTACAAATTTTAATGAAAAAAATACCTTCTGGTTAAATCCGTCTTCTGGTTTAGGAGGAGTTAGCGGACAAACATACAAACTGACACAATTAGCGACTTGGATTTATACTAGGTAATGATGATAGCTAAGTAAAGTATTAGCTATTAGTTAAGTACAACCAAGTTCAAGGAACTGTTGAACCTCTCAGGTTAAATGTGTATACGACAAAGCTGATAACAGTTATGTTAATAGATCAATTTAACTTATAACAGGATAAAAGTATTTTTTAATTTGCTTCCTGGTTAGTGTTAACTACCTTTTATAACATCATGTAGATATTATTAAAAGTAAATAACTGTTAATTAATGCTTTTGTTTTTTTATTTTTAAGTACTGCCAAAGTTGCTATGTTTTTTCTTAATTAGATACAAAAAATACGTGATAAAATGGAATAATTTCTTAATAATAGTAATAGAATGCAGTTATGTAGCAGTCAAAGTGTTTATTGAAACGACATCGTTAAAGCCGGTGCCTCGTCATTTGTACAAATGACCTTATTTGTATAATGACTGCAGCATGATATATTACATATAATCGAAGTCATTAAACCGGGCATATTAGACTACTAAGTATCAAATATTAAAATGATATTACCAACTTCGCAATTGAAAAGTTTTTTCCAAATTTTTTAGGGAAAAAGATTTATGCAGTACCTACAGCAAAAATATATTGTTTAATATGAAATAACAACATTCTGTTTTATTCATATAATATTAACAGTCAAGCATCAAAATACTAAGTTATTGAAGTACTCATGCGATAAGTTATTTAATATCACTATATTATTCTTGTTTAACCTAAGATATAATATTGTGTAAAACAATAAGTTTTTACCCGTGAGACAGACACCTGACCCGACCTGACTTTGAATTATGATTACCTATGTTGGTATACAGCGCTTTCCGAGAAGCTTGTTGTCAACAAAAAAACTAAAGCCTGCGATGAAGTATTTTTTTACGGAATACAAAAAGTTTTGGTCACCAAAAAAAGTTATGGCTTAAATTTTCTTCATAATTAATATTAAAAAAGAAAACGATTATGCGATTTATGTATGGTAGGGATTCAGTAAATTGGAAATAGTCTTTAGTTTTTAACCAGCAAACAACTACAACTTCTAATTCTTTGGCTTGTTCTTTAATGAGTCATTTTGAAGTTATAAAGTAAACAAAGTTACTTAAATTTTTCGATAGTATGATAGTTTGTAAACGGTAACTGTGAACACTTTATTAGTAGTTTTGATTGCACACTACACATCTATTCTGTAAAATATCATCGCCTCCAACACCACGTAATTTATTTAAAAATTTTCACAATAATTAATTATTATTTAATACCTAAAACAATCCTATTGTTTATATTAAACAAGATTCTTCACACTCCTACGTAATGGACTTTGCTCCAAGTATTTGCATAGTGACTTGACACTGCGGGTCAAGTTTTTTATGTATTCGCGTCATAGACACATCTCGAGTTAATAATAAAAACTAATATTAATTGAGGAAGCTGCGGGTCTCGGTTTTTGTTCAATATTTTATTATGATGTGGTTAAGATAAGATAAGTTTACATCTTATATTGCGAATATTCATTAATAATTATCCTGAAAGTATTAATGGTGTTTTATTTTAGTATCTATTTACATACTACTATTCTAGAGGGCTTTGCAGCCCATATTTCATCATTTCATAGTTACGAGATCCTCTCATTGATACGAAGTAAGTAAGTAATACCTCTGTCAGGAATTTCCAAACACCTACACAATACGCAGACTCGGCTAAACGACTACAAAGTCCTTTCCAATGGAAAATTACAATATTTATCACAAGCGGTCACCCATCCTTGGAATGACCGCGGCCGACGTTGCTTAACCCCAGCGATCGAGTCGATTCTCGTGGTCGCAATGGACCACCGAGCTCCTCTGGTGATGAACTAAAGTACGCTCTATTAGTCGTCAGGAATGTCGTGACGTCATACAATAAGACTAAAGGCACCTTATAAACCTACCAATGATAGTATGGCAATATGCGATCCAGCAGTTGTCTTTAAAACTGGTTTGATTCATAGTTGCCGCAAAATGGACAAAGGAAACTTGTTTCACACGTCTTCGAGGTATTTGAGGAATCATGGAGTTATTTTTATTTGCATATTCATAAGATAAAGATAAGATTTGCCACTTGAAACCAACAATTTTTGAAACTTCGATGGTAAAATGTACTTCTAACGCTAAACAGTTGACAGTGTTCCAGTTATAAGTGCAGGATAGTCAGAGTAATGGCTGCCACCGAGACCGAACATGTTAAGTGTGTGGAGTCCACAGCAAGAGAGCTTAATGCTGCATGAGTCTGTCTATTCACGTTTTAATATATAAAGTAAATTGTATATGCGTTTAGTTTTAGTTTAGCACTTCATTACCGTTGACATTAAAAACCTTAATTCTTACTTCCCATAACAACTACTTCATGAATAAATATATAAAAAGAGAACCTTTCAGTGTGTCAAGGTTTAAAACCGCCTTCCTCGACCATTCCATAATTTATTGAAAGTTAAAATTAATAGTTAAAACGATGTATTGTCTTCGTAAGGTTTACTACAAATTATTACTCAAGAAATCTTTATAGCATGTTTTATATAGGTATTTTTACAGTACTTAATTACTAACAACTGGTATATAAAATGTGTGAAAATGGGTTATAAGTTAATGCCTTGATATGCCTTTGATATTAATAAAATAGGCAATCATCAGTATGTATTTCAACGTTTAAAATAATAAATGAAAGCCTACAGCCCACGTATTTCTTTCTAAATAAGAAACCCACAGTAATTGTATCAAATTATAACAAAACGTACCACATAATTGATAATTGTAAGTAAAATATCTGAATCACATCTAAATAGTAGTTATCTGGAGCAAGTTTTACATAATCAGTCATGTAAGTAGAACTTAGCACGTATTTATGTAACTACTTTTTTATTTTTGGCACAGATTAAAAATATTCTTGATAAATTGTTATGTTAAAAAGTTATATGCTTGTAGCAACTTGTGGGACGTTTTTTATATTCGAAGGTAAGGTTAAACTTGTAAATCTTATTATAGCAGGTTGTTTTGCATAATTTGTTGCGTGCAAAGAGTGGATTTTTTAAACAAAAATCAAGAGTACCAAAAATTAAAAGGGCCATTTATTTTCTAAAATCTGGTTGGTAGATTCAATTTTAGCTTGATTGTCGGATTTTTGGATAGCTCTGTATTAATAATTTAAAAACTCAATAAATAAACTACCAAAGAAAATAAAACTAAACATTAAACTGTCGGTATAACGTAGGTATAACACGCATAACTTAAAATGGTTTGAAGACGACCAATTTCGGTGGTCCGGCCTTACCAGACCTTACCGTGTTAATTTTACGTCATTATAAAATCAAAATGGCGGATTAACTTGTTGCATACCTTGATGGTCGACCTCGTAGAAGGTCGCGCCAAAATTTTTAATATTTTTTTATTTTTACTTTTATATTTTTTTATTTTAAAATAACAAAAACAGTAGGAGTTCGTATGTTCAAATAATGAATTTAGTTTCTTTAATAATAAAAACTTCTGAAAAACACAAGCTTAATTATATTTGCAGTTTTACATAAGTATTTATTAAAATGTAATGGTAAATGCCATTTTCATTCATTTGCATTGTTAGACAAGTTTGCAGGAATTCTCAATGACATTACAACTATTTTCATAAGTAAATAAAATTTGTACTTGTACTTATTTTTCCTTGAAAAAACTATAACTATTCACTTTTTTTTTGTTAAAAAAGTTAGCATTGAAATATTCTACCTATCAAAATCGATAGCGAGTAAGAATAAGTCTGTTATATTATACTACATAGCATTTAAATTTATCTTATATAATACACGTGAGTACAAATATTCTGAACCAAAAACTTCCATAGTTATATGACGGCAAAGCAATTATATAGCTTTTTGTGCATTCATCTACTTCCAAGCTCGTGACGTAGCCACCTCCATTTGGACAATCTGAACACGTAAACAACAATTTGTATTGTCCAAATCGTCTATTGTTATTATAAATACCAAATTTTAAGAACTGTTAATGGATGTTTGATTCTAAATTTGCTTAAGATATTTTTTTGGTTAAGCTCTAAATATGGAAAACACGTATGGTTTAATAACTTTATAAAAAACACAGGCATATTAAAACATAGAAATAAAAGTTTTATAAAGTTTTAGATAAATGTTTTATATACAATCTATGTAAGTCAAAGCCGTGTCATTAACTAAATTACTACAAAATTCAAGCAACTATGCATTCCATATGGAACATATTTACAAGCTGATCAAAGGTCGAACGGAATTTTACAAAGCTCAGAATCCCCTAAACAAAAAACGTAACCAACATCAGAATAACATACTCAATTACTGCATTCGACTTCACATCGTCATTTTCCATATAATTAAACACTGGTATTCGATTTTTAAGTTTCATAAAAGTATAATTATTTGGTAAGCGCACTGCAAACATCGTGTTCCGGCCGTCGGTTGCGCGGCCAGAAACTAGCGCAATTATATTTGGAATTCGCAACCAGTGTGGCAACACTGCATTTAAATGAGATTCCTTATTGTTTTACTCGAATTTGTTAATGGCCAGTTTATTGGCTTTCGTTATAACTGGGGTAGGTTATAGATTAAGGTATAAGGAACAAAGATTGGGCTGATCTTCTGGATGCTATCTTCATTTATGTTTGATGTCAATTTTAGAAAATACGAGTAGGTCAGTAGTAAACAGAGTTTTGAAGTGAGTTTAATGTACCTACTATTTTCATTGATGGAATGTGCCTCGGTGGCCATTTGATAATAACAATATTAATGATGCATCAAAAGCGAAGATACTGAAAAGTTCTTGTTACTCACTTTAGAGGTTCTACCGGAAACAATTGTAAGGTTTTTAAAACTTAGAATATTCAACTTTCAAACTAAGTAAATCTCTTCTTAAAGTATCGTATAAGTAGAACCTGCCTAGTTAGTTTCTTTGTCAAATGGGATTAACCCTTTCATAGTGAACATGAATAATATTACATACTTTATTTAAACACCTATAAAATATTTTTAGTAAGTAAACATATCGACAATCATATTTCTGTGTACATAAGTATATTATTGGATATATAAATAATTGAATTACTTATTTTGCTTACATACCACTTATATATTCACGATCATTTTACATATTTTACTTAGTACCTACCTACTTAAGCAAATGGTTTAGGTCGTACAAACATTATTATTTTTTAAGTTCTTTGAAATGAATTTATATCCTTCAACGTTATATGATTATTAATATTAAAGCTAGCATATCAAGGTTTAAAATTGATATAATCTAACTAAAGAATGTAGTAATCCCATTTCAAAAATATTATTTTACAAAGTTAGATTCAGCCGCAGGCGTGAGTCAGAATTTCAATAACAGGCTCGTCATCTTTCTAATTGTATGTAAAATGATATTATAATACGACCCCATGCCATTTGACATTGATAGTTACATAAGCCACTCAAATACTAGAAGAGAAATCTAAGTCTAAATCAGTTTTTGAGTTTCATAACCGCAGAATGTTAAAACTGTTTTTTGCATTGGAACTTGTTCCGCGCAAACTTTATGGCGCAATTCTTTAGTCTACGTTAAACTAGGCTTAAAGGATGTTTATAAGTTCCAACGGTCTTGCGAATGTAACGGGTTAGTTTCTTTCTGTATAACGATAAGTCACGGTCCGATTATTCAGACTGATCGGCCAATCAATAAATATGAATCGGTATGAATTTCCGCCCGTGTTACATTACAGGTCAGCTATCATTAAAATAATTGCCAACATTATAGGCAATACCATTAATTAATTACTCGGACCATCATTAAGACTTACGTTATAAGCATCTTGGTGGCCTTTGGTCAGCTTCCTTGTTGCATATGCTCACTTCGCACAATAACACAGTAACCAAGCACAGATGGTTCAAAGGATCACTCACGTCGGATTTAGGTGTTCGTTTGTACTTTCTATTAAGTCGCGTGTATTATTAGCGGCGAGCGCGTGCGTGTTGCCTGGCTCGCGGTCGACAGCTGACTGAGGCTAGTGCCGCGGCCTGTTGCGGTGGTTTTACTTTTTTTTCTTTCCAGCCAGTCGGCGGCGTATACAGCCTAGTACATACAACCTAGTTGGTCCGGTGTGTAAAGTGCGGTGCGAGTGACGCAAGTTGTTTCGGCATACGACGTCTTCGTTGCTTCACGACTAGCTTCGTGTGGGGCTACCATAACAGCTGAGAATCGAAGCGACGAAGGGAGACCTTGCAGGACTTTAACACCGTTTTCCTGCTCTTATTTACGTCATTTAGCAAATTGCAGGTCATTGAAGGTTCCATTCAAGATTTTTGATCCGATCGGTGTTTATGCAAATCGGAAAGTACTCAGCTTTGCTCGAAATGTATTACTCCTTACTTTTATTTCTTGTATTTATCTCTGGAGGCTAATAAAAATGTATCTGTATTTAAGTCTTTACCCTAAGCAAACTCTAGTTATATAGTTTACCATTTAGAACAATACAACATTAAAACTGAGTTAAAATTCGTGCCCAGCTTACTTTCACCGCTCTGCAAAGGTCGTCAAATGTTGCAATATTAAAAAACACACGTGCGAGGGTCGGTGGAGGATCCGGGCCAAGGAGACGTCAGCACCAGCTTCCATCGGAAGATGACAATATGGCCGCGTTTCCGGCAAGATGGCCATAAATACGTAAAATTACTTAATTACGGCGGTTGTGAAATATTTAATCATCTTGATGCTTTGTGGAGTGACAGGAGATTAAAAGACCGCTTGGTGATGTATAGACTAACTAGTGGCCACCCGCGACTCCGTTCGCGTGGAAGTCAGTTTCCCGTGGGAATGAGAAGTTTTCCCGCGGTAAAAGGTATCCTATGTCCTTTCCCAAGTTCAGTTCTTTCTTCATACCAAATTTCATCAAAATCGGTTAAGGGGTTTAGCCATAAAAGCGTAACAGACAGCCAGACATACTGAGTTACTTTCGCATTTATAATACTCGTATTATTAGGGATTTTTTGAGTTTGAGGTTAAAATATTTAAGGATATTAAAGGCGGGAACTAGCAGAATCACGTTTATGTATGATTCGTCATTATAATCCAGGTGTTTCTTGGCCTGTAAGTGCAAGCAAAACAAAAAAACTTTATTTAATCGTAACCCTTATTTCGCATTTGAAATTCGTTTTATTTATATCGTGCGATGAATATTATTTTGCTACACATATTTATTAAGTACCTATCAGAGTTAATTACTACTTATAACTGAAAGAGAAACTCAACGTATTTCCTACCATGTTCAATATAATAATAGCTTGAATTATGTAATAATTTAGTTAGTTCTGATTGCTAAATCAGTTGTTACTGATATAAGTATTGAAACCATTTTTTTACAAGCATTTGTCTTTGGCTTTTTTAAGACTTGTTATCTATATCAAGAAACTTCTATATACATACAAGATTATCCTAGTTAAATATGTAAAACAAATATTTTACACCAATCTGACTTAAAAGGACTTCGCCCTGCCTTTAAGGAAAAATAACGATAAATAATTATCTCGAGGACATCGACCGAGTCTTGTAGTAGACAAAGATGTCGATTTATCAAGAAAATGTAGCTATAAAAAACTGATTCTTATATTATTGCGGCTTTCCTATGAATAGAGGTTGAGAAAATAGCAGTAGCTTTCGTTTGTTTCGCTTGGAATATTGCTTTCAACGTTTATTCCATATTTGATTTGATTGTATGAAAGCAATTTTGACCAAAGTTATGAAAAGAAACAAATAATTTCTTTTTTTTTTCTTGGATTTTGCCGCGTAGTTTGCACAGGTTAAAAATATTTTGTAGAAGAAAAATAGCTATCCATGTCTGTAGGTACGTTTGTATTATTTGTTAAATCTTCCTTTACATTCTATGGGGTTTTGTTACGGTTTACGTTTTTTTTTATTTGTTGTTGGAAATATTTCCAAAGTGAAACAAGTTTTTGAAAACGTGTTATTTGAGGCTAAATACCAAAAAGGAAAGAATCGTTCAAAGGTAGATAAAACAATTTAAATACCTCACGTAAATAGAATATTTATATTTAAAAAATCTGTGCTTAAAACGTAATATTTTTCCATTGACCTTTGCTCAAGAACTTGTACTAGACAATTGTTTTTTAGGTAATAAGGTTTCTATGTGAAAAATATTTATAGGAATTTAGTTTTATATTTTCTTTGAGGCAAAAGCCACGAAAGAACATTTTAGCGGGTTCACTAATGTCAATGACGCATTTTTATATACAGGGTGATGCCACATGTAGGAAAATTACATATTTTAAATCAGCTTTTCAAAATGAAAACTAAATTTAATAAGTACTCAATACGTATTTTAGCATTTTCAGAAGTAATTTTTACCTTCTCGCGTATCACACTATTCACCCTTTATTATACATATTTTTAAACACACTTGCTCGGAAAGTGAGCCTTATTACATCGTTTTTAGGACCATAAACGAGTACATAATAGGGACTATTACACACTAGTGTAATAGAGTAAATCCTACAAAATTAAGGTAGTGCCTTACTGCAAATTATATACTTACAAGTAAACAAAGAATTTTAAATTTATCGTGTAATATATTTTTTTTTGTAACAAGAAAGAGGTTTTATGCCACTGAATATCCGTTTATATATTTGGAATAAATAAATGTGTCCATATTAGGAATAAAAACATTAATTATTATCAAATTTTTCATCTCAAATAATATATTTTGAAATAGGCTGTATGGCGGCTGATTGGCGCGTGTAAAAAAAAAGTTGCGCGCCATTTCCGCAATTCTTCATATTTTGTTTACATTAGGTACATTTGTTGCTTTGAAAAACGATTTATGCAAAATAAGATTGTTTTTCCTCGCAAGTGTGTTGAAAAAATGCGTATGGAACCTACTCGTGAGCAACATGTTCATTCGACACTCGGCTGATTTACGCCCTCGCCTGCGACTCGGGCTAATGAACAACTTTGCAACCCTCAGCCTCGTGTGTAATGAACAACTTTGCACGCTTGTATCATAATATACAAATATTTAAGTACTTCCAGTGCATGTGACAACGCAGAAGGACGTCTTCAATATTTAAAAAATATCCATGAAACTTGCCTTCCTAGTGCAGTTCCTAGATTAACTCACAGTTTTTAAAGTTTTCTAACTTAATGCCAGGGCATTGATTTAGCAGCTTACGTAACTACATATCCATAATGTTGAAATTTGTAAGAAAAATTACCACGATTTAGTCAGATTACAGTAACACGGCAGAAATCTCTCAAAAACAAAAAACTAAAAGCGAGTGCATATCAATTTGTCAGTAGTATGTTGTAAATTTTTTCAAAGTTTCAAAATAAAATCAGAAATAAAGTTTTTATAAACTATATTCAAGTCAACTATAATATTAAGCAGTAGCATAGTAGCACATGAGTAAAGAAACTGAACAGAGACAAAGCTTCTAAAGAGCTAGCAAAATTTATACCTATTTTGGTAGGGTTGGCACAATTGAATAAATTAAAAATATAAATGTACTTTTTTTTCAATTTTTTTATTAAAATAGGTTTTTTTTTACAAATTACATACTCTAAATATATTTTTTTATTACTTTTGGTTTTTAATAATTTGTTGTGTCTTTTAATCGAATGATAAATTCTAAATCTAATATAAAGTTTTTTCAAATAAACCAATGGGAAACACTCACATGGCATATGAAATGTACAATCTTGCAAACGTGCTAATATGTCATTACCAATATTAACATTTTTAATATGAAGATCAAAATATTCGCGAAATTTTTGCTCAAGCAATTCAACAAATTCAATAAAATTGTCGAAAACAAAAACAAAACACGCACAACGTTCGAGCGTCGCGTCACGCCTGCACGCCCTGAGATTGACCACTGGCTGATCTAGTTTGAAGCGGTTTCGGCTCATACGTGACAAGCGGCCAGTGGTCACGCACACACACGCGTTGCACTTGTAGTGATGTACCTGTCACAGCGCATTCGTATGTAGCTTTGTCTCTGTTCAGTTTCTTTACTCATGTGATAGTAGTAAGCATTCTTCAGTAAGCGCCATCTATCGCATCATATATCAAACTAACTAATACTTTACCTTCATATGACGTAGTAGGTATCTCACGAATGGCGTTAGTAATTATACCGGACTGGACTTTTATCAATGACGTATTTAGCATTAATTCGTCGTGTCAGAGTTGTGAGGTTTTCCCATTGAATAAATAAATGTAAAGACTCATTCCAATTTGATTTACTTCGTAACGTAACCTTTTCCAAGACGCTGCGTTAGTGTGAAAGCTGAATACCTAATAACATTAAATCCAAAAGGATCACAGATCAAATTGAACACTATGGCTTTTGAATAAAGTTGAATTTGCGATACAAGTTTTTGCTGAGATGGCAGATCGTGATAAACGTAATGTTGGACAGTCAGCGAATGATTAAATCTTCAAAAGTGAGATTCTTTTTGTTGTGGATATCGGGCTTAATTAACAGCAATGTGCTTATCATGAATTCATTATACAACCATTACCTATATTCACTTTCTTCTTATTTTTGAGGTAATACCTAATCCGTACGAAATTTTTGTATATTTTATTAAAAGGCACTGTATAGAAACCTGTGGAAGGTAATTTAAGTTTGTTTTTGAAGGTAATCGACGTGTGATTAGAGCTACATCATTGTTATCCAAACATAAGGAAACCCATGAGTCAGACTTAATACTGTCAACTTTAACCTTTTCTCGTTTTCCATTGTGAGTTAATTAATGTGGCTTCTAGGTTTAATTCGGATCATTTACTAAGAAACTGCGTTATAGTCCTTTGTTTTAGTTTTAAATTACTTTATTTAATATCCACTATCAATTTTACTAGGCACTCGACTCGAATAGGATCTTAGTTATCTATCTATACTTATAGAACATCACATTCAATTAATGTAAAGTAAGTAAGTTCATATAAAAAGGTCAAAGGAGTTGTTAGTTTAACCAGCCAGCCTGGGTAATATAAAATATAATTCCCTCAATTCAATTTACTAATTTTAGCAATTTCTCGTCGACTACAACATCATTCAATAATGACCAATTCATTTTATGAATATAAGATGTAATCGCCGAGTAATCATAAAAAAATCTTTCGTGAAATATCCCTCAATCTGATCGGCTTATCCGTAACCCTGTTACTAAGGCAAACTATTAAAAAGTATATTTTGGAACCAAATAAATTTAAATATTTATAAATTGAACCAAATGATCGCGTAAATCTTAGAAACTAAAAAAAACTTCATAAAAACTATAAAAAATATTTTGGATATGAAAACTAAAGTTAAGATGGCCTTTACCATTGTATACGTCATCATGTTATCATCATTATTTATTGTACTAAACCACATTGTAGTAAGTTGCTCAACTCAGCTAAGGACAAGATACCATTATTCCTACAATTGTTTACGATTCAGTGTTCACAATATGTAAACAACTATTGTCGCTTTTGTCAATGTATCAAAACAAGGGGATTAAGTCTCGTGGGAGTTTGCCAATGATTAGTAATGTTTGTATCAAGTTAACGTTAACTTGTAATGGACTACACGGCCAGTTTACAGCAAGAGTGATGAGCTAAATAGATCGGGAGCTAGAATAGTCGGTACTACCTTATTTTTTAGGAACATCGTATTTTGCCAAATAAATATTGGCATTATTCAAGTACGAAGGATGGCCAAAATATATCTGAATACAGAAATTATCTGAAGATAAGAGGAACTAGAGGACAAGCGTTCAAACAGACACGATTAGCGTTTTTGCTTTATACTATGTAGAATAATGATGACAATGAAATTAATAAGGAAGATGAGTGTTTGCATAGTGTTGTACTAGCGTATGCATCATCAGCTGGCAAATTAGATTTTGAATTTTTTTTTTTTATCAATAGTGTTATTGAAAAATTACCTACCTAAAATTAAATACTTTTCAACTTCAAATTCTAAACTTAAAATCCAGTGTTATATTTTTTCTTTTTTAATTTACGAAATTTAAGTCGCACATTTGTATTTAATATTTTAGGTAAGTACTGTTGATTCTTTAGGCTCATTAATATTAATTTTCCTACATTTTTTGCTAGTCATACATAATATACAAATATATTTTGCTAATGGCTAACCGACTGGTTTTATCCGGGCTACCTAATTAATATCTAATGTCTTTAAATAAGTTTTTAAATAAACAAAATATGTTTTTACGAGAAAAAATATACTAACCAGGAATAAAACCTGTAATCAGGTACCTTCCTTAACTTTTTTCTTAGTACCTAATTATTACTCACTTATGTATTTTGATTGTTTTACTATTTATTACTCGTTTTTATCTTTTAGGGATGCATGCACAAAATTTACTTAAAAATTTAATACCTATATAATTTATATCTTTATCATTAATACCATAATAGTGAAAAGAAAATTATATTCTTACAGGTTTATCTAAGTACATAATAAATATTAATATCTGTGTTATTGACAATAACCCCTGCTCCTGACCTTAAGAATATTATTTAAACTCAAGGTAAAGCGAAATAAACATATCCGCGTGAAGAACATAGTTCAAGTAGAAAATATATTTGAAAAATTTGTACACAATGTAAATTAGTTATTGTAAACATGTACAATTAATGAGGGGTCTGGTCGCAGTTCGGGCTTCGTCAATTTTTTTGGTAAATAAGTTGGTTGGTCGCGCTTCGTACGTTTCTAAAAATATTATAAATAATGCCTTCACCGAATGGTCGTACCCGACTATTTAATACAGGGGGTCTACTGGGACTTGACGGTCGTATCGTGCATCTTATCAAAATCGCGAGATTGGTACCGAGACTTACGACTTTTAATACGATATTTCCTGTCGTTACGATTATCGTCTTAACACCTTACCGGGACTTGTGTCGTCGCCTAGTTGAATTGTCAAGTTTGACAGTTAATTTCGTCAAATTCGGTCGTCCTTCGGCCGCACGGATACGATTTTGATTGTAAAGTCCCGGTAGACCCCCAGGTCATTTTTTAATATTTTTCAAAATGCACGAATCGCGACCAACCAACTTGTTTACCAAAAATTGACGCCCCCCAATACACGACTAGACCCAATGAGGTTGACGATTAAACGCATATTGGCTATTTTCGCGTGAACGACAATCGTTTACGATTATTGAAATAAATAGGATTGTAAGTTTTTTTTTTTTATATTAATAGGGGGCAAACGAGCAAGCGGGTCACCTGGTGGTAAATGATCACCGCCGCCCATGACTACCCGCAACACTGTGGGTGTTGGGGGTGTGTTTCCGACCTTTGTAGTGGGAATACACTCTCGACTTGAAGAGCCCCATGTTGTATGTAGCCGGGAATACCGCTGCAGGTAGTTCATTCCACATCTGCGTAGTGCGTGGCAGAAAATTCCGCCCGAAACGGACGGTGGTGGAGCGCCAGCTATCCAGGTGGTGGGGATGGAATTTCAATCTGTGGCGGGAGGTGCAGTGGTGGAATTGTGCAGCTGGTATAAGGTCGAATAATTCTTCAGAACACTCCCCATTGTATAGACGATACAGAACGCAAAGAGATGATATATCTCTTCGCAGGGCCAAAGAATCGAGGCGATCAGAAAGAGCTCGGTTGCCGGCGATTCGAGCCGCTCTACGTTGTATCTTGTCAAATGGAAGAAGTAAGCATTGAGGTGCTCCTGCCCAGAGGTGAGAACAGTACTCCATATGGGGCCGCACCTGTGCCTTGTATAGTTGAAGGCGGTGGGCCGGTTTGAAATACTGTCTCGCTCGGTTAAGCACTCCAAGCTTTTTAGAAGCCAGTTTGGCTTTGTCTTCCAAGTGACTATGAAACTGAACCTCGCTCGATATGCCGACACCGAGGATTTCGATAATAGGCTTTATACAAAGAGGAGTGTTCTGAAATGTAGGGGCTAATACGAATGGGGTTTTTTTAGTGGTGAACGCGAAAACTTGTGTTTTGAGGGGGTTAAATGTGACCAAGTTACCGCTACCCCACAATGAGGCCAGGTCTAGAGAGGCCTCAACTTTTAACACAAGCTTGTTCCGGTTTTCGACAACCGACTCCTTGCTGAGATTGGCTTGGCCATGGTACAGTGCATCTCCGGTACTGTCATCCGCATAACAATGTATACTGCTGGTTTGCAGCATATCATTTATGTGCAAGATGAACAATGTTGGGGATTAGCACACAGCCTTGAGGAACACCAGCATTTACGGGCAGGGAGTCAGAGCATGCACCGTCGATTACAACCTTAATGCTCCGCCCAGTAAGAAAGCTGGTGATCCAGTTACACAATCTCTCGGGTAGTCCTTATGATGGTAATTTGGCTAGAAGACATTTGTGCCAGACCCGATCAAAAGCCTTCGCTATGTCCAGACTAACTGCTGAGGCCTCACCTTTGCTCTCTACGGTCTCTGCCCAGCGATGGGTCAGATATAGTAAAAGATCACCAGTTGACCGTCCGTGACGGAAACCGTATTGGCGGTCGCTGATCAATTGGTGATCTTCGAGATATCGTAAGAGCTGAGTGTTAATCATACTCTCCATAACTTTGGAGAGTATAGAGGTGTTTGCAATAGGCCGGTAGTTAGTTGGATCTGAGCGGTCGCCTTTTTTAGGGATCGGATGCACTAGTGCTGTCTTCCAGCAATTAGGGACTACGCCGGTGGAGTACAGGAGCCGAAAGAGCCGCGTCATGGGAGGAGCTAGCTCTTGAGCGCAGACCTTTAGTACAATTGCCGGGATGGTGTCAGGCCCGCTCGACTTATGGATATCCAGGGAAAGAAGAGCTCTACGTACGGTGCGTTGCAAGAACCGTATATCTGGCATAGAACTCTGACATCTCAGGATGTTCGGAGGTGTTTTTCCCTGGTCGTCCAAAGTCGAGTTGGATGCGAAAAGAAGGCCCAGAAGATCGGCTTTTTCTTTTGCAGTGTGGGCAAGCGAACCGTCATCCGTGCGCAATGGTGGAAAGGTCGACAGACAGAAGTTGCCTTGTACCGCTTTGGCTAATGACCAAAATGCACGAGACCCAGATGGAAAACGCACAAGTTTGTCGCCAATTATGCGGACGTACTCGGCTTTAGATTAACCCATATTTGATCAAGGGCAGATCCAGCTTTGATCACATAGTCGTGATCAAGTGGCAATTCATTATGTTTAACCTTTAATAAAGGGTCCACCCAGCCCTATGTCCACCATGACCCCCCACGCCCTGGATCGGCCCTTGTATTTGATTAATATTTTTTGTAATCTTTTCTTATACCTACATAGTAAGGCTTGCTTGTTGTAAACAAATAATTTACCTGTAATATAATTAGCATAATACAAGTGTTGATTTAAACCGATCATATAATATAAATAAATAGTGCTATATTGTTGATAAGTTGGAAAGTCAAGTTTTTATGGTAATCAAGTCTATACCACTATATCTGTGGCTCTATCTATGCCACACTTTACTAGAATTTTGGTATAATTAAGTATTAATATATTATTTAAAATAGTTTTATATTTTTTTCCTCTTGCTTTGTAATATACATATAAAATTTGTATAAACATAGTAGTAGGGGAGCCCTCAATGCTAAATCTGGATTTACTCGAGCGTGAAAGATACCTATTGGGTTGCAAAACTTAGACGACAAAAATAAAAAAATGTTATAAAACATATACCATTTTATCGGTGGAGGAAACGGCTATAGATTTCCAAAAATTAAAAAAAAAAACCTTTTGCATGGACATACTCGAGCGTGTCAGATATTGATATCATCCATGTCCTACGTATTTTTAAAACATGTACGTTTGTTAACCTGATGGTTTCCATTATGGAAATGGTCGTAAAAAAAAACTTTTAATAGAGCACGTAAGATTTTTAAGGGGATGTTTAGTAGACCTAAAACAACGCTCTTATACAATAATCCAGTATGTTAATCTGCCGCGCTTGAGTAAATCTAGAAATCCCCTCTTGGGCTCCCCTACTATAGTGTGAGAGTTTTGAGAATTACTACGTCAGACCTCTGACGCATGACTTGAAAACCTACTAAGTTTAGGAAAAAAACATCTGTTTACTAAATTCGTTATCCTTTAAATATCGGAAACTATTAATAAAAATGCTATTATTATTATTACTGGCGTACCTAGTAAGCTGTATACTTATGCTTATTGTATTATGCTCGTCAATCATTACATTTCCTGTTTTACGTCAATCTATCAAAATTTTTGTAAGTTCTTTTAACCAAAAGTCACCAATTGATAAATTATATAGTTATTAAATCCTTTTTTTTGTATTTAAAAATTTATTTAATATATTATTCAACCTTTGACAATGACGTCAAAGTCGTAGTACGATGACGTCACTAAAACCCACAATGAGTAACGTAAATAACCACTATGTTGACACAGATGTAGTAATTAATTAATAGTTATTAGTTATAAATAGAAATAATATGCAGAACTTTGAATTGAATCGTACTGGTAAGAAGTAATTCGTAATGGTATCATTAGTTATCATACTTTTAACTAATTTAATGCAACAAAAATGTACCTAATTTAAGGGTTTTTAATAAAATTCAGCTTTTTAAATCAAATGAATGATAATCGTTATCCACCATATAAAGATATGTCATGTATTATCAACGAAAAATTAGGAAATGATTTTTTTTATGTGCTTTTATAGTAAAAAAGGTACAATTAAGTTTTAAGAAAAAAACATTGGACGGCAATCCTACTCGAATCTGTCCTGATTTTTTTATTGATGTTAGTTCTGCCCATCGTAGGAAGCAAATCATAGATACTGCGAATAATCACACTGTATGAATTTTAATTTGAATAAGTTATACAAAAATATTCGTGTTTGATACATATTTTAGATATACAAACTCGACTTCCTGAATATTTTTAAGAATTAAGTATTTTAAAATAGGTTAGTTCTAATATTTTGTTGAAAATAATATGTTGATGTCAAATACGATAAAATAAATTAATGTAACAAAATGTATATTGTACGTGCTTTAATACATGAGGTATTATTTTATTACGTGATCAGTATTGAATTGTATTCTTAGATCTTCAAAATATGTTTTTATTATAGTCAAATTTGTATTGTGGTCCACGTGTAGACTCGTGCAGCATTGAGCTACACTTAGGTACGTCGTCGACTCTAAAGGACAAATAGGCTTTAAATTATCGGTCTCACTGCCAGATATTATAACTGAAGGCACATTTATTACCTAATGTTTATATTGAACTGCCTATTAACTGGATCACAGTGGAACAAAAACAACGTTAATCGCGTGTTTTTTTTTTCTACCTTAAGAAAATTCTTCAAATCACAAGTATTTTTAGTACAAATATTATCAATAAATACATGTTACTACCCACTACACAACCTTTCCCCTAGAGATATTCGTGATTTTTTCAAACCTTTCGAGTCTCACGTGATTAATGAACGGCCCCCTAGGGTGTGAATAAATACAAATAGATAGTAGAGTTACACAATGAAAGTTAAATCACATTCAAGTATTTTTCCATTGTCTCTATTTTAACAAGCCGACTATTTTCTTTTGGATACCTATTTTTTTTATTAGAGACCAATGATATAACATTTACAAATAAAATATATACCTACATACATTTAGAAGATTTATCCAGGCAAATTTAATTATTAGAATTGTTTAAAAAAAAACTTGAACTTTTTAGCCTTCACGAAACATATATTGCTAATTGGTAATCGCAAACAAAACATTTCGGTGATTTTGGAGAAATAAGCTTTTTATAAAAAAACAAAGGTATATGCTATTAGCGCCTTCTGTTTTTAAATGTTTCTTCTTATTCACAAGTATATACGGCTTGAATCTACTCTTATTTTTACTAAGGTAAGAGATTAAAGTAGAGAAAGATTTCCCTATCTTTCGAAATAAATTCGCATTTACCTACCTACGTCTTCTAATATCTAACTTGAAACTAAACAAAATGAACTCTACCCTACATTAATACAGTAATTTAACTTTCTAATACCGTATTAACCAAAGTAGTCGAGTATTTCACAAACAGTAAGAATCCTCCAAGGTGAGTCGGTTTTCCATCTGACATTGACTTTAATCACATTTAAATTATATTTTAACATTTTAAATTGATTTGTGATTTTGAAAGAAAATTATTTAAGCTATTGAAGTATGTAACTTAATTTGTTAGGTGCAAAGGTTAAAAAATGTTTTTATATGTATAAAATAGTATCTGTTGTACAAATGATATAAATTTTACGAAAGTAGACATAAAATAACTATTTTAAATTTTGATCTCGGTTAAGTTTTGATTTTTTTTAAATGATATTGAATTACCAAAAAAGTTATTGTGTTTTGACAATAAATAAAACGTAAAGGTTGGATATTGTATTAATGCCAAATTAGGCCTCTAAAACCTATTCCATAGGCTTAACTGGTAAACATTTAAACCACATCCTGAGAAGTTTAACATTTTTTGCTACATATTTTATTTTTACCTTGAAAAGGTCTGATTCACTCCATCAGTGATAAATTAGTCCTATTCTAGGGTAATCCCATACAAAATCCTCCACATTTATTAATGAGTAATGTAAACTGACGATTGTTATTAGTCTAGATTTTTTATAACCTTTCATATATCTAATAATACCCTATGTACCAATTGTACTAAATTATGATAAGTTACATCGTGGATTCCCTAAAATTATATAAGATTTTAATTTTTAAAAATATATTAAGATCGACCTGTAAAAACACATTCATAAGTTTTAAAATAAAATAAAGAGTAACCATTACTAAAAAAGAGCGATGGAGAAGTCTACAAAATAAGATATTTTCCTACCACTTGTCATAAGACAACGCAAAGCAATGTGTAATGTGCATAAGCACTATGTAGGAAACTTATGTAGGCTGGAATACTGGCAGCTATTGTTTTATATTATTTAAATAGATTCTAAAGAAGAAACAAGGAGATATTGACAGCATCCTTCCAGACTCAGTCATATTTTCGTGCTCGGACTGTGGGCACATAACATTAAAATCACTTTTATGCTTTGAATATAAAGCTTTGAAAAAGATTAAAATCTTTGATTTCTCTCTCACGTTTCCCCCAAACGTTAGTTGGTGGAGGCGCCGTATCGAGTACCGCGGGTACTGTCGCGAGTAAACTCAGTGCTTTTCAGGGATAGACACATGGTAGCGTGTCCAGCCAAGGGCAGCTGCAACTACGTATACAAGAATATTACTATACGCTGATATACGCTACGAAAAATTGGAATAATATTGGATATTGACTGGAACTCAAGAAGCATAATATACAGATAAGTACCTACAAATACACTATAGGTACACATTCCAACATGGAAACGTTTGACGGCGTTTCTTCTCATATTGATGTTTTTATTAAGCAGTACAATGCATTAGCAGCTTTAAATTCCTGGGATGACAATACCAAGGCGATTTTAATTTCAAATTATTTATCGGGGCCTGCCCTCAATTATTTTCACACCATCAGTGATGATACTTCAACTTTTGAAGATATAGTAGAGGCTTTGAAGCAAGAATTCACCTCAGATCCGGATTACGCCGCTCAATTTTATTCAAATCGGCAAAATCATGATGAAAAGACAGTAGACTTCATCTACCGAATGTCATTGTTGGCTAAAAAAGCTGGAATTACATCAGATGAGAAGATAATAAAACAAATTTTGAAATCTTTAACTTTTAATAATAGAACACGATATGCAACACATGTATTTAGTGACTTGACTGCATTTAAAAAAGCAGCATTGCAAGAGGACGAGATTTTGAATTTACAACCAAAACAATTGGCGTTGCCGGTCAAGATACAAACATTAGGGAACTCTGGTTCCTTCAATCATACTTACTCGCGGGGTGACGGTGCCCAGAATGTGCGTTTAACACATCCACCCCGTCAAATCAGTGATAACTTTTCTACACCATGGTCGTCAAGAACTCCACATGTTCCGGAGCGCCATGTACAACCCACGGGAGCTTCATACTCTGCTAGAAGAAGCGCTGGTGATGAAGCAGGAACAAGCAGGCTGCCATTTTCGCAACCACAACAGCGGTATAATTTAAGGAATAGACCTTCTCAAGACGTGCGAAATGAGCACCCAAATGCTCGGCGGCGCTAGGACAGGGAACCACACTAGCGACCGACGACAGACAAGGTTCCACTACAACGCCCTATGTAGAAGTGAAGATGTGCGGTATCACCACGTCCGCATTATTGGATAGCGGTGCCAGTCTTTCGGTCATGTCGGAAGATTTTTACTATAAAAATATAGATAAGTTTGTACATAATAATATTGTAAATAGTAGCGTAGATAATAAAAAGCCTGTATTGCGTGTTGCGAATGGCAAATTACTTGACATTATTCTTTCACTCAAAATAAAATTTTATTTGTCAAATTATTTATTCGAACATACGTTCGCTGTTGTAAAAAGTATTACAACCGATGTAATTCTAGGTTGCGATTTTTTCAGTATTCATAGGACTTCGATAGATTTTGGGCAAAATCTATTAATTTTTCCAGATAATTTGTGTATACCATTTTTGCGTGCAGATGAGAATGACCATTTGCCATACTTGTCAGAACAATGCCATTTGCCGTACTTGTCAAAACAAGACAAATTGTTTTTTTTAAATAATGAGACGGCATTGGGCGAGAATGTAGGAGAAATATTTTCAGAAAATAGGGGTTTGAATACACTAGACATTTCTGATAAAATATCCAGAAATGATAAAGGAAAATTAGTTAAAATCTTATCAGAATATGAAGAGCAGTTTGCGTTTGATAAGACGCAAATAGGATCGTGTTCGATTTCGGAGGTTGAAATCAACACTGTTGATGATACACCAGTCCATAAGTCTCCGTATCGTGCTTCGCATGAGCAACATCGGATAATTCGCGAACAGGTAGACGAGATGATGCAGAATGGCATCATTCGCGAATCGCGTTCTCCTTATGCGTCTCCTGTCGTTTTAGTTAAAAAGCCTGACGATTCGTGGCGTTTTTGTATTGATTATAGATCGTTAAATAAGAAAGTTATTACTGATTCTTATCCGCTACCGCGCATAGATGATTTATTGTCATATCTGTCAGAAGCTAAATACTTTGCAGACTTGGACTTAAATTCAGGTTACTGGCAAATTCCTATTAAGGAAGCTGATAAGCATAAAACTGCCTTTGTGACACCGTCGGGTCTTTTTGAATTTAATGTTCTTCCTTTTGGTCTTAAAACTAGTGGGGCTGTTTTTCAACGCACTATGGACAAGGTTCTGGGTGGTTTAAAGTATAGGAACGCTATAGTTTATGTTGATAATATATTAGTGTATGGTAGGGACTATGATGAGTTTTGCACCGCTTTGAAGAAGGTTCTTCAAAGACTAAAAGAGGCTAATATGACCCTGAAACCCAGTAAATGTCATTTTGCGTACGATCAAGTGTCGGTATTAGGTCATAAAATATCGGCTGAAGGTATTCGTCCGGATGACGCTAATATAGAAAAGATAAAGTCATTAAAGGTACCATCCTGCACCAAAAATGTCAAATCTGTGTTAGGGTTATTTTCGTATTATAGGAAATTTATTGGTAATTTTGCGGCAATCGCGATGCCCTTAACTCGTTTGTTAAAGAAAGGCGTAAAATTTGAGTGGCTTAAAGAGCAACAGGAATCTTATGATACTCTATTTAAATTAATCAGTAACCCTCCATTATTACGACATTTTTCAAATGATTCTAATATCACCACTAGATTGCATGTGGATGCGAGTGGTGATGCTTTGGGCGCGTGTTTATTACAGGGAACTGATAGGTTATTCCCAGTAGCTTTCGCTTCCCGAAAGTTATCTGACTGCGAAACGCGATATACGATCACCGAGAGAGAATGTCTCGCTCTTGTTTGGTCATTGAAGTATTTTGAGCATCTATTATGGGGTTTAAAATTTGATGTGATAACAGACCACAGGGCTTTAGTTTGGTTGCGAGATAGAAGAGATATGAATGGTAGATTGGCTAGGTGGGCCCTCGCTATTCAGTCGTATGATTTTAATATTGTATATTGTAAAGGAAAGGAAAATGTGTTGGCAGATTTTATGAGTAGGAATCCGTTAATAGATGACAATTCCTCAGACAAAACTCAACCACAAATGTCTGATGGTTTAGAGTTGTATAAAATCGATATTGTCGATATCGATACTAAACAGTCTCGCGATAATTTTTGTGTAAATATGGTCAGTAAAATCAATGCTTGTCGTAGTAGGAATTATAAGGGTTTTCATTTATTAAATGGTCGGTTATATCATAGAATTAAAATGGGTGGTCATTTTATCGATAGGATTGTACTACCAGAATGTTTATTTTTAGAGGTCATGTCCGAGATTCATGATGATCCCTGGTGTGGAGCTCACTTTGGTCTTACGAAGACATTAGGTAAATTTCGTGAGCGATATTTTATCGAAAACGTCGATAAGAAAATTTATGATTACATAGCTAGTTGTAAAAATTGTCAAGAAAGAAAGAAAGTTAATTTCCTTGCGCCGTTACAGCCAATAACTGTAAATCGAATTTTTGACAAAGTTGCGATCGATGTGTTAGGTCCATTCACCAGATCATCACTAGGGAATAAATACGTTTTGGTTTGTATTGATTATTTAACTAAGTTCGCCATCTGCAAAGCGATACCTAGGGCGACAGCCGAGTCTATCTGTGATTTTCTTGTAAATGATGTTTTTTGTAAGTTTGGTTCGGTTAATCAAGTATTGACGGACCGAGGTTCGATTTTCACTTCGAATATGGTCAAAGAAACACTCGATTTCTTTGATACGACATTGTGTGTAGCCGCTACACGGCATCCACAAACTATAGGTCTTGTAGAACGGTATAACAGAACTTTAATTCAAGGTTTATCTATGTATGCGAATTCGCAACAATCTCATTGGTGTATGTATGTACCGCTCATAAATCATGCATACAACGTATCTAAACAGTCTTCTACTCAGTTGTCTCCATTTTCAGTTATGTTCGCGCGCGATCCTCTTATAAGGTCCGATGCCAATGTAAATATAAATTTGTTAACGGATGATCTCGATATTACGTCACGTTCTGCTGCGAATAATGTGCGTATCACGAAAGCGTTAGAAAATATACGTAAGGTTCAAACACGTCAGAAGAGACTGTTTGACAGGAAGGTTAAGTTTGTGCGTTATGAACCTGGAGATTTAGTTCTCATATATAACCCTAGGAAAACGACTAGGATTGGTTCTAAGCTGTCACGCTTATATTTTGGCCCATATAGAGTTGTGCGTTGTTTAAGTAATAATAATTACTTAATTACAAAAGTCAATGGTTCTTCTGCTCGTAATTTAATATATCATCATAATTCTATGAAACCGTTCAAATTACGATTGTAATATATTTTGCCCAACTTCTAGAATATTATTCATGTGTATTATAGGTAGGTAGGTACACTATTCTTTCTCATTATATTTTTATATTATATTTTTTGTGTAGTAGTTTCAGCTTTTATTTATAGATGAAATAAGATATTTCGTTTATCTTAACGGTATAAGGTATGTGTTATGTATAAGAAATGGTAACGCATGGAATAACATTCCATATGGTATCATCTTAGGTCTTTTATTAAGTTGATGAATAGAATTAAGAAACGAATACTTGCTCGATTGCCATAAAAAAAAATACTTATTATAGGTTTTAGATTTTTGCTTTGTCTATGGATGTTGACATTGGTAAAAAAGAACAACTGTCAGTACTGTCATGTAATTTTTTATGTCTAGTCAGTCAGTATTGTTTGTTTATGTTTATAAATGGTGATGGATATGAAATAATTTAAATAATTATTATGTTTCGAAATGTATGATGTTACCGAGAAGAAGATTATGATACAACAAAAAGAATGTGGGTAGTTAGTTTTGTCGTGTGGAATCGCTGTCATTCTCTATCTAAAACTTCCTAATAAGAATATCTTAGGGAAGGGAATCTTTGATTTTATTTAGAGATGATTTGCACATATTCCAGGGGGAGCGTGAAGAGATCATTTATTGGTTTGTTGTATCATTGTTGATTTTTATTAAGCGTTATCACAAGTATGGAATATTTGAATGTTTTCACTATTTGCCCCAAAGATTTAATAATCAAATACGTATTTAATTTATGAAACTTCATATTGAGTAGAGATAGGGTTTTTCTTAGACTGTTAAAATCTTGATGAAGTAGGTAAACTTGATTAAATGAATTTTGTGTAGGTATGTGGATGATGGAGTAGTTGTTCGATAATAATATTTCTCATTTGTTATGTCGAGTCATTATGTGGTATTTTTTATTATTATGTTTGTCTTTTGTCGAGCGAGATGTAACATTGATAATTTTCAGATGATGACATTGGACAATGATGTATCTATAGAGATAATTTGATAATGCAGCTAAGCAGCTATGATTTCTGGATGCTGCCTAGATGCATGATGATTAGAACCACTGTGATTGTGATTGAAATATTTAAGTTTTCTTTTGCGTCTATTTTCAAAATTCCTATTTTTAAGTTCTTGTGAAGTTTTTGGACTAGCATACTGTGATTCACCCATACATCATGTATTTTTGTTAGGTTTTTACATGACGGGGTCAGTTTAACTTGTTTAATTATTTATCTTCTCATTTCATTTGTTTACTCCACATTTTAACCTGACTGGTTGTTAGCTACAACTATTGGGTCGAATCACTTTTACTTCGGAGCTTCCTAACTTAGGTAGGCTAGGAAGACATGTGCCTGGAAGTGATGCCGATTTTGATTAGTATCAAAATCTTTTTCGTAGGCGGTGGGATGTAATGTGCATAAGCACTATGTAGGAAACTTATGTAGGCTGGAATACTGGCAGCTATTGTTTTATATTATTTAAATAGATTCTAAAGAAGAAACAAGGAGATATTGACAGCATCCTTCCAGACTCAGTCATATTTTCGTGCTCGGACTGTGGGCACATAACATTAAAATCACTTTTATGCTTTGAATATAAAGCTTTGAAAAAGATTAAAATCTTTGATTTCTCTCTCACGTTTCCCCCAAACGTTAGTCAATGTTAATACAAGTAACGCCATCTACTAGCACACGCAAGAACTTTTACAAACGCACAATAAACATGTGCGTGACGTAATTCCAACAACAACAGATAGATGGCTCTGTCACACACTTTAAACTTAACCCACATATTATTGTTTTTTTAATAGACAGCAAGATAAATTTAAATTTAATTTATTAATAAATAAGGTTGTAATTAGCATAGCAGCGTTCTTGCATGTGGGTTACTGGGCTCGCGAAAGTAAATCTTGCGTCATTCGGCGAGCGGGTCACTTGGACTATAATTCTTGCATAAGTTAAGTAGTTAGGAAGCTGTGTGTGGCTGTGCAATGCTGTATTACAAGTCTTAAAAATATTCATTACATTCCAACTTAAAAGTTTTAAATGATATTTTTTTTTCAATGTAATTATTTTTTATTTCGATGGCTGATTGTTAATAATATTGATTTAATTAAGGAGATCGCAGTATTTTATATGTATTTAAAATGGCACTTACCTAGTAGTCCAACTAAACATTTGTTTCACCCGATCCGAGCGAAGGTTTGGATTCGACATCTTATCTGTAAATTAAAATATAAAACTATAATTTTGATTTTTAAATATTTTGGAAAGCTTAAATGAAGCTTCGAATATTATAGTCATAATTAACTCTGTAGGCTCTACAAACATACTACATTACCACAGATGTATATAACAATATTTACAGATAGCTAATTTCTAAACCTAAAACTCTATTATCTTTTCTTTTTGGAAAAGTGCAGTGCGACGTTGCGTTGAAGTCTTTTTTAGAGAGTAACAGTTTACGTACTTTTCCGCTAGGAGCGCTAGCATCTATGTAAAAAAACTTTCTGTATGATTCGCGTTTATTTATGGGGAATTTCACCATGAGTATTTCAAAACGATAATTATAATACATCTTTAATGTATTTTAATATATCTGTGAAAATGTTAAATAAAAATTAATTGACTTAAAACATCTCAAAGTAATTTAAAATCTTTTCATGCAATGCCTAGACAAATAACTAAAAGCAAATATTATTTGTTCACATACAAAGATGCACACGTTACATCATTATCTGAGACCTAGTTTCCACGTGGGTATAAACAACCTCCTTTTTTTGAGTCGGTTAAAAAATTTATGTCGTCTTCCTACTTTACCGTGGGATAAATCATTTTGGGGTCTATACGCTTGCAGTTCTTTACTGATTTTTTTTAAAACAATACAAATATATAATTAATGCAACGGTAAAAAAAATATATACTATAACAAGGAAAAATTAAATGCGCCATGGAAAAGATTGAGCGAATTAAAAATAATATATTTTAGGCAGAACACCAACGGCTTTCGAGCTGAGAGGGTGAAAAATATTTTAAATAAAATTTTAGGGAATCTTAAAATAATATTTTTTACTTTTTCTATCAAAAGTAAGTTCTGCCCATTGTTTAGATACAACAAATGTTAATATTAAACAATTCTCCTTATTTCTGTTATCATTATCATCATCATCATCATCATTACATAGTATAAATTCAAGTCGCTAATTCTGTCTGTATGTTTGACCGTTAACTCCTCCGAAACTTCTTATTGGATTTTGATGCGGTTTTTGCCATCTTTTTGGTAATTTATTCATTTAAATTTGTAATTATAGAAAATTTGAAAAAAAAATCTTTAAGTTAGCCAAAATTCAATGTTTCGTGAACAAGTCGGGCTAAAATACACCATTGCAAAGCATGGGCGGGTCGCTCGTCTCGTCTCATATAAACTCTAGATACCTACTAGGAAAAAATAACCATTTCAAACTAACAATTAAAATATGTTTGCTATCTTAGGTAACTTACTAAGACATAAAATGATAGCATGCACATAATAAATAGGAAATATATATTTATGATGCGATGACGTCGAAAATCAAAGTCGCGTGAACTCGACATAATAGTAAGGTTGTACGAAGTAAACACGATGTAATGTACACCGATATTATTACAATAATCCTTTACAATAAAGGTTTATAATCCCTAATAAGCCTTTGTTTAAACTAATGGAACAAAAAGGTGTGTCCTGTAAGAAAACGGTTGTGATCCCTTTCAAAGCTAACTTAATTTCATTATTTTTTTGAAAATTTGGATAATAATCCATCATGTGATCCACCAACCCGCAACGAGCCAGCGTGGTGGATTACGGCTCAAACCCTATCGCTATCCGAGAAGGAGGCCTGTGCTCAACTATGGGACATATAATAGGCTATTTATTATTATTATTATCATTATTTTAATTTTTTTTAATTGAAGTTATCATTTGAAAAGGATCGCGATTGATGTTTTTGATTAAAAACAGGTCACCTTAGGTCAGGTTATTAATTTTATTTAATGCAGTCTTAGTTCTAAGAAATATCTACGTGACACGACTATTCAATTATCGCTAAAAAATGATGTAATAACGCAAATCTTTGTAAAAAGTAATTGTTGTGTATTAATATTTAAGTTTATTAATAACTGATTATAACGTTTTTTATTTATATACATTAGAAGTATTTAGTTTTAAACTTTTCTATAATGTATGCAAAAATATGGTAAACGAGCTAGTTTGAAAAAAATGGGTCTAAGAATATTGTCAATGAAACTTTAATTGTTAACAAAAAAACCCTGCAAATCAGATATCGTGCGACAATGGAAACCCATTCGCTATAATAGAAGGAAAAACACTTCAATTACACCTGCAGGTTAGAAGCCAATTGTTTTTATTGAACCCAGCACTGCATAGCAATCATCGCGGTATGTACCAATGTACCACGTTGCCACGAGCCTGTGGGGTTTTCTTTGTGTATAGTGGTATTGAAAATAACATAGTAAATATTAGTAAATATTATCGATGGTTCATATTTAATACTAATAATAGTTACTATACCTAAATATTTTTTTTATTATATTACAAGTGGCCGCCCGCGACTCCGTTCGCGTGGATGTCGGTTTCCCGTGGGAATAATAAGTTTCCCTGCGGTAAAAAGTACCCTATGTGTTATTCTGATGTATAACCTATATCACTTTAAAGTTGCATCTAAATCCGGACAGTAGTTTTTACGTGAAAGAGCAACAAACATCCATACATCCATCCATACTGACAAACTTTCACGTTTATAATATTAGTAGGATATATTTAGCAAATTATTTTCTTACATTTTGTCACGCACTTACGATGAGGGAAAACAACATGAGGAAACCTTGCTTGGAAGATTATCACCGATCCTCACTGATACCTACGTGGTGGATCATAGTTCAGACCGTCTTTATATCTAACTTAGTGACCAGTGGCAACTAGACTACTACAGGTACGTATAAATACTGTTATTATTTGAATTAATGTGTGCTGCAAAGGCCAATAATTACTTTATAAGAATAAGTTGTTGAAACTTGAGGAAAAAAATATATGCAACAAATGCTTCAAGTTTTTGATTTGCAATGTAATGCTTAGTTTCTGCTGTTTATTTTCTGTATTTCAGCGAATATCCATTCTGCGGATTATCTAAATCTTGAGTTTTTGTGTGCTTGTGTAGAAGTTAGTGTTTATTTTACTTGCTGGATGATTCCTGTACTAAATATTTAGAACTACAAGAATCAAACAAAGCTACAAATATCAGTTATTATAGGGCTGGTAAACCCAACAATGTTATCAGGTTTTGCAATTTGCGCGATTGTCATCAATAAAACTTGCTTAATTTTCAATTGCGTTTCTTTAGGACGTTCTTTTTGTAATTAAATATAATAGTATATTTCAATACAAGTGTGGAAAGGCTGTCATTACAACGAGTTCCGACCAATGTCTACCCGAGCCGAGGCACAGCCGAAGGCGAGGGTTGACAGGCGGGACGAGTTGCAATGACGGTTCCGCACGTGTAATGAACGACTATTTTTAATACAGTTGCGAAAAAATAAATCAATTTAATAAAATTTAAAATTAGAATCGTAAATGTCGAAATAACTCATGGTAGGCAAAGGTTACTATGCCCATACTGCCAAGTCTTCAGTAGATTTTTTTTATTGATATGAAATGAAAATGAAATTTAATGAGAGAAAATAAAATGAAACCAACCACACTAATTCAATCAAATCAAAAAAAACTAGTAGCTTTTTTTAGAAATATACCTACGCTACGTAAGTATTAACATGAATCATAAAAACTTCTTTGTTTTTTTTTATAGTAAAAACTTCATGGTTGGTTAATTTTTCTTTTTAATAGACATTATTTTGACAGTTGGGAAAGAGAACGCACGAGTGCGGGAAAGGTAAAAAAAAAGCACGCGTATACGTCCCTGCAATACGCCACTTTTTGAGCAACTGTATTAAAAATACTTTTTTAAACAGAATGGATTAGTAAAATACCGAAGTCTCTATACTGCTCTATACAGACGTAGGAATATCACAACTTATTAATAAATAGATTTAAAAAAACAGCGCTGCCGAACGTTGACTAGCTGCCTCAAGTGTATGTGTTGCTCCTTTGTTTGTTGACACAACTTTCTTGATATATTAATAAAAAAATAATCAATGAAACATTACGCCACTTGTGAAATACCAACGACGTATCCAAATTGTAGCGTACGATGTTTATCTCACGATAATATACAACTATGACTAGAATATGCAGGATGTCCCATCCCCATCTCAATACTAGAACATTCTTCATCATAAACCGGTATTGGTCATCGGCCCGGAGTGGGAACAGCCTTGGGGAGGTTGCGTCGAGATGCGCATACGCAGCCGCTTCCTGGAGCGGGGCAATGACCGCAACGGTGGATTGACTGGAGACTTAGAGTTGAAGTTTAATCAATTGAGTCTATGAAGACTTTTAAAAGAGTATATTTAAATTAGTAGACATTTTATTTAATTTAAATTCAAATTCATATATATGTTGCCAATATTAATAAAAACATATATAGCAAATCACAGACTTAAGTCACTAAATCAAGACAATCTTGGTACTTACAGAACAATATTCCAAAATGTTTAAAAAATGCTTAAGATAAATTTTACATCGAATTAAGTACTGATGTGTAAAGTATATAAAAAAGCCTTTGTTATATGTCTTTTTTCTATTGATATTCATTTCTTTACGGCTGCGTTGAGAACCACACGTCAGATTTCAACCAAAAGTTACCCTCTCTTCCAAAAAGTTATAGAATCGCTGCACTAGTACCATTTAAGACAGAGTAAACTATGTCACCGCATACATATTAGTACACTCGACACCAAAACCGTTGCTCAAAGTGCAATTTACAATTTAGGTCTTAAGACACGAAGGTACTCCATACAGGCAAGAATTCATAAGCTCAAGTATAAGTAGGCAGTGAAAGGAGTGCCATATCTGTGGTTATGTAAGAAACCTGTTCGCCGAGAGTGTACACACCGGAGACCCCGCCGGTACACTCATGGCAGGGATAGATGACAGTTCAGATATGCAATAGTGGCTACTATTGCTGTATGCTGAAAGGTTAGATTTCGGTGCAAGACAGGTCTTTAAGAAAATGACATAAAAAGTAAAGTATCTAAACGTCAAAAAATGGTATTGTACTAAAGGTGAATTAAATATCTCGTTTTTGAATTAATTGCGGAAGTCTTCAACGATCGTTTATTTTTAAGAAAAAAAAACAGGTACAAACAGATTATTAATTTAAAAAAAGATGAACACTAGTCATGTGGAATAAGTAAGTTATTTAATATTTCATAAGGACATCAATATTTTTACCTAAGTAAGGATTGGTTTGAAAGCATGTTTACATCTTGGTTCGTTTTAAACTAAATTGATTATAGTTTGCTTTATGTTAATGATGAATCAAGGTTGTCTTTCATTGTGTTAACTAAGACTTAGTATTGCAAATACTTGTTAAGTTATGCTAACTTGTGTGTTTCATCAAATTATATTAAAAAAGAACCGTCAGGAAATTTACTTAGAATCGAGTTTTTACTAAAAACTTTTTAATATGCAATTGTCTAATGGATTTTTTTATACAATATACTTAAGTCCATTTAGTTTTTTTTAGTTTATCGACTTTATTCTAGACTTTTAATGTCTAACAGGTATTTTGTTTGGACCTTAAATTGATATAACATTCAACTTTTCCGTTTTTATTTTATTATTTTAGTACAAATTGCGTCATCATTGTCAATTATCAATGCACGAATCACAACAACAACATACTATTTTGATTTCACCACAAAGGTGAATAGAATTATGTTAATTGTTAAACCTTAAAGGAATAATTACACCACATACATAGAATTCTAAAAAAGCAAACACAAGGTTACCTATTACCTATTTTATTAAATTATTAAAAGTCTTATTCGTTTCAACTAAACATTCCAGCCTCGATTATAAATTAAGCAATCTTTATTTAATTATGAAGGTAGGTACGAATTTGTTGTTTTATATGAATAGTTCAAGTCATGTCTGCGTGCTGCTAAATATGTCAGTTAGCTGCGCATACGTCGCTGTCGTCGAGTTAGAGACACGTGAGTGATTGACGCATGGTACCTACTAGATAAAATATTAGTTGGAACGTCTACGCTACGTTTCTAGATACTTTCGGCTATAAACTATGAGATTGTCGTATTGTATACGGGGATGTGGTTGCTTTCATTATTTTGTAACAATATTAAAACAACAATAATAAGAAATCAATTTTATTTTTTTTATAATGAATATTCTTTCGAGAAATTCAAATTAGAATTAACATCAATTCTGTCCATTAAGCTTCGGATCGAAATCCATTATGAAATCATATTTATACACTATGATTTCTTAATGGATTTCGATAGAGTTTATTATGCCAAACGATATAAACCAACAGCCTTCTTCATTACTGCTATTTTCAATGAATAACAAAAATAACAAAAACGAATATCTAGAAAAACAAAAAGAACCCTAACCCACACAATTGGCACAAGTATCTCACTGCAAATATTTGCCATCAGTGACCTCAGAGTATTATTATGTAAGTGTCAATATGAGCATGGAATATGAGTATAGTACGTTCAAACAATAAATTACTAGCTAAGTGTTATAGATGTAGGTAGTCTACTCTTTTTTAATATATATTCAGTGTGCAACGAGCTACCGTGTCTTATTGACGTCTCCTTCGGACCGATATCTAACAGTGGCGCAGTCGGCAACGTGAACAACAAGATGGCCGCCAACATTTGCTTCGGAATTCTGACCAGTTTTGATCATCTTTCATCAGATTGGTCTAGCTATAAATCTAGACTGTTGCAGTGGTTTATAGCGAATGACGTCACAGATGTAACTGACAAATCAAAAGAGAAACGGAGGGCAATTTTACTGAGTGTTCTCAGTGAATCGACACATAAGCTCGCTACGGATTTAGTGCTGCCCAAAAAGATAGAAGAGGTTGATTACGTGGACATCTTGAACACTTTGGATAACCACTTCACGCCAAAACGTATAGGATTTGCTGAGAAAGCAAACTTCTATAGTGCCACGCAGCACCCGGGAGAGAGCCACACTCAGTGGGCGGCTAGACTACGTGGATTATCGGCACACTGCGGCTTCACTAACTTAGAGGAGGCCCTGCGGGATAAATTTATCATGGGAATGCAGGCAGGACACGAGAAAGATAAGCTGTTCGCGCAGGAGCAGCGGGAGTTGACCTTGGCGGCGGCGGTGGACCTGGCGGAGAGCGTGCGCGCAGCCCGGCGCGCCGCGGCCTCCGTGGCGGCGGGCCCGGCGCCCGGCGCACCCGGCGCGCGCCACCTCAACTTAGAAGGAGTGTTCGCAGTCTCAAATAGTGTTAAGTGCAGTGTGTGTGGGTATACGAGCCACAAATCTAATCAGTGCCGTTTTAAAAACTACAGATGTAAAAAATGTAATTTGAAGGGACACCTTAAACGTATGTGTACCAAAATTAATTTTGTGGAAACTACAGATGACGGAGATGATGGTAAGTCATCGTTTTTTAATATTCGTTGTGAAGGTCGTGGGCCTATGACGGAGCGGGTCAACGTTGGGGGTATATTTTTGGAATTTCACATAGATAGTGGTTCGGCGGTTAGTGCGATTTCAAGCATTCTTTACAAAAGATTTTTTAAACAAGTACCAGTTTTGCGCTCAAAGAAAAAACTTGTAGGCTACAATGGATCAAGTATAAAAATTTTAGGGTTAATAAAACTTCCCATTTATTATAATGCCGTAAAACATAGTATCGATTTGTTTATTGTAGAAAACGGGGGCCCGCCCTTACTTGGAAGAGATTTTATACAGATGTATAAATTAGAATTAGTTCCGGTCACAAATACGGTTTATTCGATCACAGAGGATCACTGCTGTACAGTACAGGATTTTTCAGAACAATTTCCCAGTTTGTTTTCGGATAATTTAGGAAAGTTTAATAAAGGTACTGTCGAGTTAAAGTTAAAACCTGAGTCAAGTCCAGTTTTTTTTAAAACTAGAACCGTTCCATTTGCGCTTCGCGACAAAGTGGACAAAGAATTGAGCCGTATGGTAAGTTTAGGTATTATTAAGCCGGTTGAGTTTTCAGAATATGCGTCTCCGATAGTTATAGTGTTAAAAAAAGATGGTAGCATACGCATTTGTGCGGATTATTCCGTAACGATTAACAAGCAGCTTAAGGTAGACAAATATCCGCTCCCGACCGTTGACGAACTCTTTTCGAAATTGCACGGCGGTGTACAATTTAGCAAATTAGACCTATCCATGGCGTATAATCAGTTGGTTTTGTCGGAACAGTCACAAAAACTCACATGCATTAATACGCATAAAGGGCTTTTTAAATTTACTAGAATGGTTTTTGGGTTATCGCCGGCGCCGGCTATATTCCAACGTACCATGGAGTGCCTACTATCAGGACTTGAAGGGACCGTGGTGTTGTTGGATGACGTGTTAGTCACCGGCAAAGACAAACAACAACACTCGGAACGATTAAAGGCTGTTATGAAACGTCTGGAGGAGGCAGGGTTTACCTTACAGAAAAACAAATGCGAATTTTTTAAGGATGAGATAAGCTATCTGGGGCATATTATCAACAAGCAAGGCATTAGGAAATCACCTGAGAAAGTGTCGGCTATTTTAAAAGCGTGCAAACCTAGTAATGTATCACAATTACAATCTTTTTTGGGGTTAATAAATTATTATCGTAAGTTTGTTCCGAATGCATCATCCATATTGAGTCCGCTATACAATTTGTTACGAAAAAACACGAAATGGGAATGGACCACTGTTCACGATAATGCGTTCGATAGTATAAAAAAAAGTTTAATTTCCGATCAAGTATTGACGCACTTTGATCCGCAGGCGACTTTGATATTAACTGTAGACGCCTCGCCTAACGGGCTGGGAGCGGTGTTATCACAGATTGATTCGGACGGCCACGAAAGACCAATTTCTTATGCGTCGAGAGCACTTTCAAGCGCAGAAAAAAATTATGCGCAGATACAAAGAGAAGCTACGGCAATCATTTTTGGTGTTCGTCATTATCATCAATACTTATATGGCAGAAGTTCACCGTTTATTTTAAGAACGGATCATAAACCATTGTTGTCAATATTGGGTCCATATAAAGGCATTCCGGAGGTGTCCGCGAACCGTTTACAACGGTATGCAATTTTTTTATCTAGTTACAATTATGTTATAGAATACATTCGTAGTTGCGACAATAATGCAGATTATCTGTCTCGTTCTGTCCCCACTGCGCATGAGTGTAGATCTGACGAGCGAGGGGGGGGGGGGAGAAACGTCGGATAACACTGCATTTATTAATTTTGTATCAGACGGCTCGTTTCCCGCCACATTGGAAGATCTCCGTCATGAAACAAATAACGATCCGATACTCAGTAGGGTAAAAACGTATATTATGCACGGCTGGCCACGCAATAACGTGTATATGAATGATATGGAGTTAAGACCCTTTTATAATTGTCGTTTTCAATTGTCATACGAAAATGGATGTATTATGCGCGGACACAAAATAGTGATTCCGACGTCTTTGCGCAAGTTTGTCTGTGATGAGTTGCATAGCTCGCATTTTGGAATTGTTAAAATGAAGGCTATGGCGCGCCGGTGGCTATGGTTCCCGGGCGTGGACGCGGCGCTCGAGCGGCTGGCGGGCGCGTGCGCGGTGTGCAGTGCCCTGCGCCCCGCGCCGCCGCACGCGCCGCTCGCCTCGTGGAGGCTGCCCGCGCAACCATTCGAGCGTATTCATGTTGATTTTCTTGGACCGTTCAGAAACCACATGTATTTAGTTATTGCGGATGCCTACAGTAAATGGGTGGAATGCTTTGTAATGGGCACTTCGTATGGCACGAAAGCGGTGATAGACAAGCTGTGTGAGTTCATGTCCCGAGTAGGTATACCACGCTATCTAGTCAGTGATAATGGAACGTCTTTCACCTCGGCGGATTTCAATTATTTTTGTGAGCAAAACGGTATTAAACACATTTTATCTCCACCGTATCACCCAGCCAGTAATGGCCAGGCGGAAAGCTTCGTTAAGATAGTTAAGAGAGGTCTTAAAGCTATCATTCTTGACCAGTCAAATATATGTAATAAGTCTTTACAAACAAAGATTTTTAAGTTTTTATTCGATTACCGAAATTCCCAGAATAGTACCACCCAAATGTCACCCGCTCAGTTAGTCTACGGTAGACCTATGAGGTCCAGGTTAGATCTTTTGCTTCCTGCTCCGACATCTCCATCATCTGTAAGCCTTACTCAAGCCGTAGGTCGCAATCAGTTCTTACAGCATAAACATTACAGAGGGGTAAAGAGACCCAATTTTAGTGTGAACGAAAAAGTTTGGTTTACAAAACATTATAATAACAATAAGTTTTCGTGGATTAAAGGTGTGATAAGGGCAAAACTTGGTTCAGTGCTTTATCAGATATATGTACCAGAACTTAACACCGAGGTTACTAGACATATCGATCAAATAAGGAAACGAAACTCTGAAGTTCAGGAGGCCGTCGACGACTGGAGTCCGGATGTCATTCCTGACGTCCAGGAGTACGCCTCCGAGTCTGCAAGGACCGAGCCGACTGAAACCGCCCCGCTGTCCCCGGCCGGGGGAGGAGAGGATGTTACCGAGCAGTCCTCCCTGGACTCGACTAACGCGGTGCAAACTGCGGCCTATAGTGACAGACGCCGGGAGCTCAGCCCGCGGTTCTCCACACCTACATCGGGGTCGTCAGACGCAGACAACAGTTTCGGAAACGAGTAGAATAGAAAACAATGTCATTAAGATTATCCTAGTTGTATAGTACATTTATGCTACTTCATGTTTTCCTAGTATGTATAGTATATGTTAGCTATTGGGTGAGGGATGTTATAGATGTAGGTAGTCTACTCTTTTTTAATATATATTCAGTGTGCAACGAGCTACCGTGTCTTATTGACGTCTCCTTCGGACCGATATCTAACACTAAGTTACTGGTACCCACAATACTAAGTAAGTGTGTATAGATCGAATGACGCATCTGACCTGGCGCAATTACTTACACTGCATCAAGATCTGTGTAAATGCATTTATGTTTAATCGTAGTGTTCATTTTGTATCTACGTTAGATGTATCTGTTAAAACATTTTATATTAAAAGAAATCCATCAATTTATTGAGACGTAAACTTGGATTCCGTTTACTTTGGTACTTCATTACATAGTATAAATCCAAGTTTCTAATTGTGTTAGTATGTTTGTCCGATAACTCTACTTAAACCAGTTGACGGATTTTAATGCAGTTTTTACAATTATTTAGGTATTTTTTTCATTTAAATTTGTAAATAAAGAACATGCAGAAAAAGTATTTTTAAGTTTGCCAAAATTCAATGTTTTGTGAGCAAGTCGGCGAAAATTACACCATTGCGAAGCGTGGGCGGGTCACTAGTAATGTACAAAGGCGTTGCTAAATGATGAAATTTTAAGATAAGCCTTTATCTCAGTAGCCTTAAGATTCATTTTCACACATTTTCCAAGTCTATAATTGTCAACGTTTCTGATGGTTGGATAGGCTAGTAGGTTATGGCCTGGTAGATGTCCAGATGACTTTAAAAAAAAAGGTTTGCGCTGAGATTTTGCCCCTCTCTCCAAATTCAAAATAAAATTAGTGTAATGAAATAATAAGTCGTTGTACCAAGTGCGTTTGCAGTCGTTTGGATGGCGTCATAATACTATGAATAGTTTGTTGTTTCCGGGGATCTTCAATTGTGCAAATGACGAATAAAAGTCATATAAATTATTAAATTTACTTTCATGTAAAGATATTGCATCATTTCTTTTAATAGGTTAGTTAAGAAAACAATTTCCGCGACATATGTTACATGTAGGTAACTGAAGATATTTATTCACTTACTATTGTTAATAATCGATTTAGAGTTTTTTTTAAATTTAATATTGATTCAGGTGTGATTATCATTATTTGTTTGAATTTTCCATGGATTCTAGTAAGTTCCTCCTAACAATATATTTGCAGAATTTAATTATATAGTATAATAGGTAATTATTTATATTAAATTTAATAATGCTTTTAAAAAGTCTTGCTAAATCTCTAGAAAGCTGTTATGATTATTGATACGACTTTTTAATCGGATAGATTAAGCCAATAAAAAAGAAAATGACAAATAGACAGTAGGTATGTATATAATAAAAACATTTTTGTGTTGCCACAGAAGTTCACAGGGCTATCTAATATTATATAGTTCTGCTACGTTTACATTAAATATTTAAAACTTAACACTTTAAAAAAATACCGGATGTTTTAAAAATATGAAGAAAAAAAAACTACTTCTACAGAGATACATATTCTTAAAATAAAAATGTACAGTTATCTCATTCTATGTCACACCATACAAGGCGACTTGACAAACTCGCTCAATCTAATTTCATATTATATTAAAACTAGCCACCCGCCCACGCTTCGCAATGGTGTATTTTTAGCCGACTTAATTACGAAACATTGAAATTTAGCTAATTAAAAGAAACTTTTTACGAATGTTCTATGTTTACAAATTGAAATGATCAAATTCCTTAAAAGATGGCGAAAACTGCATTAAAATTCATTGCGTGGTTTAGGTGGAGATAGCGGACAAACATACGAACAGACAGAATTAGCGACTTCGATTTATACTATGTAATGATGATAATGATACCGCTAAATTAACTGTTGCCGATAACCTAATAAAATATGCCCGGAACCATTATAATACGTTATTTCTACAGGTTATGACGTAATAAGTTGACAATCCTGTACCACTTAGAAGTACTTAGCTTCTATCGATTAAAAATAAAATACACTTTTGCTCGCATTTTTGGGCGGCTTCAAAGAAGACGTATTCTCAATTTATGTCTCAATAATTATATTGTAGGGTAGTATAGTTTTACAATTAAAACAACGTTAAAACTTATATAAACTCATATTTTTATAAGATTGAGTGACTCATAATAACTCATAATATTCAATTAAACCTAAAGTAGCCAATATATCTATAATTAAATCTGGATATCGATATTTAAAGCGACCATAAAATTAAAAAAAAAAGTGTTACTTAACCGTTTTTGTAAATCTTGCGTCATATGGTTTAAAAAAAGAATATAGGTAGGTACAGACATATTCGTGTTGTAGTAGATTCTTTCCTTAAGTTCATCTTATATGGTTTTAAAATATGATATTTTATTTTATAATATTGGGAAATAAATTATGGTTCCAAATTGATTTATCTGTTTAAAACTTTTCACACCTAAATATTTTGCTTGAGATTAAACTAAATAAAATTCTTGACTGCGTAATATCTTGCTACGATAAATTATTTCTTTTACTTTCTATATTTCGTGAACATATCAACCAAAATACACTAAAGTGAAGCGAGGGCGTGTCACTAGTAAACGACAACACTAAAACTAAAATCAAAAAATCTACACACATAAACATCGTCTAGGGATATTTTGTATAAAGTACTTAAACTCAAAAAATACCGACCAATTTTTTTTTTTTTGAAGTAAGCTTTTTTTGTAAACCTTGTTGATCGATTCTAAATTTGAATTTGAAAAAAAAAATTAAAAACAAAAGATTCACGCTGCATAATGGTAGCGAAGTCTAAAGGTTTAATTTACCTACAGTAACTTTTGTCATTTTTTTGTGTCAAATTTAAGTTTTATAGCAAGTTATCGATAAATTTTCAATTAATGTTATTGTGTGCATCATGGAGCGGGGCTATTAAACGAGGAAAGAAATGTTAAGGGCAGTAGGCATACTCCAAGCTGGGGCTACTCAACGGAATATTGCTGAGGAGATGGGAACAAGACAAAACGTGATATGAAGGTTATGGTCATGTTATCGTGCTACTCGTGAAATGGCTGAAAGACACCCAGGCGGGAAACACTTAACCACTCAACGACAAGACCGATATTTGCAAGTTGCCGCGAGAAGGCAACCAAATGTTACGGCCATGCAGTTGGTTCAGAGGCTCCAGTCAGAGCACTAGTTGCTTGTAAGTGATGAAACTGTGAGAAGAAGGCTGCATGAAGCTAATCTTCATGGTCGCAGGCCGCTTCGTACTCCAGCACTACGCCGAGGAAATCGTGGTCGAAGGCCAGAGTGGGTTCGTGAACATTTGCTCTGGGAAGATAACCAGTGGTTCATATTGCTGTTTACCGATGGCTCACGGTTCGGTTTCCATCCTGATACACGTAGAGTACGTGTTTAGCGAGTTCCTGGTGGTGAGTGCCGTCTGCGACACCCTCAGAAAGTCCTTCCATACCACGGCGGGACAATTAAGGTTTGGGCGAAAATTCGTGTTGGTGGAAGAACAGACCTCGTTTGGATCAGAAACACCATGTCAGCTGAAAAATATTGTAACGAGGTGCTAGAACCAATAATCTACCCCGTCCAACTGCAAATGGGCCAGAATTCAAGCTGATGAACGACAAAGCCCGTCCGCACACAGCGAGAGTGGTGACGAGCTGGTTGCAGGAGCACGACGTATCGGTCCTAGGCTGGCCCACTCAGTCGCCTGACCTAAACCCCATTAAATACGCGTAGGATATGCTCCAAAAAAGAGCTTTAAGGAACTTCGCTACAAACATTGCGACGAAAGAACATCTTTTTTTGCCACTTAGCCGGACCTGGGACAATATACCGCAGCCTGACTTGGATAACTTAATCCAAAGCATAAAAAACGTTGTAGGACCGTTTTTAACGTCATGGATGGTTTTACTGACTGTGACTACTGATTTTTCACAATACCGTTAAAAACTGAATAATTTCTGATTATTTTTCACCTTTCCTTGAGAAACACATTCATTGTTCTTGTAATTTTTTTTCACTTTTTTCTTTATTAAAAAAAAAAAACACTTATACGCAAAAAAAAAGATTTATAAATTATTTTAATGTAGTCTGATAAATGAGCTTTATAAAAATATATACATGTTGTATGTTATTTTTAAAAAAATTTGAGTAATCTAATCTAATAGACGATGTTGATGTGTGTATATCTTATATTTCTTCTGAATCTATGCTATGTGTCTGTCTATCTTAAATTATGTTTGGCCTACATAAGTTAAACCGAGTTTGTAAAAGAAGGATATTATATAACTATAAACACACATTTCAGATAAATATGTGGGTGTTTTAAAAACCGGTTTTTATACTAAATTGGTTTAGTGGGACAACACATCGCTTTAATATCAACATTATTTTGGGTGAATTACCATAATTAACTTAAAGCTATTAACAAGTACATATTAACTTAGATATAAATGTTTAAATTAGTGATAAGGTAATGTTTTTTGTAGAGGCGATAATTTCCGTTAGTGGAAAATTTTATGAAACCACGAAATAAGTCGTACAAGGACGAAATTGTTATAAAACAAAATATCCATAGAAATAAAAAAAAATAAGAGACTTTGAACTTATTGAGAGAGCAAATACTATTAAAACCTGAGAAGAGTAAGCTCTTCTCGGAGTGAAAAAGAGTTTTCCTTCAGTTTAAAATTCATTTTTTTACGTTATGAATCGAAAAATTTACTTGAAATACAAAGTTAAAGTACCTTAGCAATAAACATGTGAATGTTGTGTGACATAAAATTTAAGTATTGAAACCTGTTTATTTAAATTGTACTTCTGCGGTTACAACTATACAACACCAAACTTAACTGTTTATTGTATTGCTAACTAGTTACTAAGTAATAATTGCTATTTTTTACCGATAGGTATACACACTTTAGGAAATTTAACCTCAAATCAAGGTTAACTAAAGAAGTTTTAGAATAAGTAGTATAGATAAGTGAGTTTCTGATTTCTATCTTGCTTTTAAAGGTACCTGTATAAACATTACTATTTACATAACCCGTGAGTTTATAAAAAGTAAATAACACTTCAAATGTCATGTCCTCATATATCTTCAAGTTTTAATATAAACAAGTAGACTGACCACACACCAACCTTGTCAGTACGAGATCAGAATATTAAACAAATTTAGATTAAAACAACAAATATCAAGGTGATCCAGCATTTTGTTTAATACGATTATAACACATTTTTACCGGTAGATTTCAAACTATTTATCTTAAAATAAAGGGTACCTATTCCCACTTATTTTCTCTACATAGTTTAAAGCAATCTATGCCTGTATGTTATTTATATTTATCCTTTATTACCTTCTAACTAAACTATGCTATGGACTTTCTAGATAATATATTATCAATCAGAAATTTGTTTCAAGGAATTATCATTAGAAAATGATGTTCAGATTAGCTTATATGCAATGTTTTGCAGTCAAGTCTAAAATACACCTGAACGAAGGATGCGCGGGCCACAACTTTTATAATTTTGGTTAAGGTCGAAAACAACAGTTCGTTTTTTAAGTCACATATTTTTCTAAAGGACTCGTGGAGATAAGCTTAATCCCTACTAATATTATAAATGTGAAAGTAACTCTGTCTGTCTGTCTGTCTATCTGTCTGTCTGTCTGTCTGTCTGTTACGCTTTCACGCCTAAACTACTGAACCGATTTTGATGAAATTTGGAATGAAGAAAGAACTGAACTTGGGAAAGGACATAGGGTACTTTTTACCGCGGGAATACTTCTCATTCCAACGGGAAACCAACTTCCACGCGAACGGAGTTGCGGGCGTCCACTAGTTTAAAATAAAACCACTTTACTTGTTATTTATAATTTACAATTTCGCATTTTAATCATTTTTGCGCGAAAGAGCATCAAGTTCAGCCATCCATACTTTCGCATTTAAATATTAGTAGAAAGACAAATTACTGACGTAAATGAAGAAAACGTACAATAAAAAAGTTGTTTTTGTTGTACTTGAGAATTTCTCAAAGAAATGCAACTAATTATTTGGTGTTTTTTTTTGTAAAATTTAAATTACATATTTGCGCATATTTGTAAATCACATCACTGTAAAGGTCAAATGGCGCTTATAAGTGTGAAAAACATTATTTATGAAAGAGTAATATGGCAAGCTATGAAATACAAAAACGTTATATCAACGATTCGATTACGGTAGAACAATCGTGTTGGTAGTAATTAGAAAATTTACTCAGTTTTTCTTTCCACGGTAATTGTAATATCTTACAATTTAGCAAAAAAAACTTATACCTACTTTAAAATAATGTCTTTGCAAAAACACAAAAACACAATCTTCATATAACACATATAGCTCAGTCCAATTAGTTCCGTTCTAAATATTCCAAATTACTCTCATTTTGCACCTTATTATATTTGAAAGAGAATAATTTGACAATAGGTACCCTTGATAGAAAACGTTATTATGTGTAGTTACGACAAATGTCATTGGGTTTTAATAAAATTAGGCGATTCAAATTATATATGATGAAAATAAAAAAAACTTATATAGGACCGTGTTACATTAAGGATTTACTTGCCCTTCGTGCTATGCAGATGCTTAAATATTATTATAATTTTTAATAGTTACATTTTTTTAACGATAGTTGTAGCAAATCATTGGTTTAAAACCAACTTATCATAACATCCAAAATAAGCAATATTTGATATAAAATGAATTTAAAAGTATTTAGCACTAGATAAGTATTTGTTCAACGTTATTTTTGACCGACTTCCTACAAAAGAGGTTTACATAACCAACATTCTTAGATACTCGAACGGAACTAGGCTGTAAATGCTCGTTAAATATATTTATTTATGCAATTAATCATTAATTAACATCCTAAGGAAAATAGTTCCGAAGTTAAACCGGGGTGCGCAGTGACCGAGAATAAGTTGTGTAATCTAAACATTGTATGATTGTTATGACTATTGGCATTGTTACTTATTATTAAATAAGTTATGTCTACAATAATAAATTTAAATATGAAAAAAAAATTTTTTTTGTTAGATCTTATAAGCACCTATTTTTAAATAGGTACTATGCCTTGTATTTTTGATTTGAGAATCATATTGATGTTTAATGAAGTCTACTATGGAAAAAACCTTAAAAAAATAAGACTACATATTTCTCTACTCTGCTTTCCGCGTTTTTCTAGAGAAACGGCGTAAAACTATATTTATCTTAACAGACGTATAGTACTTCACTAGACCGGATTTCGTGATGTTGTCAAATGACATGTCATTGAATATGCACACAGTTTTAACAGCACATCTCACTTAGTTTGCGACAAGTAAACAACGATTTTACTAAAGTTAGTTGCAATTTTACTGAATGACAAATGAAAAATGACAGGTGATGATAGCTCCGTATTTGAAATTGCGTTATAGTGTAATTTTAATGGATAAGGAATCTTTTAACTTGATATAACTTTTTTGACATATTATATCTTAATAAGGTTTTTACTATTTTAGATAATTATTTCAAAAACGTATATCGAAGACAAGAGAAGAGTAAAGAAATTGTCAAAGAATGTAGCCATTTCATTTATCAAACTTATAATATACTACTTAGGTACCTACTTGTTTTAGCAAAAACAATAATCAGAAATGCTACTGTTTTTTTTTATAGGGAGCAAACGAGCATGCGGGTCACCTGATGGTAAGTGATCACCGCCGCCCATGACTACCCGCAGCACTGTGGGTGTCGGGGGTGTGTTGCTGAGCCTTTGACAAAATTGAGACCGGATACCGCACTCACCGAACGAAACGCAGGAACATCGTCCCTACGTCACGTCGGTTTTCTGTGCGACGGTGGTATTTCACCGGTCGAGTCAGCCCAGTAATCGCTGCAGACAGAGCCTACACTAGACTCTACCACTACCAAGATACCTACATAGGTGTTAAAAGTAAAATTTTCTCTCTTAGTTCTTTTACCACGTGCAATACAATCGTGACCTTATTTTTAAACTTAGAACCTTACAGCCTCAAATCATTTTCTCACACGACAACATCAGGAAACCAAAGTTAATATAAACAATGCACGTAACGTTAGTACCTTCGACTTATTTAACACTTAAGTATTACGTACTCACAATCGAGAAGGCTGTCGTGGGAACCAATGATTCTTTATTGTTGTCAGATCGATGGAAACGCAATCGAACGTACAAGGTTTGTCACCTCCAAGTATCAAGGAACAATGAAAGATTTATCTATTATTAATTTTATTTGCTTTGCGATGGTAAACGTTTAATTTTATTTTACTGACGTGACTATTAATAGTAGGGACAATTGATGGTAGTAAAACATGTATAGACTCGTGCCAGTGTTACCAACCCTACTGTTTTAACAGCAGATAAGCTGTTTTCACATCAATGCCCCAGTTTTCTGTTTCATTCCTAATTTTTACAATTTTTCAATTAGCGTTCAGCGACACTATTGCACTATACAAATACTTGTTGAAAAATGTTTTTTTTTGGGAAATGAACCTAAAAATACTGAAGATGAGACAATTAAGGGTGAAAGGTTTACTTTGATTTTTGTTTTTTTATTATGTTGTAACAATATATTTAAGTTTTTTTGGAATGTATGAAAACCTACTGTTTTCTACTGATTTTAATGGTGAGCTGTTGTTTTTAGTTTCTTGGGGTTGGCAACACTGCGTGTAGCATAAGCTACACTCTTTTCGTCGACTCTACAGACTTCACATGTATTCAAGTGAAAATGATAAAAGTTAAACCAGGTTTATGCATAAAACACGTTAGCCTTTAAAATACTCTGAAGTTCATAAGTTGGGAGTAATCTTAGTCGACTTCAAAATTACGTTAATCTGGTTAGAACTGAGGCTAGTTTCTGGTACTGCAAACGTCCACAGGCTTTTGATAACTATAAAGTACTTTAGATTGGGTTTTCAAGTATTTTTTAAATATAACATGTACCGAGTCCGAATATATAATCTAAAGTTAATTTATTTTTCTTTCAAGTTATTGACTTAAGTTTTGTGACAAAATGTTTAGTTATCATTTTAGGTATCCACGTAGCCTATGCCATCGAAATTAGCTCTTTCCCACATTTGTTTTGTTAATTAATTATAATTTCATTTTAAATACTTAATTAATATTATATACTTGTTGATACACATGTTTTCACACAAGGTTAATTTATAACAAATAATGTTCGTATTTTAACAAGTTTCAAAAAAAATATTACGGACAGACGTAAGTTTAGATTTTTCGAACATTTAAACAATCTATAGATATGGATATTTAAAACTTCTCCCTAGTAGATATCATACAGCAAAAACGTAAATAAATTGTTCATTTACTATTAAACATTTTCCTCCTACTTACTTCTTTTTCATTATATCTCAAACAAAAGTAAATGTAATCAGCTCTTGTAATACTTTAACTTCAATATTTATTGCAAAATACGAATTTGCCAAACCACATACACCCGTGTAGGTAAATAAAGGTTTATGTACGTTCAGTAAAACATACATTTACAATTCTGTACGTATTATTTGCGTTTAGGTATATGTCTGGAATTTTATAGTGTATCCTGAACAAAAATAATGTCAACATATAATCTATGGTCACCTACTATTTACATTGAAGATTATGTTGCCGGGTGTACAAAAGTAAAACTGAGTAGAAATAAGATGCGCAACTTTTGCATTACTCATTTTGTTCTATCTTTGTAGCGAAGGCATCACGTTTTTAAAGCCACATTAAAAAAATTTCAATTAAATTCAACCTCCATTTGTAGATTTATTTGTATGTGTATTTAAGAACAAACCTTATTATTTAGCTTCCAGTCGTGCCTTATTTTTCTAATAATCACAAGTCGTGTGGTTCGCTAGTGGGTAAAAATCCATATAAGATACTCAAATTTATTGCTTTCAAATTTGACTCAATCGTATGGAAGTTGCTTGAAGAACAATGTATTAAAGCACTAATCGTGCTAAGATAACATGAAGGAACGTTTCTAATTCGATTACTTAATCGGAAACATTCATCGGAACGGTAAATCACGTGTCTTCTAGTCGTTAGACGAAATAATCGAGTTCCGGAGGAAATAATCAGATTCCGAGTAGATAATCGTTAAGTGCTAGGGTTTGTGCTAATGCTTAGTTTATCCTGACTAATGTGATAAATTACATAGTTGATGTCTTTATATAGGGTGTATTATGAGTGTGTATATGTGTTTATTTATATACCTTTTCCGTATAAAAAGTATATACATTTAAACTTTTACCTTTATGTCATCAACCAGGATGAGAATAAATCTTAAGAAAATAACACTTCTTCTATGATTCTACACCAGCTTTGTTAACAAAAGGCAACTAAATAGAACCTGTATTTGTTTTATTATGTTTTAAAATATATATTTTTTAACATTGTAGGACAGTGGTTGTTTCCACAATAAGACGAGGCATATGTGACTAAAGACTGATTATACCTAATCTTACTAATATTAAGCCTATGTGCATGTTTATTTCTAATTCTTCAACGCACGCTTGAAACTTGATATAGAGATTGACTACCTGGAATAACATATGAGGCATATTTGACCGCGAGAAAATACCTCATCTGCAAAACCGTTTGGCCGCGGGTGAAACGTGTAGAAATATTGAACTAAACTCCACAATTATCAAGCTACTGAATCAAAATTCGTGTAGGCAATTTATCTCATAAAATAAATAAAAAACATAATTTTCTAAATACGTATGTAATTCGAATGAAGTTTTTTATACATTCCTTTTTACTCTATGTTCTATTTACTCTTCTTGGCTATTTATATATTCATTTAGGTACTACAAATATTTTGTCTTTTCTATATTGGCTCGAGTCTGGTTGTAACTAGGTTCTTCCAGAGTCCATTGTGTGGTGCCTATACTACAAGCTTTGCTTAGTTTAGAGCCACACAGTTGGTGTGTTAGTCTAGAGAAATAAATAAATAAATGATTGATTCTTAACCAACTAGGATTACTCTGTCCGGTGTATCAGTAATTACGCAATCAATACGTTTAAAATGAACATGTTTCTACGCTTAAATGCTTAGAATAATATTATTCCTTATGTGTATATCCAATTAATTGGTTTAATTATAGCCGGTAAATTTATCATAACTAAGGCAATTTAGTTGAATAAAACCTCGTATCTGTTTACGCAGCTGAAGTCTTTTAGGTGTAGGTATAATATTCTTAATTAGTATGAAAAGCATGTTTTCATACATTTTACTTATTCACGTTACACAATACACATTTTGTAAACAAATGGAGGCATGAATAAAAATCCTACTATCCTACTAATATTATAAACGTGAAAGTTTGTGAGTATGTATGGATGTATGGATGTTTGTTACTCTTTCACGTAAAAACTTCTAGACGGATTTTGATGAAACTTTACAGTAATATAGGTTATATATCAGAATAACATATAGGGTACTTTTAACGGAGGAAAATTTCTCATTCCCACGGGAAATCGACTTCCACACGAACAGAGTCGCGGGCGGCCACTAGTATAAAATGTGTGATATGACGCTCAAATACCTAAAGTTAGACTATACCTTATTTCAAATACTGGTAAGTATGTATGCGGTGCAGTGCGGTGTCGTACGTGATTTCCCGCATCGTAGGAACGAAGTTTATTACGATTTGTATGTTAGTTGAAGAATTGTTAATTTGCGTATGGTTTTTTATTAACAGTGTGTCTTTTGTTAGAGATTTAAGAGTATCATCGTAAATATGTTATTTTCTAATTTCTATGCCAATCACTATTTACAAAATAAGACATTCAAAGGAAGTTTACAAGTAATATACCGTTCACATCTATGTGTGTGTATATGTGTATAAAGTGTGTGTATGTGTGAGTCGCACGCGCATACCGGACAGTCATCCACTGAGCATGCGCCACTTTCTCTCAACCAACCTTCATTCACAGTACCAACACAACACACAGGCTTTCCGCAACTTTTACTTTGCCAAAACTTTCAAAAAAAAACATTCAACACCGCGTAGTAATCGTGCAGGCAGCGTTACATAAAACTGCACTCGATACCGTAAACAAATCGATTAGACAAACAAAAATATTATCATACATACCGGTTCAGTTTAAAACGAACACTTCACTGTCACAAACACGAAAAAACCAAGTCACAATCACTCGCCGCGTTTGAATCGCGGAGTACACTTTCTCCTGTGTTTTGAATTAATTATTTCGATTATTACGAGAAGATCGGATAGCCACTACCGTCGCGTTCCGTGGCTACGCCGTTTCTGATCATGTGTAGGGCGGGTCGAGGCATCGTGGGCTGGTATAACCCGGGCAGAAGAGAAACGACCAATGTAAATGCATTTCCGCATAGTTGTACTCACGTTGCTACGGGGCCGGGTTATAATAAGCAGAGAAGAGGTCGTTTGATTAAGGGCTCTGCCTCATTAGGACGCCATAGCGACGTCGAATTAATATTTTATTATTAAAAAAAAGGTTTGATTTTTTAGTATTGGAAAAAAATATTAAGGTAATTTATGTGCTAGTCCAAACAGCATCGTCAATCAAAAAACTGTATTTGTTTTAACTTTTTGTGGTTATTTATAAAAGTTATATTACACAGACGAGGAAAACATATGCAACCTTCAAAACTCATATACCATTACATACGAAACATCAATAAATCGATTAAAATACCGAGTTAATCGACTGAGTACACCCGCCAGCTCTATGACTATGAAGCAATATTCTCGCAACTCACAGATCTGTCTTTAAACAGAGAGTACATGATGTTTTCCTCAGCTCGACATAGTTTCAAGTTACACAATATGTTTTTAACATAATTTCATAATCTCAAATTCTATTTTTAATGTTCTATTGACTTGAGATTTGAATGTAAGCGCCTTGGAGTCCGCGCGTTTAAATCTTTTGTATAGAATGGAAATATAGAGTGTATTAACAAGCGGTGACCCATTCGGGATTTCTACAAGTGAAATATTGAATGAATTTAAACTCATTTTAACGGGTTTTACGCGTTTATTAAATTAGTTTTAAATTATTATTACTATAATCTATGTAGACGTCAAACATCTCAGTCTACCCGTGACCACGGCATTTGTAAAAAGACCGAAACGTCGGATAAATAAAAATAATTTATTTAACGCGAAAAACTCGTTAATATTAGTTTAATTTCAAATAATAATGATCGCGTAAATCTAAGAAGTTACATGAAATATTGAATATTAATTTCTATTCATCTATCTATACTTATAAAGAACAAGTCCTGGCTGACTAACGATTGATTGAATTGATGAAATTTGGTACAGGCGTTTCTTTTACGGTGTAAGTGAGCACTAGGAAAGATTTTTTAGAAATTTCCACGGGAAAAACAATTTAGCAGCGGGTGGCAAGGCAGAAAGCTAGATGAATATCAGCTAATAAACAAAATCCTTTTTGGATTTATACTTAAAATTTCTGTCTATTCCAGTTATGCATGCAGGATAGTGGTGGTAGCTCGTGTCGCGGAGACCGAACATGAGAAGTGTGGAGAGTGCACCACGAGAGTGTAGCTTACTGCACCAGTTTACACACATGTTGGTAACTACCTACTGCCATTAGAAGACCAACTGTTTGCTCTTACTTTAACACTTATAGGCCTACAAAATGGATATGTTAAGCATAAACCAATTCACTTTTGTAAGCCTGAGTGAACGCCTTAAACGGTTTATTAAATAAATACAAAAGTCAATACAATATATGTCACGGCATTGATGTTACATTTTGATTATAATGAACCTGTTTGAACAGAACTCTTAATGAAAAGTTGCTAGCATTTTAGTTTTAACACTACAATAAACTTTGGTGGTTTATTAAAAAAATATGAAAATATGTTGCTAGTAAGTCGCTATTTGCACCCAATAACGATTCATATTTAATGATATATTCAAGAAGAAAACCAGTTAAAGTAATTGCCTCATTTCTATTGTTATTTATTAAATACAAACTTACAACCGCAGCTAAAGGCTTTTCTCGCGGGAATCACGTATTCAAGGTAAAAAACCTTATTTCTTATAGTCTATCTTTTTACCAAGTTTCATCCATCCGAGTAGTGATTGCTTCGAAGAGTAACAAACAGACACATATTTAGGTGCTTACAAACTCGCATTACGTTTTAACATTAATAAATAGTAAGATTTTAAAACTACAAATATTATTTTCATCATTATATTATTATTATTTTTAAAGGTGGAAGTGACCTGTTGTTTGTATTTTTAAGTGTGACCTTAATACCAGACCTAAGATAAACGCATTAAGTAATGTGTTTTACCCTCAAGTAACATATACCTACTCTAATTTTAAAGATTTAAACTTTATATTCGTTAAGAGTTGAAATTCATAAACAGATGGTATTACTAATGCCTTATTATAATAATACTGGTACTTAGATAAAACATATGTGGAAATGTTTTTAAAAGATTGACTAAAACATGACCAATAACCAAAACGAACATTCCTAGGGACTTTATTATAAAATATTACATATAAAAGTTTATATAATAAGGTCTGAAAGTTATTTATTTAACTTCCCTTTTGCTATGGAAGTTCGAGTAGTTAATCGCTGCCTAGGTCTGTTTTTAAACCATGATGATTCATTAAAATAACTTGAAAATTGAAAAGTATTCATTCAGAACCTATTTAAGATAAATTACCTATAAAACTAACCCAAAAACATCATTACAGTTTTTTTTATCATTACATATTGTAACGCCAAGTCCCTAATCGTGTCTGTTTGTATGTTTTAAAAAAGCCAAAAGGGAATTAAGCTTAAATTCAATGTTTCGTGAACAAGATGGCCAAAATCACACGTTGGCGAATCTCAAATAAAAGTTCCTACCTAATTGGAAAACTTCAGAAAAAGTGATCCAACAAAGAAAACGTGAGAAAAAATGTAGCCAAGAATGTTGGTAAAGTAGCTTAGCTCGCTTAGTACCCATTTTAATTAGGTTTATCACATAGTTAATGTAGCTTGTCTAGTTTTTCTAATTGCTTTATTTATTTGAAAAACATCTTTTCCAGTACTTTACTGCATTAAATTACTGTCGCTTTAGATAAAGAAAAAGTACCTATTATTAACCAAGAAAGAAAAAGAATGTACAATGTGTTTAATTAAATTGCAAACTAAGAAATTACCTTTAGATTATTGAAATTTTTGTATACCCTTAAGTTTTTTTGATTTTCCTAAAAATTGAAAAATATAAGTAAATAAGTCGAAAACTATGCTACTTACTATTAGGATACAATATTTATTGGTCTTTAGATTAAACATCTCTCTAACAAGACCCGAATCAGTAGAAAATACATCATGTATGTAGCCGCCATTAGATTCATTTTTTTTTTTTTTTGGTTCATTTATTCCATAAAGGAAAAGGCAAAGGAAATTTTTATCCATACAGCCAAGACTTCAGTAGCAACTTTCAACATTTGAACACCTGTGAAACTCACAAATTCAACTCAAAAATACAAAACAAATGAAAGAACAGCAATAGTTAACTCAAGAAAACACTAAACATGTTTCGAGTAAAACACTGTACAAAGCACTAAAAAGGTCAATCAAAAAATTTATTTTTACAAACTTCCAATTGTGGCAGTTATATAATTAAAAATTGGAACATAGCATTCGGTGTTTCTTAGAATAACATCAATCTCGCGCGGGATATTTTGAGGTGATTTATAAATTTCTAGAAAGTGGTCAATTAGAACCATACGATAAATAGCAAACTGTGGACAATAAAAAATGATATGGTTAAGAGATTGAAGATCACAACCACAAAACGTCCATTAGATTCAATCCCCGCGCACCGGCAATGACGCCGTCTAGTGATGTCCATCGATACTAGGGATGTCCAGTTACCGGTAACTTTTGTTTTACATCGAACATTACTTACTTACAATGTTTCAGGTAAATTCTCTATTGCCGTAGCCCTTAGGCTAGCATTTTACTTTTCACTCTGTATAATGCCTATATTACCTTCTTTTAGTTATCGTTTTAGTACTTAGGTTATGTTGCAGAAGCAGCTAGATAAAAGATGTTTTCTACATAGCACTTTTGTAATTATATAAACACCATTAATTTAATGTGGAGTTAATAATGTTAAGTTTGTCATTCAATTCCAATTCCTGGAAAAACGGGTGATTAATCAGTATCTTACTATCACTGACGAATATGTGTTACAAAGTGTAAATTCATCACACGAAAAGAAGGACTAACACTCATGGAACACAGTCAGTCTAAGCAAGGATTTTCCATTTATTATACTCTAATCTTAAAAATTACGAACGTGACTTGTACTTTAGTTATTTTGGCAATGACAGATAATGCAGTTGTCAGTCAATGTCACCGAAAAGATTTTAGGTTATATTATAAAGTTATAAAGAATTTCTCGCATAAACAAATTATTTCAAAGTAAAGATAAGCTAAACCCTTGTTATACCATCTATACAAGAGTTACAATGTCACTTCTAAAAACACTCCTTGTCCGTCATGTTTGTAAGTCATTAAACTATCACTATCTAAAGCGTATGTGTACCTTTCCAGTGCTCATCTTAATTTTCATTGCAGTTTCCGTGGCATCTCGACCAAGAGCCTCAATTATCAGGCTATCCTCTAACGATGTGACACAAAACCCAGACTTACCAATTGAAATGGAAAATCCTTACAAGAAGGAACAAATACAGTGCATTTTATGCAAGCTGAACATTACACCAGACTACAAAAACATTAGACTCCTATCTCAATTCCAAAGCCCTTACACGGGACGCATTTACGGAAGACATATAACTGGATTATGCAAAACGAAACAAGCTCAAGTAGAAGCAGAGATCACCAAGGCTCAAAATTGTGCTTACATGCCATACACATACAAGGATAAAGCTTTTCTGAAAGACCCTAAGCTGTTTGACCCTGAAAACCCTATCAGATCACATAGATTTTAATTGAGTGTATTGTTATTAGATTTAGTATAAATTAATAAACAAATGTAAATAATAGACAGTTTTTAATATGAATCTGTAATAAAAAGGAAATAAATAGAAATTCTGCTACAAATTATTAAGTTTAGGAAGCATTACATTTTCATCAGTTGGAGTTACAAAACAGTCATTGTCTGAATCATATCCTACTAAATTAGCAGGTATTTTTAAAGTTTCTAAAATTTCTGAATAATCCATATTATGTTTGTCAGGAAACTTCATTCGCATCAAATCCATTAATTCCATTAGAGCATCCTGGCACCCTCTCTGCCACTTTTTTATTAAAGTTCTAAGTTCCTCAGTATCTTTGTTAACTGCTTTTGCCATCAATAATTTCTTTTTCATGTCAATCCTTGCTGTTAATTCATCAATGTCTTTTTGTGTGATTGATCCTGTGGATTTTGCTTTACTAGGTTTCAAGACTTTATCATAAGACCTTCTGCAAACAATGGTGCGTTTGTTATCAAAATCAAAGTCATCATCATCAAATGAAAGTGAACTTTGTGATGTTTGTACATTTGTATCAACTTTGTTTGGCTTTTGAATTAGTTTATTGTTATTTAGTTTTTTGTTTTCCTTTTTACTTGGTTTAAGACCAGAAGTAGATGTGTTTTTATCTTCTAACTTCTTTACTTTTAATTTGGGTTCAACAAAATCATCATCATCATCAGACAGTACAACTGTTCCAAACTTCGTAGTTGCGTCTCTATTAAGAGTAGATAAAGGCACATCATCCGAATCTGAATCAAATAATACTTGTGTGTTTTTATCATTTTCAATAGCTCTTAGTTCATTTTTGAACATTTTCTTTTGTAATACAACTACACACTCCTTTGTCAAGTCATTTGGACTTCTTTCTATTACAGTTTTCGGTGCAGATTGTGGTATACTTTCACCAGAACTAGTATTGTCTTTAATACTACTAACATTATTGGTTTCATTGTGTATTTCAGCATTAACATTTTGTATCTCTTTTATGGGTGAGTCAAGTTCTCTTACTTCATTCTTCCTATTAATTCTCTTATTCCTACGAGAATAAGACTTAGATCTAGTTGGTGTAGCTACATCTACATATTTTTCTATTAAATCCTCATTAATTAAAGTAACATTCTCTTTAGTCACACTGCTAGCAGTTGAAGTAATATCTAAGTCTGTGCTGGTTTTATTTAAAGATTTATCAATCTTAGATTTCTTTTTTCGAGGTAAACTAACGCTTCTTACGGGAGTAGCTACTAAAGGTTCAACATTTTCAGCTCGGTTTTTATCATCTCCATCAATTTCTTCTAATGCTTCCGTTTCTTCTTCACAATTAACAGAAGCAGTATCTTTTCTTTTCCTTACTGCTTTAGTTGAAGGGCTACTTTCATTCGGAACAGGGCTGGTTCCAGAAAGAGGAGATCGAAATGGTGAAGGACCATTTTTGCGCCAGTTACGAGACAATCCTAATCTTCTAATAGGAGTCAGCAACGCCTTACTGATACCTCCAGGAGTCTTTGGAGAATCAACTCTTTTACTTTCGGATTTTATTAACGGCTGCATTATTATTTATTCATATTATAGAAAAACAAAAAGTTTTTGTTTGTTTTTCTACTGTCTCCCTCCCTCCACTTTAAATGTCAATGTCAATTGTATGTTGTTTTTGGTTATTGATTGACTATTTTTCATCGGCCAAAATAAACCATTGATTGATATATCCTCCTTGCACACGAGGCAAGTCCTCGAAATGATAATAATAATACTTGTAGCATTTGCAGAGTTCCCACAAAGCTTATCTTTGGTAAATGGGACACCCTTTAATGTACTGGTGCAATCAACACACACCGGTATTCGTTTTTAATTCAATTAGTGCGCTAAATAATGATTTAGAGATCCATATTTTTTAAAGTTGGTAACTCAGTCATTCTGTCAGCTGCCCTGCCTGTCAACCTGTCATGTCAGTCACTTCTGTCAGAGGAACGGGGAGAGAAGCCCCTTTCTCCCTTCAGAGTGCGTTTCTTGTTTTGAATAGAGTATCCCGAAACGAAATAATATACCCCGTGTTAACTGCAAGTTTAGCTCACCTTTGCAGAAAACTACCATTGAGTGTTATAGGCAACCTTAACATATTGTTTTGGTAGTGAAAAATAATTACATAATGCCGCTGTTAAAGTTGACGTCGGGCGCTTTTGGCCAACTGCGCACCTTCGCGACCTCGTCCGCGCTAGGCAAACGTGTTAAGACCTTCGCCGTCTATCGCTGGAACCCCGACGAGCCCGACAAGAAGCCCTACACTCAGAAATATGAAGTCGATTTGGATGAGTGTGCACCCATGGTTCTGGACGCGCTTCTTAAAATCAAGAATGAAATCGACCCTACCCTTACCTTCCGCCGATCTTGTCGCGAGGGAGTGTGTGGTTCCTGCGCTATGAACATCGACGGGGTTAACACTCTTGCCTGCATCAGCCACATTGATCAGAATCTCTCAAAGCCATCGAAAATCTATCCTCTACCTCACATGTACGTGGTTAAAGATTTAGTGCCCGACCTCACTAACTTCTACAAGCAGTATCAGTCAATTGAGCCGTGGCTACAACGTGATAAGGAAGCTGAAAAGGGAAAAGAAGTCCAGTTACTCCAGGATGTCGAGGACCGCGCCAAACTCGATGGATTGTATGAGTGTGTACTCTGTGCTTGCTGTTCTACTAGCTGCCCATCTTACTGGTGGAATGGAGACAAATACCTTGGTCCTGCAGTACTCATGCAGGCTTACAGGTGGATCATTGATTCCCGTGACGATGCCACCCAAAAACGTCTATCTAAGCTGAAGGATACATACTCTGTATACCGTTGCCACACAATTATGAATTGCACACGAACTTGCCCTAAAGGCCTCAACCCTGGCCGTGCTATTGCCCAGATCAAGACCCTTCTCTCTGGATTAGTAAAGAAGCAGCCCCCAATCATGGACCCTGCAGGCTTGGACAAGAAAGTGGCACAAAACTAAATTAAAGGTACTTTTTATTAGTCAAGTTACTGTACTTATAAACTCCTGAAAATAGGACTAAGTAAGGTTAACATGAAAACCAAACTGATGTAAACCTTAGTTATTACAAGGGAATATACAAACTAGCATGCATTATACATTTTAGACATTATCAAAAAAAAAAACAAATAGATTTGTTTTATTATATTAAGTACACCCTGTATTTACTTAGTCACCAATTGCTTTTCTTTCTGTTTATAATTTTCTTTAAATTTTTTGATTCTACTTATTTCTGTCCAAACCTCTTAAAGATCATGAAAACTGTAAATGAATTTGTTAACATTAATCTAAGAATACTTTTAATATTTTGGGAAGTATTAGTTTTGATTAAGTATAAAATACCATCATGTAAGTAATTTATTAACATGTTTCCGATGTATTTATTTTTCATTATAATTACGTCTTGTGGTAATTGTGTACCTAGATTTTGTTTTGTAAAATAAAGATGTTTTAATTTACTGTTTTTTTTGTGTTCTATTTATAATACTCACCTGTATAAGTATTTTTTTACAAAATAAAGGAGTATTCAGTAAACTGTTGCCTAACAAAGTTTTGTTTACAAAATATTGCGCAATGATTATGCAATCGGAATTTTTCATCGCTTTTGTTTGTCCGTTCATTGAAAGATCTTTATCTAAAAAATCTATAAAACATTTACGGAAATATTGTTATGTAATCAATTAATAGTATAACCAACCTATAACAACTAATTACTACTACATATACCTATTTTAACCATTGAATTGAAACTTACTTTATGGAGTTGCTTAGTATCTCACATAATCAGATTGTTAGTATTTTCGAATTCATAATCTATCTAAAATCATTAAGTAGGTGAGTAAAAAAAAATACCATAACAATAAAAGATTAATTAAAACTGACATCTTGAGTATATAGTTTATTTCTTCTTTAAAAAACGAGTCTTAAAATTAAAATCATCTTTTTCAACTGAGTTAACTATCTAACACAATTACAATACATTAAAAAAAGCATTATTTAAAATAGGCATGTTCAGAGGTCACGCTCAAGCGCGCTCCCATCGATCAGTCTGACAAGATATTCAACATACAACTTTCTATCCTCTAACAAGTTTCACGAGAGTGTCCCTAGCAGCCCTTGCTAATGCTACGTCATCGGCTCGTTGTCGTAGTTCCTGTTCCTCAGTAGTGAGCTCGGTAAGTGATGATACGAGGGAGGTCATCGATGCTGGGAGTATCTCATCGGGGATGTTGAGTTTGGTGAACTTTGCCTGTGGAGGGTAGAGTTTATTTTATTAATATTTTTTACTTAAACACCACTGCCCATCAGCACACTGTGACTTAAAACTTTGATTATTAAGGTAATAATTATGTAAACCTTCGTTTTTAACCTGCAACTTGAGCACGGAAAACCGCAAGATTATTCCTACAGTTGTTATTGAGTTCATTTATCAGACTACAAATTGAGTTGGTTTTATTGTTGGTTTTACACAGGCGACTTTTTCTTCATAAAATTATTTTTACCGCTCTACGCAATGGTTTGCGCTACGCATTGCGAATGAGATACTTTCAACTGTATCGGTTTACCCAAACCAGTAGATTTTGCGTAAAAGAGTAACAAACACGCATACCTACTCACAAACTTAAGCATTCATTCATAATATTGCCGACTTGGCTTTATACTATGTGTTAAGACTCTGGCTATTTTGCCTAAAATTTGATATTAAACACCACGTACCAATGGTAGCCAACTGCGAAACTACGCAAAATATGTACGAATCGGCCCTAATGATATGGGTATATTTTTTTAAGGTAGGTAGGTACTAAAAATGAAGCTTTGGGTAGGTACCTACATTGTGCGAAGTATCACTAGTCATGGGAACTTGGCATAAAAGCGAATCACCTATTAATATAACTTCTTTTCCAAATGTTTCGCGAATTCCTTTTCATTTTGGAGTGATTTGGTTCATATATTGAAAGCAACTAGATTTAGTAGATAGCAGTTACCACTTTATTAAATAAATGTTTACTTACATTAGCTCTGTTGCAACTTTCAACATATGAGGCTACTTTCTGTTTCAATTGTCTGATGTGGTCCTGAATGTTTTCAGGATTAGGATTCTGATGTGACAGAGATTCTTTTGACGAAGCTATATCCTCTCTGATCTGTTTTAAAACCTTGTTATTTCGGTCAATTTTCACTTGCAACTCTTTATTCTTTAGCTTTAATTTTAATATCTCATAATCTTGTTCTAATTGTTTTGTTATATTTTCCGTATGCAGTAGAGAGAGGCCAACACTATCTAATGCATCAACATTTAAAGCTATTTGTTGTTCCGTTACATCTTGGAGATAATTCTGACATTTCTGAGGTAATGAGTCGATGGAAATATTGAGAGCTTTTAGAACATCTGCTGCTATTGACCCTGCAACAAAATTTTAATAATTAACATAAGAAAACGATGAACTAAGAAAAATCTGAGTAAACAAAGGTTAAACTAATTATACCTTATTGCAGCATTTTGAACTGAAGAATATATTTTAATGAAAAAAATTAAGTATTTTTACACTAATTTATTGACAAAGAAGGAAAATTCACAAGCCTTTCTATCTTATTAGCTACATTTAATAATACTTCTTCAGAGAGGTTCGGTCCCATCAGTTGAATGGCTAGAGGCAACTTATTTGATGATAATCTGATAGGAATTGACACGGCAGGAATACCAGCCATGTTCCCTGGTTGTGTGCAGTAATCCTGTAATGCACACTGATCACGGTTGTGTTTAGATGCAAAATCTCTATACAAAGGAGCATCAGTCAAAGTTGTAGGAGTTAGCAACACATCGACGGGATCATCTCCACTAAAAACCTTAACAAAGTCATCTGCAATCAATCTTCGCAACTTCAAAGCCTTGATAAAATATTTTTCGTAATTTCTAGAAAGAAGAAAGTAGTTTCCAGCAAATATTCTGCATCTAACAACATTGTTAAAACCTTTGGATCGAGAAGAAGCATATAGCTCATCAGTAGAGTGATCCACATTTGCCCGTAAGCCATATTCTAAGCCATCATACCGGGCCATGTTACTAGCTACTTCACACTGATTCAGTATGGAGTAAACAGCTATGGACACTGATGTGTGTGGTAATGAAACATTTTTGAGCTGTGCCTTTTCATTTGCCAGTAATTCTGCTATATAACTCCAAGTATCAAGTACCTCTTCAGACATACCCTCACAATGATATTCTTTAGGTATCCCTACTTTAATTTTTGATAAATCAAAATCATCCTTCAGTGATATTGGTGTAAAGTCCCTTTTTATGGTAGTTGAGTCTAACTTATCAGGACCGGCTACACAGTTGAGGATATTAACAGCATCTGTAACATTTCTGGTCAATATTCCTGGCACATCCATTGAGTTTACTAGTGGTATTAACCCATATCTGGATACAAGACCATATGTTGGTTTTAGCCCGACTACCCCACACAATGCTGCAGGGTTTCTAGTGGAGCCACCTGTGTCGGAGCCAATAGCAGCCAAACAGGAACCTGTGCTAACCGCAACAGCACTACCACCAGAGCTTCCCCCAGTGATTCTCCAGTTGTAGTCATCTTGGTAACCCCACGGGTTGCGAGTTGGCCCAAATATAGAGTCAATAGTTCCTGAGCCCATAGCGAACTCATCTAGATTGCATTTACCAATTAGGCAGGCGCCATTGTCTATCAACTTTGTATATACAGTTGCATCATATGCAGGTACGAAGTTCCTGAGCATTTCTGATGCACAAGTTGTTGGTACATTTTTGGTACAAAAGTTGTCCTTAATTGCAATAGTTACACCGTCGAGAGGTCTGATTTGCTTACTGATGTAGAATCGCTTTTCGCTCTCTATGCTCTGATTTTCAGCTTCTTCTTCAGTTAATTTAACAAAAGCATTTAACTCTGATGTTTGTCTAGCCTTCTGAAATGACAGATCTATAAAACTTGTCGGCGTGAGCAGCTTATCTCGAAAAGCTTTGTGAATTTCTTTTATCGTGTAAGAAGTTAATTTATTCATTTTCCAACATTTTCATACACGAATCTTGATAATAACAAACCTTAGAGGTTATGTAAGCTTTTTTTTATCAAATTGACAATCTTGACGTACAGCTAACCGTCACCTACCACTATTAATAATAAAATCTCGATGAATTGTTTAGTAAACTTACCTGAAGCAACTTTCTCCTGTTTGGCCCTTTTATTAATGTTTTCAACAACCTCCGAAATATTTTTATCGAACATTGTATTGTATTGATTGCAAATAAGTTTTAGTTTTAAAAACAGAGTTTTGTTTACGAAGATGTCAAATTTAAATTTGAAAAAAAAGAGCGGAAATGTGAAGTAGTGATGGGTAACTTAAATTGACTGAATCATTCAGTCTGAATGGCAATAGGTGTTATTAGTTTACTCCCTTGGTGTAAGCCTGCCATAATTATTTGTTTTCCCTTTTGCACGTTAGTCTATCTCGCTCTGTTTGTATCATTCGGTCTTTGAATTTTGTTCACAACTTCATTCAACAAATTATTTTCAATTCATTCATTCTTTCGATAATCTCCTTGTGCATGTTCGATTTTTGTGGAAAATTATTATAAATCCTAGTTTTTGGGCAAAAGACGAGTAAGATTTAATAAAGAAATAAATAAACTATGCAGTGGTTTAGAATCTGGACATTATACTATTGATATAAACTTTTTAGTGGAAGTGAATAGTTTGTTTACATTTTTGTTTTAATCCTTTTTCGTAACTTTGAGTTATTTTGTTTCCTGTACTATTCGTTTTTCTGTAAATCGTTTTGTTTTAGTCAAATATATATTAAAACTGTAAAATGGCTCATTTACAACACTTACCTGGCGACCCTCGTTTAGTTGATCAACTGGTTTACGAACTAAAATCAAAAGGCATATTCGATCAGGTAAACTGTTCTATATCTTATTATTTTTTTATTAATTTCCACATTTGTAATTATAGTAATTTGTTGGTTGCATCAAATTTTATTGTAGATAGAAGTCTTACTTGAACCTAACCTACTGAACCTACAAAAAATTGCATTTGGATATCAAAGGGATTCAAAGCTTCCATTGATATTTTTATGCATTGTTTCTCTTAACATAATCCCTCTATGAAAATTACACAATAAAATAATCCAAATATTTGCTACTCCAGTTCCGTAAAGAATGCATAGCAGACGTGGATACAAGGCCGGCATACCAGAATCTGCGGCAGAGGGTAGAGAACTCCGTGACTACATTCCTAGCTCATCAATGCTGGCAGCCAGACCTCAACAAGAACCAGCTGCGAGAGAAACTGAGGAAACACATTTTAGAGTAATTACTTACTAGAAATTAAGTTATACCAACAATTAGAATTGATTACCTTTTCTTTTCAAGCCAAGTCAGTCGCTAAAATTCATATTTAAATATATCACCAAAAAAAAACTTTTTATTCTACACTATTATTTTTGGTCTTTATGCCAGACCAAAAATACAGCAGTTATTTCATATGTTATTCTAAAAAGTATTTCTTATATCCTCAGTGGCAACTTCGAACAAGGTGTAGAGCGGATTGTCGATCAAGTTGTCAATCCCAAAGTGGCATCCGTATTCATTCCACAAGTAGAAGATCTAGTCTACAATTATTTAGGAATTACACGGAAGAAAAGCACACCTAATGCTGAAACATCAAAAGAAAAATCTGATACAGATAGTCTTTTGCCTACTGACCTTGAAGCAGTGAGTCCTGGTTCGGTCAAAAGTAATGATGATAAAAATGACATTGAAATTGATCTAACAAATGATACAACAAATCATAATATGGAAATTGACAATGAAACACCTAAAGATATCACTCTTGTAGAAGAGAAAATGGAACAGGATTCGAAAATGTCTACAGATGTTATTCTACAAGATAATGACAGTATAGACAAAAGTACCATACCACTTCCTAGTGAAGGAATAAAATTAGAAAGCATACCACACCCAAAGAACAGTCCTCCCAAAATAGAGGACAGCAAAATTGAACTTGAGAAAATAGAACTCCCTAAAAATATCAAGCCAGCACTCTCTGAAATCCCACTTCCAGATGAAATACCTAAAGCAGATAAGAATAACTACTTTAAACCCGTCAATACTGATGAAGACGAATCTAGTTCCGACTCATCACTCAGGAGGAATATGTCGCCACTGACACCTGTTAGAAATTTTGACAATGATAACTCATGTGACGCCCAACAAGCATTTGATAACGACTTGAACAGTGAAACTAAAGAACCAAGCAGCTTTAGATTCGCAATTGACTCAAAGTCCGCTGAAAACAGCTCGGACGCCGTCAAACCTGAGAAAAAAGAAGCTGAGCAGCTTTCACATCAGTTTAATAATCAAGTTAACATCAATGCGTTCAACACGCCCATGTATGACGATAGTTCCAATAGTAATTTATTGCATATTGATTACGAAAGCGATGCTAACAGCAAAATTCCTAACACAGAAAATAAAGTAGAATCAGAACAGAATTCTGAAGATTGTAAGAAAGAAAAGAAACCTGATGATAAAAAGCCAAGCCATAGAAGTTCACATCATTCTAGAGACTCACACAGGCATTCGAGCAGCAAAGATAAAAGATCTGATTCCAAACATTCTACCTCTAGAGATAGCAGCAGACATGACAAAAAGTCTTCATCAAAAGATGATGGAAGCAAATCAAAATCAAGTCATAAAGACAATTCAAAAGAAAGAAGTGATAGAAAAGATGATTCGTCAAAACATAAGAGTTCGCACAAAAGCTCTAGTAAAGACAAAGATTCTAAAACACACAAGAGTTCAAGCTCTTCAAGAAATTCAAGCAAACATGATGACAGGAAGTCATCAACGTCATCGTCTAGAGATAAAGAAAAAGACAAGAGTAGTGAAAAAAGTAGCAGAGAAAAATCGTCTAAAGAATCGCGATCATCAATTTCTCATCGTTCCAGTAAAGACGATAGAAAGAAAAGCAGCAGTAGTAGTAGTAGCAGCAGCAAAAAACCGCAGGAAAAAGATAAAGAAAAGAAAGAGAAAAAAGAAACAGATGACCACTATAGCTTATCTGGAAGAGGCAACGTAAATAGACGATCTACCGACAGAGACTCAAATGATGGTAGCTCTTCCTCGAAAGGATCTCACAATGTCTCAAGTGCTAAATCTTCTACCAGCAAGAAAGATGGTAAAAGCTCCAGTTCTAAGTCTGGGAGTACTTCTACGAGCAGTGAAACCAGCCCTAGTGACAAGGATAAGACACCCGTTGATTCATCCTCGCGCACATTGCAGCCCGTCGTTAGGGTTGAAAATCACCTAGAAACGCCGTTCGCATCCCCACCGAGATTACCCTTTGTACCTGACGTGACCATGAAAAAACCTAAAATCGCTTCCAACATGGAGGAAGCTAAGAAAATGATGAAGATGCGTAGATTTCTAGAGGAAGAACAGAAACGGATGAATCAAGAAGCTGCTCTACTGCTGGAGTTTCAGGCAAACGTACGTCCCAGCTTGAGTCAAGTTTACTCGAGTATTCCTGGACCAGAGTTAGAATTTGCTTGTATGATGAGTTCAGAAGATCCTAAAGCTATTATTGTCAATAACAACGAAACTAAAAAAGGTAAACGTGAAACGCAAGTGGAACAAGACTCCAAAACAGATGAACTAGACGAAGCTGAAACTAATGAAGTTTCTGTAGCTGAAGATTCAAATGATGATGGAAATTTAGTTTTTGAAGAACTTACAGTCGAACAACAACTAGAAAATATTTACGCCGCTTCCTACGGCGAGGAAGAGAATGATAATAACAAGAACATTGAGTTAGCCACAAAAATGAACACGCTTGAAGAAACTACTAGTGAAAACGACACAACTGAAGAAACCAGTGCAGAGCTATCATTCGTTAGTATAGATAGTCAAATAATGGACAAAGATGAACTTGAAAACATTCTTGGTAAAAATGATGGCCAAGTAGAGTTTGAAGTTACTATTGTTAGTGAAGAATCTGACGACGAATTGGTAAATACAAACGAAAGTGAAGTACCGTTAGAGTATTTTACTGAATCTGACAAACTAATATCAATTGAAGAAAGAAATCGTTTCGGTAAATTCTTGAAAACATACTTAAAAAAATCTACCAAGAGTAAAATGTTTTTGGTAAACTGTGATCCATATGAAGAAAACTTATTTAGAGAGGTTGCTAAAACTGAAGGGGATTACGAAATCGTAAACTATATCAAGAATGGGCATTTGAAATTGTCCCAAAACACTAATAAGAATGTTGTCAAAGATATTAATGTTACAAAAGAGATTGTTTTACCTGTCGAGTCGAAGGCAGACGAAGCAAATATCACAAAAGACATTGAAATATTTAGTCCAATTGAGTCGGAATGTTCGTTTGAATTATCGAGTGATTACGAAACCAAAATTGATGATATTGTCAACAAGACATCAAGACAAGAAATAATGGAAATAATTCTGGGAAATGTTGAACAATCGCCCAGCAAAATGCCAGAAATTAACTATTATAATGAAACCGCTATTGAAGGTTGCACAGAAAATAGTTTAAAAAGAAAAATGTCTGATGTAGATACAGGCATAAACAACAATTTAGATGATATGACTACTCCAAACAAAATGAGGAAGGCTAGCGAAAGTGAGCAGATTTCTTCAACAACTGAAGGTAATATTTTAACTGTTTTTTTTTTAAAGAAGTGTAGTTAGGTAGGCTGGCTATTTTAGTCTTAGGCTGGCTATATATCGAGGTGAGATAGAGCAAGATTTATTTTACTAAATTAAAAAAAGTCTGAGTTAAGAATATCCCTTACAATCTTTCAAAGAATAACTGCATTATGTCATCTCCGAGTGGTAGAGTCTAGCTGTAGGCTCTGTCTGCAGCGATTACTGGGCTGACTCGACCGGTGAAATACCACCGTCGCACAAAAAAGACGTGAAGTAGGGACGATGTTCCTGCGTTTCGTTCGGTGAGTGCGGTATCCAGTGCCCAATTTACTCAAAGGCTCAGCAACACACCCCCAACACCCTCAGTGTTGCGGGTAGTCATCGGCGGCGGTGATCACTTACCATTAGGTGACCCGCATGCTCGTTTGATCTCTATATCATAAAAAAAATCTACCTGCATTACAAAATAGCAACCATTAATATATTTATGAAATAATTGAAATTTCTCACGAGGATGCAAAATTTCTATGTAATAATTTTATTTCTAGACACATTTGCAACTTTTTAAAATGTTCTTTTTATTTTTAACAAAATGAGGTCTTTTGCCTGTTTCATTATGTTTTGTTTGTAGCAAGGTAGTTAATATTGAATTCTAAATTGCATTGGTTTTAGAGCCTGCTGCCACACCAGAGCCATCAAACAAGACAGTTAACAATGCAAGATCTAAATATTTGATCAAAGCAAGAAGAGTTGGATTGCCGAAGCCTAAGAGAACTGGTAAATATGATTTTATTTTCATGTTAATTACTATTTGTATATTTTATTATAATTAATACTAGTGGCCGCCCGCGACTCCGTTCGCGTGAAAGTCGGTTTCCCGTGGGAATGAGAAGTTTTCCCGTGGTAAAAAGTACCCTATGTCCTTTCCCAAGTTCAGTTCTTTCTTTATACCAAATTTCATCAAAATCGGTTCAGTGGTTTAGGCGTGAAAGCGTAACAGACAGACAGACAGACAGACAGAGTTACTTTCGCATTTATAATATTAGTAGGGATAAGTGAAACTTTGCGTTTTTCTGCCTGCCAGGGAAAGTTACTTCTAGACTTGAATATACACTACTTTTACTACTTTATTGCATTTTCAAGATGTTATTACATGGATAAGCATTAAAAAAACAATTGTTTGGTTTATTATAGTTCTAGTCTTTTATTACAGACATACCAAACAGTCCCTCAAGTGACAAGTCTGTTGAGAACTACGAACAGATAGCATCCAAGCCGCAGACACCAAATGGCAAAATCAAGACTGTCCCTCGGAACAAAATACAAAGATATGACACTTCTGACCTTTACAAACCTAAACTGCACTACTTGTCCCGCAGAAATCATATAACTTAGCTTGAGTCATGTTTTGATTGGAAATTTGAAAATATATCTATAATTTGAGACAACTTATTTTAGTTGTAGACTGTTGTGTATTTTTTACATACATTCTTAGTAAACAGTAATTGAAGTGTCAGCGGAAGAAACTTTTTGTACATAAGCATGGCATAAATATATTTATAATAGTATATAAAGATTTTTGGTTATTCTATAGTGCCAGAAAATATTAGCAAGTATGTAGTTGTGTGTTTTTATTTCTTATGAATTGAGATTTTTGTAGATATAAAAGGTATTATAAAAGCTAAAGAATGTTTTAAATACATAGCAGTATGTTAGTTATTTGGTGTGTGTATTCATTACAAGAAAAATCACAGGATGAAATCGTTAATTAATTTTGGTAAATTTAATTTTCACTATTAAGTATGTAAAAACAGAATTAAAAATATTTTCTCAGTTGAGAACGACGAATTTTTGTAAAAAGTATTTGTAGTGGGAAACTAAAGAAATGAGTGAAAATTTTGTAAGCAGTTAATGACACAACGAATATTTTTTACAAAAAGTACTTTAGAAGAATCTGTCTTATTATTAAAATAAGTAAAAGAGAGATTAGTGATTCGTAAGAACGATTTTTCGCTAGAACTTGCTTATAATTAATTGTAAGTAGGTATATTAACGCGCTCCAAAAGTAAGCAATCATATTTATCTACCCCTTTTTTGTAAATTGTAATAACGTGTTTATTAGGTACTTATGTTTTTATTACCTATAAAATTCTGCGTTTTAATTTTGTGTTGCTTATGTATGTAAATATCTGAGACATAATATACTTATTGTAAGAGGATTTCATTTTTAAATTGTTAATTTCTGATAAAATATAATGATTTATTTGAATATTGTTTTTGACATTCGTAATAATTTATTCAAAAAGTACCTACCTACCTAACAACTGAAAAGAAAAATGTAAATATGTATTCGCAAAATAGGTACCTATAGATGTCAATTTGAGGATTGTGCTTTTACTGATTTGAAATATTGTTATAGTCGAGAAAGTACCTATAAGCTGGGCTTTGCATTAGTGTGCGTATGTATACAGACAGTGTTGATGCTATGTCAGTCCTCAAGAGCGACACGATCTTTGCTTGGTTCAAACCGGTTCATCCCGCTTTTTGACTACCCCCGCGTGACGCTCCCTGTAGTGATAGCAGCGTAAAGTTTTTAATTCTCACTTAATTTTTTTTTTGTTAGATTTTTTACTAAAATTTCTGCCAACACAAGTAAACTAAGGATTTCTGTTTCCGTTTTATTTTAAGTGACGATTTCCCTTCCCTCTAGGGCTCTTCTTCTACCAGTAGGTAAGTAAGGGATAAAAAAGTCAAGTCAAGGAGTAGATAAATCACCTAAAACAAATTATACGTCTGATGTATTACTAGTGAGTTGGTAAATATTAAATGGTGCCGATTCTACATTAAAGACTCTCTAAATTAAACTAAAGATTGCTATCACTTACTCAGCAATAGTAAAAGAAAAAGATGGGTAATTATTTTAGTCCTCTCAAACTAAAATTTGCGTGCATTTCGACGCGGGGCGCAAGCAAGCTTGGACTCGTCATCGTCGTCGTCGTTCGTCTACTTTTACAATGATGTGGACTAAATTTAGTGAGACCAATATACCTGTCTTTATCTGATACGAAGTATGTGAAGTCATGGCAATATTTTTAATTTAGTTTAGAGAGTGTACTCAGAATCGGGGCCAATATCTAATTAATCATTTAAAAACTACGTTGCCACCCTGTATTGTAAATCCCTCTTCCAAATAAATAAAACATTATATACATAGTAGATAGTATTTAATTATACACATTTGTGTATTTCTTAAGAAATAAGACTTATAACGAATTACTTACATAGATAGGTAGAATATTTCAAAAATCTGAATTCGATCTAAAATAGATCGTTAACTAACTACACTTAATGCAAATACTTTTCACAGATTGAAGCTGCCGTCAGCGAAACAAATATTTATCAATGACTTTTTTTACCTGTACAGGACTAGAAGGTATAAAATGTCATGAGAAAAGTATAACATGATGAATATTTAAATCACAAAGCTAAATATATATTACTTATTATATTTAGATTCTTACAGTAGATTGCATTTGTGAATATTTAGGTCCAAATTTACCTAAACTTACGAAAGTAGTTTTAAAATCTTTTACCACGTTGGTAAGTACCTATCGAAAAAACTACAAATATCAAGAGTCACTTTATCAATAAACCTTAACCTTAAAGTCCAAGCTAAAAATCCACTGTCAACAAAACACAACTTAATCACAGATGAAATGGGTTTTCAAGTATTTCATCATTCCAAAGGTTCGGAACCTTTTTGTTCCTATGACTTTGTATAGAGCATCATCGCAGATTGCAAATTGCTTGTTGTTAGGATCGTATAGGTTCTTCTGTTTGATAATTGCCCACACTTGTTTGACAACTTCGTGTCTGGGCATCTCTTCTTTTCCCATTAGCTCAGCAAGTTGGGGAGACAACTTGTATGCTCGGGTGTAGCCACTGCCCTATAATTAATGAAGAGAATATAATTAGATTTTATTTACTATATTTAACGTTTACCGCGGTTTTCTAATTTAAGAATTCGAAGTTGAGTAACTTAAGATCAAAGATTGTCTACCAACGTACGTATAAAAAACTTCACACTTAAAAAAACTGCTTGCTGGATAAAAATGAAAGAAAAAGTACTAAAAAATTACTGAGTGACTAAAATATAAAAATTTAAGCTGCAAATGGTAAAAAAGGGTAGAAAATAATTTTACAAAAACTTGGTCCTACCTTTTTTCCACCACCCTTAGCCTTCTTAGCGGGAGCTTCCTTCTTCTTCCAGTCATCATCAGAATCATCAGACCCCTTCTTCTTGCCCCTTTTTCTTTTCGGTGCAGCTTTCTTAGGTTCCTGAAAGAATTGAATACATATTGATTTGAATAAAAACAACTTAGTACCTCTATATTGGTAAGACACTATTATTTTAGTTTATTATTGTTTGTAGTTTAAATCATGCTTATTTCCACAACAGTAATTTAGAAAAAAGCAAATCCTAGGTACCCATCGACCTAACTACCTCCTAAGTTGACTGTGCTATTCACATAACACCTTGAATGTGAAGATTTATAGTGTGTATAAGAAAAAAAGTGTCGTGACAACTTTCCGTGTAGCCATTCACAACGCGCGGTAAGGAACATCGTTCCAATAGGTACCTATTTGCCCAGTTAGAGATTTGTCGTAGTTACCACCACTCCAAGTACTCTAACTCTAAAGTTTTTGGCTAACAAATTTTTGCGTTCATTTGTCCTACCTACTTGTTTACGCGCGCGAAATGGAAATTTGAAAGAACCGAGTTACTCGGCAGAAAAAAAATTGAACCGAGTAAAACTCGGTACTCGTTACTCGGCGCATCTCTAACCATCCGACCAGGTAACTAGACAGGTAACTTGAAATAAGTTGGGGAATGGCGCTCTTTATCCTAACTTAACTTAGTATACTACGACGGAAATACTGCTGCCGTTTCGAGTAGGTAGCTCTGTGATGTATCCAGTTTAATGGTATAAGTAAACTTTGACCTCTGCCCAAAGGTACGAGAGATAAGTGGTCGTTCTTGCGCTTTATAAGCCAGCATAAAATATTCTATCGCTCGATTGGACTCCTCTTCCTTTTTTAAACCAAACAGGCTTTTTCTTTTAAGTGTACCCGTTTCTAAACTGCAAAAAATATAGACACAGTAAACAGTTAGGTATTACCTTTACTTCTTCAATTTCCTCTTCTTCTTCTTCCTCCTCCTCTTCTTCCTGCTCATCCTCAGAAGACTTGCTGTTCACGAAGTTCATCACCAGCTCGTCGATATCTTTCTTTCTGTCTTTCAAGTTGCAGTCGAAAACCTTCTCCAATGCTTGAATGACCGTTTTGGTGGAAGTTTCCGCGAGATTGGCATTCTCGAGGATTTCTAAAGTAAACAGAACAACATTTTAGTTTACAACAGTGTTAGAAACTAAAAAACAGCAGCTTATCATTAAAAAAACAGTAGGTAAAATAAAAGAGACAGATTTCATACAGTTCTTATGTAATTAAAAGAATAACCTAATTTTACTGGTTTCATACATCATAAAAATCAAAAATCAAAGTAAAATTATTTTCCACTTTCACTCTTGTCTTTTCTTCAGTATTTTCAGATTCATTTCCCAAAAAAAAAACACTTATAAAAACAATATTTGTATAGTGGCGTAGTATAATAGGTAGGTGGCGTTGAACGTTTATTGAAAAGTAGTAAAAATTAGAGAATGAAACAGAAAACATCGATGTGAAAACAGTTAATCTACACTGGTTTACAATAAAACCTTTAAACAGTTAATAGGTGTTTAGTAATTCATCCCCATGAAGTGGTTAAAAAGGGGCGAAAGTGTTTTGGATAGCAAGATCTCCAAACAAAAAGAAAAAAGATGGGTGAAACATGGGGCAAAAATGTTGTAAATGTTTTCTGGTTTTGTTGACTGACATTTGATATTTAATTAATTGCTAAGATTTATAAATTTTTGTTTGATGCTAACTCCAAGGGATAAATAAATGGCGCCAACTCGGATCGAAGATGGCGGTCAACTTGTCAAGTGGCAACTCGCATACTATAAACATTTTTATTTTTTTCTGCAAAGAGTAATACTTTTCAAGAGAAAAGCTTCATATAATACTGATTCCAAATAGCAATGCGGTCGAATCTATCGTAAGAATGCAGTGCAATATGCCGCCATTACGTCGATACATACGTGGATGTGCACGAAACGTATGACAATAAAAATAAACCACCAGTGCACAGGATTATTCACAACTCCATAAATGTATTTGTTTAGTAAATTAAACGTGCATCATATTACCAAACAACTATTGAATGAAGCATTTTCCGAAAAATATCGTACTATCAGAGATATTTTAATAAAAAGTATTCAATCCCATACAAAGTGTAACTAAATATTAGTAGGAAGCCATTACGTGACTCCCAAAGTGAAGCGAATTTATTGAGGTTTACTGAAATGTGGTTATAAAACGTGCTAATTTCGTTAAATCACACAATATGACATTAAAAATATATATAACTTACTTGCAATTTCTTTTTCAAGTTCTTCTTTGCTTATGTCTGCCATTTTCAAGGAGCAAGAGGAGATTTCTTTGGATATTCGAAGGAGGCAGCCACACAATAATATACCTACGCGCTAGATGCTACACGGCGTCAGTACGAAACAATACGAGTGAGCGGTTCGGCCACGCTTCGGCTCTATTCGGGCAAGAAAGATGGACCAATCACGTATGGGTAAATTAAATTCCAAGCTAAATTATTTCACTTGGCATTCGTCATAAAGCTTATTTTGCATTGTTGTAAAATGTGAATTCCAAAACGTATAGATTGCTATTTATACCCCAAGTGACTCGAAAGACCAGTTAATTAAAAATTAAGAAATAGGAACGACTTTTAAAGGAGAAGGAAGATTTTGGCGGTGTGCATTTTTTTTTAGATTGTCGAAATGTGCTGATGGAACATGTTAGTAAAATGCTGCCAACAACAGCTGGGATAGATAATTCTGGAAAAGGTTAAAATGAATAAAGATCACCATGTTTTTGGGCTGAATAAATCAATAACTAATGTCTAACACAAAATTAGTGCTACGTAGATTGTTTTCCAAAGTTGTCAACTATCTGGAAATTACATCTGATTCCCATTGACCCCCATAACAATTCCGCTGTTCTAGAAAAATGGTAGTAAAAATTTTTACCTTAATTTGATGATCATGAAGGAGTGAGTCTAAAGTTGGGGCAAGTGTGTTTGTTATCATTAATTACAGATTGACTGATATGTGATTTAATATGAGAGGGGAATCTTGTATTTTTATAGTTCAATGTTGAAATTGAATTGGTCTTTCAGCATTTTAATGTGATTTTAATGACTTGATTTCTTTTGAAATTTAGCACGTCAGTGTCAAAACCACGAGCTCAAATCGTGTATGTCAATGTCAGTGGGACATAATTCTAACCTAAAAGTTTGTGTTTATTTAAGTGTGAACTTCTTCTTTGAAGAAATGTTTTCAAAAAGTTATTAAAACAGATACATTTGTCTGTTTTTGAATGAAAGTAATTTAGATATTCTAGAACATAGAATAATGGCTAAAGCGAAAAATAAGAGGAATTCTGGATTATCTGACAAAGTTCGCAATAAAAGACAGTCAGACTCGACCAAAAAGAAGTTAAATCCTTTTGAGGTGCACATCAATAAGGAAAAAATAAAAGTTTTGGGTAAAAAGTCCAAACATGATCGAGGACTGCCTGGCGTGTCTCGTGCGAAAGCGATTCAGAAGGTATGGTTGTAAAACATAATAGCTTTGAGCATCCAGGTGGCAAATTTATTATATAATTTATAATATATATTATTGTATTTTATAATTACAGAGAAAAGAAACATTGGGTACCGAAATGAAGTTAATGAATAAGACAAATGCATTCATTGACCGACGTATTGGTGAAAAAGATACACAGCTGTCAGCGGAGGATCGTATGCTGGCACGTTTTGCAGCTGAGCGAGTGAAGCAGCACAGCAAGAAAAATATATTTAATCTAGCGGATGATGAGATACTTACTCACAGGTATGAATTGTGTGGTATACTTATTTACCACTTATGTTACAATATATTTATAAAAAATCCTGACAACTCATGTTTTACAAGAATTAATTTATTTAAATAAACATAATTTGTTTTATCAATATTTCTTTTTTTTTAACCTAAGCCTATGTGCCTGCGCTCGCTACTGTATTAAAGTTATTCTTTATGTTTTAGAGGGCAGACATTAGAACAGATTGAGAAGTTTGATGATCCAAGATCTGAGGATGAAGATGATGAAGACGGCCGGAAGTTTGGTGGACTTGGAGGTAGGCTAGATTTGTCATATTTAAAATATGATTGAAGAATATGTCAGTTCATGATAACATAGCTTTGTAGTAGCGAAAGTTTTTTATTATAGGGTGTCTCATTTGCCAATGATGAACATAACCTGGTAATAGATTAATATCAAAAAATATAGCGAAAAATTTGGGTTGTATAAATGATAGGCATTCCAAAGAAAGCCTAAAACTCGTGATGGTGTTTTTTTGCTGTATATCACAGTATAAAGTTTAGACATGACTAATCAAATAAATAGATTTTGGTTATTTTTGAATTTAATAAAAATACATTCAACTTTAACAGTACTGAACTATTATTTGCTATTTATTATACTTATTATTAAAAGAGTTGTTTATTCTATTATCATGCAACATTATTTTTACATTTAAGTTTGATATTGCAGATGACTTCGTTGCCGAGGGCCATTTTGGTGGTGGAATGTTAAAGACAGAATCCAGGGACGGAGCAAAGTCACACAAAGACCTTATCGAGCAACTAATAGCCGAATCAAAGAAACGTAAAGCAGAGAAGCAAAAAGAGAAAGAGCAGACCTTGGATTTAACTGAACAATTAGGTATGATTGATGTTTTTTTTTAGTAGAAATCACAGTTAAATCTGTTTTGTAGTAAAGAGTGAGAATTTAATAGACTTTCAGGTTTTCTGTTTATGATCTAATTTTTTAACTAACGAAAAAAAAACTGGCCCTAAGATATTAAAAAATATTATTTTTAATTTACTAAACTTTTTTATTTTTTATTAACAAACAAATATCTAAATCATGGTTAGAATAGAGGGAAATATCATCGGAAGAAAGGATTTATCCAATTTGCATACAACAGACACTAGTTGCTACCCACCAAGTTCAACGATGAAATTTGTATGAAGAGTTATTTTTAATTTCATTATAATAAATTAAAACCCAGACAGCGAATGGAAGGACCTCCAGCCTGTGGTGTTCAAGCGGGCTCGTGTTGAAGAGCCCGTCCCGGAGACAGCCGTAGAGAAAGTTTTAGACAAAGCGGAGAAGAAAAGTGAGGACTATGACAAGATGATGAGAGAGCTCAAGTTTGAGAAGAGAGGCACAGTGAGTTATTACTTACTGTATTAGTCATAGGTGTAGTACTTAACAATAATAACAGTAGTAGTCACTTAACAATAATAACTTTATTTTATATAATTATAAAAATTTATTTTGAACTCGTGGCCGCCCGCGACTCCGTTCGCGTGGAAGTTGGTTCCCCGTGGGAATGAAAGGTTTTTCCCCCGGTAAAAAGTACCCATCAGTAGTTTTTACGTGAAAGAGTAACAAACATCCATCCATACATACATACTCACAAACTTTCACATTTATAATATTAGTAGGATTAGAAGGATATTGAATTTATTTTGAATCTAAAAGAAAGTTATTAATTAAAACTTTTTTTTAATATCATTTTGATATACATGATAAGAATTACAAAAATCATCAAATTCTATTTACGTATATCTGAGTCTTAATTGCTTCTAAACAAAAAAAAAATTCTTAAAATGTAACTTCAGCTTTGACTTAGGTTAAACTTATGCTGAATCAGTGCAAACTGATTTCTAATATAATCTTTTTAATTGTTTGTTTAAATATATGTTATTATATTTTTTTACCTAAACTGTAAGTTCATTAAACCAAGTTTTTCCTTAGCCATCGGACGCATTGAAAAGTGTAGAGAAATTGGCCAAAGAGGAGCAAGCGAAATTAGAGCAGTGGGAGCGAGACAGAGCTATGCGGATGATGCCAGAGGAAGATAAACCTAAAGCCGCTCAAAACACTGTCAAACATAGGTAAAGTTTTATGTTACACTAGTGGCCGCCCGCGACTCCGTTCGCGTGGAAGTCGGTTTCCCGTGGGGAAGAATTTTTCAATTCGAACCAGTAGTTCCCGAGTTTAGCGCGTTCAAACAAACAAACTCTTCAGCTTTATAATATTAGTATAGATTTAATTAAGTTAGATCCTGTGATAGGATTCTTTTAACTATTACTTAGTAATAGCTAGTGAGTGTTTTCAGAATAAGGGCCACTAACCGGCTGTGTTTGCTTTTTACGGAATGAATTATTGTAATAGTAGGTATAATTTTCAAGTTATTAATACTGGAAAAAGGAACGCGGGTCTCCGAGCCTTGCGCGACTGGGAACCGACACCAGGACCTTTAGATAACCGCGTCAAACTTGTGATTTGACCCAGTCGCGCAATGCTCGGAGACCCGCGTTCCTTTTTCCAGTATCTTAACTTAATAATTAATAAATTATCATTTTAAATGAAAAAATTAAAAGTAGAATCTCAGTATAATTTTCGTTTCTAGGTCGGCTGACGATTTAGATGACAATTTTGAATTGGATGATGAAAAGGAATTCATGCTGGCTTACGACAAAGATGGGAAACCGCTAGTTCCTGAAAATGTACTTAAAGACTTTACAGGTAAGGTTTAATTTACTTTGGAGGAGCCTCTGCATATAAAATTATTAATAATGAAATAAATGTATTGATAATTTACAGTGCCAAACGCGAAACCTAAATTTGAGGACGGGATTTCTGACACATCCGATGATGATGATGATGAAGGCAACGAAGACAGCGAAAAGGATGAAGAAAATGAAGATGATGGAGAAAATGAGAAAGATGAAGAAAATGACAATGATGATGAGAACAACAGCGATGGAGATAGTGAAGAAAGTGATAATAATAAAGGTGATGAAAGTATAAATAAAAAGGTAAAAAAAACAAGTAAAATAAATGAAAATTGTGTTAATAGCAATGATGTAACCAGTGAAGATGAAGAAGACAATGAAGAAAGTGATGAGAAGTCGACTGCAAGTGTTATACAAACAAAACCAAAACCAAACGCAAATCATAGCAAATTAGAATCAAAAAGTAAACAAAGCGATAAAAAAGAAGAAATTGAAAGTGTCCTTTTCCAAAACGGCGATCAAAACTCCGATGAAAGTGAAGATGAAGAAAGTGAAGATGAAAATGATGAAGATGACGATGAAGAAGACGCCGGCGAAGAAACTGATGATATGAAGGATCTAAAGTATTCTGAAGACGAAAGCGATGTCGAAACACACGAGAAAGACGAAGAACATATACAAGAGTTCTTTGATCTGAAATCTGAAGAAGGGGATAAACTAAAAGAGCTACTACATGACAAAACGCCATCACAGCAATCGGCAGCATTGCAAAAACTTATCAAAAGCTACGATCCAGGCTTAGGAGCAAACAACAAAGATTTACTCAGCAGATTATTTGCACACCTTCTACAATATACTAACGACATATTCACGAATCTAAAAGAAGAATCAGATGTTATCAAAGCGTTTTTAATCTTCGACAAAATAGTACCACATATGTTCGATCTAGTCACAATAAATAAAGTGTCAACCAAAAAGTTTTTAGCCGAACTTTTGAAGGAAAAACATGAAAAGTACTTGAAGCGGCCGAAAGTAATGCCAGATTTGGATACACTGATCTTTTTCAAGTTGGTATCCCTGTTGTATCCGACTTCAGATTACAGACATCCTATCACGACGCCATCTTTGATTTTCATGACTGAGATTTTAACTACGGCGAAGTTTAACGATGCTTTCTCAATATCACTGGGATTGTTTATAACCGCGCTAGTTTTAGAATACACTGTGCTATCGAAAAGATATGTTCCAGCAGCGGTTAATTTCCTTCGAGGTATTTTATATTTGAGCGCGAATTTGGGTCTTTTAAACCCAGTACAAGTCGTTCCGCCTTTCCGTTTACATAGAAACGTCAAACTTTTGAATTTGGAAGTCGACTGTTCAAAAATGGAAATAGACACGAAAATGGCCGCCGCCGATTTGGTAAAAGAAAATATTGATGACGAATTTAAAATTAAATCTTTTGCGACCACTGTGTTGATGTTGAGGGAATTTTTCGATAATTATTCCGATATACAATCACAAGACTGCATTTTCCAGCCTCATTTGCTGTTTATCGATAGAGTAGACGTGGAATTGTATCCGAAGAAAGTATCGACAATTGTCGATGAAGTTGTGAAACATATGAAGGGAAGTCTTGAGAGTAAAAACTATGTGCCTTTGACGAAGGAGAAAGTTAAGCCTAAAGCGCTGAGATTGTACGAGCCTGATATACAAGAAGTGTAAGTATTTATATCGTTTTTTTTTTTCATAAAAATTTAGTTGGAACTCGCGTTATTAAAACCACATGAAAGTCCAAACTAATTATAATATTTTTATAATAATATCTGAATTCATTGCTAAAAAATTAGAACATACCTACTTCTATGTAAAAAAAATATTTGTTCGATATTTCATGGTCATAATCGAGATTCAAGTCATTTCTAAATTCTTATTCCAATGAATCTGATTCATTTTATTATTATAAAAAGCAACTTTGCAATACATTGAAGCTTTGATAGAATAGTATTAGCATCATTGAAGGATTCGTTTATAAGAATCGCCTATCGAAACTCAATCAACATAAAATCTATACTAGTTCCAGTCATAAAAATAAAAGCAAAACCACTATTAACACTCTAAACCAAGTGTCAGTTTGCTTTTAAGGTTTTATTTCTTATACATAACAGCTTAATATATTATTTTTTTATATTTTTAAAGCTTTACCGGCAGCAAGAGTTCCAAATTGTCCCGCGAACAATCAGAGCGGGCGCGGCTACAAACCAAACTGAAGAAGGAAATGAAGGGAGCATTGCGGGAAATAAGACGGGACAAGGCGTATATCGCTTCGGTGAAGATTAGAGAAAAGATACACGGGTATGTTTTTTTTAGGTTTTTTTTTATCGAATAGGTGACATTACTACATCAACAATAATAAAAAAGTCTATGGCCAGCTGGGTTATTATGGAAGCTTACGAGAATTTATTGTCATTTTTTAAACAATTCTGGATAACGTTAAAATTGATGAAAAATTAAGGTTTTTTGGGATTAATAGATACATAATCAATGTATATATTAAGCCCAAAAAGGTGAAGATTTTTCATAAATTTTAACCTTTTCCATTATTTTATCTAATGAAACGTAAATAAAATATTAAAAAATAACAAGGTATTATTATAATTAAAGCGAGATTAATTAATATTTTTAAAAAATAAATCTACAAAATACTACAGTCCGCCATGATATTCTGAACGCCAATCAGAGCGAATGACGTCACTATAGAGCATGGTTCCCAACTTAGGGGTTTTCCCCCCAAATTTAGGGGGTAAATTAGTGGGATGGGATTTTTTTTTATTTTGTTTTTATTCTAAAAATTAACAATTTAGTTTTTTCTTATTGCTTTTTTAAAAATAGTCAGAAAAATAATTTATTTTTACTAAAATAATCGGTTATAGATATTATACGACCGTGCAGATTCCTTCTAAATCTTGAAAAAAAGAAGTTGGTAGATCTACCTACTTTTCGAATTGAGTTTGGTCGGAAACTACCAACTTTTAGAGTTGTACGGAAGGATTTATAAAAATTCGAGTTGGTAACACTGCTCAAGAGTGACGTCAAAATCGACGCCATGACACTTTGGAGCGTTTTGGTGGGAATTTTAAACATATAATTTTAAATTGATTTTTTTCATATAAATCATGCTTTTTTTTCCGAAATATGATATTTTTTACAATAAGTATATATTTCTGAATATGATACAACAGTTTTTCAAAATCTGTCATCATGCCTATTCAAGTACATAAAATGTTTTCGTCAAACTGTTTCGGAAATCTTCTACGAAATAAATCTTAATTTTTTTTTGCTGTCTTTTACATTTTGACTGCAATACTTGTTAATAAATTAAATATCAATTGCGTCCGTTATATTGAGAAAATAAATTTCTTTTATCTTTATATTTTGTCAAAGTTAATGTATGCAGAAAAGCATCAAAAGTAAAGAATTAGCCATTTAAGAAATATATGTATAAAAAAGTTAAAAAAACCTTCAAAATTTCACAGTCATTTTGTTTTACAGTGACAACATAAGAAAAGAAAAGGTGAAGCAAATCTACAAGGATGCCTCAGTTCAACAAGGGGAATTAAACAAACTGAAAAGAATGAAATAGTTGTTTTTATTGTAAAATACAATAATTGTAAATATAATAAAACAATTTGTTAAAATACCAGTTTTTTGCTATTTACTTACAAGGACTAGTTATTTAAATGCTTTCTTAAGTTGTGTTAATTCGTTTTAAAACTTATGATAAAGTAGAACACTTATGGAAGATCTTCTTTTACTTCGTATTCATTCTGAAAAAAAAAAACAACTGTAAATATTTTGTTTGGCTCTACTAAACAATCACTGACTAGTGCAAAATTTTGAAAAAGAAAAAAAAATCCTTAAACCAAAAAAAGTAAGTAGATTAATGAAGAAAAAACGAAACGTTTATCATTTTTTTTAAAGTGTAAAGAAAAGTATAGAAGAGAAAGAAGCGTTTACCATTGTGTAAGTTATGCCACCTTATCTTTGTTGAGAGTCCAAATGGTATAATTAAGATAGGACGCGAAGCTCAGCCATACTAGATACGGTATAAGTAGTAATCCCGATGTTCTGTTTATTACTCCAAAATTTGCTGACACCGCTAATGCGAGACCATCTAATACTAGAATGTGGATTAAGGCCTGAAAAGGAAAATCAAATATGAATAATTTCATAAATTAATCTATAAAGCCTCATTTACACGATACCATTTTCTTGCCTGTAGCGTACAATTATGTCGAAGCAATACTTGAATTGCAGCGTATAAACAACATGCCATATTCTTTCTCTACTAGGCAAGTTTTGCATTCAAGAATGTTCTCAGTTTAAACTGTACATACAATATTTTCTTGTGCAATACTTGTATTCAATAGGTTTGTCACTTGACTTTGATAGTCATTTTATCCGAAGACGTCCAAAACTTGAATGAAAATATTCGTCTGAGCAAATACGGTCAATTCTTGAAGCAACGTGCCAGTAAATGGAACAGGAACGTACAAGTCGATGTTTAGACAAGGCAATTCTTGAAAGCGATAATCTCCTTACCATTATGGTATCAATGTAAACAAAACACGCTGGCAATTATTTCTTTTCAAGATTTGCATTCAATAATGGCGTTCAACTTTATAAATAATATCAACGTGTAAACAGTTGCTTACAATTATTGATTGCAAATATTGCGCTTCCACTATTGTATTCAATTATTGCTATTGAACGTGCAAGAAAATGGTATCGTGTAAATGAGCTCTAAATTACCACGCCTTTTACGATTGTCAAAGCTATTGTCATTTTTACTTCTATTTGTAAAGACATTAACGAAGGCCATTGACAAAATTATGCATGACTCGTGTCCCTGCCGCGCGGTAGGTCTACCAGGCATGGTCTAAAAGTATGACTCATAGCCCTACCGTGTTTTTAATTCGTATTAACAAAGTTTAGTAAGAGTTTAATTGAAATTGCATCGCTAGACCTATTGGTAGGTCAAATAGTAGGGACACGAGATATACACCGTCAAAATAACGAGATATAAGCGAAAAACTAGTGCTGTCAAATATCAAAACTTTTAGTAGGTACTTCTATACAAAGTTTCGCGAACTCAATTCCGTTCATGGTTTTCAAGGCCAAAGTATAGAAAGGCAAATACGAAGATACAAAGCAGATGTTTGTATTTGAAGCGGAAACCGCGTTGCTTGTAGGTATTTGCAATGTTTGATAAAAATATGACGAATTTCAGTTAAGTTATATCAACGTTCCTTACGTTTATAAAGCCATTTCTTGTAATGGGATTGATATTTGTTTTTCGCGGAAACATGACACTTTGAAATTTTTATTAAGATAACAAAAATAGATAAGTACCTACTTCGGTAGGTTGGTGAACCTACATAACAAAAACGATTGGCCCCGCCTAGTTTAGTAGGTATTTAACCAAAGTAAACAACCCGCCAAACGCTGTTAAGTTATTTTAACGAACAAGATAACGTCATAAACTTATTACAAGCTAAACTATGCATTTACCTACTTATAAATCACCGCTTTATTTACCCAAATAAAACAAAAAATACTAATAAACTAAATCAGCCAAATCGTTCACTAGTTTCTATATAAGTACTTACAGTTCCAATAAGATGGAATCTGAAGAACACTGGTGACCAGAGCCAATTCACCACTAAATGGACAGCATAAAGACTAAGAGGAAGTGCAGCTTTCTCTGGAAATAAACACTTAAGTCAATACATTTATGATGAGGCGAAAAAATATTCAGTTACTTTTTTAGACTCATTACCTACTATTAAGTAGCATCATTAAGCTACACTCGCTGTCTCGACTCTACAGATTTTATATGATGGGTTTCCGTGACACGAGTTACTGTCTCAACGGTTAAATATTATGTTCCAACTTATCCCTACTAATATTATAAATGCGAAAGTAACTCTGTCTGTCTGTCTGTTACGCTTTCACGCCTAAACCACTGAACCGATTTTGATGAAATTTGGTATGAAGTAAGAACTGAACTTGGGAAAGGACATAGGGTACTTTTTACCACGGGAAAACTTCTCATTCCCACGGGAAACCGACTTCCACGCGAACGGAGTCGCGGGCGGCCACTAGTAGTCTTATAATTCAATACGCAAGTTATAGTACTCAAGTAGATATAAGAAATGACATACGTAATCTTACGATCGGCGTTTTTTTTAGATAGTACTATTCAAAGCATCGTTGCAAACAAAATCGACTAATGTACCTGCCTCCTAAGAGAATACGCCTTTACGACGAGGGGATTCTAAATCAGGGTTCACACTGGGAACAAGCAAGTTCTCAGTTAAGTAAGTCAAGTAAGTCCATTAGTTTGTACTTTGATATCAAATACATTGCAAGTCATAAAAATCATAAAAACTGGTATTTGGTCAAAGTGTGAAAAATCACAAATCTACATATTGCACATTGCGGCGATAATTCATAATTCGAATAATCAATAATCATTTAAAAACTTTTTCGCCTTCACCTTAAAAAGTAAAAAGTTTTTTTTCATTTCGTTAAATTTGACAACTTTTCCCACTTAATGTGGCCAGGAAAACTCTTACAACCCATGCAAGGAGGTTGCACTGCATTAAAATTCATACCTGTAAATCCTCCAAGGTCCTTATAAACGAGGTAAGAAGCGTATCCCATCATGGTGTAAAGAATAGTCCATGCTGGTCCGAATACCCAGTTCGGTGGGTTCCAACTCGGCCGGTTGAGGGTTTCGTACCATGGTCTGCCAGCTTCACTGCGAATTTGACCGACCATGGTCAATGCTGCTAGCCACCCACCAGCATTGGGGATGATGATCGCTATTGCTATTTCCCACCACATTTTTGTCTAAAATTTAAAGTTTTCCTAAAATTAAAATCATACAACCTATGGCAAGAGGGAGAACCGAAAACTAGACAAACCAAACAATTTTTAAAACCCTAATAGGTACTTAACTAATGTATAGAGGCCCGATCCGGGTATCAAACTCCGGATTATTTCGCTCAACAGTCCGCTATACAAACAAAACGCTACACGGTGGTCGTTAATTGAAATACCTACCTACGCATTCTACGCACGTTGCCGGCAATATTGTTTTATTATTATGCTAACATTCTTTCTTTTACATAAGTTTTATTGAAATGACGTGGTAATAAAACTATCTTTATAATAGCACAAAGAATTCGTTGTGAATACTTTACGTACTTACAGTTTTTAGTGACTAATTCAAAATAATTATTTTGAACAAATCTTCCCGCACTCACAGTTTGAACACGACTATTTTTTTTCTATCGATGCGATGCGATGGCCCACCCAACGATAGAAAGAGATAAAACGAGAAGGCAACCCAATCAAGCACGGGCTATTAAATAATTTAGACCAATGAGATTATTAAACGCAATATTTGGATCCAATCATGTCTTTCCGTTTTGTCTTGATTTGTTCCGTTTCATGCATAATACATTTGATTCAGTTTTACTTAGAAATAAATAAAAATAACTTTATCAACTTTATCTATAAATATACGTGTAATTTTTATACAAAATAGCAGAAACGGTTAGATAATTTTAAATAATTGTCTACTTGTAGTTCAGCAATTTAATATTTCCTGAAGCTAAATCATATGATAGACGTCACAAAAGTCAAAAACATTCTGCCATTCATGATAACTCGAACTATTTTAAAAGTATAGTAAACTGCTGTTTTGTTATTGTTCTTACGGTTTATTTAATTTTGTCGAACTTTACACATCCAACTATTTTCACTTCACTCACTCACTGCAATTTTCATTTGCATTGTAATAAAGATTTCCCCTGGGTTTTTGACTTTTTGCGTAACATTTATTGTTCTTCTTACTCGGGAAAGTTTGCTGAGTTTCTAGTTTTTCCTTGATGTAAGTGGGATTTATTGTAGCTATTTTTAGTAACTTTGCACATTATTATTACCGGCGCGGCGTGCGTTGGTGATTCATTTGTTTGCATTAACTAAGAAGGTGCGAGATTGTTCGATTTCATCATAGTTTTATTGAAAAACTTACGTAAGAATTCGAAGTTTGTTTTCTTTAATGTTGTAAAAAATACTAGAGTTTCACCCTAAAAGTTCACCTTAGAGTAAATCAATGTCTTTGTCGCCTTGACTGTTATCACTAAAATATTGAACTGTGTGTGTTTGTAAGTATGCCTACAAATAAAATACCTATAAAATTATCAATTGGTTATCAATAGCTGTAACTTAGCTCAATTTGATCTAATCACGAAATTATCTTTTCCTGTCAGTATAAGTTGTGCTATATTACTGAATAGTAACAAAGGATGAATCAGTTAAATATAGTTCAAAGATACATAGGGTCTGTTAGGTAAGTATCAGGCACTAACTTCCTCTTTTTTTTTGAAAAATATCCCATGCAGTATTCATACTATTTAAACATTGAATTACATCATATTTTTTTATTTTTGTAGTGACTCAAAAATGGTGAACTTAGCTGTAATTGGATCCATAATTCTGCCCAATGCTGGGGGCTGGGCGAATGGCATTTACTTTGCCGGCCAGATCCGCAATGGAGAAGACAAGGCTTGGTATGATGAGTTAAAGAAACCTTGCTGGAACCCACCAAAGTGGGTTTTCGGTCCAGCATGGACTGTACTGTACAGCAGCATGGGTTACGCTTCATACTTGATATATGAAGAATGTGATGGATTCACAGGTAAATTGTTATTTTACATAGAACTTGATACCCTTATAATCCCTTTAATATTTACCTACTTATTAACATACTGCATTGTTAACTCAAATTTCCATAGTACAGATTGGTCATTTGTGACTTAAGATCCTAATGTTGATTAGAATTTACGCTCAATGATAAATAACTTGGCAACAGTGAACTCTTATCATATCTAAGACAATAAAAGCCATTTCACTATGATAAGTTCTTTTTCTAGAATGATTTTGAATTAATGCAGATGGTTGGAATTTTAAGTAAATGTTACCTATAATACCTACCTGTACTTTAATTTTTTATTTTAATTATTTCATAGATTTTATTTCATTTACTGTTTATTATTTTCAAAATAAATGGCTCTCAACAATATGTATAAGAATATAACCCTAAAGTTTGTATTGGAAGACAATAGGGATGATTAAAATGGGCCACAGTAATGGTTTTTCTAAGTGTTTCTTTTGTTTCAAAGACGGCATGACCACAGAGTAATACTGTACCAAATAGTTGTAATAGACCACAAAAAGTGTATGTTTCAAACGTTTGCTTGTCGTATGTCCATGACGGTTAACCAATATGGCCGTAGGTGTATTCTTAGATTTTCATGCATGTTTGAAAATATAAGATGATAAACTATAGGAACATTTTGATTTATGTAATCAATAAAATAAAATCCTACTAATATTATAAATGTGAAAGTTTGTGAGTATTGGTAGATGTATGGATGTTTGTTACTTTTTCACATAAAAACTACTGGATGGATTTTGATGAAACTTTACAGTAATATAGGTTATACATCAGAATAACATATAGGGTACTTTCTACCGCGGGAAAACTTCTCATTCCCACAGGAAACCGACTTCCACGCGAACGGAGTCGCGGGCGGCCACCAGTAAAGAATAATTCTCATTCAAATCCTAAATCAAATCTTTCCTCTTTATAATATTATATATAAGTATAAGTATAGATTTCGTTATAAAACGTCAGATACTCAAATACCTAAAAATAAAGTTTAAAATATTTGTTTGCAGAGGATGCAGTCCTACCCCTTGCTTTGTATGGAGGTCAGCTTGCACTCAACTGGGCGTGGACTCCTATCTTCTTTGGGCTGAAAGACTTTAAACTGGTAGGTTTTATACTCTATGTTAAGTTAATTGCAACTAACTGCCTACAAAAGAGGTTGTTAAATTTAAGACTAAGACCCTGACTTTAAAAACACTATATAAACTAATCTTAAAATATTGCCATTACCCTCTTATTCTTAGTAATTTATTAATATAGAATATAATCATTAATATAGAATATTGGGCTCAAATAATTTCCAAATTCTTGTAATATTGCACTTAATGAGCTGAGAACTAATGATTGAACTGAATGATTAATGTCTTTCTATACCAAGTTACATCTAACCCTATTCAACAGTTTTGCAATAACAAAGACACTGACGAACTTATTCTACTAATATTATAAACGTGAAAGTATGTGAGTATGTGAGGATATATGGATGTTTGTTACTCTTTCACGTAAAAACTACTGTACGGATCCAAATCCGTCCAAATGAAACTTTACATTAATGTAGGTTATACGTCAGAATAACATATAGGGTACTTTTAACCGCGGGGAAACTTCTAATTTCCACGGGAAACGTACTTCCACGCGAACGGAGTCGCCGGCGGCCACTAGTTTTATAATAAATCTTAGTTATATTATCATTTATTTCCAGGCGTCCATAGAGATAGCAGCCTTAGGCGTTATGGCTACCGCCACAACAGTTTCTTTCGCATCTATCAACAAGAATGCCGGGTTATTGATGCTGCCTTATTTAGCTTGGCTCGGGTATGCTAGCTCGCTCAGTTTCTACATATGGAAGAATAACCCCAACCCGGCTAAGAAGGAGGTTAAGGATAAGTAAAAAGGTTGGTGCTTTTGCATATTTGGTAACTTTTTTAATATATCAAAAAATAATATTTAAATTAACATGTTACAGAATCACACAAAAAAATGTGAAAAATGATCACGGCAATTTCAGAAAATTGTTAGATAATTGCTATTGATATATTTTAACTGTCAATAATTATCTGTCAATATAAATAATAATCCTGTATTTTTTGTTGCAGGTGCAAGCTGAACCAAAAATCATCAAACACATTTAAATGTCTATCAAACCTAGTGTTCATAATCTTATTAATGTGTGTTCTATCTATTTATATCAATAATCATATACTGTTAAAAAGGTTTGGTTTAAATATAGGAATTGTCATCTCTTTTCAATGGATAAAAAGTAGGATAAAAAACACTACTTAATATAAGTGGACAAAATGCATAATATAAAGTCTAGACTTAAAAGTGCACAAAATGAGTATTAGAATAAGTATTAAGTGACCTTTTGAAAATATTGGCTTTTTAAGTTTTTTAAGCCTATTCCATTCCTCAGCATTTATTTACAATTTAATTCTTTAATTTAAATATTGTAATATTCAGCAACACTTATTTTTTAATCAAGAACACAGTCTGTAGACTAAGCTGGCTTTATCTTAATTTGTTGTCGAATTTTTCGAATATTTTATTGTTCATGTTAGTGGGTAGTTAATAAAAAGTTCTAAATAATTTTCTAGTTTTATTCAGCACAAGTGTTATGATTGTAAAATAGGAAATTTAAACAGCTGTAGGTAATTTTCAAGTAGTTTTTATTCCTTGTTATCGCTGCATTGTTTTAAATACTTCTGCAACTCTATACAGTTTAAATGACCCGCGTGAAAACAAGATTTATTTACTATTTTTTTATTTATTTAAAATCGGTGAAATTAAGTTCTGACATTACCGATTACAACCAAACTTTTATATTTTCCCATCTTATGGTTTGTTCTTGAATTTGATTGCTAATTATTTTCTTGAATTCAAGATTTAGGTAAATTCTTTTGTGCAAAGCAAATTGAATAAGGCTTAGGGGTCATTCCATTGTGACGGGTGGGACATTCTAACTCCTTTTTGCTCAATCTCCAAGTAATTTATCACAAACTAGCAATACAATTTGTATCAAAATAACAGCAATATATAGCCAGATAGTTGTTTTAAAATATACCATTATTTAAAATATAAATTTTAAATACCTTAGTCAGATAATCTACTTTTTGTAAGTGTGACGGGTGGGACACTCATGACACCCGCTTGTCTAAGTGGAAGCCTTCGCTTTCCGAATTAAGATCAACCATCCATCTTTTGTTAGGGAGTTCTTACATTATATATTTCAAGTAAACCATCAAGGTGCATTATGTTAACAAATATTCAAATAAAGCCTTTAATTATGTGTGACGGGTGGGACAGCTTTTTGTGACGGGTGGGACGAGTAAATTTATACGACTTAATTGTTTGAATAAAATGCATAATTAAAAATTATAATTCTTCAGCCTTGCAATTATTAACATTTATTAACTAATGCACTATAAAAAAATAATAAAAATGAGGGGAGCACTTAGATATACCACTTTTTTTTCGAAATTTTGAAATACGTCTTTGTTAGTTTTTATCATCTGGGCGAGCATTTCCTATTTGTTTGTGCATGTAAGTTTTGATTTCTTCTTTAATTTTACAAAAAAAAAAACTTTTATAACTTCACCTTAAAAAAATTACATGACTTTTTTTGGCTTTGCAAAAGTAACAATTTTGCTATGATAATTTAACACTTAGTTGTGAAACCCATATCTTTATGTAAATAAATAAATAGTCAAGAAAAACACTGAAAAACAATCATTTGCGGGTAGTCATGGGCGGCGGAGATCACTTACCATCAGGTGAACCGCATGCTCGTTTGCTACTTACATTTATATAATAAAAAAAAAAGAAAACTTTATTTTTTCCCACCGATGTCTGTGACGGGTGGGACAGCCCTTTAAACTGAATATTTCCATACAAATTGATGTTTTCAATATCATTTCAAGCCCAAATCATTACCCGTGGTATTATTTTTACTTCTGCCAATCCAAAAAACAGTTATATTAAATATTTTAAAGTCAGTAAAATAAAACCATGTTTCGCTGTGACGGGTGAGACATGAGGTAAGCATGTCGTAAAACTCTTACAACTTTTTTCTAATAATATTCTCATACAAGTGTTGTGCAGTGTTGTTCAGTGATCAAATATTTAAGATTAATGTTTAAGGTTGTGATGTTTATGTTTACTTTACAATTAACTTTAGTTAAGATTCTGCACCTACTTGTGTACCTTTATATTTTTGGTTGTTTATTACCCCTTTTGGGGCCCGCAGGATGTACTAGTTGTCGCACACTAAGCATTTACGCGCCTTGACCCGATGATCCAGTTTAGATAAATTACGGAAATTAGGAATTTTAAGTACCTAAGCATTTCTCCATAATTCAGGTCAAGATTAAGTAAGCAAAATATACCTTTATAAACAGAATTACTTTAACAATAAATCAGTAAGTATTAGAACAACATGTGGGTTTGTTACTTACAATGACTCTCCCTCTACAATCTAATACGTATTCACACCCTACAGTAACATTATGTACAGTCAGCATCATATAGTTCGTATCATCCACTGTAGCCAAATACTTGAAAACAACCAGAGTCCTCACTTTCAGCGAATCAACCAGTGTCATCACATTAATCAGAGCATTCAGGTTGCTCTAAATTATCGTAGCGTGCAGAAAGCCTTATAGAAAGTCGCATTCAAAGCGTCTTAAATCCCGTTTCAACCAAAGCGCCATCGGTAACGTAGCGCCCAGGGTAGTCACAATCTTCGGTACAAAGTAAAAAAACAACTTTATGCTTCATGTAATAGCGATGAGAATTCTATGAACAAGGATTAGAACGAAATATAAAAAATCGCTTAATTCTTCTAATCGTCCAAAAATATACCAGGAACGCACAAGTGTGTAAGAACCTATGTCTTCAAACTTCAGAAACTTTCTAGTTTTTGTTTTCCGGTTTCAAATTTTGAGGTAAAAGTTACAGTCGGCGCTGAACAATCACTTTTATGTACTAGAATTTCATGAGTGTAAAAGAGTTAGAACAGTGAGTTTAGTTAACATTCAAACTTTTTGCTTGATACTTTTTTCATATCTTTGGTATTTTGTTTGAAATTCGAATCTCCTTGAATGAAGTTTCATATTTTACAACTCTGATGTCATTTCTTGACCTATAATTAAGCAAGAGCCAGATGCAAAACCTTCCTTAAAATAAATATTACCCGCGCGAAAAAAGTTTCAATTTTCAATTGTAATATTGTCGTTAGGGTTATTGAATCCTACTAAATTATTTTTCAGGTAGGTATCCTAATATTGAGTGTATTCGAAATAAAATACCAATTCGTGGACAAGTAGGAACAGTATAGACTAATAAATCATAATATTATATTGATACACGTATAATGGAACAGAATTCAAACTTTAGCTTGTTCATATTTTATTTACTAATGAACATCCGGCTCTTAAACTAGAATGGTCATGTGACGTAGTGATTATCACAATATTTATTTACTCTTTTTATTTCGAGACCAGCCCCGCACTGGCAAGGTGCACTTTATTACTCGCCGTTAAAAAAATATTCATCACTGTTGCTGTTCATTAGCAGCCTACTCTTACTCTTGACAATTTATGATATGCTAGTATGTGTTTGTTAAAAGATTTTTGTTAAACGATTTAAAATGGTATATTGAGTTGAAATGCAATTAATTTGGTCATCTTTCTAAATGGTAATTAGAATTTCTAATGATTCACATTTAATTGATGAAGAAAAAAATGTTTCAGTTTACATAATGAATATATGTTTTCAATAATACAATTATTGCAAATCTTTAGGCAAGAAATGAAGAAATAATGTAGGTATTGCAGTTCTCAAAAAGACTGCTTAAACTTGGAATTGAACCTATGCTCATGAATCGCCTATCGGATGCCACAGCTTTGACACCATCGCTGCTTGCTAGAAGTAAACAAAATAAGCTAAATAATTTAAACTTTCGATAAAACTTAAAAAAGACTTCAAGCTGTCAAAGAATCTAAGTTTAAATTCTCGTATCTATGACCTAATGAATAATTTCGTTGACTCTTTCTTACTTATGAAAACCTAGTAACATATTTATTTAAATACACTTGAATTCCATTGAATTACTTACATTTATTTTTGTTTACTACTTAAAATGTTTTATAAAATTTCAGACGTAGGTATTACGTATGTATAAAAGCATGCCTTAACAAACAAAATATCTTCTTTATAAATCTGAGAGCCCTTCTAATACATATTTTTAATCAAATGAAGTTTTCTGCCAAAACTTTCCTCTAGACATGCGGTAGCGTGTCAAGCAAAGTACACCTCTATAACATTAAGCATAGAGTTGTTTTTTTACTTTGTACCGAAGATTGTGACTACCCTGGGCGCTACGTTACCAATGGCGCTTTGGTTGAAACGGGATTTAAGACGCTTTGAATGCGACTTTCTATAAGGCTTTCTGCACGCTACGATAATTTAGAGCAACCTGAATGCTCTGATTAATGTGATGACACTGGTTGATTCGCTGAAAGTGAAGACTCTGGTTGTTTTCAAGTATTTGGCTACAGTGGATGATACGAACTATATGATGCTGACTGTACTTAGGTGTTTTGTATAAGTTTTATTTATTTATTTGGATATAACAGGATAGATAAATGTATACCATATAATATTTGTTATGTACTTTTCATCGCACTCTATGTTTCGTTTTGTCCTTAACTTCACTGGTTGTCTGGCAGAAATCGCTGCTAGCGATAAGACCGCCTTTTGCTCTATTCCTATGCTATGCTGTACAATAAAGAATTCATCCATCTATCCATCCATCATCCATACAATTACTTAACACTGTTCTACACCCCTTAAGTAGTACTTACTTTTTTTAAGATTACAATTTTTAGAATGACTCAATAAATAGCAGATATTAATATACTAAGGGCCGATTTTTCAATAGATAGTTAAAACGCCAGATATCGAACAGGCAGATAGCTTTAACTGAGACGAATAATAAAGTTTCAATTTTTCAATGGTCAGATAACCCTCTGCTAGCTATCCTAATGATATTTGTGCAAGAAAGAGACATTCTTATATATTTTACAGTTGTTAGAAAAGGACTGTAAACTTTCAATGCATTGACAGCGGGTGTCCCAATTGACAAAAAATTTAGGTATGACATCAAGACTTGCCGTCAACGATAATACATAGATATACCGAAAACTAGATGGAGCCCACCGAAAAAAAATACAAATAAAAGTTACAAATACAATATATTTTAACATGTGTCTGTAAACTTTGAGAAAGTATTTCTATCTTATTATATTGATTGCTAAGAATATGTTTGATGTTTTTTAAAAAAATCGATTTGGTATTTCATATACTCAGAGATACTTTATGTTACTGTATGTCTTAATAACTACTTAGTATTTTAATATAATTCTCAAAAAATCCTCATTTTGATATAGCGTATCTTTAGCAGTGTGTTATTTGTGATACGCACACATCAAACGTATTACTCCATCTAGAAATGTATACATCTGTGATGTCAACAATAGCTTACTGCACAGATATTCAAAATTAAACCTCTTGTTATATATATTTTTGTCCCGTTTTGATAACTATACATTATTCATATCATGTCTTCAAATAAAGTAAAATATCCATGGTTTTACAAAAAATAAGCAAAACACAAATAAATTATCCTATATTTACATACGCATGATGACAGAAACGTCAAATAATCTGTTAGATAACTGCTTAACTGAGGCAAAAAGAGGCAGCTAAGTTTATCCGCCAGTTATCGAGTTTAACCTTCTGTTAGAGCTTATCCGCCAATTGAAAAATTCACAATCTTGCTATCCATAGAATAAGTCCTATCTGAAGGCTTAACTGACTATTGAAAAATCGGCCCTTAGTCAACTTAAAGGAAAAAATATGCTACCAAACGCAACCAGACCACAGCTGCTTTCATAAGTTAAAAAAATAAGAAAATCGTCAAAATATGAAATAAAATGGTTAACTCCTAATGCGTTAGTTTATTGGCTTTGCTTTAGTTTATGAATCAAGCTCGAAATAAAAAGAAAATATTTTTTTTTTTTGACCTGGTTTGACATCTTGGCTGGAATGACCCTTAGGCTGAACATCTAAGGGCTGAACGCATCAGTTTTACCATTGCTTTAAAAAAACTTTATAGTCCCATATGGACCAAATTCCTAGTTTAAATTCATTCTTTCGTTAAACTTACTAACACGCCAACCGCACATTCGGTCTTGCGCCAACGTATTCTAATAACGTGAAGTGCATATTATTAGTACCTAACCGAAACTTTGTAAGAAATCGTCTCCAGAGCTGATTTACATAACATAAAGCTACCGGAGTCCCCTCAGTCAGCTCATAACTATCCAGGATTTACACCCTGGACCCAGGACAAGGTAGCATTAAAAAAGTAAAAAGAGGAGACTACGACCAAGAACCAGCGTTACCAGCGTTTGGAGACGAACTAGTATTAACATCTTTAAGGTGAGTCAATTTTTCCTCCCTTTTCGACTTAGCGCTTTACAGTAGCAACCATCTAACCCAATCGCACAAATATACTA